>OX375879.1:78765886-79965886 GCA_947359465.1 Metellina segmentata
ATCACTATCCTTTGTAGGTTATTTACTCACTAATAGGAAAGTGTATAAAGGCTTTGTTTTGCGTTGATCACAGATTTATTTTTAGCGATAAAAACTGCTACTTTAGGACATAATTACACTTTACAGTATCTGGCATATGTTACGCTTTTTTAATTCACAAATAAATCGCGATGTATTTAGTTACTTCACTAATAAGACCGAGTATCGACAAATCCTAAATTGCTCTCTTCCGGTACAAACTTAAATGAGTACACTAATCTCGCTAAACTGCCTATTACTACAATGTCTCATTCTTTTTTCCATTGAGGAACAGTCTGAGAAAGGACTGCTACCTGTTTGAACAGGTGGCACAAAGCAGGGAAACTACAAATCTTTTTCTAAGCATACAATGCCCTCTTATCACCTGCTTCTTTCCTCTCTTTTCGGCGGCGTATCCGTTACTTGAAAGTCAGAGGCACCATCAAGCGTTTTCAATGCTACTCAGAAGAAAACGGGATGGGAGGTTTTAAAATAATTTTTATTCGAAAAACCTTTAAATATGCTGAGATTTCGTCCTCTTATGGCTTTGTAATAACAGCATTTACAAGTAAAAGCAGAATATATACACTATATTTACTCAATATGGCAAAAATATTTGTGTATAAGAAAAAAAAATTTCCACAAAGTTATAAATCGTGTATGATGTATTAGGCCTAGTAAATGAGCGGTCCTGCTTGCATGACTGGAAGTTCAAATTGTGACAGGATTTTAATGCTTTTAACTAATTTAAATTAAAGCTTCATTCCAAATGTAACACACAAACACAAAAATCTTCAATATAAAGAATGCTATCCTCACGGCTGCCAAGAATGTTGGTAGCCATGGGATAGCGTTCTGGGCTGATTGATTGATAGTTGGGTTTTATGGCGCAAGGTAGCACATTCTGGGCATCGGTTCAGCAAGTTCTGCGTTCGAATCCTGGTCATGACCTGTATGTTCGTAGTAGTTCGTAATCTATCTTAGGGCTAAGGTCCCTGTCTAATTAGTCCTCGTGTAGCAAAAAATATGACTAGAATGACAAGCCAAACATTTAAACTATTTACATCCTACCAGAAAACCCTCAGAGGTCAAGAGAGGCCCAAGCCACTTCTGTCTTCGATGTCCCAATTAAAAATGAACAAAATGTAAATATAACCAAGGTGACGTCAAAAATGCAAATTTGAAGCCCAGGTAGGTCTTCCATACGAGTGGAAAGATCGTGAAAGCTTGTAAAGAGTGAAATTGTATTGTCAGCTCAAAATGAAGAACATGATCCACTATAAGAAAGTTATGGATTATATTTAACTTTCGCACACCTATTCACCCAAGTGCTTAGAATTATTTTGACAAAGTTAACTCCAATTTCTTTGAATTTTCTTTGCTATTAAAATAAACAACCAAATCCCCTCCGATAGTGACATTATCGTGTTTATTTTTACGCTAATTAAGACTTATTTCTCTCTCAATTGTAAGTGATGGCTCGAGAGAAAAAGAGATAACGAGAGAGAAAAAGATTCAATGGCCGCCTCTGACCAATCCGGTTCAAGTCTTGCTGGCCCCTCCTTTTATCGCTACTGCTTCGGGGTTTTCTTCCTGCAGCAGCTGCCGAGATAACTAAACCCGAATGCTACAAAAAATTTATAATTTTTTTCTTCTCCTTTCGCGGAATGTCTCGGGGAGCGGTCACTAATTAAAACGAATCGCACCTGATCTGGTCAAAACAATGGCTTCGTTAATTCCATTTTCTCTTGCGAATTGTGACAGGAAGCCTCATTTGTAGAATGGGTTTATTTCTACGAGGGATTGTATTACCGATCTGACCAGAATCATTGGCATAATTAGCCCTAGTGAAGCAAAAAATCCATTGTTGAGTGAAGAGTCAAACGACACTGACCAAATTCGAGTGTTTCGAAAAACGCGTACGTATTCGAGAGGTGCTCATGAACCTAGTTGGTAATGTAATAAATTTTTCTGTTGACGAATTCTGATTTAGAATATTGTTTTTAACACCTTCTCTAGCTGACTAGAAGCTGATATGTATTTATTTGGTGATTAAAAATATTTGTTTTAAAGCCCCTGTACTAAGCTGTTAGAAATCCGTGGAAATCTGAATTTTTTTTTGTTTAAGTTTAGTTTGTAAATCTTACTTTTATCTTATGTACGTAGCAAAAGCTAAGGCTGATTACTCTCGCAAAACAACGAATATAACTGTTAAAAGAATTAGTACTTTGAAATAAGTTTACTTCTGCGATTATCGCTATTTTCAGTTTGGTCTTATATGGGTAAAAAAAAGATGCCCAATGGGAAATAGTGTGTCTACCTCTAGAATTGTACACGATGCAAAGTCTGGCTGCTAGCCGTTTTTATAAAACAGTTCTTATTCTTTGAAAAAGGGTGAAAGGCAGATGTCTTAATCATCTTTTGGTTTTGGCATATGTTCACGGTGAAAAGAAGTAGTTCATTATATAGATATATTCTCTGAAAATTGTAACAAATCTGCGTCACAAATGTGTGTCCATTAGACAGATAGGAATACATTTTTGCAACGTTTCACGGACTCGAAGTACTTTAGTGATCTTTCTTTTCCAATGAAGTTTACTGTCTTTAGTAAATACGTATGTCATACACTCGGAGTACCTAAGCTATCTTTTCTGCTTTCTCTCTATTCATCTGTATATTCTCAATTTTTTTTTCAGTTTAATATATATATATATATTTTAAAGTTGTCCGTCTTGTGTTTGACGCAGCTTGGTCAAGTATGGCCCTCAAATTGCAACCAACCAAACCAATTAAATTATAATATATTTGACCAAATCAAAAGGCCTGTATCATTTAGGTGTGACAGGCTTCACGGACTCGGAATTACTTTAGTGATCTTTCTTTTCCAATGAAGTTTACTGTCTTTAGTAAATACGTATGTCATACACCCGGAGTACCCAAGCTAACTTTTCATGCCTTCTTTCTATTCTTCTATATATTCTCAATCCTTTTTTTCAATTTAATATTTTTTTGAAGTAGTCCGCCTTGTAAAAGTCGCAACTTAGCCAAGTATGGCCCTAAAGCTGCAACCAACCAAACCATGGGAAATTATTTTTTTTGTTCGGGTAGGACGTTAGAGTTACTGTACGTTCAAAACGAAATGCAAAGCACTTCTATCTGCTTTTCCCCTTTTAAAATTTGTCCGACCAACCGGTATGGTGGTTAAGTTGTTAGCCTCTAGATCAGAAGTTTCCTGATTCAAATCCGGGTCAGTGCATGGATGTTTGTAAGCGTATGGTGTAGAGGCGGCTGGTGCACCTTAAATCTGTCGTGGCCGAAAGTCCTCACGTTGGGTTGGTGTGGAAGTTTGGAGAGTGGGGTACCAGCTCAGGTGTTGCCTCGTCATCTGACCGTGATTCAAATTACGTGGTGGTGTCTTCGAATCTTTCCTTTAGGGGATTGATCCCGGACCGTCGCCAATAGCCCGCTGTGTTACTCTAGATCGACGTTAATTAAAATATTACCGATTTTATTACCTGTTAAAATTCATACACTCCGTCCGGGGGAAGTATTTGCTTCACGACTGTGTCTTCACAAAACAGAGCCCTAAACCTTGAACCCGACTCAATGAAGAAACAGAAGCAGAGAGCGCACGCTTGAGAAACTAAAAAACCCGGCTCGTGTCACGAGGGAATTAAAGACGGAGTCACGAAAAAACGTAATCGCAACGGAGAACTTAACTGCACGGATACGTCAAGGTGAAAGAAAACATGGGATGTGATCTCAACTTTTTTTCGTTTTGGCCTTTCCTTGTTTTTTTTTTCAAAGGCCTGGTCATCTGCGGGGTCCGGCAGTTTCTCTCTCTTCTCCCTCATCGTCTGGCACGTTTTCCGCAGGTGGGTTCTTTCGCGGAAAATTCCTTTTCTCTTTTTTGTGCCCACGGGCCTCCTCACGAAATTTCGTTCAAGCGATTTTCGTGTCCAAGCTCGTCGAATGCTCGTGCGAGATCGTGGATAGATTCGAGGATTGCGAATTTGTAAGCTTTTGCATACCTGGAGCTCGCGTGTTGGTGGTGCGAGTGATTACCATCGGGTTGCCCCGCCTTCCTGTTATGTAAAAAAAAGTTATTATTTGGTATGAATGTGCTCCTGAATCAACTCGTGGGTCTGTCATTTCATCAGATTTAATTTTCGTAAACCAACGAAAAGGAATTCTTTATCGTTTTGTGAAATTACTTAAACAGGAAATATAAAGTGTTTTGGATATTCATGTCTGTTTGACATGCAGTATAACAGATAAAGTTTTAATTCATCCTATCATGTCTCTGGGGCTGCCGCTGATCAGAGGATTTGCCCACTGCTGTAGCAGCCTGAGAGCTGTAGATAGAGCAGGTGCGATTCCTATAATTACACTGGGGGTATTTCTCGCTTTTGTGTGAGTAAAGCTTTCCTTGTATGTTTCTATTTACTTGATGATAAAACATTTTTGCGAGTGGTCCTTTTGCCATAAAAATACCTAACTAACGGATTAGGTACAAGTCCCCTGAAAAATGGAATTCAATTCTGAGTTGTCTAAATTTATTTATTTTCCTCTGTTTATTTCCTAATAACCCAGATTTATAACTTTTTTAAACTCGTAAAACAGACTGAACATTACATTACAAAAGCTTTCCACATTTCCCTGACCATCGGTCTGATCTTTTCCTTCGAGATTGATCCGTTACCGTCGCCAATAGCTCCCTTGTGTTGCTCCAGTGCTAAGTTAATTCAATTACCTACCTCCCCTGACCATTGGCTACGTACTCACCTGCATCCGGTTTTCAGTCCAGCCCTTCAGCTGTACACAAAGGAGTCTTACCCTGAGTATGTGCTTATGAAGCTTTGCGTCCTAATATCCTCAGCTTAACTCTATTTTATAATCCATTCTGTGTTCCCATTGGAATTACGACTTTTAAAATCCATTCAAGGCAATGTGTCTCGTGTGAAGTGTGTGGTAGGATGAATGCAATTGAACGTATCCCACGAATTTGAGATCGGTCGTTGTGATTTCCCGCTGCACTATCAACCTGCGAGTGATGTTTGTCATGCTGTCTTGTAGCTAAGAATTTCAATAAATCCGATCAGTTCCTCAGTGGGTTTCCCCATTGTCGACGCAAAGACCGAGGCTTAAAACCATAACAGGACGTCTACCTGGAATGTTCTTAGCACCTTGTTACGCTTCTGCATTCCAACCCCTTTGTGTCCGACGATCCGGATCTGAGTCACCTTCCAAACCACACGCTGCGCCTCTCAATTTTTTCGACACCCCTTGAGCAGCAATCCCTCTTGTTTAGAAGGGGACAGCATACACACAACAGCGGAGGAAAGAAGTAAAAGCCCACGAGGAGTTGGCGTGACTTGGTTCACATGCGCTCGCATGCGAGACTCTCTTCTGAGCCACCGTGGGAACGCGATCTCGCGAACAAAGACGCTGCTCCGCCGGCCATCTGGCCTCCTCCAGATCCTGAGGGGGCCCCCGCCGCAAGTGCCTCCCCCCCCTTTCCGAGAGCCTTCCCCCCGTCCTCCGATGGGGAGTGGTTAGACGGGAGATAAGGAGAGGACTCTGGTGCTGGAAGGTGTACCTTTGCCGAGCGGATGCTGGGATAACTTGTTGGTTCGGGGCATTGCGTTGTTGTGTTTGTTCTTGGGGAAGGGAAAACGGACAGCGTCGGGGCCGTGTGACGCTGCTACGACGTCTATCAATCAGACGGCTTTTGTTGTTGGTCACTTGTCCATTTTCTATCGGCGACAGGAGGAGGGTAATTCTTTGGGCCGGGGATCACTTTCGCTTTATGGTTCTCGAAGGGGCCCCCCATGTACAGGCTATAATTGGTAATTTCAACCTATTAGCACTGTCATGCGCGCGTGTTGGGAACACTTTCTTTGATCTATCGAACACTTGAAAAGGACAACTGTTTTTTTAAACAACGGCCTTAACGTTTTGAGGTCCTATCAGTACACTTTATAAAAAAAAAAACGAATAGCATCTAATAGGACGGACACATAATGACGAGAGAAAATGGAACTGGACATGATTCAGTAGGCTCCTAAAAGTTTTGGGAGATACATGCTTCCGTGCACGAAGGAAGCAGCCACAGGTTGTTAGTTCTAATTTACAAGTGTTTTTTAACTGCTGTCGAAAATGTTTCTTTAAAGTTTGCAGTTTTTCAAAACTAGTATCGCAAATATTAACAGTTTCGTCAACAGTTAATAATAACACAAAGAGTTGGTGAATAAATATTTTTGATAACAGTTGCTGTTATTTTAAATGCTATTGGAATTATAGACCGAACGTGTTGAACAGTAAAAGTTAGCTAATTGTCATTTAGAGCAACATATGTAAATTTGATCTAGTCTTCAGAGCTGCAATCTTAAAAATGAAACTGACCCTTCTTTACAGCTAAACTGACAATGGTTTGTGATTTTAAAACTATAGAATACACTGTGTGGACGTAAGCTTTTTCATGATTTAATTTCATTAAAAGGCGTACGCATTAAAGACGCAATTTAGCAGTTTAATTACAACTAGGGGGCCTGCCCCTGCTCGTTAACGCTCGCCAACCCACGGAGGATTGCTTCGCAATCCTCATTGGTTCGCTGCGCGAACATATGCTCGCTTCGCTCGCCTCAATGAAGACATGTGTCCTAGCAGAAGAGATTGTTTGCAAAATATGTTACCCAAAAAATGTTTTTCAAATCTAAATTTGCTGTATTACAGAAAAAAATAATACAGTATATCTAAAATCAGAATTCAAATGAAAACTTTGTGCAAATTTTGACTCGAAATGTGAGCGTTGCTTTGGAAATTGAATACCCAGCATGTTGTTTGTGTGTACATTTTCCCAGCACTCAAACGACCCACACTTTTTCATTGAGTTTGTTGCCGAAAGTTGTAGTGCAAGCGTCTTGTTGAACGATAATTGTTGGTCCTGAAAAGGACCGTTTTTTAAATGGCCCTGAAAAGATCCTCCGCTTTCTTTGATTTCTATTATGAACTAACTGCAACAGCTCATTAAAATTTCCTTTTTTTTTTCAATAAAATTTCATCCGATAACGCTATAAATTCAATCGATGCGCGAGACTTCGCGATAAACAAACAATCGTACAGTATTGCCATAACGCGATTACAAATAACGTCTTTTTTGCGAGCCACGTAAGAGAATTATATATATAGATTATAAGAACAATAAAGTTATATATATTTTTTACTTTAAAATTGAATAATTTTAATTAAATACAACCTGGAGCGAACATTTTCAATTTTACCCTCCATGTAAATTAATTCTGATTATCGCATGCGATTAAAAAAAAGTTCTCGTTTAAGTAATCCCTTCGGGATTGATCCCGGACCGTCCCAATAGCTCTTTGCGTTTCTCCAGTGCGACGTCAGCCAACCAACTTATTTTTAGTTGTAATGCCACGAGTTTCTTTTAAAATTTAAAGATGCGAATCACGGACGGAGAGATGACAAATCTTTTTAGTTATCTTTTTTGGAAGGGGATGTCACTGGTGAGGTGACTTAAACGGTTTTATTTTTCCTTCACTGGAATGAGAAAATATGTAATTTCGCCTTGAAGGAAAAGGAAAACTAAGCGTGAGAATTTCGATTCCGTAGATTCCCAAAGGTTAGTTGATCGCGTTGAGAAATGTGCAGGTAATTGGGTCCAAAGGAAGAAGTGGGCGTTGAGTATTTCTGTCAAGGTTAATATTGATACTTGATCTGAATTTTAAAAGCCCCATCACTTTCTCAACTTCCTGACATTAATTTAAGAGTTCATGTCTTTTAATGAAGTGGTTCGATAAATTTGTTCATAAGTTTTAACTGCATTTAACTCAAAACTGTTTAAACTTTGTACAGCTGTGATCAGTTTTTTGCACCTCGATTTCTCATAAAGATATTGATAATTATTTTAGCCCAAATCTGTATAAAGGGTGTAGTAATAAAACTTAAATTGTTATAATTTTGCCTCTTGTTAAAGATTCACGAGACTGAATTAAAAAAATTCTTTAGCGTGCTAACTGAAAATGAAATCTTCGTACGAGCTCAGAAAAAGACGGGGGGTAAAATGCAGATTTGCGCTTGCTGAACAAGTTCCCCCTCTCTGCATTAGTTATTTGTTTTTTGAACTCCCCGTGTTTTTAACAGATCGAGGGAGATAAAAAATAAGATGGGATTTACAAGTTGTTTCGGCGGCGGCACCTGTCTTTCTTTCTCAGAACGATTACCATCGAACAGCATGTTTTCCCTAGCTTATGCCTCTTCCGATAATTAACATTTACATTTATTTAACGATATGCGGTTGCAAAATTTACTGTATAGGTTTTTTAAGAGTAGGGAGAGCCCGAGCTGATGGTTATTTTCACGGTAAAATGTTTCGGTTTTTCTTTACCTATTAGTTTCCATCTTATTTCATTCACGCCCTTCAAGTTTTCTAGATAATTCTATACTCGTACCAGACGGCTAAATCTCGAATGACCCTTATAGAATTTTGAGCTACTTTATCGCGCGTATGAAAATAGATTCAAAACAAATGAAGGTAAAGATAATATTCTTACCTCCTGAGCTCTTTCCATTTTTCGATACTTCCAGGGTTCAGAGAATATTCCGTTTAGAAAAAAAATCCTTGGTTTTCACAAAAAATGTCACAATTCAGTACAGCACGTCGCGAATAAATGGCCGATTAATATTTAAATTTCATTTACTAGGATAGGACAGCCATTAAGGCTCACGCGTCAATCGGAATCAGAATACATTTCTATCCGAACTTTTGGTTCGTATTTCATTAAAAAAAATGTTCGTTTCAAAAAGTTTGGTTACAGTTAAAGGCTCGGCTATATGGTGGCAATTGTGGCAGTGCTTGTTTTTTAAATACTAGTGGAACGAGAAGGTGGTTTTGATTCGCGGATTATGGCAGTGTAGGTTTTGGTTTGACGATATACGTACATTTTTGCTATACTATAACTAATGCCATTATGGCAGTGTAGAACAATTCTCATTGTTCTTGTGAAGGAACCTTATGGCAAATAAAAGTGTTCTTTGCTATTCACACATTTTAATATGGTGTTCAAAATCCTTTGCTTTGATTTTCTTTTTCTTCCATCAACAAACTGACCGCAACGAAAACATGTCTGATTAAAATACCTGCGGTTTTGCTAACTTGAAGCTGGAACTGGTATGTACGTTTCAAGCATGGTAGGAATGTTTGAGGGGTTTCTTTAGCGTTTTGATTGAAAGCAAGCTTAGGAATTTAAAAAAAATTGAGTTCCAAGAAGTTTAAATTGCGTTTTGTGAATTAAAATATTCAATAAGCTTGGAATACTCCTTAAATAATTTAAAACAGAAGCGTTACATCCGGATAGAATTTCTTTTAAACCTTACAGGCTTTCTCTCTCCTTGAAAACGTTAAGACTAGATATATTGGTAAATTTTGGCTGCGAATGTTTATAAATATTCTCTTATTTGGCATTCTGATTATAGAAATGCTCTAGACGGGCAATGAGACAAAGGCCTCCCTCGCGTCTCAAAACAAATTTAGTGATTAAATTTTTTTTTGTTGTTGAACAAAATGCATTCATGAGGCCTTAGTTCGTGGAATGTTTGAAAAACATTGTTTAGCTTAGTGACCTACAAATTGAAGTTATGGAAATTGATGAGTTTCGTTTATCAAAAGGAATATTTTCTAAAGGTCCATTATGGGGGGAAAATGAATTCCAGATTAATTAAAGCACTGCAAATGATGAAAAACACACGGTTGCGTCCAAATATTTCTGATTTTTTACAAAGGGAAATGATTTTCCACACTGCTCTGAATCCGTTATCATCTCTTGACTTTGAAATGAAGGGCCCCGAGCTCTTTTGTTCCAGAATGAATAGGAAGACTCTTTCAATGATCGCGTCACGTGACCCCTCAGTGTAGGCGGATTTTGTGAATGAGCGGAGTTGTAGTACGAGCTCTCCGAGCGGAAGTGAAGCGACAGGACAAACCGGAAGTCGGCAGTGTTACTTTGTTTACGCTTTTTCCCCCCTCGAGCTGACGATTTGACATATTCAAGTTTGTCCTTGTGATTCTCTCTGTGGAGCAGCTCTACATTTCCTACACCTAACCAGCTCGGCTTTGGTATTGGAAAAATGTAACTGTTTTGCGCTATTCAGCATGCACATGTTGCTTCAATAATACTGAATCTTCCATTGTGATATTTAACATTTGTGTTTACCTCGAGCTTGCCCTATGCTTATGCCCACCATCAATGGTCCATACTTCAAAGCAATGGCAAGTCTCAATCCTCTGCGCCTGCTCTCTTTTGAGTTAACGGCGTTCTTTTGCAAGAATTCCTGGATCCTGAATTTCCATTAATTATTTTAAGGATATCTTAAAGCACTAATACTTGCTGAAAGTCCTTGAAAACATAATTTCAAAAGTCCTTAGTTTTTACAAAAACGCAAATTTTATTTCTACTGCATTCAGAAACCAAGATCAATGACTCCTGTCTGAGATCGAATGTAACTAAAAATCAAAAGCCTAAATTTGTAGATAAGCTGAAAATTGATGTTTTGAAATATGGATCCTTGATGAAACCCAAACCATCACTTGTGAAAGTTTCTTACAAGGATTAAACTAATGCGATCGATGTAAAATTGTAGTAACAAAAAAATAGCACTGAAAATTTGAACTGGAATCTTTGGTAGTAAACTATAAAATGCCATGATGTATTATTTAATTTAAAAAGGGACACTTACATAAATGCAATATTTAATACGCTTGTACAGTTAGTTATATGTATTTTATGGAGAATTTTATTTGAAATTAGTGTTCTAAAATTGCTATCAGTTGTATACGTTAGAACGTACACCTTAAATGATTCTCCAACCTTTAACCCTTTCTTCTGCAAAAGAACGGCGCTCTTTTTAATTTTAGCTCCTGCCTTTAACGATCTTTGCATATTCTTTATTCTTTGTGTCCAAATATGAATAGAATAAATGGTTTGATTTAAAAAGTTTAATGAATGGGGAAATTTGAAAACTATGCGATTTCTATTCAACTGTTGGAAACAGTAGATTTGTATAAATGTAACGGAACGCCTCTAATTTTTAACTGTAGTAATTAAAACAATATTGCAATACTCTTTATCGAATAGTAGTATAACGCTCAATTTTCAGAGAACATATCAGATTATATTTCATTTTAAAGTGTTTGGCAGTTATTCCTTTTGTATTTGAATTTATTTTGGTACTCGTAACAGCATGTATCGTAACAACGATGATACAATGTTTGAAGTGTGTCTGCTCAAAAAAATATGACAACCTCTGCCTTGTCCGCCCCTACGGTAATAACTTCCGAAGAGCTCTATAATTTTAGATCTACCCTAGAGCGCCCAAGTCACGGCGATGGAATTTTTCAAGAAATAAGAATAGGTGCCACTGCGATCGGACCTGGCCCACAAATCAAAATGAAAGCAGGGATGAAAACTTCCACTGCCGAAACCAGCCAAGTGTGACAAACCTTAAACGAAAAAGTAAACCGAATGAAAAATATAGCCCTCTGTCAGGACTGCAGGGTGTAGAACCATCCCTTGTTTCCTTTTTATGACTATCCGAACCGAGGATGATGCTTGGCAGACGATTGTTAGGACAGTGTCACAGTTCAGTAGCTGGCAACATTTTCCAATTTCTTGAAAAAAGACCCATCTCCGAGCGATTTTCTTCACAATGATACTCCGGAATGTGTCATAGTAGCCCTATTACACGGACGACGGAGACGAGGAAAAAGCCATCCACTTACCGAGATCGTTTTTTTTCTTGTGTATATGTATACCTTTTGATTGCTACCTGCCTGCTGTCCGGATTACTCTGGACTTGCTGCCGCTATTAGCCGCTTTAAGTGTATGGAAAATCATATGCCTCTGGGGGAGAGGCCACTTTTTTTTTGCTTTTAAATGTCCTGCCTGCAGGACAGGAGGATCATTAGATGAGAAGTGCAGGGTGTTTTCTTGTCATAACTTTGATCTGACCGATTGCAGGTGCGTTGCGCCGTTCCGTCCTCCTCGTTGAGTGGTGATTGTTCAATTTCTGATGATTTTACAGCGTCATTTTGAGCTAGGGGAGCAGTTTATATCATTTGCTTCAATGATTTTTAAGTTCATCTGACCAATTTCCTTTCGGCCGTGCCCCGTTCCTCCCATACAGCTTACAACTAAGCTGTGCCGCTATGAAATGTGACTTTTTTGTAGAAAATGGATCTAAACTGCGTGAAGAGTGAGCGGAAGAACTGTAAATGGCTATTTTCCCACTACACACGATTGTAAGAATTACTACGAAGTTGACGCTTCCTATTTCCATCACTGCTTTGTGTTCTCCTTTGGTGTATTAAGAATTTACACGGAATAAAATTACTTAATAAATCTGGTTTTGAAACCTTTCAAACACTTCGTTGCAAGTGTGTTTTAAACCCTCTTAGAGTCAAGAGATATCCAAGTTGGTATTGTTCTTCCCCACCACACCATTACGATTGATAGAAAAAAAAATCCTAAAAAGGTTTTATTTGTTGAGAAGACTAAAATTGTTAAGTCCTACATTAAAGATTACAGAACAGCATATGCATAGCAGCCCTTCAGTGGTTTACATATTTATACCTTTTACTTCAGGCTTGAAGGTGATATCGTGCAATAATATTACGCGAAGATCAATCTAGAAACATTTTCTGGGATGTTTATACGTATTTGTAAAAATATTTCCTATTTTCTCCATCGCTTCAAACGAGCCAGACTTTAAAGTTTGCCGACGCATTTTTATTGGCTTATATATCGCTCATTCCTTTCAACAACGTCATATCTCAAAAAACGAGATTTTTCTTGAGAGTGATTTTAAAGTTTAAAAGTAGAATAAAATGTATTAAAAATAAATATTACTTTTGCTCTTGCGGCTAAATATTGAGCGGTGACACATGACTATTCTTTCAGGGCATTCTGAAAACAGGCATAACTAAAAATCGGCCGATTTTTGAGATATGACGTTGTTGAAAGGAGTGAGCGATACGTTGAAGACAGCGTTTAACCAGCAGAAAATGTAAACTTTCAAAGGCGAACGAAATTTTCCACATGTACTATAAGAATATGCAATTAACAAGTTTAAAAAAAACACAGCTAATTTGAGGTAATTTGTATTTAATACAACTTGGTTTTAATATTTCCCCTGGTATCAATATTTTAATGTTAAAAACGAACTCCCAATAAAAATTATTAATATCCTTCAAATTCTGAGCGTCACATCACCAATAAGAATCCTATAGAAACTTGTACGGCTTTCACGAAGCTAATTTTGACGTCAATTGATTTTTCTTTATGATATATCACCCGATTATTAACCCCTTCAATGAGATTGATAGGTCAAATTATTCCTATTGATACAGCATGAGACATAATTGCTCGTTATATTCTCCTACCGCGGGAACAATTGTTTCGGAGTCTCGAGAAATCGGACGAATCACTAAACGAAGCAGAACCCATAAGCATTGGTAGAGTATGCGCCCACTCCTTTTGACCATTGTCTCAAGTGCAGCAGACCGATACTAGTGAGATGGTTCCGTCTTAACTCTATGGACTTTTGGCCGCATTATCTGGCTCTTGGCAATGTTTTATTCATTCTCCAAATTATCATTCCTAGTCTTCCTGTGTTTTTTGTAATGTTTTGTTTGGTCTACGAGAAACGAAATTAGGTGGGGAATTGTTAGAGCAATAACAAACTTCAAAATAAAATTTTAAAGATCCAAGTGGTTGGAGTGTTTTTACTATGGATTTTAGGTTAAACAGTTTTATTTTATACAATGATAACAAATCTCGGAGTGCAGTGAACAAGTTTCTACAAAAACTCTTTGTAAAAGGAAAGTTTTTTTTTTATCGCAATGTCTTACGCTGTTCTTACAACTATACCACTGCAACTGCATCATATATTCCAATCAATGTTAAACTTACACAAATATATAAATGTTTCTCTTTTCACTTTAAACATAGTAATAAGCCATAAAATGAAAATTCATTCATAAAAAAAAATATTTAACAAGATTAAGATAATTTATAATTTTTTGAATGCGTGCGTTTTCTTAAAAATTCAAAATAAAACGACCTCCTCAAAAATTGTATTGACCATTATATTTCCAGAATGTTTTGAAACAGAAATTGCTCTCCTGAAAAATTCGATAAATTGCGTCTCATTACGGTTACATGTAGTCTTTAAATTTTGAACACACCGAAGTCAAACAAAATGGAAGCTAAACAAGCCAAAACATAGATAACGACAAAAACTTTTCACATCCCCATTCAATCCTAGTCCCCAGATCCATGGTACCGGCGAACCCTCCCCTAGTGTGCTCCTATCTATAAAAAAAGATCTGTAGCTGACCCACAAACACTAATGGTAACAAAATATCTTATAAAATTTAACATGTTCACTCTCAACGGAGTTTTTAGGGATGGAAATTTTATTTTAAAGTTCTTATTTTGTTTCTTTAGTCATATTTACGTTTTTCCACGTGATGTTTAATCACTACTCATAATAAACAGCTCAGATGGCAAAATGGAAAAGTCACTTTTCCCAAAAAATTGAGTAAGTCCCATCCTAGAGTCTGGTTTGTTAATGTTTAGAAGGTGGCAAAATGTCGTAAGTCTTTTTTTTCAGTTTAGGAGATAACGAAGGTGGGAAAGTTGTAATAAATCAAAAACCACAGAACCACATGTTGATGTCACGAAAAATTAAAAAAAAATGACTTAAGCATTTTGCCATCCGAGCACACAATTATCCGTTTCTTACAAGTAAACTTTCGGGGACCCGCATTTAGTGTATTCATGTTCAATCAGGTTCAATTGCTCTTTGGGTGTATTTCTCTCTTTAGTGTCAGTGAAGCTTTTCTTTTGTGTATATGTCCATTTACTACTTGGCGTTTTTTGGCGAAGCTTGGCTAAATATGTGCCATAAAATCCAATCAACCATAATCTGCAATCAAAGCACGTGAGACGAAAGCGATATGGTTGATGGCTTGAGATTTTCTTAACTACTAACGACTAATTCTTGCAAATCAGTGGGCCTGGGAATTCTACATTAACGAGTCTTCTATTTTGTGAAGAGGACATTCATTCTGGAAACAGTAGTCGGTAGCAGCTAATCCTTAATGGATGAGAGTAAAAGTGCCCTTTGGCCCTCTTTTTCTCGTCCCCTTCCATCAATTGGAGCAACTGGAATTCCTTCGCCATTTTTTCAGTACTTTTTCCCCTCGCTGTGAGTAATTAGTGTGTTCAAAATAATGTGAGCCCGAACTCCCCTAGGTCATGACTGCTCTTCTGAATTCATTTTCAGTTATCTCTTTCCCATCTTCAAGATCTCAATAGGCGACTTTGAGTGAACATCGTTTTTTTTCCCTTTGTGGCTCTGAAACGTGCATTTTACTTGTTTGGAACTCTTGAGCTGCATTTGAGCTTTGATATTGAATCAAGGTTGATAAATAGCTATTATGGCAATGGAGTGCCCCTCTACCACGAGAACTGCTCCCTACACCAAGTCTGTCCTGTCTGTAGCCATAGAAACTGACCTTATTATATTTTGTCATATTGGCTTACATTTGATGACAAATTGGAAATTAAGAAAAGTTTCCCTTTTAGCAGTGAAGAGTATACTTGTTTTAGCAGTGAAGAGTATACTTGTTTTAGCAGTGAAGAGTATACTTGTTTTAGCAGTGAAGAGTATACTTGTTTTAGCAGTGAAGAGTATACTTGTTTTAGCAGTGAAAAGTATACTTGTTTTAGCAGTGAAAAGTATACTTGTTTTAGCAGTGAAAAGTATACTTGTTGTAGCAGTGAAGAGTATACTTGTTTCAACAGTGAAGAGTATACTTGTTTCAACAGTGAAGAGTATACTTGTTTCAACAGTGAAGAGTATACTTGTTTTAGCAGTGAAGAGTATACTTGTTTTAGCAGTGAAGAGTATACTTGTTTTAGCAGTAAAGAGTATACTTGTTGTAGCAGTGAATAATATACTTGTTTTAGCAGTGAAGAGTCTATACTTGTAAGTAGCCATCATTTCCCAAAGCCAAGACCTCTATTCAAAATGAGGAAGCCCTGTTACTACAGCGACTACCACCAACAGACTTGGTTTCGGGAGCCGTTGTCGTTTAAGGCAGACTTCATGGCAAGAAATCTGAAGTTTCTAGCATTCTCGACAACAAACGATTTCCTTATTTACACTTGTCATAATTTTTTATTAACAAACATTTTAGAATAGTCTTAGATATGCCCATACTATTACCTGCTGGTTGTGGACTGCACATGTTCGATTCTTCCCTGGTTTATTTCTGTGTCAGTAAAACTTTCCTCGTGTGTCCATTTACTTGAAGCTTTTTATCTTGTGTTTGCAACTTGGCCAGAGGGACCTTTACACCATAAAACCCTACCAACCAGGAACAATTTTTAGATCGTTTTAATTTTCATGTGTGGAATTAACTAAGTGTAAATTGAATGCGTGCAGTTTATGTGGAATTATTACTTGAGAACAAGTTTTTTTTATTTAAATTTATTCGTAATCAGTAATTTATAAAAAAGCATACAAAAGGTGTAAAAGTAGTCAATTTTTCAAGCGTTTGTCTTTTGAACCTTTTATTGCGAATATTCCAATAAAACCAACTTAAAACACCGAATCAATCATACTTTGTCCATGTCTACTTGTGCTTCTAAGTTTGTGCCGGCAGCATACGTAAATCGCCCAAACCGGTATTGAATTATAAGTATGCTGCGACTTTCCCAACTTTCATTCATTCATAGCAGTAGTGATGGTTTTCTCATGCCATTTTGTGAGTGGAAAAAAAAATGAGTGATGCGAAAAATTCCTGTCTATATACTCGCCACTCGTGTGTTTCGATGATTAATTTGAAAACGTATTTCAAGGCAAGAAATGACCCCGCTTTTCATACAGGTCATGAGAAAATTGATCTCGTTTATCTGAAAGAGAAAAGTAACAAGATAGCCGGCTCCGACTCCCAACGCTGATGATGAAAGATATCAAATCGGTTAATGACTCGAATTCGAAGAGAATTTGAGCGGTTTCGATGGAATATTTTTTACTTTGAACAGTTTCGTTACTCACTACAAATTATGAATATCGCTTTAATAAAAGTACAATTTTATTTTTTATTCCTGTCTAATTTTACTTTTATTTGGATTATGGTCATTATTTTAGCCCATTAGCTGAGTTTCAAAAATAACTCCTGGCTGTTTAACCAGTCTTGGTAGTTTAGTTCAGCGATCTTCAACCTTTTTCATCTCAAGGCAGTCCTAAACTTATTACTAAAATTCTGCTGCACATCCATTTTGCCGATCGAGCTAAAATGTATAATTTTGATTGTTTTAGAAAAAGAATAATAGTAAAACAATTTATTTGCCACCCTGTTATTTACTAATTACTAAATTACTAACTTATTACTAAAATTCTGCTGCACATCCATTTTGCCGATCGGGCTAAAATGTATAATTTTGATTGTTTTAGAAAAATAATAATAGTAAAACAATTTAATTGCCACCCTGTATTAAAAATTATCAAAATTATATAAATGGGATTTGAAATTATTTGCAAATACACTTATCAAAAGTTTAAAACTAAACCGTTAAAATGAAACAAATCTTTCACCACACGTTAGACACACCAGTGTCGTTCTTGCGGCACACCTGTTGAAAATCGTTGATTTATTTAAATGAAAAAATCGAATTATGTATGCGCTTATGAAGTTTTTTTTCAAAAATGCAAGATGATTCACGATTATTATAAGATACAGAAACTGTGTAGAATCAAACAACATTCCCAAGCGTGTCAGACGATATTTGATAATGTTTTATATTAAAATTTATTAGAAAATATTTCCTAAAATAATATTTAATATTGTAATAAATAAGACTGGAATTGTCGTGGGTTCAATTTTAGCACTTGATTGCAGCTAGTAACACGTAAATCTTGCCATGAAATCTGAGATGAAACAGCCGGAAAAATATAAGTACCAAAAGGCTAAATGTTTTGGCTCCCTTCAGAGGCAGTTTTTGGGGAACATTTTTTTAGCCACTAAGAGTAAGTTTTCTATCGGGGTCGTGGGAATTGAACGGATCCATCTATCCCCAACTCTCCTTTTCCCATTTCTGTATTTTTTTCCCCCTACCTCAGTATGTGAGACTCGAGAGTCGAATGCAGAAAGTTTTTTATAAACTCTGAAGCAGGTGATATGTTGTAGCTCTTTTCGCTACCTGCCACGATGGGCACACCAACGAAACACATGCTCTTGAAAATGAAAAAAAAAATGAGTTGGGTTGATCCAGTACGTTTTTATTCAAATCATAAGCGAGTGGTAATTTATGGTGATACATCTGAATGCAAATGATCTGTTGGATTCAGGTGCTGCTTTTCGGATATTACCTCTAAGGGCTAAAAGTTGGCGGCACTTGTTCTACTTGCACGAAACATCTGCTTCCAATTTTAACTTTCTAATTCATAACCAAGCTGTTTGTCGACTCAGTGACTTTGAATTGATCTTTTTTTAATGATTTCTGTCGTCCTTGGGCTGTGTTTCTCATTTTGTTGCACATTACGCTTTCGCAGTTCCAAGCTTGAAGTTAATTTGCATTTGAATTTGCCGACCAATTAATTCCCTTCAATCTCAACTTTGAAAGTTATAATTCAAGTGACACTTATTTTAATCGAAAGCTAAAAGTACAATGATAAAGTACTTTAATCGATACATTTAAGTAATAACGCGATGTTCATGTTATAAAAATTTAACTGTTTCATTCTTAACGGAAGTGAGGAAAACTTAAAAAAAATAATAAGTATTGAGAAGCGATTATTTTAATTACTGTCATCAATTTTAATTCAGCATTAATCATAAATGTTTCAACCAACGTTACATATCTCTTGAATGGGCGGTCATTTCATGTTTTTTTTTTAATAAAAACATCTTCCAAAATTTTAAGTTAACCTTCCTATGTCTTTTTCAGGGGATAATGAATTTTCTGCGTTCTTATACTTATTACGCAACCAACCGGTCTAGTGGTTAAGGTGTTGGCATCTGGATCGGAAGGTTCGTGGTTTGAGCATGGATGTATATTGAGCTGTCCTTTGTTAGGGGCGATGATGGTCCTCCCACTGTATGCTCCTTCACACGTAGCCATCACTTCCGTCCTTGTAGTGGCCAATGATTAAGTTCATATGGGCCCGCCATTGGGAAAAAAAATAATAATACTTATTACGCTACGTATACTTAGTGAAAAGGGAATTAAAACAAACTTTACAAGTTGTTCTTACGAATACATTTCATCTTATAAAAGAGTAAACGGTTTTTTTAAACGGACCGGTAGAATAATTCTCCCGAGAAGAAATTCCTCTCTTTCATTTTCATCATCGCATCATTTTGCCAAACGAGTGCAGATTAGAATGGATGAAATTCTTCCGATAAGTTTTAGTTTGTTAGTCTAAAATTTTGTTATTTCACATTTGAATGCTTTTAAATTTAGATGTCTAAATATCCTTATTCTCTTAAACGTTCTCGCTTTAGTGTAACGACAACATGATATCGTGTACCACGGTTTTAATTTTCTTTTGATCATAATGTAAGATATCTCGGAAAACATCTGTCCTTTTATTTATAAAAAAACAACGAAAACAAGATTTCCACGTTCATAATATTAATTTGGGTACACTTTATACATAAAGAGTAAGAAACGCTGCTTCATGTATTGAAGTGTTATGGTGCTTTATTGAGCCAGTCCCCCACACCTGCCCTAAAAGTTATGTTCCCAGTAAAGCTCGGCAAGGCTACCCGAAGAAGGTCGCGGAGAATTCTCTAGCTCGTGGCTGCTGCTCACAGCAGCTGCTCTTCTGGTGTGGTTAACACCTGGCGTCGAGCTGAACTTGTTGCGCCAGGTTTCCAGGATTTTTTTTCCCTCGATTTTCTTCATCTGCTTGTTTTCACTTTGCATCTGCGCGTGGTCTTGAGACCGCATACCAGGAGTTCTCTTGGCTGGAAACTGAAACGAGAACAGCCAATTGTAGGTTCTTACTGGGATCAAAGATTCCGATCCGTCTTCAGCTTGTTTAAGATGGAATCTTTCATTCTAAGTTTCATAGAAATGAGTTGTTATTCCAAAAGCAGTTTAAATTATAGTTAGTCACTGTTTTCGAAAATATGTAAAATTCCACGTCATCGCCAAGGTTAGATACTTCCAAAATATTATTACTTACAAACTTCATACAACTGTTAATAACCAATTAACTGTTAAAATTAATAATAAATTTCAATTTCTAACAGTTAAAATTATTATTATTACTGGTTAATAACTGTTCACAAAACTGTTAAAAACAAACAGTTAATTATAACTGTTCCTGCTGATTAGCAGCAAAAGAAATGGTACCGTTAAACAGTAGCTTTGTTCATCTCTCAAGTTACAGGTTTGGAGTTCTAGAATTGTGAGCTGTTATTTTGTATTTAAATGAACATCCGATCCAAGCAAGTGAATGTACCATAAAATAAGTTACTTGGTGAATTACTGAATTTGGTTTGTGAATGAATATTAGCTAAGGTATACGTTTTTTTTAATACCTTTTTTTTTTTTTTTTTTTTGTAGAGCGCTTTTGTATTTTTTGGTCGCATTGTTTGTAAATTTAAAATGGTAAACCGTTATAGGGAAACGGTATTTAGACATGGGATCATTCTATTAATGTGTGCGCAGAGTTTCAATTTAAAAAAAAATTATTAACAGCAGTGACAATAGATAGAAAATGGCTGTCGCTTTATGGTCAGTTTTTGCTACTGAGGGTTAAAAAACTGAGGACTGTTTTGCTGTCTTATATGCTCTTCAATTCCATTATTTGACAGTCTGGAATTAGCTATTTCAAAAAGTTAGTTTTGAATCACTTACACCATCAAAAATGTTTTGGAAGAACAGAACAGGACTAATTTTTTGGATTCAAAACTTTGGGTCAAGTCGAAATAATCTCTGTTGAATTTTTGCTGTTCGTAGCTCTGGGACAACCAACGTACTTTTATCAACTACCAAAGTACTTTAAAAGTTTATCCCTAGTACTTTAAGTTAGATTCAGTATTAAAATTGCACTGACCTTTAGGAACCAAACTAAGCTCCTTCGGGAATACACGCCGCAGAGGTGACATCCATTGGAATCATTGGGTTGGAACAAATAAAAAGGTGCTTCCGGATGGACCAGGGAAAGGAATCCGGGTAGCCTTGGAAAGAGACCGGGAGAATCTTCAAAGGTGTTTACCACTTTTCAACAACCCCTGCCTACCCTGAGGGTTCTGACCTTTGAATAGGGGGTAGCCAGATGCCAAGCTCGATTTTGCTGCCCAGTGCCTTATTGGGGAAGTGAGGTGAATTCTTACGGGGATATCTTTAAAAGCCTTCTGAACCCATCCTGTTCTCTGGACAAAAGGGTAGGAGGGTAAATTCTTTAGCTTACAGGTCGTAAAGATGTCAATTACTTTCTCTTTTGACACTGAGTAGAATAAATTACAATAGTAAAAATAATGGGACATTTGAACTGTCAGTTTCATGGCTACTAGGAGTTCTCAGAACACATTGAAATTTCTTTCTATGTTCGTCTTACACCGTATTATCCACTGCTTTGATTCAAATTTTTTTGCGCAATCGTAATTAACTAGATATTCTTGAGTGAACAATCATTAAGTGTGAAATCGACAAAATTAACTTAGATGGTCTTTTAATTTATCTTAACGATGCGCCTTTTATAACATTTTTGAAAGTGCCGTATGTCAGCAGATATAATTGATATAATTTTGTTTTAGAATATTTATTCACGCAGGTTTTCTTTTAACGAAGTTTAATTTATCATCACGATTGAAATCGTTTGATGATTGCAATAGTCGTTTTTCTTTGAAGCTACACTTGATTCTATGGATTTCGCATTTCATACGGATAATGTATACGCCATGTTGTGTTATCAACGAACTTTCTTAACAATCTTTCCCAACATGCAAATAATAACCCGGATACTTGAGTGCATAGAATGAAACACTACGCAAACCGGATAGTTTCGATTGCACACTAAATTTCTCCCCGATTCCCGGATAAAATTCACAGCGCATTAAAACCGCAATTTCACACCGAATCTACCTTTGTCACCCTAAATTATTCATTCCCTTGAGCCTATTCCCAGCACTGGAGTGTTATGAAAAAATCTATTCTAACCATCTGTTGTCGGAATCTCACTCCTTTCTGACACCCCTCATCCTGATAACCGTTCTCGAGTAAAAATGATTACCTTTGCTTTTCGAGCTTGATAATGATGATTGCGGCCTTCGCTCCCTCCGTGGGCTAATCCGAGCAGAAACATTTTCAGATGCTTTTCTTCTCACGAATTCCATGCGGCCACTCCCTCCTCTCATCCCCCATCTCAGAACCGGACGAGTTCCCAATCGCACCTAAACAAGTGCGGGAAAATATTTTAAGTCTGCGCAACTCTGGAGGTGGCAAAACTGCTATTTCATTATTACAATATCAACTGTTATATATTGTGAATTTGCAACGACAGTTATTTTTAACCGTTAATGAGTTTTGTTGTCAGTTGTCCATTAAATTTAACAGCTGATTTAGTTAATTATTAAATAATATATAAAATATTTAGTGTTTTCAACTTTTAATTTTTATCAAATACTAGCTGATTACCCGGCGTTGCCCGGGTATTTATTCATTTGAGAGGAAAAGTCCCAAGTTTGGATTCAAGTTGAACTTGAATCCGAGTGGGTGGTGTAATTTTCTCGAACATCATGAGCTCAAGACCGGAGCATAATAATTTCTAATAATTTCCAGAGGTTCTATAGAGTTCTATTCATTTCCACAACCTGCTAGAAGGTTCTACAGAGTTCTATTCATTGTTCTACAACTTGCTAGAAGTTTCCACAGTTCTATTCGTTCCCACAACCTTCAAGAAGGTTCTACATAGTACTTTTTTATTTCTACAAATTTCCAGATGGTTCTACCGACACCGCGTTCTAATCGGTTATAAAAAATTTCCAGAACCTTCTACAGAGTTCTATTCGACTAAACTTAGACTTAAATATCACCGGGACTGTCACCAATAGTCTAGCGACCCCGAAAACTATGCTTTCGGTACTAATCTCTGTCATTTTATTTTTCAACCTTTCTCTCTCTCTTCCCCCCCCCCCCCGCGATAGGTCTGAACTTAGACTTAAACGGCATCGAGAGTGGCACTATTCATCTCAGCGACCTCGAAAACTATGGATCTGACTCTAATATCAGGCGTTTTCGATCATTTTTACATGTCAACCTCTTTCTCCCCCACCTATGCTAGAACATATATACACGCATCCATTTTTATATACAATGCACTCTCGATTATTCGCGGAGTTGAGTGCCGAGGAAATCACGTATAACCCACGGAGTGGCTAAAAACAGCACAAATCAATACGAAAATGTTCTCTGAACAATTTTTATTTACAGAGAGTGTAGTGTGCCTATACATACAATTATGAATTAATAAACAATAGATTTCTCTCTTAAAAGTTTGTTTATTTACTTATTCACAAAAAGAAAAAGTTAATTTTTTGTCTGTTAAAACATCTATTTTTTTATTTGAGATTGAAGTTTCTTCAACAACATTTAGTCACATAGTGATGAATCCAAATGGGAAAAAAAGACCGCGGATAAGCCGACATCATATAATCGGTAGTTTACTGTATATAGATTTTTTTTTTTACCAAATTTTATTCTGTTCTTATTGCTTTACTAGTATTTCAATAGCATTTATCGGAAATATAACATTTTCGACAACGCTGTTATATTTAAATTACACTGTTTAAATTTATATTTCAAGCCCAACTCTAACAGATAACACTGATTTAAAACACGTATGTGTTATTATTCGATTTCTGAAAGTTTGTATCTTTTATGTTTAGCCGCTATCGTTCAGATACAATTTTTTTTCCCGTTATCTGTACGTCAGTTTTGTTTGTAAATAATATTTTGAATATCGTTTGAGAATTCCCTTTGATTGTGATTGATATATCGGATGAGTTTTCGACAGATTGCTTTTGATAATCTGTCGATCGTCTCTTGATAATGGGTATTACTGACAGTCTAAATTTTTTTCGTTGTTGTGTATTAGTATGTCCTAAAATTGAGTTTCATATTGAGATACAATATTTCGAATTCATCTATTCGTATGACTCTTACATAACGTTTGTGATTGATCTTCAGCGCCTGAGAATAACTTTCTGATAATCGATTCATAGAAAATCGGTCGTATTTCAAGAAGCATTTGGTATTCTATGTGTTCATAAAAATAACTCATAGTCGTATCATGCTGAGACACGGGGAAACTTTTTGAATTGCAATGTGTAGTGCTTTTTCAAGTTTCAAAAGTTGAACCTTCATTGTACAATGCCTTCTCGATATATAGCGATTCGATGTGTCACTTATGTGTACCCCGGTTAATTTTAAGTTGGCAAGCAGCATTAGGTTTGTTCCTATAGAATTGGGAGCACCTGTTTCAACCAGCCTTTGGCCCTTTTGGGTCAACGGGAATGTATCGAGGGATAGCTATTTATAAGGGATATGTATGGAAGGATAGCTATTTACACTGATGAAGTTCTCTACCATAGGTGTGCAAATGAAGAGTAAAAAACACTTCCGTTCGAATTAAGTAGGATGCTTAGTGGTATTACAAATTGAACCTGTTACTGGGGCTTGTCTTGAGGGTTTGTTTTTACCATCCACTTCATGATGAAAAAATTTTCGGTGAACATTTATGAGGAAAAAACGCATACAAAAAATTAACGGGAACAGGAACATTAGTCACAGCATAGAGACAAGCTGGCTGTTGCAGGTCTCAATTACTATCATGTTTATGAATTGAGAAACGAAAAAAGAGGTTTTACGTTTGAGAAAATCTCTGAACACCCGCTCATGGAAAATCAAGCGACACAAAACCTCAAGTGCAATAAAAAAAAAGGGATTATTAAAAGATATACGAGATCCTGACGAGTGTCTGGTCTTCGTAATGCATAAAAAATGACATCATCCGAGGGATGTGCTGATGTGAGCCGGGGAGAGCAGGTGCAGAGAGCGTTGAAGCAAGCCGGGTTCCCGAGAGAAAACTTCGGCAGGAAGTCGTCTGTGTATCGGTATGTGACCTCCCTCTCTGTCCGTCGAGCCCTCGGAGTGACATCTATCGGCAGGAACCACAACTAGAATAAGCGAGAGGACAGACGATGGAGAATCTATGATTGCAATCTTCATTTCAGGCTGTACAAATTTTTTTTTTAAATACGAAGAGGCGCTATTGTTCACCGAATTTCAATGAATGCAAATATTTCATTTTGGCCAATTTGGGAGTATTTGTTTCGTACACTTTTTCTCTGAAGTTAATATTGTCTATCAATCGGAGCTTTACCAACTTGAAAAGTGATTATCCCCAGACAACATGCTAGAGAGGTTATTCATAGCTTCGCTGCCACAGTTATTGTGGTTAATTTTTTCCGCTTGGTGATGTTAGCTTCAAATAGTCGAGTCACATTGGCTCAGTGGGTTTGATTGCCGTGTTAGCAGATGGTAGGTGGTGCAGGTTCGATTCCTCCAAGGGTGTATTTCTCTTTGTGCAAGTCGTACGTTCATTTTCTTTGCATTGTTTGGCGCAGCTTGGCCTAATATGACCCTTGTGACATATTACCCACCCAACCAACGTTAGAAAAGTCGGCGGCGTTGTAGAAAAAGCACTCCACGACATGACTTGAAACTCTTTACAGTGGTTTTATATTTCGATATTCAAGCAGTTTAGTTTAAGCCCACCAATCCAAAGAATCATAACCCCCCAGTAGTAGTAGTTTTTGTAATAAAAAACATACACAATCTTTCCTCATTTTTTCTTGAAGAAGTTTTCTCTTCTGTTGGAGTCGCTTATTACCATTTTCTTACCGGACATCACTATTTATAAAGGCACTCACACTGTATTGGAGTTGCGAAATCTGTTATCTGCGATCTTTGCGAACTGGACGAAGCTCGTCAAGAACCGCTCCAAAATTGAATTGTTTCAAATGCTGAAAAAGTGCTTTTGAAAGATGTAATCACTTCAGACCTCCATGGGCAGCTTGTCGACTGATGATCAGGATTCCGGAGACGGGCGTAGGATTAAATATATCTATATACATGCTTTGTTATTTGTCGTACGGATCGAGGTATTCCAAACACCTACTTCGCTTTACAATTTCGGGAAAGACTAAATGACCACTGAGGGACAAAACAAGAGCGTCAACGGAAATTGAAATTCTTTGAATAATAGGCCTGCCGAGATTGATTTCTTCTGGAAAAGGAAAAGAAGTCTGGTCGGGGCCACTGGCGCATGTCCACCACCTGCGTATCATAATCCGCATTAGTTACTAAATGAATGTCAAACCAGGCATGCGAAAGCCGGGCGGGGTCCATTCTCAGTGCGTTTGAAGCATTATAACTGTCCCTGTCGTTTTGGTGCCTGCTCTTTCCTTTCTTTTTTTCTTTCCGGTGTGAAAATGAAAACGGAAACTTTATATTTGATCACAAAGGATTTCCATGTCCACCTACTGTCCGATTTTGTTTCCATGAGTGCACCAGACTTTGTTTACGTGAGGGCGTTCTTAATAGTCGTGACGACAGATGGTTTGAGGCGGTAAAAATTGAGGAGCCATGAGTTTACAGAATGGGAGTGTATCCAGTTTGGTTTGTTTACATGTAACTCGTCAAAAGTAAATCTCGTGGGTCGTCAGTACATTTATGCGACTCGTTTACTCTGACGAAATAGAAATAGTAGGGAAATAATTCCAATCTCGAATACCGAATTTAGGGTGCATCTGTTGCCAAACACCTAACATTTACTTAACCTGGGTGTATTTCTCTTTCTGTGTCAGTAATACTTTGCTTGTGTTGGTATGCCCATTACTTGGCGTTGTCTTATTTGTTTTTAATTTAACCGGTGTATTGGTCATCGTTTGTCTGCCACACAGTTGCGGGTTCGAATCACATTCGAATCATGTTCGTATGCACATGAATGTTGGGAGTGTCCATTGTTAGGAGTAACGGAGTCTCACCAACTGGGGTGCTCCTTCAGAAGTAATCGTCAGTTCTCTCCCCCTGTGCCGAAGTGTGAAGCGGTCAGTGGCCGGCATTAGAAATATATAATTTTATTATTTATCGATGTTTCAGAACAATTGGTCATGCATCGAAAATGATTAATTTTGTTATTTGAATCGCTCTCTTTGCATTTTACCGACATTTCTCAAGTGCCTAGCTAAGCGTTTGTAATTTTATTCTATTATCCCCGATGCAAAAAAAAAAATCGGCCTGCTTCTTAGAATTTTTGCCACTTCATTATTTCAAGCACATTTTTGTTTAACATGCTGCATCTTCAACTGTTGTTTCTCGCATCACTGGATCGGGTAATGGTTGAAATGGATGGCCATAGCATTTTCAAGGCCGGTATTTACCTCTCTCCCCACATCAGACTTCAGTTTTTTTGTCTTTAAACACACACCCTTCCGACAATTCGGACTTTTCTCATTCAGAAATATCCTGAAGCGTTTATCTTATTTCCCCTTCGCATCTTACCACGACGGTGCAACGTCTATAATTCAGATAGGATGTTTATGAAAATGGTTGGCTGCAAGGTTTGATTTGGGCTTAGGATTTGATTTATGCGTGTTTATTAGACGTTGAATAAGATTGTCTGGACTTAAGCGTCGGGTATTTTTTTTTTACCTGTAATCAGAATTAGATTGCCGCAACTATACTTTCCAAATGCTATATAATAGTTTGTTTTCGAATTCTCTTTTGAAAAAAATTTCAGTGCTTCGAACATTTTCTCACGTGTTCTGTTAGTGAAATACTCAGTGCCAAAGTTTTTTATTTAAGTAATTGGGAGCAAAGCGTTTTGGACTGGAATGTGTTTGGAATGGAACCAACCACTTCGCCGAAATTAAATGGTTCTACGTAGCTTAAACAATTTGGAGATCTATCAGATGCAATTTTCAACTTGTTGGATTCATTTCTAACTGCAAGATTGGCAATATTTTGGAATCCAAATTTCCGCTTTGTATTTTATATTTCAATTTCTATTTCCCGGAAACTTCCCCTCAGCCTGCGAGGTGTTGGCGACGCATGTACGATTCCTGTTCATATCGTATTTCTGTCTCCTGTGTCAATGAAAACTTTCCTTGTGGGCATTTGTCTATTTACGTGATGGGATGGGAAAATCAATGATCGATGCATTTTGGCCAGATCTAGCCCCTGTGCCATAAACAAAACCTTAACCAATTGAAATATTCCAAGAGAATGCCGGGGAAAGTGATTGTGATGGAAAAGGATTGATCTGATGTTTTTCAGACATTAGATATGTTCGTCTTCTGAAGAGGCTGGACAAGATCTTATGTTTAATTTCCTTGCCATGGCATGTTATCAATAATTCCCACTTGCTTTAGAAGCTTTTGCTACTTTAATATCTTTTTATCTACTTTTTTTGCGCTACTTTAATATCCATATTTTTTACTAACTATAACTTGAAAGTGGTTAAAAGCAACCCATAGATTTCCTTTCTCCCGTTTTATGGCCTTTTCCTCCCTATAACAACTACGAGCAAACGTTTAACAGACTTAATAAAAATGTATGTACTTTTCAATGCCATATGGTTTCATGTATGTATCAAAAATCGTCCAGATGGTTGAGCAATGTTTAAAAAGGGGGCACGTATAACACCCAATATAGCTGGTGGGGGGCTCCTGCTATTCCTAGCACCTAACTAACTCCGTGGGTCGCGTAACAATGGCGTATCATAGCGGTTTCCCGCGCTTTGAAGCGGAACTGTCGCTGATGTTATTGTTAGCGTTACGGTTTCTAGATTCTCACTGACTTTCCGTTGCCAGATTGGGAGGCCGAATTTTTTTTTCGTTCTACTGTTTCTGTTGTAAAAGTTGAGCACCTGTTCCTGAAGGGCCACTTGTGGAGGAAGAGAATAAAACAGTATAGAAGGTGGGCGCGCATAATGCACCCAGGACATTGTACGGGGTTATGTATAATCCGTTTTCGATGGTTTAAGGACTCATATTCTAGTGGATGATTAACTGAGCTCACCGAAGCGCTTTGTGAATCTGGCCCTGTTCGAATTTCGAACGGGATTCTCAACAATGTCCGAATTAGAAATGATGTCGCTTGACAGTTGTGGTGGATATCAGCAGGTGATATTTCTGTCACTTTGAAAAGAAGGGAAAAAAATCCACCTGAACCTTACAACCGCGTTCAGATTTTTGCCATCTGTTACCAGTTATAACTGTGAATACGTTATACAAATGCATTTTTTTAAGTAGTCAAAACCTGAAAACCATTGAAGGAATTACAGTGTAATTGAATTATATTAATAATTAGTAATTACATACTTCATTTGGCCTAATTACAATTTTCTTTCCCTTAAAAGGAATATTAATTCCTTAATTACCCAAAAAAGGGATTTTAATCCCATTAAAAGAATTACTGATTTCTTAATGGGTAATAATAATCGCTTAAACTGTTCATGAACATATTTGTATCACTAATAACTGTTAGTAATCAAGGTGAATTGTTCATCAACACTTGGATCGCTTTCGATTTCATCGACCTGTTAACAAACGGTTCGGAAATTTAATACCTTAATTGTGATGCAGTACCTACTGCTTACGAAGTTGTAACTGAGAATTCTTACTTTTTTTGCAATTTTTAGTTTTGTCTACGTATTATACAATTTTGGCATACTTTTCGCGCAGTTGCTTCGTAAAGTATTTGATTTCTGATAACTTCCCTGTGTGTCCGCGTGTATCCAGATGTATCCAATAGTAAATTTTGTTTCAGTCTCTTGTGGTTGTGTCATTTATTCAGCAAGTTTCATAATCGTATTTAAATGAAAGCCACAATTTACAAACATAACTTTATTGAACAAAGCCTAACGTGGTCTCTTGGTTATCTGTCTAAAAAAAACTATATATTTCAAATATCTATAGAACAAGCACTTTTACAGTTATGGTTACAGTTAACACATCACAAATTTAAGCTTTATATTTCCTTTCTCTGCATTTTGCTATCACTTCCACTAGTCCTAATTAATGAATTCGTTTTCCTCTTTCCAGCTGTCCGTCTCTACACGTCGGGCAGTACTGTCAGCACATGAATCCATGCCATACGGGCCCCGGACCACGGTGTCAAAACGGAGGTACCTGCAATGTGGGCTTATCGGCTAAGAACGGACCAACCTTCTCGTGCTCTTGTCCAGTGGGCTACTCCGCCTCTCTTTGCGAAATAGCCGTCCCCAACAGCTGTGATAGCAACCCGTGCCAGAATGGCGGAACATGCAATCTAGTCACACTCAACAACTACACCTGTTCTTGCACAGTTGGGTTCAGAGGTACGATTTCTTTTCTAGCCTTGTCTTGAAGATTAGTTCCCGTTTCCAGACTAGGTGCATATCTTCAGGTGTATACGGGCACCACGGCCTTTTTGTTTTACCTCCCTCGTTGCTGTCTTGGCTTTGGCGCAGCTTGGCCAAATAAGGCCCACATTAAACTCTAACCCAAAATCTAACATTAGGATAACCTAGGGATGCACAACCTTTTTGGGAGAAGGGCCACTCGCACCGTTGATTGAGACATGGGGGGGCCGCAAATGAAGTTGCAGCACAGACACAACAAAAGTGCTACAACCCAATTATGTACAGCTGTTATTACACTTAATATGTATAGTAAAAAATAATCACTTATTTTTTTAAAGATTAAACTTACAAATGTTTTCTCAAAAAATCGAGGAGCTTGTTACAAAGCTAAATGAATGATAGTGTGAATAGTTTAAAAAAAGAAGTTACAAACATTTGCATCAATAATTTAGAATTACTTTTAAGAATGTGTCTCAAGAACGTCATATGTACTTCAGCAAATTATTTTAGATTATAAATTTAATAACAGTAACAGTATAATGAGCATATTAAGATGAGTATCAGAAATTTTAATGATATCAGTAAAATTAGAAGAAAAAAAATTACAGCATCAAATATATTTAATATTAAAATTTCTAAAGCATAAACAATAATTATGTTACAGCTTGCTAATGGGATGGCTGATATTGAGTTTTACTAACTAATTTTAGGTATGTTAGGTTCAATACTGCTAGTAGAAACTCTTAAGACTGATTCTAAATGTTTGTCAGTCAATTTGCTTTTTAACTTAAATCCTCTTGGAAGTTTATAGTCAAAATTAGTTTGTGGGCCGCAAATTGACGATTCGCGGGCCGCAGGTTGTGCACCTCTAGGATAACCCAACATCAACTATAATTTGCTTATTTGTTCGTTTAGGTCGCCATTGCGAAGAAGTGGATCATTGCTCAAGTCGTCCTTGTAGAAATTCCGGCACCTGTCAATCCCAACTGAATAATTATCAGTGCTCTTGCGCGGATGGCTTTACCGGACATACCTGCACTAAAGATATTGACGAGTGTGCGAAGGATCCTTGCGTCCATGGGAGATGCGTGAACACCGTGGGATCTTTCAGGTGAGCAACTTTTCCAAGTTATTGAATTCCTTGATCACTGGATTCATGTAAGGTGTGGAAACTTTAGCGCGAAAAACTTCATCAGCTCTAACGTATTCATTTTCATCAGGTGCACTTGCGAGACAGGCTACACAGGACAGAATTGTGAGTCTCAGTATATTCCATGTGAACCCAGTCCTTGTGAAAATGGTGGTACCTGCAAAGCTCTGGATTCTCTTAACTACCAATGTTTATGTCCTGAAGGTAAGAGACGCTTTTCGCCAGTGATTCATTTTTATATGTATAAAGCTTTATTTGCAACCCTTTAAATCAACAATCTGTTTTGAAATTAGAAAAATCAATAAATCCTGCTCAACACTGGAAAAATTACTTTTGGTTTAGTATAAAAGGTTTTGATTGATTGTGCCTGTATGTGTGTGGGGTTCAATAGTTTTAATAGGGTATTTAAAATTATACTAAAGCAATAACCTATTTTATTTCCTCAGGATTTTCTGGAGAAAATTGTGAAGTGAATATCGATGACTGTCCTGGTAATATGTGTCAGAATGGAGCTAAATGCATCGATGGTATCAATAGTTATACATGTCAGTGTCCTGCAACTTATACTGGTATGTACCTTTCAATTATTTTGAATCGTATAGTCTGCTGTGTATCAAAGCAATAATTACATGCTGTGTTTCAGTGAAATGTGTTAGATATGCCAGAGTTTTACAAGTTACACGTCATTTTTGAACAAATTTTTCCTCAATTCATAAGAATGTTATTTGTGATTTAAATAACTGTTTCTTGCAATGACAGACCCATTGACAGCTACATATGTTTCCTACAAAAATTTTAAGGGAAGTATGTGATTGCAACGTTCTCAAATATTGCTTTGAGGATATTCATTCTAAAGAAACATGTAATGATTTTTTAAATAATGATTTTAATATCTTTCTCTAGGTTCTTACTGCAGTAAAGATGTTGACGAATGCTCTGTCAGACCAAGTGTCTGTAAAAATGGCGCCACCTGCAGCAACACCGTTGGTGGCTACTCTTGTATTTGTGTCAATGGATGGTCAGGCGACGATTGCAGTGAAAACATCGATGATTGCGCCGGTGCTGCCTGCTTCAATGGTGCAACCTGTCACGACAGAGTCGGATCCTTTTATTGCCAATGTGCTCCTGGAAAGACAGGTAATATATTTATATATTTTTGTAACTAATTGTAATATATTTACAATAATATATTTACAATTATAAAACTGTAAATATATTATACAATTGTATATTTTTGTAAAGACATCCCATAAATTATGTTTTGTTACAAGTTCCATTTCTATGTTGCTTGTCGATCAATTTCCATGCCTATTTTATTTACAGGTCTTCTTTGTCATTTGGAAGACGCTTGTGCCAGTAATCCTTGTCATGTTGGTGCCATCTGTGACACAAGTCCTATCGATGGTACATATATATGTTCCTGCCCCAGTGGATTTAGAGGCGTGGATTGCACACAAGATGTTGATGAATGCGAAGAAGGTACGTTGTTCCTGAATATATCGCTAAATAGCATTACGGTTTTATAAGTAGAAGTTAATTGCGAAGTTCCGATGTTCTGATTGTATACTTCTGAATAATACCTGACCATAGATTGGTTTTATTTCACAGGGTCCCCGTGTGAGCATGGTGGGATATGCGTTAATACCCCCGGATCGTTTCACTGCAATTGTACCAAGGGCTTTACCGGACCGAGATGTGAGATCAATATAAACGAGTGCGACTCCAATCCTTGCAAAAACGAAGGAACTTGTTTGGACGAGAGAGGTGGATTCCGCTGTGTTTGTATGCCTGGTAAGTAGATGTGACAGATTCGACTTCCCCGAAATTAAAATATTTTTTCTAAACCTTAAGGTGCAATGCCTGTGCCATAATCAAATAAAGTCGATTTCCAAAGCCAATGCGAAGTTAAGAGTAATAGAGTTGGAAACAGTCAAAGATCTCATGCTTTTGAAAAATACTCGAAAAATATATAATATGTTACATCAATTGAGGTCATCGATTTAAAGCGTATTGGAATACTTTGTCTTCAGTTCGGAAGGTATAGCCGTTAATATTGCAAAACAACAGATGGTCTAACCGTTTATTGGTCCTGCTGTGGGCCGAATATTCCGGTCCCAAAACCTGTCTTGAGTCCTTATTACTCTACCATCCTATTCTCCCCAGCAGAGAATGGTGGCATATCGTTATAAAAACAACCAGATCAGGTGCTATTCCAAGGTAAATCCATCGCAGTTATATATCGCCCACTTTTTATTCTTTGTTTGGCGATCTGGTCGTATGATTTTGGATGGACATAGTGGTTGAAAAGAATTATATCGAAGACATCAACGTTTGCTCTAATAACCGATGGGTGAAAGATCAGGGCTTTTTTTACATCTGTAGGAATATCAATACGCTTTTCACACCAAAATAGCAAAATTTGGTTTTGAATTTAATTGCACATTCTGTGAAACAGACTTGAAAATACTGGTTACATCGAAGAAACCCGAGTACTATTTGGCGCGTTTTGGCGATGTTATGCATTCTCGTCTTTATTGTAACCTTGGAAATTGCGGTGCCGTTTAAAGGAACTGGTAGCGGGGGTTCATCCTTAGTTCAACCTAAGGTCAAGAGCAAACGGGAAACACCCAATATTTTTGCTACCGGCATTTTTTTTTTAAATTATTTATTTCCCGAAGGCTCTTATTACCGTTTTTCACCACCTGGAAAGAGAAATATTCTTCATTTTTGATGCCTGTCTAAGAGTAATCTAAAAAAAAAATTTAGAATTTTAGGAGATTGAATTACATATAATCGATTTGGGAGAACAATCGTTTTAACAAAGCAACTTTTATGCACTTAAAAAAAAATAGTTCATACATTTTTGTCTTACCAAAATCTTTTGTTATTTAACCTAAATGTTCTATCTTTTCATAATTCCTTGTTTAATATAATCCATTTCTTCAGTACTTAAATTTTTTTTTTAATCCTTTTTAGTGGGATATTTTAAATTCTGCTGACTTGCCATATGGGATTTATAAAAACAAAATATTTTTATAAATGTGTTTACAATAATGTATGAACTTGCATAAAAAATTTATGAGATCCTTTCCTCCAATATATTTCCTTCACGTAGTACAATGATAGAATGAGGTTTTTGTCACTCACTTGTGAGCTCATTTTCATATTATTATATAAGCCATTAAGAGGTGGATCTATGAGAAAGATCACCATATTAGTTTGCTTATCTGTTGTATTATTTTGTTTTAGGCTACAGTGGCTCTTGCTGTGAAGATGACATAGATGAATGCTCGCCCAACCCTTGTTTGAATGGGGGAATTTGCAGTGATCGAATTAATGCATTCAAATGTCTGTGCCCTATTGGATTTTCAGGGAAAAAATGTGAAGTGAATGAAGATGATTGCTCGATGCACCCATGCCAAAATGGCGGCAACTGTACTGATGGAATCGCCAGCTATACTTGCCATTGCAATCCTGGTAAGAAACTCTTTGTTGATATGATTGTTCAAACTTGGGAATAAAAGTTGGATCCATAAGTATCAATCCTCTAAAAATCAACATTTTAGTTTTTTAAATTATCTGTATTTTGAATATTACAAAATTTTTGACTAAATTGTTTATAATTCATTAGAAACATTTACTGGATTAAAAAATATTCACATGCAAGGAAGTATGATTTCTTTTCAATTAATACACAAAAAATACTTATTACTTGGGGCATTAAAAAATTCCCTTTTATAATTGGAATCATATCTTGATTTTTAGACCAATTTTAGGTGAAGCACAGTGTTGAATTTACCAAGTTATCTTATGAGGGACACAATATTATCTGTCTCCATATTCATTCATATTTGTTTTGAACTTTTATATTAGGATCTGTCTTATTTTAACTGCTGATCTTGTAGATATAAGTGAGGTTTTTCTGTATAAGGGTTTGATTTGGAAATTTTCTTTTTAGGTTTCACTGGCACAAACTGCGAAACTAACATCAATGATTGCTTGTCCTCCCCTTGCCACCATGGACAATGTATTGATGGAACAAACTCATTTGTGTGCATGTGTGACCCTGGCTACAAGGGACTGTTGTGCCAGACCCAGATTGATGAGTGCCTCAGCAACCCTTGTCAGCATGGAGGAATTTGTGAAGACTTGGTCAATGATTATCAGTGTCGATGTCGACCTGGAACATCTGGTACGAACTGTGAATACAATATAAATGAATGCTCTAGCAATCCATGCCGCAATGGGGCTCAGTGTATAGATGGCATCAACACGTATACCTGCCAGTGTATTCCAGGATTTACTGGTAGGTTTTACAAAAATTAAATTTTGTAGTTTGCTTTAAAATTAAAGAAAGAAAAACACTTTTGAAGTGCTGCACTCTTAAAGAAATTGGACTATAGCTTTACATATCTTCAGTTTACAAGTGAAACACAAAATTAAAAAAAATGTTGTGAGAAAATGGAGAAGGAATTTTTCTCAATCTATACTATCTAAGTGTGTTTCCCAAGAAGAAATCTAACCTTCAAGCAAAAAATAAAATGGACTTTATCAGTAAAGATTGCCACATTTTTGGTCCAGAATAGCTAAAATAAACTGATGCATCTCAAATTATTTGACTTGGTATGTTTCACTTGTAAGCCTGCAGTAATAGTTTCTGAAAAGATACTTAGAATCTTTTTCAATTTTAAAAAGAGGATTAGTTCCAATAGCCTTTGTAGATTAATTTCCCACTAAATACGATGGTTTTGTGGTTTGGGTTGACATTTTTTTTGTAATTTACGTAATATTCATACCATTGTTTTTCTAATATTTCTTTTATGCAAAAATAATCGGTTATTTCAAAAGAATTACAAAGTTATTTAGTATTCAAATTAAGAAGTTAATGTGTTTTCCCTGCATTTATATGTTGAATACAGCTAAGAGCGCTACAAAATATTTTAATACAAACTGTTTTCCTTTCAGGATTACATTGTGACACTAATATCAATGAATGTGCTAGCAATCCATGTTCAAATGGTGGAATTTGCACCGATATGGTGAATGGTTTCAAATGTGAATGTCCCAGAGGATATTTTGATGCACGATGCCTATCGGATGTGAATGAATGTGCTAGTAATCCCTGTCTCAATGGCGGTACATGTGAAGACGAAGTGAACAAATTCAAATGCCATTGCATTGAAGGTAAAATAACTAATTTTCTCTTATTAATTTCATTATATTAATAAAATTGGAATCTTAATAACAATTTTGTCTGATTTAATTTTTGGAGCACATTTTATGAATGAATTAATATAAGTTATTGGTATATTTTCATAAATTATTACAATGTCTTAGCTCCTGTAAAGTAAACTGTTACTTTAACGTCAAAATATTGATTGATGCATTTTTGTTTTAGGTTATGGTGGCCATCGTTGTGAAGTTGAGATTGATGAATGCCAATCTAACCCTTGCCAGCATGGGGGAAGTTGTCAGGATCGTCTTGCTTTCTACGAGTGCTCTTGCTTGCCAGGTTACAGTGGACGGAATTGTGAAGCAAATGTTGATGATTGTGAAAGCAGTCCGTGCTTAAATGGAGGATCCTGCATAGATCTGGTGAATGCATACCAATGTGTTTGTGAAGTTCCCTTCACTGGAAATAAATGTGACATAGAATTAGATCCTTGTGTGCCTAACAAGTGCAAAAATGATGCTAAGTGCAAGCCATCGTCCAATTATTTAGACTTTGCATGCTCTTGTGAACTAGGATATACAGGTAAGAAATAGTATAAACCTATTGTTTTTTTTATGTTACTAGGGGGCTCTGCCCTCTGCCTGCTTACTTAAAACTCATGGCATAAGACTGAAAATTTGTATGTGTTTTGCTCACTCATGGAAGAAATTTCGCTTTTTCAACTTTGGCACTTAATAAACCCTAAACTAATAACCGCATCAGAAAAAGATATTTACAATTGTCCAGGGAACACATTGAAGAACAAACCATGTTATTTTCATATTTTTTTCTGATACGAACTTTCTAGGGAAACCATTTAAGAATTGAGCTAAACAACACAGTTTTTAATACGGCAGCGACTGCAGTAACTTTTAGAGAGTATAGAGAGATTAGATAAGAACTACACAAAAGAGGTTATCATTTTTAGGTTTAAATTGGATGTTTATATAATTCAATTTTTTAATTCACAAACTGAATATTTTTAATTGTTGAAGACAAGATGAACATATTCAATTAAACTATGTATTTTTATATTGATTACAAATTCTAACAAAAATGCTACACCTATGTGAATTGCCCTTTGGTATTTAAAACAATTTTCTACTGAAAAAATATTTTCTGTGCTGCATTGGAACTGTTAGAATGTGTTACAGACAGTATGAAGTGTACGATAACAATGTCAATTACTAACCATTTTTTTATGTAGAAAAAATAAAATTCAGTTTGTCTTATTAGTATTACAATTTGGAATGTAATTTTTTTGAAGGTCATCTGTGTAATGAGGACATTGACGAGTGTGCCATTTCATCCCCATGCCGCAATGGTGCCACTTGTGTGAATACAAAAGGATCTTACAAATGTGTTTGTGCAAAAGGATATGAGGGACGGGACTGCCTGATAAACACTGATGACTGTGCTGCATGTAAGTAAAACTTAAGGATACTCACGTTTTCTAAAATGCCAACCATACTCTAATAAAATTTCGAAAATGAAAGTAAAAAATGGAATTTGATTAAATTTCCGAGGCATAGACATAAATTTATTCTGATGTATTTTAATGTTTGAAAACTCAAAACTTATTCTTATTTCAGTTCCTTGTCAAAATGGAGGAACATGTCTGGATGGCATTGGAGAATACAACTGCCTGTGTGTGGATGGATTTGGCGGCAAGCATTGCGAAAATGATATCAATGAATGCTCTAACTTCCCATGCCTCAATGGAGCTACTTGTAATGATTATGTCAATAGTTACACTTGTACCTGCCCACTTGGATTTAGCGGCACAAACTGTCAAACCAATGATGAGGATTGTACTTCAAGGTCAGTATACATAGTAACATGCAAACAACAATTATTATATTTTAAATCCCACTAGCTACTTTAAAATAACATTTGTTATGTGTGGTGCTCATCTGACATTGCAAATTTTGTATGGTTTAATTCTGCCTTTCAAAATATTTTAACAGGTAAACAAAAAATATGAAATTTTAAAATTTCAAAGAAAATGAGCATGACAAACATTAGATAATATTCAAGGAAAAGTATTGTCTTATTTACTTTATTTTTCAATTTGTTGTGTGTATTTGGAAGTCACTAAGTATGTGAAAATAACAAGCCTCATCTTCTCAGCTCTAGAATTAATTAGAAATTATAAGCTTTAATATTTGCAACATTGTTAAGCATGAAGATTTTTCATTTCATTATTGGTTTGTATGAAGGTTTTGTTTTTTATTCCAAAGAAACATTGGTTGGTGCTTTGAATTTAAAGATATGAAATAGCTTATGTATTCGAAATTTAAACATTTTTCTGTGCAAAATAGTTTAATTCTCTCTTCGTGGTTTCTATGAGATATCACATCGATAAAGATCTGAACAGGTCTTTTTTGGACAAGATATCTTATCATCAGGATATTGTCAATTTTTTCATGATCACAATATTGAGATCTGGTCAGTCTTTTTTCTAAGGATAAGATAGCTTGTTCATCCAGATCACATCAGTTTTGCTAGTGACGAGTACCTCGTAGATACCAGGAGCATTGATACAACTTTCAAAATTAAACTCAAAATAGCTGATTCAAGTTTCACCTTTTGGTTGGGGTTGCAAAAGCTTCATATTCAATTGTTTAGCTTAAATATTTTTAGTCATCGATTTCTGTTTAAAAATCTGTGCTAAAATTTGGAGGATTTGATTTAGAAATTTACTGTATTATGCTGTTAGCAATTGAATGTTAGATATTTATGGTTTCTATTTCTGTTCACAGTTCTTGTATGAATAATGGAACCTGCATTGATGGCATCAACAGCTTTGTTTGTCAATGTACTCATGGATATACAGGATCCAATTGCCAATTTCATATCAATGAATGTGACTCACAGCCTTGTCATAGTGGAGGAACTTGCATTGACCATGTTGGATATTATACATGTCACTGTCCGTTTGGTTATACTGGCTTGCACTGTGATGTAAGTTGCATTTGTTGTTCTTAGTTTTATTCATGAAAATAGTGATTATCAATCTTAATAGAATTCCATAGCTTCTACAAATTCTGATAAATGTGAAATCATAATTACATTTGCTAAAACTAAAGAGTTTGGAAATGTTTTTAATTTGGATCTGAAAACTAGATGTTCTTTAGTTTCCAATGTTTTTTAAATCTCATCTTGAAGTACAACTGAACATGAGACATTCTGTGCAGTCAAAATATGCATTTTAATATCTTGTATCTCGCATCCAAACTATAAGGGAACTGTATGAGATTTAATACCCGAAATCTTACTCTCAGGTACATAATGCCTTTAAGAGTATTCATGTGTGTTTCAAGGGATTTTTGAAATCTGAGTTGCTAGAATTATAATAAAGTAGAGTAAGTTGGGACCCATGTGGTAACCAAAATCTTTAAATTTCATGTTACACCAACTCTGTACTTGTATTTTTTTTTTTTTCACATATTTGTATGGATGCCATTAATATGAATTTTAAGACTTTCCATTGCTATATCATGGGATCATACTTGCTCTACACGATTGGATGAGTCTCACCTCAATTGTATCAAATTTTGAATACTATATGTGAATTCACTGAGCTTATTTCTTCTTCAATTTTTTTATCAAGTGTAAAATGTAGAAGTTTAAAATGTTTTAATTAATTTTAATATTTACTTTTTCCAGACCTTTGTCGATTGGTGTAGTACTAACCCTTGCATGAATGGTGCCACGTGTATGCAGCTGAACAATACATATGGCTGCACTTGTCAGCCAGGATGGACAGGACATCTCTGTGATGTCTCAATGGTATCTTGCTCAGATGCTGCTGCCCAGAAGGGAATAGATATTAAAGATTTGTGCAAGAATGGAGGCATGTGTGAAAACCGTGGAAATAGCCACTATTGTATCTGTGGTAGTGGTTATGAGGGTAGCTACTGTCAACATGAAATAAATGAATGCAGTTCTCAACCTTGCCAGAATGGAGCTACCTGCAATGATCTTATTGGTCAATATTCTTGTGATTGCCCACCTGGTTTCCAAGGTATGGATTAAAATAATATTTATATTCGATTTCATTACGTTCTGAATTAAATTGTTGCAACCAATTATTAATAACGATGCTTAAAATTATTTCATGGTAGATCCTTTGAGCACTTTAAACTGTTTAAAACCATTTTGTACATCATTATTATAAATTAAGTCACATCCAATTAACAGGTAAAAATGGAAATAAATGCATTATTGCAAAGTTAACACAATCATCTAAGTTTGAAATATATTATTGAAATTCTTATTGCCTCATTATTGGCCAAATTAATTTAAAGAAAAAGTTTGATAGTCAAATTAGACTTTCATTCATGTTAGCATAAGTTATTTTTTCACATCACATCATGCTATGTTGCAGGAATAAGCATAGAACAACTTCAAAGCTCATTGTTAATGATAGCTGTATTAAGAAGCATATATATCAATTACTTAAATTTCTTTATTGTAATCTTTTCTAGGGTTGAATTGTGAATTCAACATCAATGATTGTGAACCTAATCGTTGCCGCAATGGTGGAACTTGCCACGATCTGGTGAATAAATTTGTCTGTTCCTGTCCTCATGGTACTCTTGGAATTCTTTGCGAAATAAATGTAAATGAATGTTTCGAAGGAGCTTGTCACCATGATGGTAGTTGCATTGACAAAATCGGACACTATGAATGCCAATGCCAACCAGGATTTGTTGGACCAAGGTAAATGTTAATAATATGTCGACAAAATTCCCTTTTTAAAAAAGAATTTTAAGGTCTTTACCTTTTTCTGGTGTAATATTTTATGCTACCACTTTCAAATTGTTTTGACGTATTAAACTAATTTCCATATAAATTTTTAGATGCGAAGGAGATGTGAATGAGTGCTTGTCAGATCCATGCAAATGGCCAGGGACTCAAGACTGTGTACAACTGGTGAATGACTATCGCTGTGACTGCAAACCGGGTTATATGGGTAAACACTGCGAACTGAAAGTGAATTTCTGTGCTACAAATCCTTGCCTAAATGGTGGTGTTTGTAGCTACAGTCCAAGTGGATCTCCTGTGTGTATATGCCCAGAGGTAATTTATCACATCCCATGTGACTGAACTTGATTTATGCTATTTTTATAGGTTTCTCTGCTCATTTATTGCTTGTATTTATTTTAAGATGCAGCATAAATTTCATCTTCATGTAATTTATGCAACCATATCGCACCCTGGCAAGAAGAGTGACACAAGTCAAAAAATAAAATTTTTGAGGTTACGTCATTGAAAAATATGTATGAGGTGCCCCAGCATGTTATATTACTATTCTATAGAATATAATAGAATTTAAAGACAAATGTTTACCTGAAAATTAAAAGAAGCTTTTATTATTTCAATATGTTTTATAGTATCCTTTAAGTTGATTTTTCGCAACTGCTACAATTTTGAGTTGCGTCAATTTTCTTGCCGTGGTGCCGTGTTTTAGAAGTGAAATCATTAGTAATATTTGAATGGACGGCTGTATTTTTAATTTAATTCTACTCATGCAGTATAAAGTAATGCAGGATGCAATGCGCAGTAATGCAGTTTGCAATACAAAATAATGCAGGATGCAATGCAACATAATGCTCATCTAAGCAATTGAACATTACGTTGCATTGCATCCTGCAGTAGTTTTCATTGCTCAGAAATAAAATATTCTAATCTTAAATAATAGACTCTCCACTCTTATGCAATACATTCTAGTTGTTTGTTTCTTACTTACTAAGCTTGACCAAACATGGCCCTTGTGCCTTCAAAATCAATCAATCTCACTTGTTAAATATTAGAGTTTTATGTTTCGAATCATTCATGACTGTATTTTAATTTTCGATGCTTCCTCTTTCAGGGCTTTTGGGGAGAAACATGTGGTATTACTAACACAAGCTGTGCTCATTATCCTTGCAAAAATGGCGGTCAATGTAAACCTAACAACTATGGATACAGTTGCTCATGTCCCCAAGGAGTCGGTGGCCGCCACTGTGAGAAGGATTTAATTGATGAATGTGCATCGTCACCCTGTATGAATGGAGGAGAGTGTATTGATCGCCTTGGTGAGTTTGAGTTTTTTAATGTTTGTTGTTTGTGTTATAGTGAGGGATCTAAGTTCCAGTGTATTTGCTGTTGTGATTAAGAAGTGAGCTATGTCTTGATGCATTGCAATTAAATTGGTTTTGATGGGTTAAAATACTAATTAATTAACTACAGGTTTGATCATAATTAATAGATATTTATTTAAATGATTAGTAACTTGAAAGGTTTTGCTGAAGCTTGTCTGGACATTTAATTGTAAACAAATGGAGCTAGTGATAATGGATTCACACCTGATCAAACAAACTCAATCATAATTGGTATTTAATGAGATGACTTAAAAAATATTATGCTTTAATAGTCTTAATTTACTGAAGGTGTTGTCATAGCAGTAGTCACCAAAATGCACTTCTGTTTTTCAATGGAAGGACTAGTTACATCATTGATTTTTCGTTTAATTTTCCCCAAAAGTTATAAAAAAATTTTGATTTACAATTACGTAATAAAATTACATTTGATCACATATATGTTTCTATTTGTTGGTTAATAAATCTTTTTTCATATGCAGGAAAATATGAGTGTAACTGTCCACCAGAATGGAATGGTCTACAGTGTGACATTTATGATTCCTCATTTGGAGGAGGGATTGTGGATGTTATTCCTTCTCAGAATCCTGCAAAAAAGTCCTTGGAGGAAGAAAAGAAATTATGTTTGGCCAACTCCTGTGAAATGAAAGCCAGGAATAATATCTGTGATGAGGAATGCAACAGCTATGCTTGTAACTTTGATGGTGGTGATTGCTCATTAGGTAAGCTGTTAATATGGATATTTCATTTTTTTGTATGAACAATTTAAAGTTTTTTTTTTATCCTATGCCCAGCTTAAGGCCTTTCGGCCATACAAATATAATAAAAATATTGACGACCAGCTACAGGCTCAAGCCCAACAAGGCTGGTCCTTTGTTTATGAATTCCCTAATTCACACTTGCTATCCAATTGCATCTTAAATTCGTACACTCCCTTTGAACTAACTATATTTTCTGGCAACGCGTTCCAATTGTCTATTACCCTATTAAAGTAGTAGTTTTTCCTTAAATTCTCATTGAAATGTGTCTTATTCAATTTATACCCATGGCCCCTTGTTCTGTTATCCCTATTGAAATTTAAGCCCTCTGTGTCCCCTTGTTTTACCGACTTGAAAAGCTGAATCGAATCCCCCCTCCTTCTTCTTTCCAGTGTATACATGTTTAGCTCACTTAAACGTTCCTTATAGTCGAGATTTGCTATCCCCTTTATAACTTTTGTAGCTCTGTGCTGAACCCTTTCAATTAAATTGTACGTAAATAATTTAATGCTGTCTTGCCGTCCAATATAGAGAAGAAAGTCCTTGGGGATAAGTATCCCTTGATGTCAATGTCCTGTAAATTAGAGCACACTGCAAGGTGTTGTCTGTTTATAAGACCATCGCAACAAAGCGGACAGATCGGGGAGGTAGACACACCAATCTTATGTAGGTGCTGTTGGAGATAGTCATGTCCGGGTAACAAGCGGAAACAGGCTACTCCCATCCCTCTTGGTAGATCAGTAGGGATTCTTCCCTTATTACTCAATAGGCAATCCCAACTCTTTCCCTGTGTATCCCTCTGATACTGCAGTTTTCTTTGTTTCTTGAACCGAGATTTTATAAATAACAATTAAAAGTAGAGATAAGATTTTTAAAAAAATATTTCAAATATGGATTGCTGATGTCTTGAAGATAAACATGTTGCAGTTAAATTCCTGACTAAATATTTCAAGTATTTTCGGCACTTATCTAATATGTATGCAAATTTAAATGTTTTTAGATTAATTTTAAAAATTGCTAACTCGTTTTATTTTGTAATATAGGTATAAACCCATGGAAGAATTGCAAAGCTGGCATAAAATGCTGGGATGTGTTTCGAGATGGGCAGTGTAATGTAGAGTGCAACAATATAGATTGCTTATATGATGGATTTGACTGTGACCAGCTGTTAATGCCTTGCAAGTATGTTTCATTCTTTCCTTAGTTCAAAAAATGCAATGAGGTGCTTTAAAAGTTTTTGTACTATAAATAGCATTTTATTTCAGTGAGCATTATGATACATACTGTTTGAGAAACTATGGAAATGGCTACTGTGACAATGGGTGTAACAATGAAGAATGCAACTGGGATGGTCTAGATTGTGAGCCCAACCCACCTGTTTTGGCTACTGGATCACTTGTTTTTGTTGTTCTGATGGAGCCTGAGGTAAAGTTTTAAACCTTTTTATGTTTTGAAAATATTATTTCGTAAATGAGTTTTGTAAATGTTTATATGTTTCTGGTTTTAGAGTACTTTTCTAAAGTTAAAATATGGAAATCATGCAAATAGAAAATTTTTGGTTATTTTAAAGTTTATTATTTTTTATTCTAAAAACTAAGCAATATTTTCTACTGGTTAGTATAAAATTGGAATGTTGTGTTGCTGTTTATAAAATGTTCTTGAATCTTTTCATAGGTGTTTATAAACAACAGCATATCCTTTCTGAGAGAAATTGGACATGCATTAAGAACAAATGTTCGTATGAAGATGGATGAGAATAATCGTCCTATGGTTTTCCCTTGGAGATCAACTGAAACAGATTCTTCTATAATGAGACCATTTAGAAGTTCTGGGTAAGCATTTCCACTAGCTGAATAAAACTTAATTTTTAAGGTAATATGCATGTCAAATTGAAAAAAAATCTTGATAAAGGTTTTTTGCAGCAATAAATTTTATTTACATTTATCATCCTTTCCTTGTTTTGAAAATTATGAACATTCATTAATTATAATTATGAACAAGTTTCTTTAATATTTTTCATTTGTATCTAAAAATCAGTTGTAAGGTTTTAAATTAAAGTAATTTAATTTTCTGCATTTAACTGTGTACGCTAAAACTACTATTTTAAAAACATGGTTGCACTGTTTTAAAAATGCACTTTTTCTTCATTTTTAGCACACAAGTACATTTAGAGATTGATAACCGACGATGCTCGAGGCTAATGAATGGAGAATGCTTTGATAGTGCTCAAAAGGTAGCTATTTGATGGTTAACTTCTCATTATTTAGAATTTTTACTCTCAAATATGTTAGAAGATTTTTTAGTTGGTTTCAAATCTAAAATGAGTTATTATTTTATAGGCTGCCCAGTTTTTGGCTGCGGCACATTCACGACATGCCTTGTCGACAGTTTTCCCGATTGGGCAGATCCAAGAATCTGGCTTTGATGAGAGAGATTCTATTGATGGAACAGCATATTCTAACCTTGTGTACCTCGTCATTGGTGCTACTATTGTTATACTGATTAGCCTTGTAATAGGAGTGTTGGTCAATTCTCAACGTAAGCGTGCTAGAGGAATAACATGGTTTCCTGAAGGCTTCCTTAGGAATAACAGTGGACAGCGAAGAAGGTCACGTCGACGTGGACCTGATGGTCAAGAGATGAGGTGAGCATTAAAAAAACATGTTTGAAATTGCAAGTTGGCTTCAAATTATGGTTTGAGTCTGTCTTTTTGTGTTAAACTTACTCAAGATTACGATTCACCCACTTTTGCTGTTCACATTTCAATTTGTTGAAAACTGTGATTTCCAAGATTTGAGATGCAGGTAAACTCAGACATGGTTTCTAATGTTATCAGATTGTGATATTCTTTTCAAAATCACAATAATTTTTCTGATAAATGCTCAGGTAGTGTTATGCAAATGGACACCAAGTGCTATCGATTTATCAGTGTTAAATATGCACACGCAATTAATTAAAAGATATTATATTTCTACTTTTTACAATCTATGTATATGATTTTCTTACGTGGCACGCAAAAAAATATGTTATTTGTTATCCCATTTTTGCAACACTGTACGATTGTTTGTTTACCACGAAGCCTCGCGGCTCAATTAAATTTATAGCACAATCTAATAATAATCCATTTATTATTCTATAGGAACCTCAATAAACAGTGTTCTATGAATGCCTTGGAAGTGATGGATAATGGTTGTGTGCCACAAGATGGTCAATGGAGTGACGATGACATGGAGCATCCTCCTATGAAACGCATGAAGAGTGATCGATCTCCAAATCCCAGCTATGGCGACACGCACACTGTGATGACAACTGATGAATATGATGACAATGATCCCAGACCATGGACTCAACAACACTTGGATGCTGCTGATATCAGAAATCCAGATATTTTGGCCCTCACTCCTCCACAAGGAGATAATGATATGGATCCCAACTGTGTGGATGTTGATGTGAGAGGACCTGGTAAGATTTAAATTGTTACAATTAATACTCTCTTTGTATATTTAAACATTTCTTGCATTCTTTTGTTGATTATCAGTACAATAAAACCCTTTGGGACAGTAATAAAAAGGCACTACACAATAAGTAACCTGGTTTTTTTAATATGTAAAATTTCATGTTTTGTAAAATATCTTAGAATACTAAAAAGATAGCATTTTTTAAAAACAGATTCCCTTTCATTTAATGGGTGCATGGAACTGGTAACCTTTGAACTCCTAATTCTAAAGGCACAGGTTGAAAGTTCCTTGGTTTTTACGAATTGAAAATTAATCATGTGAACCTTGTCCATCAGTCCATAAAAATCCACATACATCATCAGAATATTTACACCAAATGACATCAAATTAGTTTAACATCTAGGGCAGATACATTTCCACGAGACTATAATGGACAGTTAAAGCTACAGAAACATGATGATGTGTTGGTAAGTTTTGGAGTAGTCGCCACTCAAGAGACTAGTAATAAAAAGCAGAATGTGCAGTATATTGAGGCAAGATATCACAAGGGTTTATGTACTACTTCAACCCATAATCATAGCTTAGTACAAATTTGTGATACATCACTTTAAGATAATACCTTATTTTATGTACTCCACCTTTGGATATCACCATAAAATGTCATTTTAATTCCAATCCAGACATGTACTTGTTTAACTGCTTTGAAGCTTAAAGTTAAATTACTGATACATTTAGTGACTAGTATATTTATTTTTAAATTGGTTATTTTTGAGACAGGAACAATTATGAGTTAAACTAGTGTTCTGTATAATTGTTCTATATCCTAACCTTTTGTATGCTTCCTTATATTACCCTTGCTTTTTATGACACCCTAATACAGGGCATGACAAATCTGAGGCACCAGGTCGCCATGGCGACTGAAAAAATAGGTCATATGCCTAGATTTTCTGTTTCTGTAAAAAACGTTTATTTTTCATGGGGGAAAAATTATTTTTTAAGCCATAACAGGTCAAAAATGGAACAAAATGTCTAATGTAGATTTAAAAAAATCTTATTTTTTACTTGCTCAGTTACACTATAAATAGCATATTATTTACTGTGCATTGTGTAATGAGTTCTGCAATATACTCAACGTTGGAAAAAATACTAGGATGATATGTATTGCAAGGGTTCAGACTCCCAAAAAATTAGGCTGGCTCCTAATTTTTTTATTTTTGTCATCGCTTGCCCTAATATTCTAAATTTTCTTCCCTGATACTAAAAAATATGTACAAATTTACCTTTTCAACTATCCAAAACATTTCCAATGTATTTATATTTCCAGAGTGTTTTTGATCACTTCTTAAAACATAAGAACTATACTTTTGTTACTGTATTGTATTCTTGAAAAACTCTTTCTATCTTTAAAACAGGTGGACTGACACCTCTGATGCTAGCCTCCTTCCGAAGTGGAATGAACGGAATATTAGAACTGAAAGATGAAGTGGATGATGATGATGGTTCAGTCAGTATTATCAATGACCTGTTGATGCAAGGAGCTAAGATAAATATTACCACGGAACGAACTGGTGAGTGACTTTGATTACTTCCTATATTTTATGAAGTGTCATCTTTTTTTGCACTGTTTAAGAGTTGTAGATTTTACTCTAATACATCTTTCATTTTTTAGGAGAAACCTCTCTGCATTTAGCTGCTCGTTATGCAAGGGCTGATGCTGCCAAACGACTTTTGGATGCTGGAGCAGATGCAAATGCTCAGGACAACACTGGACGTACTCCCCTTCATGCTGCTGTTGCAGCTGATGCTCAAGGTGTCTTTCAGGTGCGTTCAGAACTTAAATTCAGTATTTCCTGTTTAAAATTAAGTTTCTGACGTACAATAAACTCTTGATTATCCGGAATTGAGTGGTGGGGCAACAGCTGATAATCTGGCTAAAAAAGGCACAAATCAACATGAAAATGTTTTTGAATAATTTTTATTAACAGTAGTGTGTTTATACATACGATTATGAATTGAACAGTAGATTTCTGTACTTAAAAGTTTGTTTGTTTACTTATTCATAAAATAAATCACTTAATTGTTTTTGTGTTAAAACACCTATTTTTTAAATTTGAGATTGAAGTTTTTTCAACAACATTTTGTCACTAGTGACCATGGGTAATCAGTAGTTTGATTTATATGGGAAAATATTTACAATTTTAAATTCTGAATGAAAAGGGAATATTTATAGACTAGATAATAAATCTTTAAAATTTCACACACTTAATACATTAATTAAACTTATGCTCATTTATGGTATGAACCAAATAATAGCTTTGAATAAATAAGTTATATTTTGTGATATGAAGTTCTCTTAAGTGCACTTCATATTTTTACTCTCAAACTATTTGAAACTAAAATTCCTTTATTGCATGCTATATGACCTGTTCTCTTCAATTGTGTTGATTCCTAGATTCATATGTATTTCTATTTTCATATCTTAGATGTATATTTCAGTATGGTTTTTTTATTAAATGATTAACCTGTTGTTTTTTCCTTTAGATTCTCTTACGCAATAGGGCCACAAATCTAAATGCAAGGATGCATGATGGTACAACTCCTTTGATACTTGCTGCCAGACTAGCGATAGAAGGAATGGTCGAGATCCTCATAAATGCTGATGCAGATATAAATGCTGCTGATGATCATGGTGAGTACATGTCATTCTGCCCCAGAGAACTCTTTCTTACCCATAATTGTCATAAAATTGTTCTTTGATTCAACTATTACCAAATTATAATTTCCCCCTTTTTTATAATTAGGTAAAACTGCTATCCATTGGGCTGCAGCTGTCAATAATATCGAAGCGGTGCAAGTCCTCCTTGCTCATGGGGCCAACAGGGATGCCCAAGATATAAAAGAAGAAACTCCTCTATTTTTAGCTGCAAGAGAAGGCAGTTTTGAAGCTACAAAAATGCTTTTGGAACATTTCGCAAATCGAGATATAACTGACCACATGGACAGGTTGCCCAGGGATGTTGCTTTGGAGCGCATGCACACAGATATTGTCAGGTTACTTGATGATTATATGCCATCTAGCCCTCAGATAAATATACAATCGAATGGTCCAATGGGTTCTCCTAGTCTGATGGTTCCTGGAAGTATGATTGGATCTACCAAATCGGTTAAGCAGAAAAAGAGACCCAAGCTGAATACCATTGCTGGTCTTCCCATGAAGGATGGAGATTTGATGTGCTCGGATGCCAGTGTCCGAAGAAAATCATCAGTGAAAAAGCGAAAAGAACCTCCTCCAATGCTCATTCAAGGCATTGACGGTTCTGTCACTCTCTCTCCTGTGAATTCTCTTGAATCGCCACGCACAACCTCTTATCTGGAAGGTACTCCCCCGCCTCTGGAGGCTTTGTATAATGGACATTTGGGGATGTCTCATCCCAGTTTAATCAATGTCGACGGGAACTGCACTATGACAGGCAAGCAGCCACCATCTTACGAGGATTGCATCAATGCCGCGACGCATATATACGACGTGATGGGCATGGATGCCCTAGCTATGGGACTGAACCACAGCTTTGCTAACAATGGCATGATGAACTCCCAATCTTCGCAACAGCAGCAGCAACAAAAGAACATGAAACCAAACCATCCGAGGCAGAACTCCATGCCCATCAGCATGTCTCAAAACCTGACTGTGCCTTCTTCTCATTCATATACAATGTCAGCTACTCTCAACAAGCAGAGGCCGTCTCTTCCGACTTCTCCCACCCATATGGCTGCAATGCGGGCAGCACACCACCAGAAAGCAGCCCAAATGCAATCGCATCCTCCTGTCAACAATGCCTACGAATACCCACCCATGACTGACCTTCATTGCATGTTGACTGCTCCAAAGACATCTGTTGCCAACTCAAATAATATGTCGTATTCTCAACCCTACCATTACCCTACCCCTCCTTCGCAACACAGCCAACCAGAGGCAACCCCACAGCATTACCTTCTGGGGCCCGAAACTTACCTGACTCCATCCCCGGAGTCTCCTGGACAGTGGTCGAGTTCGTCCCCCCATTCTGCTCAATCTGACTGGTCAGAAGGCATTTCAAGTCCCATGGGACCTACGAACATGCATCATTCGTTATCCGTCAGCGATCAACAGAAGTCTCAAACGCAACAAGTGCAACAATCTCACCTGGGTCCCGAAGCTGTCTTCATTTAGGAACTCGCGTAGTGGCTTCACAGTCGTCCAGTCATTTTATATATATTTATACGAATCGATCACCCATGTAACATTTGAGAGAACTAATTATATGTGGTGCTTGTACATAACTAGACGTGCACCTTAGATTTGTAAATGGAGATTATCATTTGAAAGTTGTAGCTACTGTTTCACATCATTTATAAACTAGAATTGCGAATCTCTTGGACTTGTTTTTACAAGATGTATCATAGTCATGAAACACATTCACTAGGCTCGACGTGGAATTATGTAAATTTATTTCATTTATATATTGTTTACTTTAACTCATGTTAAATTATGACCTAAAACTGTATATATGTACGAGATGAACGAACACCTGAGGAATATAAAAAATGAAACTAGTATTTTTTTTTTAATTAAATAATAGGCAATTTCAAACAATTATATTTTAAAATACTAAAATTTAACTTGACAAATTTATAAAATATGTGTATTAAACTCTCTGATAGAGTTTTGTGTTTCATCATATTTGTCTCTTTCATGTATTAATGTAATGTTTCAGATTGGTAGATAATTCTTATACTCAATATAATAATGGCATGTGTGAATATATAGTTAAAAATATCACACACAATTAAATTACTTATTTAGACATACAATTGTGTATATCAGAATGCATGTACATAAGTAATATTTCACTACAGCTGCATTATGCAGGCCATATTGTTTTGTACATCTTGTAATATTTTGCATGTAATATATGGATATTGCTCAGTTATGTGTTTTCAGTGTTGTATTTATTTTAATAGTCTCAAATTTTTTTACCTGCTGCATGTTATTTAGAGATTCTCAGGTTCATCTAAAATGGTTTTATGTCAAATTTTAGATCCAAATAACAGTTACAATTTCCATTCAATCAAGTGTGCGAAAAAAAAAAATTTTTGAAAGGAGACAAGTTCTAAGAACTTTTACCAGACTAATTTCGATTAAAAGGTACTGTACAAAAAAAATTGAAGGAATAAATCTAGTCTACATTTAAAATTTTTTATTCTAGTTTTAAATAAGATTATGAATTATGCTTTTTTTAATGAATCCTTAAATACAAGAACTATTTTAGGCTGTATCTTTTACAAATGAACTGTTTGACAAAAAAGTGATTTTAGATATTGAATTTACAGATTTAGGTGTATTTTATCCTTGATTTTAAAGAGTGAAGTTTTAATGCTACTGTGTACAAAATATCGTATTTCACAAAGCTAGTGTGAATGGCGAACTTTCCCATTTTTTAAACTCGATAAATTTGAATGTTCATTGCATATCATAAAGTGAGTATTGTATTTTTATAAACTTGCAAGCATGTAAATTTTATATTTTACATATATTTTTACTGAAGCATTGACAATGTAATTTTTACATGTTATAGTATTTTAATAAAAAAAAAATACTTTTCAAATTAAGGCTCTTTTCTTTGCTTGTATGCAAACATTTTAGATTTCTTGTATTTCATAAAAGCTGTCCTAAAATTTCTCTATTTGCAGTTTCTTTGAAGCAAAAAAATTTTATCAGTAAATGAGGTACACATAAGATCAATGGGAAAAGTTAAAATACATAACAAACATACAGAAGCTCATAAACAATACATAAAAATATTTATTAATGCACCTTTGTATATGTATACAAAAATGAAATCTTCCAAGCTTCAGTATCTGGTTTAAATTTTACACACAAATCATTCTTTTATCACATTTATTAAACACAATTCGTATGAAAAACTAAGAGTTTCACAAATATAGCTGAAATAAGCAAAATAGGGATAAAATAGAATATTCACATCACTCGGTATTTACAAATATGGTATACAGACTAAATTTCTACCAATACCCCAAACACTGAACTAGTTTAAGTAAAACGTAAGTAGTGTAAAATATTTCATCATATTCAGATCAATAAAAATTAAATTTAAACTTTTATACATTTAAATACGCTTTTATACTATCATTCTTATATTAAATTGACCTGGTACATTTTTTGTTAAAATAATGGCAAGAAGGTATGTAGGAGTTATTAAAAAATTTATATGTTTACTGAGTTTTTATGGACACATTAATTGAAAGAATGTATTGTAATACTAATCCTCCAATTTTTTGTTTTTTAATTAATGTTTCTTCAATATGTACAAATGCAACAAATAACATATCACCACTTCACCAAATTCAAATATGGTGGAGTGGTCGTTCACGGTAAGAAGGCGATTTGTTGCCAATTATGGTAACATTCACCTTTTGCTGATTTTCTTCAAATCTGCCGTTTTTGTTATGGCAACCCTATCTGCTGTTATGGAATTCGGCCGCCATCTTGATTTGCCGACAAACGTCTTACCGTGAACGACCACTCCGCCTCAAATATTTTCAAAAGGAAATAATGAAATAAAATACAATGCACACATATACGAATCATCGGCATAAAATAATATACATAAAACGATCGAAATTCATGACAATTAAGAAAGCTGTTCTCGAAAGATCACTCATTTGACGCCGGAACAGATCCAGATCTATATCCTTTGGCCCGGAGGTCCATATTTAGTTTTTGCACTCTAAAATTGACTAAGGGCTAAATCTTTTATTCTAACGGCAATTTACATTCATGTGAATGTACAATGAACATTCACAAGTGAATTTATGTTTTTAGTATTGCGAACAAAAGATGTTGCACCAAGTTTTCAAGAGTGTAAAACCGAAGTCCACGTATGTGGACCTTTGGAACGAAGGTTATAAACCTGTTTTGAATAAAATACGAATATCAATTTACGTATAATTTCATTTTCCTCTCCTTGCAACCTTTTTTCTTCGGCATCATTCAATTCTTTGTCTTTACAACGTAACTGAGCTCTTGGGCCCTTTCATTTCCTCCGTTTTCAGAATCTCTTCATGAGAATTTTAAGCCCGTCCACACTGGAGCAGCATGACAGAATATGCGCATGCGTACTGCGTTTCTGTACAGAAAACATGTCGGCACGCATGCGTATTTCGGATGATTTAGTGTCGCTGATGTTGGACCAGTGTGCGGTTTGCCTTACAGACACCTTGACACGGCCTTATGCTCTTTTGTTCTATATCCTGTCGATTTCAATGGAATAAGTTACACAAAATTTATCCAGCGTTTTTTAAAATTAAAATGAATACGCTTCTGTGTGAGAAAATTTGATTGGGTTTTCATTTAATATTCTTTGCGACTAGACTATCCCTTTAAGCTAAATCAACATGTGTTGATGGTTTTCCTTAAACATAAAATGACAATATTATTAATATAGGGGCTATGTAGATTTTGATAAATTATTCGGCACTGGTGAAATACCAATTTCATTTGAGTTCTAAGAGAATGTATCCACACTTCTTGGATGAGCAGGTACTGAAATATAGGACACTCGGTGGCAACGGTTTTCAACAGGAAAAATGGTTATCTCAAAAGTTTTCTTTGGCGTCTCCTCTTGGGCTTACCTATAAAATGTATTACAACTCTGTAGTTTCTTAGATAAAATACTTATTACTATAGAAGATAATTAAACAAAAAATGTAACGAATTCTCTCGATCGTCTAGTCTTCTAAGATCGAAACTAAAATTATCATTCGTAGTTTTAAATGAATTATCATCAGTCACACCACACTGGCGTCGAAATCCGGTGGTTCGATGGATTTAGTAACGCTTGACAAGTTTAGGTACTGCGATCATTGTGTTGCAATTCAACAAATTAAACTGCACCAGCTTGCACGTATTTCGATCCCGAAAGAAAATACTAAGGTTCAATCTGAATCCAAAGAGTAGAGGTTTGAATTCATTAATACCAGTTTGTAAGGAATTTTTATGTTATTTTTTTTTTTCGCTCACAGCAGCATTTCAATTAGCGCAACACCCTCAATTGACAGAACTGGAGAAACTTTCGTTCGGTAAATTGAGACATTTTGGCGAAACACATTCATCCAAAGGTAATAAATTCTTTACAGATTGCAGTTGAAAATTCATTTCATATATGCAATTGCACAGCATCCACTTATTTTTTATAAATTTGCTTCTACAGAGTATCCAAGCTGATGATATCTTGTTCAAACTTGATTTACAATTTAACAAACATTATTTTTCACAATGTTATAAGGCTCCTAAAATTGACAAATAAAATAAGGTTTTAAATAACAGAAATACAAATTAGAATAAAACACAATAACTCAGATAAGAAATATATGTTAATCAAAGAATAAGTAGAAAAATGCGTCTATAGAACGAGACGCATCAGAAGAATGGAAATGCCAATGCCCAGAAAATAGAGAAAGCTTGCTTATGTTTTTCCAGTCCAAAAAAAAAAATCTAGTACCTTTAAAGTAAACGTGAATTTTCATCTATGTTCAAAAAGTTGCTTCAAGATTTTGTATCCTTTAATCCGTGTACTCTTACTTCAATTACGTTTCAATATGCATTTTATTAAAAGTTTCTAAATATGTTACATTCTACTTGATTTCAGGTCCATCTCCTACAATAGTACAGTGCCGCATTTCTAAGTAATCTGAAACGGCTACATCCAAGAACGGAAAAATCGTGAGCCCCAAATTTTGCGTTTTAAAATAAGTACTTTTAAGGGGGTCCGGGACACATCAGAAAATTTTTTTATTAATTAATTTAGAATTTTGAATTTTTTTGTACTGATTACCCATCTAACTAATAAACAAAATCACAACACAAAATTTTTCCAAAAGTTTTTTAAAAATTTTAAATAAAAAATTTTTGAAAAAAAGAGGGGTCATTTTAAAATGCTAAGGCTCAAAATATTCTTGGTCCATTTTCAAAATTCTTGCAGTAAATTATACACAAATTTATGAACTTTAATTTTGTTCGGCAATTTAAAAAATATTAATTTAACAAAAAATAAAAAATATTTGAATGAAAATTTTAAGGTACTTTTTTTTTTAAAGTCATATTTTTAAAAGTAAATATTTGTTTCAAATTTGCTGAATCAAAATTAAAGTATAATGTTTGAAAAATATATATTCCAAATTTGAACCCTTAAACTTTATTGGTTTTCGACTTATAGCAATTTGAATACAGGAAATCTTGAAAAAAGTATCATGGAGAAAAATGCATTTAAAGTTTTAAAGACAGATGTCGTTGCCATGACAACAACTGTCAAGAGTGTTAGATTTTCAAAACAACGCACTACAAAAATTATTATATCTCTAGTTCTAATTAAGATAGAAACATGATTTAGGCGTCATTTTAAGCAAAAAAACATAGAGAATTTTTTAAAATCATAAAAAAAAATTTCGAAAATTTGACGATTTTTGTGTCCCGGACCCCCTTAATTATTAAATTTAAAAGCATTGAATGTTAACTGAGTTCACACCAATGCGAAATCCAGAAAAAATGTCGCTACAATTTTTCCAAATTCAATGCGATTTAAATAAGAATTCACAAATAAGAATCGCTTAAGAGCTAGTTATTGATTGACAGTTCGACTTGATGTAGAGAAAGGTAGAACAAAGAAAAGAAATCAAAAGATCCCAAAGTAACCAATTTGTTCCTCAGATCCATTCACTTACGCCTATTGCACCTTGATCCGAACCAGCCCTTTTCGCAGAGACATCGCTTCTCCTGGCAAAATCCATTGATACACTTCTTCTTACAACCTTCTGCAACCAATAGTTTGGAATGGTTAAGCAACTAAACAGGGTGATACCCTTCCATCTTACACACAATGGCATTTGAAAATAAAAATTCACCCCCTCTACACACACACATTTCCGCTGTAAATCTTAATTTTAACTCAGTTCCAAGACAAAAATATCAACTCCGAAGCAGAGAACTGCAAAAACTATGCAATAAATCTAAAAATCTCATCTTATTTTATAGTAATTTATATGTTAGCATTAAAATGTTATATTAGCATAAAAATTAAAAAAATTTAAAATAAATTTTGTAATTGAATAATTTAAATTCTTGTACATAAAAATAATAGTTATTATTAAGTATGATTTACAATTGTTATAAATTAACATTTGGTCGTTAAGAACAGAAAATTTCATACATCGCACTATTCAGTTTGTGCGTTTTTGTTTGGAGTTTTGTAAACCAAAAGACTCACGAAAACAAATAATAGTTCTAAAGCAAACTCGTATTTAAATAGTTATCGGTGTGATAAATGTATCAAACCTTGTCTGGCAAGCTCCGCAGGTTTAGAAATTTCACTTTCACATTGATTTCCAAAGAAACCTTTTTTACATCTGCACCTATTAATCCCCACACAACGGCCATGATTTAGGCATGGGACACTGTGGCATTTACCTGTGAAATAAAAGTTATCCATTCAACAAATGTTACGCTGTAGCACATAAAAATCAGCGATTATGATTTGGAAAAAACGAAAACAGATAAATAAAATGAATCATTGAAGACAACTATATATTCGTTGAATTACTGATAGTTCAATTCCTGTTTGTGCTTTTTGTTAAAATGTAACTAGGAAAAAAAATTATTTAATGTGTTCAAAGAAGTGTTGAAACAAAATCGATTGAAATCAAATGAAAAGTTTAGGAAAAGTGTGCTGCTATATAGCAGCCACTTTTTAAGGATTCAATGCAAGTATCTACTATTATAAAAGAAAGTGTTTCTCTGTTTTCTGCGCGCGAAGTCATGACGAATCTATGGCACTTATAGTAATGAGATTTGGCACACAGGTAGTCAGAAGTTTTTGCAATTTTTGTATCGCACCGAATTTTAAAATTCAATACAGAACATATTTAAATGAATTTATTAGAATTTAATTATTATTTTTTCTTTGGAATGGCAACAGCATAAAGAGATGGCAGATTCAAAATTTATTTTTTTCCGCTTCCGTTTGATTTTGCGGAGGAACGATTTGTCAGCAGACTAAAAAAACAAAGTTTTAACTGGAGTTATGTACTTCTTTTTTCTATCTCCTAGATCGTTAAAGATAGAATAAAAATTTCAACGGATTTGAAATCTGCGGTAAATTTCACGTTAGATCGTATTGTCATATTTGTGTTGTAAATATAATTTTCTTTAAATAAATTATTTTTAAATTGAAGCTTTTATATTTTTTCCAATACGAACGCCGCTGTGAAGAATGACCTTCGTTGATTCGAGAAATCAGATTTCATTTCCTGCGCTCAAACGATTCCACAGCGAACATTTTGACTGGCATTATTTAATTCTTTTTTGTATTATCGAGATAGTTAAAGATAGATTGAAAATTTTAACGGATTTGAAAACTGATGAAACTTTTACACCAAATAGATACTTTAAATTAAAAAAAATTTTAAGAAATAATTTTTCAAATTAAAAAAAATTATATTTTTGCAAGAGATTGTGACGTCACGCCAATTGGATCTCTTCGCAATTCGAATTTGGCCGGATTTGACAATGACGAGGCCATCGCTTCGTTGCCCGTTGTGGCTGTTATCCGATAGGCTACGAATTCCCATTTTTTTTGCGGGGTTTAGCGAGTAGTGGTCACACCTAACCCCCACCAAAATAACTGTCACTGGCAACGCCGTGCTGGCCACGCAGTGGCTAGTGTATGCTAGAACACTGCCCTCCATTATTCGTACTTTCCGTGATCCAATATCGTTATGGAATATATTGGGATATCGTAACACTCAAAGAGTGTTACGAATCCATTTTGTTAGTAGACCGAGTGACCTATGTAGAGCCTCCTATGTAAATGTTCGACTTCCCTCATTCTATCCTGTCTTCTTATCTATACAACATCAAAATCTTTATCATACCAAGTCTGAAAAATAATTCTGACACCTCCCTTTGTGCGAAACAAGGTTTCTTCGTTTAAAATGAAGAAAAAGCATAATCACTTAATAACTAGAATATAAAATGTAACACCCCCATTAGTGTTTGATTATCACTTTCCGTCAGGTTTGTTCTCACTAAAAATCCCTCTCATAAACGAAAAAATGAAAACACGATGAGTAGTTATTAAAATTAAGACATTTTTATTTGTTGTAATACCATTCATGTTTATTAACGAATACAAAACTATTTACTTACTATATTCGCATCTAGGTCCGTAATATCCTCTTCGACATGAGCATGTATCCTTTTGTATGCATTTGCCCCCATTTAAGCATTTCTGAAAGCACATACCTTGAATGAGAGAATTAATTGATATCAAATATCGGATAGTTGGAATTTAAAACATTTCAAAGATTGCTAGCTAATGAGATACTTATATGTCATACTTGTGTTGTATGTTCGGAAGAAGTTGTGTAAAATTAACTTACCGGTAGACAACGTCAGAATTTATTTGTATATATAAGTTCATGATCAGCAAATAGTGTTATAAAAGTGATTATAAAATTTTATAATGATATAAATGGAGTGTTTGTTTATTGTATATTTTTGTCCCGATTTATTAACCGTTTGCGTTTTGTGATGTTGCTTTAAAAAGTAAAATTAACGGATTCTACATTTCATGTCTGCATAATATGGGCAAGTACTGGTTATATTTTCATGAAAATTTGTGTTTTTAATGCTCTCAAATTAATTTAATGAATTAGCGTCCGTTCATCACAAATTTCAAAAAGCGAATTCATATAGATTAGTATATTAATGCCTTTAATCTCAGTCGTAAAATACGCTTTGGCTGCATTTTGGCGAAACAAATCTCGCTAACATATATTTTTTAGCACTATTGTCACACGTCTATCTAGTTTACATTACAAACCGAACTAATTGGGAATAATTTATAAATCAAATTATTTAACATTCAATTACTTATATTCAATAACTTAAGCTAATTAATTATCTAATCCCTTAACAGTTTTTAATGAAAACAAATAAGTGGAATAGATATACAAAGGATTTTCTTTGAAAGGAATTCCAAAATTAGTCTCATATCTCTAACATTATAAAAGGAGGTGTTTGTCTGTTTGTTTTCTGCATGGAAAGTCGTGACGAATCTATGGCACTTACAGTAATGGGATTTGGCACGCAGGTAGTCAGGATTTTTTTCAATTTTGGGGTCGCCCTGAATTTTAAAATTTAATCTAGAACATTTAAAAATGAATTTAATGAAATTTAATGATGATTGAATGCAACCGCATAGAAGATCACTGTTTCTAAATTTATTTTTTTCGCTTCCTTTTTCATTTTGCGCGAAGGAATGATTTTCCAGCAGACGATAAAAAACAAATAAACTTTTAACTGGAGTTATTTAGTTCTTTTTTTTATTTCTTAGTACCAATAATTCAGACACACAACTGAAATATTTACAAACGATCATTTCAGTTTCTGCGTCTTCGAAATTCAATAAAAAGAGCTGTTCAGTTCAGAAGTTAATTGACCCATTCTTGCCGTCTGGTGGCGGGCCGTTCTACCATTCTTTATTTAACTTTAGAGTTTTGCCATCGGGTACGAAAACCAAACTACTTTTGGGAAGGATTTTAATTGATAATTAGTTCTCTCGTATAATAGCAAATTGACTGCGAGTGGATTTGAGGGGCTTAATAGTGGAATTATTATAATGTTCCGATAGCCACAGTTATTATGTCAGTAGCCTGGAATTTGACACCGAACCTTTAAGTTTTTACATGTAAATTGAACAATAAATATGTTACTTGTCGAAAATATTTACATTTGGAACAGCGCCATAGAACCGTCATAGAACAAGGCCAATCAGGTAAGCAAGATTTTATTTATAATAGAAGCAAAATCCTGACGAGACACTGATTATCTCTGAATTGACGATGTCTGATGCAATGATTTAACTAGTCAGTTGGAGTAAAAAAGTTTTTACACAGAAAACTGTATCTCGAAAGAATATGGGATCGAAAATATATTAACTAGATTTTTGAAATAAAAAAAAATTTAATGAAGAAAAGGAGGTTTTTATTTGAAAAGGAAACTGAATTTTGCAACTCATTTGTATGTAAAACTTCTATTGAAAACTAAATATTAGGAATCCTGAATATTTTATCAAATTAATTCGTTATTTATCTCTCGGAATATGTCTATGAAATTCAAAATTGTTAGTGTTTTGGATTATATGATGAATGTAGTATGTATACATATTTACGTCCCAAATAAATGGTGAAAATTTTAAAAGTATTGAAAAAATTAGAGTTTTATAAAAATTATTTTTCTGATAATTTAGATGTTAGTTATATTTTCCTGTGAATGAGAGGAGAAATTAGATGGAACTTTTCAATCTCCCCTGAACTGATTCAATCCGAATCACTGAGGGTAATTTTGCTAGTACAATATAAAGTTCACAGATTCTGTTTTTTGATTGATAAATTTAATGATGAAAACTAATTGGTTTGATATTACTGGTATGATCTTTTTCTTCAAACTTCGTTGTTAAATTGTACCATTTTTGCAGCTACTAGCTTTTAAAAAACTTAACTCTTGTAATTTTATATCCAATAGTACTTACCACCTTCGCAATGAGGACCTTGATACCCATCCGCGCACGAACATTGGCCTGGAGCAATACAGCTTCCACCATTCAAACAAGCTGGGTAGCAAAGAGCTAAAGATAAAATAGTAAAACATGAAAACATTGCTTTTTTAAAGATAATTGGCAATGTTTATAAATAAATAAATAACTGGAGCTCCAGTTCAACATAATCTTATCGTTGATCGTAAAATGTAAGACTTATAATAATCTCAGACTGATTCAGTTTCAAGAAAATTTTATCGAACACCATGTTCGATTACCTTTAATACCGGACGATTTTAATCTTCACGATTACACTCTATTAAGCACTCTTAACGCACGAAATTAAGCACTCTTAAAAGATTGGTCAGCAAAAAAAAATTTTTTTTATTGAGGCAGTTAAGAGTAGTCTAATTACAATTTGATAGAGTCAAACAGCATGAAACAAAATGCATGCACACTTTAAATACTTAAATTTCACCACCGAGTCTTTTCTTTTCACTGACAATCTTACAAATAAAATGTATCAGTCTTATGTAAAAAATTTTTCTTTCGTAACTTCTTATGATAGTGTGAAAAAGGGAATAAAAGACAGAATACATTAAGTCTTAAAGTAACATAATTTTTTTAAAGTTTGATTTGTGTTTAAATTAGGTTACAATTATTACCAACAGATGGCAGCACCAAAATGTAACACTTGAGGAAAAAAAAATTCATTCCGTCTCTTCTTGTTCATTCACCATTCGAATTCTGAAAAGATTCTCGTTTGTTTAAAAGGGATTTTTAGTGTTTTCAAACAAACTACTTAAAGACAAGGGTTTTACGTCCGGTTCGCAATTCCGAACACGTCCAGGAAACGCGTTCTACCAAATAAAAACATTTGTGCTATCGACATTAGCTTTACAAAACAAACCGCTCGTTCACTGGTTTAAAAATTAACAAATTTCTTTAAATTTCAGTGTTTTTTTTTTTTTTTAAATCTCGATCTTTACTTTTGATGAATGAACTGTAAAGCTACATGTAGATGGCGCTAGTTTTTTTTTCTCTTTGTTATAGAACTTGTTTAACCCTTCTTTGCATAATGGTGGAAATTTCCATCATAACATTGAATGCCCAAAAATTATATAAAAGAACAAGTTCACTTTAAGTTGATCGTGTCTGGATACCTTTTAAATGTCCATTGCATAAAAAAAAAAACATAGCTGTCAAAAATAAGCAAGTGTCACTATCCGTAAAACGAGCTTGAAGTTGTCATTCCGCTGTTTGTTGTAGTTGCAATAAACGTATGATTTCGTTTTTAATTTTGTTTTATTATATTTGAGTTTCTATTTCTAAAAAAGTGAAAATGATGGAAGAAAGGTTTGTAACATGTGTTTCTGTTATTTTTAGAGCAATTTCTGAAAAAGTTTGAGTTTAATTTAAAAAATACCACATGATACCATCATATTGTTTTTTGCTAAATTTATACTATAAATATATACTAAGATTTTTTTAACCATTTTTCCTTCAATTTTGAACATGAATTATATCACCTTGATTTATTTCACCAATAAAGAAAAAATCATGCAAAGAAGGGTTAAAACACTTATTTCGGAAATTACGTCAGTTGACTACATTTCTTAAATGAACATTAAAATGAAATAGATAGATCATGTGGGCTGAGTCGCTTTCGTAAGATCTCTGAAAGTAAATCACAAACCGACTTAGCCGGTTGGCTATGAAAGCGCAGATTAGTGTTTTTGACCACGGTATGTAATCACTTTAACAAATCAATAGTTGAGGATACATTCTTTTACCCACAACCAGGTGTGACGCTTTGAAGTGTCGCCACAGGCACGCGTGATGTGCGTCTGCGCTGAAATTCTAATCATTTGCATATCTCACCTCCGCTAATGCATGTTGTAAATTTCATATTATTTGCATGCTTCCTTCAGGGTGTTGCATTTACGGTGGCCAGCAGTGTAGTTAATACACTTGTAAGAAAATTATGAGCACTCATACGCGGCAGTCATAAACGAGATAATTTTTACAGATGTACTTCAAGCAAATCAAGATTAAATCTAAGAAGTTCAGAAAAATTCTTAATTCTTTCTATTAATTCTTTCCATTTTTTACTGGGGGTACAGTCCATACTTTTCCAGAGGACCAACCAACCCCATTCAACAACTCTAGTTACGCCTATGCTTCGAGATAGATCCTGGACCGGCACCAATAGCATGTTATGTTAATCCAGTGAACGTAAATTCTAATACTTACCCTAAAAGATTGAAATAAAATGAAACCTTGCACATTGTATATGAATACGTGTAACGGTACTGAATTTTCAAATCCTAATCTCTCAGTAACGACACAAAACAAAAGAAAAAATTTATGACCTCACTTTTTCACCAGTTTATCGATGCATACGGATTATCCATTCTGCTCTCAACTAGAAGCAGCAGTTAACACCAATGAGTAACGAGAGACGGGGTCAGAAAAACCCATAAAAAGTAACCTCGACATCACTCATTTTCCGCAGTCCCTACAACACAGCAGAAGACGTGTTGTCACCTGAGGAGTGAATGGGGCATAGGTCGTTATTCGTCGCGTCATGTGGCGCTCGCTGACTGTACAACTAAAGGGGACGAGTTTTATAATAGTAACATCAACATTTTCTATAACCGTGAAAGAAATTACCCCCTTGTACAAAGAAGGTAGGGTCTTTCACACAATATTCAGAAAGGAAAATTCACAACTGAGTTTGAAAAAACCCTTTACTCGTCAAAAGCTCTTTGTGTACAACCATCCCTTCAGGGGTCGTATCCCTACCAAATATTCTACTTAGCTTTGTGTGAAATTCTTACTGAGAGTCTTTTTGTTTAGTGGTTATTCCAGTAACGGACAAGCACGAATAACCAGCCCAGGGCTTAGCCATCTACCGGGAACTGATGGGGTAGACTTTGAATTGTTAAAAGCAAAATATGTAATTTTAAACTATTTGACATCTTATAAATTTGGCAATTATTTTAGCCACATAATTCAAGAAACCCTTTCGATTGTCATCTTGAGAAAGGGGTTAGCATTTGTTTTAGTCAAATAAATTGATTCATTATTATCAAAAGACAATATGAAGTTGTTCCAAATTAGATCATACACTTAATTTATACCCTTTTTTTCGAACAAAAAGAAGTGACTTAGGCCCGGTGCACACATTGGTGCCGCCACTGCGGCACCGAATCCCAACTATGCACACATAACCGTAAAATGACGCACGAACTCATTTCGCGCCATTTGCGATAAATATTCTATCGAAGAAAACGTGTTTATTTCGCTTACTTGGTGTAAAAAAAAAGTATATTTTGAAACAAAATAGACGTTACTGGATACATCCATTTGTTAATTATTATTTATAATCAATTTGTTTATGAAAACAAGGTACTTCAGAACGGAGACTCAAGTGCGACGGCCGTGGGGAACTGCGGTACAAATTGCGTGCAAGTTGGACGGGTGCCACCCCAGCGGCGCTGGAGGCATGTGTGCACTGCTTTTTAAAATCGGATGTGTGCACCGGGCCTTACTACTCCACTTTTTTATAATATAGAAGACTAGCTCGTGGAACGCAGCAAGATGAAAATCATCTATCACATCAATTAGGTGTAGCATCGAATGAGAACTGTCCTAGGGAATAATGTCTCGTCAACCACTAATCGCCAAAGCATAGAACCATTTTTAAAAATTCTTTTGTCAACCATATTCTTCTTTATGCTTCTCTTCATTTATGCTTTAAGAATGCAAATGAAATTTTAAAAAAATGGCTCTATGATTTGGCGATTCAAGATCGGCAAGCTAGTGGATGGCGAAAAATCTTTGCCCAGAACAGTTCTCATTCGATACAATAGGAAATTTCTTAACCACTCACGAAGCCAGATCATTTTCAGAAGTTAGTATATAGTAGTGGTTTAGCATAAATCACTGTGTTCATTTTCTGGATCGACGCCTCTAGGCTTTCAGCATCGTCCGCACTCTTAATTCAATCACAAAGCCTTGCTTTCAAATACAACAAAAAACCTACGTTGTGAAGTAGCAAACGGATCTGGCTTCACCATTTATTTATACAGAAAAATTTATCGTCATTCCAATAAGTGAAAAATTAATATCTCTTTGAAACAAATAGTTTCCTTGCCTAATTCCATGCTATATTTGATCCATTGAAAGCCATACCGGCCTCCTAGCTGACGATTACGCTCCCTCTCGATAGGAAAGTTCTGAAGAACGTATTACCCTACCCTGATTCACACTGAAATGTGAATCAGGGATTTCCAAAAAAAAAAAGAAGGGTTTCCCCTTTGTGGTATAGTAAATCTTATAATTACACGTTGGCCATTGCAATTGTAACGCTATTAGTTAAGTTTTGATCGATATCAACTTCCTCACTCTGTTTCTAAACATTAATACATAACATCTGCTACAAGTGAAAACAAAACTCACCTCCGGCACAATACTTTCCAATGTAACCTTTGGGGCATTCACAGATTCCGTGTTGATTACATCTCCCACCATTGCGACATTTTTTGTCACACTCCGGGTCTGGGCCTGAAAGGACATTGCAATTGAAGCGTTAGTGACCAAGTGGTTAATTTCATTCAAGAGTTCTTTAAAAGGCATTTTGGTGAAACGCTGATTTTTACTGTTAAAATTTACAAGGAGGGCGTGAACTTGGGGTCTCCTAATCGAAAAATATTTGTGTAGAACAGTTCTCTCCACTAGGAGGAATGTAAATGCTAAAGAAAATGACAGACCGCTCAGTCGCGTTTGAAAAATATCGATTTTAAAGATGCACTCGCTTATACACCACCCTACAATAATGAACCGGACAGCAAGATGTGATGGCATAAGGGAAATAATACATGCTTTAATAGTGGATGGTCCCCCACGTGCTGCAGTTACACTGACAACCCTTCTGGGCATACTTTCAACAAGGTTTTGATAGACAGCTATGGGTATTTGTGTCCATTCCTTCTGCAAGAATGTCGCCAGCTCAGCTGTAGATTTCGGACGAGGTTCCCTGGTCCGAAAGCGTCGCTCTAACTCGTCCCACAAATGTTCTATGGGGTTTAGGTCGGGACTCTGAGCAGGTAAGGGAAGACGTTTTACATCCATATCTTGATACCACTGCTTGACAGAGGCTGCAGCATGACATGGAGCGTTGTCGTCCTGGAAGTAACATTCGTCCATTCCATAAAATTGCCTAAGCGTTGGAAGAACCTGATTGTTCAAAATGTTCATGTAGGTGTCGGCGTTCAATTGACGAGGAACAACATGCAAATGTCCCAGGCTATACCACGAAAAACACCCCCAAACAAGTAGTCGGATTTTATGCAAATGCGCTAGCGTCCGGTCCATTATTGTAGGGTAGTCTGATACTACTACGTAAGTGTCCTTTCAAAATTGATATTTCTAGAAAACGGTGGAGCGTTACGTTCTGCCCCTTTGCACTTCTATTTCTCGAGTGGAGTACTATCCTACACACAAAAAGAAATTTAAATTTGGCGTCCCCAAGTGACTTATTCTAGAAACATCAATTTTGTGACGTATTCTAGAGATATCAATTTTGTGACTTATTCTAGAAATATCAATTTTGTGACTTTTTCTAGAATTATCAATGTTGTGACTTATTCTAGAAATATCAATTTTGTGACTTATTCTAGAATTATCAATGTTGTGACCTATTCTAGAAATATTAATTTTGTTACCTATTCTAGAAATATCAATTATGTGACTTATTCTAGAAATATCAATTGCGTGACTTATTCTAGAAATATCAATTTTGTGACTTATTCTAGAAATATCAATTTTGTGACTTTTTCTAGAATTATCAATGTTGTGACTTATTCTAGAAATATCAATTTTGTGACTTATTCTAGAATTATCAATGTTGTGACCTATTCTAGAAATATTAATTTTGTTACCTATTCTAGAAATATCAATTATGTGACTTATTCTAGAAATATCAATTGCGTGACTTATTCTAGAAATATCAATTTTGTGACTTATTCTAGAAATATCAATTCTGTGACTTGTTCTAGGAATATCAATTTTGTGATTTATTCTAGAAATATTAATTTTGTGACTTATTTTAGAAACATCAATTTTGTGACTTGTTCTAGAAATATCAATTTTGTGACTTATTCTAGAAATATCAATTTTGTGAAATATTCTAGAAGTATCAATCTTGTGACTTATTCTAGAAATATCAATTCTGTGACTTATTGGAATATTTTTAATGGTTGAATCTGAATCTAGCATCTCACAAGTTCTCGCCCTCTCATTGTTAGCAAGAGAGCTTATTCAAAGATACTTTTATTCTTTTTAAGAATTCGAACCATCAATAACTAGCTCATTTAAATAGTTTGTATGTTCAAAAAAATTTCTTACCATGGCTGCCGCACTGTTTTTGGAGCTTCAGTCTTAGAGGTGATCCCCGAATGTTGTGCCCTTTATCGTTCTGGATTTTTAGGCCTATGCCAAAAGAAGCTACTCCGGATGTATTGGCATGGCATGGCAAAAAGACTTGGAATACTCTTGGTTTTTTCGGCACTTTACCTTTCTTCTCGATGGATACTAATGGATCACTTAAAATTGAGGAATTGAATGACTTCAGTTGATCAAAGTCATAATAATACTGAAACACAAAACTTCGTATGTTTATTCCAATTATTTCAAATGAACTTTGAACACATCTAGCTTCAGGATATCAATTGATCATTTGAATATAAAAATGTGGAGATTTAAAAGTTGTTTACATAAAAAACATTGTCATTTGTGTGTTACATTGAACGTATAAAATTTTTTTACTCATAAAATATCTGACAGCATACCTGATAACTAGGGCAACTTTTTTTGTTGCAGTAAAAATGGGAAAAGTTGCATTTATCATTCCCTAAAGTTGCATTTATGGGAATAAAGTTGCATTCATTTTTTATACACTAAAATCTAAAATAAATTATTCGTAAAAAATTAAAAAAATCAGAATTTATTGACAATTTTAGTGGTATTTGAAAGTATTATTATTCATAATTAAATTCAGAAGAACTTTGACGTTGTTGAATGGCTGATCCTTGGCCAGTAATCTCTTTAACATTGAAAAACTGAGCTCAACAGAGACAGATGTTGCCTAACGTTGTTGCAGCAGCAAATACCGACTTGGGGGGAAATCATCTCGGGAAAGTGTAGCAATAACCGTCAGGTTATTATTTTCTCAAATCGTTTTTAAGATACGCTTTAAGGTTGCAAAGATTTTCTTTAAAGTCCATCGATCTGATATCTTCATTCGTCGTCTCGATGTTGTACTCTTTGATCCGATTTTTCTATTAGACGAATCAAACATTCGTAGCTGCTTTTGATTTTCAGCAAACGTTTTGGCACCCTGCATGTGTCATGTATATATATTCAACATAAATGCAATAAGTTGCTTTTATGTTGCGGTTATAACTCACTTACAATACACCCCATGTAGGAGGAATTTTGGTATTAGCACTTTACATGCAGCGTAGAACGTGTGAAAAAAGGTTGCATTTGTTGCAAAAAGTTGCCCTACTGATAACTGTTACAATTTATCGTATTTGGTATCACGCTTCAGTACGGAAGTATAAATTTACCCTATGAATAGGATTTCAAATATTCATTTTGATCTACTTTTCCAAACAGGCATATATGAACTTCGACTTATGTAATGTTTATGTAACTAGAAAGAAATTAAATTTTTAAAATAAAAATTCAATTTTTAGTTTATATGTTTCCTTGAAAGGACTGAATACGAATCAATTCTTGAACATGTTAATGGAATTTAGGCAAAATTCGGGAAAATGTGCAAATAAGTTTCCAAATTGTGCAATGAGCAAGGCATTAATAATATGCATTATTAACGATGAATTCTGTGACTTATTGCAGTATTTTTAATGGTTGAATCTGAATCTAGAATATCTGAAGTTTGTGTCCCGCAAACTTAGAATGGCACTTGTATCTTAAAATCAGTAAATGGTTAATCTTTATAAAATACCAGTCGGCTAAATGCGTTACTTTATATGAGATATAAATTTGTTGCTACTTTCTTTTCTCATGTAGAATTTCTTAGAAATACGTCATTGATACATGACGATTTAATTCATGGTCATATTTTTAATTCCCGATTCAAAACATAAATTCGATAAGCTACTTCTATTCTTTTTTTTTTATATTAACAGTTTTTTTTTCTCAAAGTTATTAAATATTTTTTTTTAAACCTTTGCTCTAATTATATGTTGAAATAATTGTCTTATATTTTAAAATTATGTTGAATTAGTTTCCCTCTGAAATCTCGAAGCAAAGAGCATGAAATACGTTTCAAAGAGGAAATGATATACGTGAAACGGGCTTCTAGAAATTGTAACTGATATTGATATTAAGATTTTTTTTGTACTGAAATTGAAAGGACATCCATAAGAATAGCTCATATGAATAAAATGGGTAACTGACTCAAAACAAAAATATTAACTAAATATAAATTGCAAAATAAATAATAAAAATGTAGCTAAATAGAAACATAAAAGTTAAAAAATAGGCTTTAAAACATTTGTACTATTAATACTAATATATGCTGCAAGTGGTGCGAAAAAACTAAAAAGAATAAATCATTCGTTCATCGAATTTACGGTACAAAAATAATATTTGATATCCTATTGAATACAACTGCTCCAAATTTACATTTTAATTTTATTACTTATAAAAAGTAAAAATAATAGTTATAAAATTCATGAATTAGTCTCACTTTCGTATCTCCTGGTGACTTCCAAGTGAAGTTGACCCTCACAATCTCTGCAGGTATTACGGGCACGTACTTCTCAAAGTTAGGATCCAGAATGTAGGGTAGAACCACTCCATCAGCGATTGCATAGATTTCCATTGGAAAATCTAGAGGTAAGCACTTTTGTTATTTACGATGGTTACACATACATATTACTATTGAAATACAATATTACGTTAGACTATGAGACACATTCTGAGTTTCTTCAGATCGAGATGGATGCCAGTTCAGAAGGGTAATGAAGAGGACACTTACTGCTCCCTGAAAGAAAAAATATTTATATGAAAACGTGACACAATTTTTACTCATTTGAAATACATTCTATTGTATAACATATCCTTCACAATAAAACGTAAGTATGTGAAAGGTACAAATTAATATGAATAAAATTATTTTAATCAAACATAATTAAAATAAATAAAATTTCATTTATTACTTGTATAAATCTTGTAAGGAGAGAATTTGAATGGAGATAAATAATGTATTAAAAAACTATTAAAAATACAAATGCAGACATTTAGCTTTTAGCAAACAACTATTACATCAAACTAATCTGTAATTCTTCTAAATATGTAGCTCAAATGTTTCTTCTTTTAAAGAGGAACCCATGCAATATGTTGATCTAAGGAACCCATTCTATCCATTTAACCATGACAATTGTCTATTATTTGATTACATAAATAACCCTTCCTGTTCCAAATCGTTTCTACTCTTCAAGAATAATACATTCCAACGGAATGTGTAATTTTTTAAATTTAATGATTCTACTGCAGAAATAGCTGTGTGATGTGTATATGGTAGGAACTTACCACGTTGTTGTCAAGTGTGAACATTAGTTCTTAGAATGTAATGCACTACATTGCAGTTTAATCGGTACTTTTAGATTAACGTACAATTTAGTAGGTCATGTTATAAAAGCTTTATAGTGTTGTCATTGGCTAACCTTGTACAAAAGTATTTCATTTATAATATTAAAATAAATTTTTGTGACGTATATATGTCTTTAAATTCGGTTCGATATATAGGGAGTCTACTAAAACTCTAACGACCAAAAAAATTACTAAATTTGTTGTGCATAAATCTCGTAAACTAAAAATTGTAATATAATAAATTTTAAAAATTGTGTTGCGTGTGTGGATATAGGATTTATGTCTGTATTTAAAATGGTGGGTAGTGGGGGTGTGCAGAGGTAAGGGGAGGAGGGGTAGCTCTTGCAAAACCATGATTACTGAAAGTGGCGATAACGCGCGGCGTTTGGGCAGTGTAGTTTAAGACTAAAAAGCTAACATTTGTGTCGAATTAAAAAAAAAAATAAAAGTAGATATACAATACAATTTGGCTCTATTATAAACGGCAAAATATATCATGTTTCTGAAGTTGTACGCTGACAAACGCGTTGAGTGTAAGAAAATTTTCGCAATGTCGGAAACATTGCAATGAAAATATGAACAGAAATATAAAAAACGTATATCAATGGAAAGAAAAATTGGTACAGCATCAGAATAGTCCATATTGACTAATACTGAACGATGCAGATTGTATTTAGAGAGCATTAGAAAGCAGAGTGCGTCAATGCCCGTGCGAATACTTTGAGAGCAACGCCTTCTTAACCGATGAATATTGACGCCTTGTGACAACTATGAAACATTTTCGATGAAATAATGGTAAGTTTTAATGTGTAGTGGATGTGGCTTGTCCTAATCAGTAAATAGGCATGACAAACTCAGTTTTGAAAAAAATGTGATGAGGTGTTTCTCAAATGACTGATTCATTTCTACATCGTCCACTAATCGGAGCAACACTTGCATTGGCTTAACATTTGTGAAACGCTATATACGTATCACTTTCATCAGCCTTTTATAAATAAAATCCCCTTCCCTTTTAACCATTAAGACTTTTTTATTTGCAATTCTTCTTCCTCTAATAACCCAAAGACGGATTCAGGCCTTAGCGATTGCGTTCCCGTGGCACCCTCATTTTCCCTCTTTATTGACAAAATCCTTTTTTGTAAAAATTCAGAAGGTCGTCAAGAAGAAAGGAAAAACAATGAATGATAAAATTTAGATATGGTCGCCAACGACTATAAAAGCAAACATCAATAAGATCTCAAAACAAAAAAAAAGCAAGACAAGAACGTGAAAAAATTTGTTTTTAAATGCTATGCATAGCTTTGCAAACGAATGCGATTAAAAAAAGATTTGTCATAAAAAAAGCGGATTTAAAATCTTGTCAATCAATGTGACAGAAATACTTAAAACATGTTCATCCACAAGGCATGCAAATGATTAGTTTCATGCTTGGGAAATTGCTTTTTCCAACTCCGAAGTTGCTTTTAACGAGAAGATCGAGAGTTTCTAAAAACGAAACTGCTAATTAAAGAAAACTAGATGCTAATCTAAGCCAAAGTCCTCTAGAGGAGTCGAATCCTTCCCGAATCTTTTGCGTATATAATGTGATTTTTAACTCGCAGACTGATATTTATTCCAGACACGTTTTTCTCAACCGTAAACAACATAAAAAATGGTCAAAAGTTGTGTCAAGCCAGTGGGGTGAGGGGAAAAGCAGAAGAAGAAAAAAAGAAGGCACTCGAGAGAGAAAGATAAACGAAAATAATGAAGAGTTTTGTTTTTCTCGAAAATTTTCCATACGGCGGAGAGGAAACAGATGCTCTTTTCGTCACTTGGGATGGATGCGGGCTTTCCGACTTATCGTCGAGTTTTATCTGGAATTCAAGGTGCGAGTTCTTTTTCTTTTACCTCGAATAAGCTATATTTATCTCAACACTACAACTTTTCAAACACGGTTGCCACAAACTAAAATCACGCCAATAAATCGCCAAGTTCTCCCCGCATAGGTACGTACTTCACTTGCGTGTAATTCATTCAGCAGTTAGCATATTGAGGCGATTGATTTACTTAAGATTGAAAAAGGATAGAAAAGGGAGAAAGTTACAGATTTTTATCATCCGATGAGTCTGAGGAGTTAATCATCCGAGGAAAACTTGTTACTAAATTTTTGTATAAAATGAGAGGACTTCGTATAAAGTTCTGTTTTCTCAATGTTCAGAATAGAAAATACAGTAGAACATTATTTATCCGAGGTAATATGAATCCAGGCCACCTCGGACGACCAAAAACTCGGATAACATGGATGTAGTAACACTAAACAGCCTTGCATGGAATACACAAAGAATTTACTGTCATATGTTACTGCCATTGAAAGATTCGCAAAGCAGGACTAGGAATAATCTACACACACTTCGGATTTGTGTCACAGTGTCTATTTATTGTGCTAGTTTTACAATAAATCTGGACGTGAGTTACATATCTTTTAAACTTTCTTAAAGTCCTTAATGGTATTTTGTTTCACAGCACGTTCTCACTTCTTTGTACTAAATGTACACACTCTTCTCCTCGAAGTTTTATATGAAGCTTCAAAATACTAGACAACGCGGATATCCGATTAATTGCAACTAGGATAATCAAGGTTCTTCTGTAGTTATTCATTTAAAAAGTGACGCATTCTGTAGTCTGTAATTTTAGTCCAAAATATCAGCTGGTCATTAGTTTTGTTACTTTTAATTTTTCCAACAAGAATTACTTTGTTGCAAATGTTTTCGTTTTAATTATATTTTATTGTTTTTAATTTTCAGAATGTTTAATTAAACGTTGAAACTTATAAGCTTAAATACGCGTCTAATTCAATTGATATATAGAATTATCTCAACGCAGATAAGAAAATAGTTATCTTAAATACTGAGATTTTTTATCAAATATGTACTTTAAAGATTTAGAAGTTAATAGTCTAGAACACTTTCAATCATAACTTACATGAGACTAGAAAAGCTAAATAAATAGTTTGTAAACCTCCCAATTTTTACCAACTCTCTTATTGCAAACTGTATATTACTTTCGTGTTTCAATGTAAACATAAAATTGAAAACACGGTGCTAATACATTGTTTGAATTAAACTGACAAGCAAAACAAGCTGTCAAGGTTTGATTAGACTAGTAACTATTAAAATCGACACACACTCTTTTCGGCCTCTTGATAGACGATAGTTGAAAACGGCAATGGGACAAGTCGAGGATGCAGTGTCAGGAATATTTATAGTGGCTTCTCCTGTGTACAAGACGAGGAGAAAAGCTGTCAGCGAACAAAAGCTCTGCGCCACGCGCGAAATGTCAGCACCGTAGTGATTTATTCACCTTCGTCACATGGAACACGCTTTAAATTGCCGGTTGCTTTTGCTACCTGCTGCGACCATTATGTTGACAGACTGTGCAGAATACAAAAGGATTTCGTACCGGTGTTAAACCACTTTCTAGAATTGCCCACAGCAGTAGACTGATCCCTTATTATTTCGCGTCTCGATATATCGCGCATACGTACTTTTTCATAACATTTTGCTTGTGCCCGATGAAACTTTGGTTTTAGAACAGTAGAGAAGGTATTTTATTGGTTCCTTTAGTATTGGCTCTTATAAAGCAGTTATTCTAAACTGAATTAGTAAGAGATTTAAGTACCTATATAAAAAGGTAGAAGTGTAGGATGGTTTTATTTCAAAATTATTCTTCCTTATTCAGTAGCATTATATTTATTATAAGATTCCCCTCAGATTTTGTGGTTAATGTGTAGCTTTAAATTTCTTTGGGAGTCGTATTGTATAAATATATTATTAAAATGAGTTACAACTGTTTTAACAAAGTCATGCTCAGACACTCTGATATATACTCATGTCCATAAATTAAGGATCATTCAGAATCACAGGGAAACCGAACTCTAAAGTAAAACTTTCACCTGTAGAATTATCGCACACATCTTCAAGAATAATATCCAAATTACAGGAAGCCTTCACAGTACTTCACAATGACGAGAGTGTAAGAGAGGTGTATGTAAGGAATGGTAGCAAATAAGTAAAATTGTTCACAAGCGTTCTGTAAGCCGCTCAGTGCCGCAATCGAATAGTTGTGGCACAGAGGACGAATGTGGATGATTTTTTTACGTGGTAAAATTATTGGCCACCTGAAATGTGGGCGTACTCAGACGGAAGTTTCAGTGGAACTTGGAATCGCCCAAAGTGTCATCTCTGTGTTTTGTCAACGATTCCAAAATGATGGAAATGCCAGTAGACGTTACAGTACATGTCTCCCCCGAGTTACAACGCCGAATGACGACCGGTATTTGGCAGTAACTGCAAAAAGAAGCAGAAGGAGCACAGCATCCGATCTTTTTCGTCAGCTATCTTCAGCCATGAGTGCGACAGTTTCAAGGCAAAACGTTTACAGACGTTTGGGACATGTTGGTCTATATGTTCGCAGGCTTGTTAGATGTGTTCCGCTCACGACAACTCACTGTCGTCAGCGGTTAGCCTGGAGTAGAGAACATGCAATGTGGACATCGTCACAGTGGGCTTGTGTGATGTTTTCCGACGAGTCCAAGTTTAGCTTGCAGTCTGATTCACGCCAGGTACCCGCTACAATCAAGACAACATCATTGAACGACACCGTTACGGTGGTGCAGGTTTGCTAGTTTAGGGCGGAATTATACTGGCCTCCAGAACAGATCTACATATTCAAATCGGAACCATGAGAGGCCAAATTTATCGGGACATCATTATGGAAAAACATGTACGTTTGTTTAGGGGTGCCATGGGGCGCAGAATCTGTGTGTATGGATGGCAACGCCCGTCCTCACCATGCAAATATTATAAACGAATGTCTTGATTCTGAGGATATCACTCGTATGCAATGGCCAGCATTCTCACCTGACTTGAATCCGATAGAGCATGTGTGGGATATGCTTGGCCGACGAGTTGCAGCCCGTCAACCACCTCCTATATGTGTACCGGAACTTCGGAGAGCATTGCTTGCTGAGTGGAGTGATCCAAGATCAGCTGGATAATTTGATCCTCAGCATGCCTAGGCGTTGTACGGAATGTATTTCATCGTCTGGGAGACATACAATGTATTAACCATCATACCAACCATGTCATGTTAAGTTTTTGTAAGGTCTATATTTTTTGTAATTGCTCCACTGAGCAAAAATCGTAGTTTTTATGAATGGTATCATACATACACCGTATTTTTCGTTCTTTATATTTTGTTTAATAAATGGGCTTTATGAATACGTCACGTTTATTTTGTTTCGTAACCTTTATTTGCCGGAGCTGGCATTATCCTTAATTTATAGACATGAGTGTAGTTTACTTATATCTTTCTTTGGTAGGTGGATATTTGAATTTACGTCACATTGGAGGGAACAACCCAGCGGACTATTTGAGATTTCCATGATCAATCCCGAAGGGAAAGATTCTGAGCACAACACGCCATAACTTTGATCCACAGTCAGATGACGAGGTCAATACCTGAGTTGGCACTCCACTCTTCAAACTTTCCCATCAAGCTAAAATGAAGACATTTGAGGCCACAACATATTTGACATGCACCAACTCCCACGTACACTATTATATGTCGTTCGATAGGGTTTCAAACACGCACTTCTCCGAATGTTACCTTTCTTTGAATGAATTCTTTAGGAACAGGAAATTTAGTTGTACTGAAATTTCATCAAAAATAAATGGAAGTTTGCAAATTGCAAAGTTAAAGATTTCCATGCACTTATTTTGAATTCATGCCGACCAACCGGTATAGTGGTTAAGGTGTTAGCCTCTAGATCGGAAGGTCCCCGGTTCGAATCCGGGTTAGGACATGGATGTTTGTAAGCGTATACCAGCTCAGGTGTTGCTTCGTCATCTGAACATGGTTCAAAATTACGAAGTATAAATTGTTAGGGGCAATGATGGTCCTCCCACTGGGTGCTCCTTCACAAGTGGCCATCACTTCCGGCCTTGCAGTGGCCAATGACTTAGGTCAAATGTGCCCGCCATTAGAAAAAAAAATTTTTAATTCATCAATTGAGTGTAAGGAAAGATGCTGATTCCGAGCTGCAAATAGAAAACCATCCAATTTTATGAGGCATGTGTGCACTACTCCATTGGATCTAATGTATCTCTGACCGCATTTGAGTTGCGGCAGCGGCGTTACACGTTGAAAAACCGGATGTGTGCACCGGGCCTAATACTCCTGATTACGTACAAGAACACACCCAAGACACCACTCAGCCCTAGGTGTGCGTTAAAATAATTTGAGACACACCTTGTCCAAAAGATACGGATCTTGTAAAAGCTTCAGATATTAAAAATTGTTCAGTTGTTTTGTCTTACTGCATTAAAATATTTACCGATTGCACATTTTTAATAGAACAGGCAATACCAACACTCGCCTTTTAAAAGTAGCAATCTTGTTCTCAAGTGCCTGGATGAACATAAACTTCAGCATACAAACGCGATAAAGACTCAATCGAGACCTCACTTACATCGTTTCTGCAGACATGCAGAAGCCTTACTTCTTTCCCTTGAGGCTAGAAGTACATTGAGATGTTCGAGGCCGCTGACAGGCAGAATAGAGGCCCCAGTTACCACAACAAAATCATTATTACAAAGCGGAGCTGTCTCGTGTGCCTAGGGAGGGGAGGACCGCCCCCCCCTTGCACTTCGGCCCCCTCTATGTTCGTCCCCTGAACATTCAAGGCTGAGTAGTTGCTTTCATTTATTTCTCTGCCACTCAGGTACACACAAAAAGTGGGGATCTTAAACGGATTTTCTTTTCTGGAGTTCCTAAACCTTTCCCCCCGATTATCATTGTTGGCCAGCTGCGGGAACGAATGGATTCAATGTTGTGTAACTTTACCTATAGACCAAATGCCGTGAAACGATATAAGTTAAGGATACAATGCAGAGATTGATCGATATTCAAGTCCGTGTGCATCTAGTGTAAGCCTCAATGTGGATATTAAGAAATTGGAATGCATTAGCAGCAGTAATAGTGAAGTACATTTTTATTGGGATCTCGATAAGAATGCTAAGAAACTATATAAGTTAAGGCTACAAAGCAGAGATTGATCGATATTCATGTCCGTATGCATCCAGTGTAGGCCTCAATGTGGAATCAATGTGGTAGGCCTCAATATTTAGGGAATTGGATGGTATTAGAATCCGTAATAGTGAAGTGCATTTTTATCGGGAACTCAATAAGAATGCTAAGAAATTATATAAGTTAAGGCTACAAAGCAGAGATTGATCGATATTCATGTCCGTATGCATCCAGTGTAGGCCTCAATGTGGAATCAATGTGGTAGGCCTCAATATTTAGGGAATTGGATGGTATTAGAATCAGTAATAATGAAGTGCATTTTTATCGGAAACTCGATAAGAATGCTAAGAAACGATATAAGTTAAGGCTACAAAGCAGAGATTGATCGATATTCATGTCCGTATGCATCTAGTGTAGGCCTCAATGTGGATATTTAGGAAATTGGATGGTATTAGAAACAGTAATAGTGAAGTACATTTTTATTGGGATCTCGATAAGAATGCTAAGAAACGATTTAAGTTAAGGCTACAATGCAAAGATTGATCGATTTTCATGTCCGTATGCATCTAGTGTCGGCCTCAATGTAAATGTTCAGGAAATTGGATGAAATTATAAGAAGTAATGGTGTTGAAAGATGTTCATTGAGAGCTCGATAGGAATGCGGTGAAGCGATTTAAGTTAAGGTTACAATGCATAGATTGGCAGATAATCTTCTCCATATGCATATGGTGCCTGACATCTGTTTTGAATCTGTAGGAAATTAAAGGGCATTATAAGAAGTAATAGCGTTGAGGGAAAGAGCTAATATTCTAGGGCAAGCGATGCCCTGATAAAATAGCTACTCTGGGATCGTAGTGATAAAAATCGAAACATGATAGCTTAATCCTAGTATTTTCGCTGCGTTTTTTTTTTAAAACACCTTTAAGTCGAACATCATAAATCAAATCACCAAACGGATTTTACGTGACTGTCAAGATAAGCAAGCCATTCCCGGTAGTCCCGGATACTATCTATTATATCCACTGAACAGGAGAAACCCCAAACAGGTATCTAATTTGACGTTCGTAAGGGAATTAATTTATCATCACTTTAACACTCTCTACAACGTGTTATAAGAGATTCATTCGATAAAAAAGACCTTGAACACGGACCGATGGTGGCAAGGCCGGTCGGTCAAGAACCGGCCTCTTCGCTTCCAACAGACAGTGTGAACGCAAGATGTATTTCCCACGAACGTCGCATCGCCCAGAACAGGGACAGGAAACGTTGGAGAATGGGGTCTCAGACGCTTCGACTCGTTTGCATATGAACATTTCAAAGTACTAAACACACTTTGGAAACGTTTTATAAAATATCCGTCGAAATCGAGTGAGCATTTAATTCGTGGGTATGTGCTCTTAAATACGGAAACAAACTATTAAGATTAAATTGCTATTAACAGTACACTACAATAATGGAGCGGACAGCAAGATGTGATGGTATAATAGAAAGAATACATGCTTTAATAAGGGAATGGTCCCCCACGTGCTGCAATTACACTAGCAACCCTTCTGGGCATTCTTTCAATAAGGTTTTGTTACACAGCTATGTGCATTGTGTCCATTCCTGCAGCAAGAATGTCGCCAGCTCAGCTGTAGATTTCGGACGTGGTTCACAGGTCCGTAAGTGTCGCTCTAACTCGTCACACAAATGTTCTATGCGGCTTAGGTCGGGACTCTGAGCAGGCCAGGGAAGACGTTTTCCGTCCATATCTGGATACCACTGCTTGACAGAGACTGCAACATGACATGGAGCGCTGTCGTCCTGGAAGTAACATTCGTCCATTCCATAAAATTGCCAGAGCGTAGGAAGAACCTGATTGTCCAAAACGTTCATGTGAAAGTCGGCGTTCAATTTCTCAGGAACAACATGCAAAGATCCCAGACCATACCACTTAAAACACCCCCAAACAAGTATGCAAGTCCTATGCAAATCCGCTGGCGTCCTGTCCATTATTGTAGGGTAATGTAGTAGGTGAAGATAATATAAATGTTACCGAAATAATCAAAAAATCTTGCGAGATGTCATGTTTAAAGTGCGAATCGAGGCAGTTAGCTATTTATTGCATATGAAGCCAACTGCGTCGGCATATAGATTTGAATTCAACAATATACGAAAATTTTGCATTAAATACTGAAAAGCTGTACATCATCCATCGACTGAAAAACATTTAATTTGTACTTAAAATTGTTCTTCAAATTACTCCTGTATCAGGTTAGATTTGATCTTTCAGCTTCAGGAAGAATCTATTTAACAATGCTACATTAAAGAACCATTCGGATAAAAGGCTTATCACCAAGGTATTAGAGATTATTTTCACACGCGCTTTCATGATACATGATCTTTACAAGAGATTCAAGCGCGTACTATGCAAAAAATGTAATCCAACTACGTAGCTCAGTTGCGAAATACATCTTTATATTATAAGTTTTAAAATTAATAGCCAAACTGTATCCCCCATTATACAATAATAAGTTTTAAAATCAATAGCCAAGCTGCATCTTAAAAAATAATAAGTTTTAAAATCAATAGCCAAACTGCATACAAGAATTCAAGGCAATAAATTATGAGATCGAATTAAACAACAAATACATGTTAGAGAAATTTTACATTTATTATAATGTAATAGGTCTTTGAAATAGATACTGCGCGGGTATCCTGCGTGGGTCTGCTACTTCTAGGTACTCTACTAAAAAAGTTCAACGACTGGACGTGTCAAATGCGCCTAGGCGCCTCGGTCAAATGCGCCTAGGCGTTCATGCGCATTTCACTACCGTTTCCTGGGAACAGGGTTTTAAGTGCGTTACTTTATTTGAGAAAGAAAAGGGCGGCAAATGGTTAAACGAGTCTTTGTGTGCTTCAAAAGAGGGAAGAACGGGAGGGAACGATTTATCAGCTTAACGACGTGTGCCCGCATGTAACTCTTTCTTTCGCGGATCAGCATTTATTATCGCTTATTCTACACTTGAAAGGTTTCTGGTACTTTAATAAAAGGATCCCTTTATCCGCAGACAGCAGCACGTGTTGCAATGGAATTGGTAAGATGATGGCTACCATCGCTATTAGAATATGTCTCTCCAGGAGGCAAAGCCTCAAGAATTTGTGATAGCAGGTTCTGTACATTGCCGTGATGGATAGGAAAGATAACACTCTAATTATATAGTTAATTTCGTTAATTTCAAACTAAATTTAAATATCCACAGCTGGATTCTCACGAACATTAATAGGGTACAGATAATTTATCATCGACATATGGCGTCGTTATAGAATGCAATAAGTAAATGTGTTAATTAGGTATCCATTAGTTAATCATATCCGTTGTCCAACTTCCTGTTGTTTTTTTCGGAATTAAAGAAGTGTCATCTTTTGAAATCTGTGTCAATTACAGCCTTTAATATTTCGAGTATTGTCTTTACCTTTTCTTCATGCATACTTTACTTTAAGCATCAGAAATACAAATGTTTGGCTGCACAAAACTTTGTGTTACACTTACAGCAAAGGTTGAAGTGTAGTTACATAATTACAACAAATAAGCAATCGTCGACTTATAAGTGAAACACACTAAGTCGAAAATTTTACAGGACAGAAGTTTCCTAGATCAAAATATGGTGATCCTTCCTGGTAGAGATCCTAGTGAAGTCCTCCAGGCCAGTATTTCTTTGCATGAAGGTTATATTTCTTCATGAGAAACTTACTTAGTGAGTATTGCAAAGTGAGTAAAATTTTACTCATTTCGTTTTCTCAGAACTATGCTTTTTGAATTATCGTGTTTTGTTTGTAAGCAGGCGTAATGTTTTACGATGCAACTCATGTAGAGTTGAATTCACATTTTGTCAATTACATTTTTCCAAATTAAAGTTTCTACTTCCAAAAGAAATAGCTACAAGGGTCACAGCCATTAATAAGGAAGGGAGATGACATCGACGACACTTCCATTGATACGACTGACAGGAGTGACAGGAATGACAAGTTCCGCGTGCTTTGGGTCTAGCTTATGCTATAATTGATATACATGACGAACGTGTTGTTTGTAATAGCTGATTTTCGAAGATAATATTTACTTAAAGTCTTCAAAGAGTTTGTGCCCTTAATTCATTAGGGTTTTAGAATGTATTGGTAATGTAATTAAAAAATTCTTTTAGTTATATTGCTTCATTTTAATTCCATTTTTAACACCACGGATACGAATAAAAAAAACAAGATACGAATTAGCACCTTTCTACTAGCTAAAATCAAATTACTGAAATCAAAGTTAGGTTTCTGTGCATTCAAACTCGTGTTAAAACAGTTCCAAATTTTTATTCCAAAGACGTTAAAATACATTATCTTAGTGTAAAAACGAAATGTTAATACCAAACATAAAAGTTTTCTACATACTGGGTTGAATCGATTTGCAGAATTTTTTATTTTATTTTTGAGTGACATTCTAGGCAGTTGTTAATGCATTTTACGTCATTAATACCTGTCTCATATTTCTTGAATGTTTCCTCTTGTTTCGTAAGTTAAGCATTTATGAGTCAGATGACTTGGTGGAGTTGGTAAATATTTGAATGTTCTATACGAAAATGGGTATACATATTTTTCATCTGAAAGGAATCATTCCAGACACTTCATTTTTTTACAATTTGCTAGCAAAGGTAATTACAAAACGCTCACAAAATTTTAAAATAAAATTTCATTACAATTATTTGAAAACTATCCACTTTAGACCTAAATCCACACGAAAGAATAGAAAAGTACGAAGAAACTTTTCTAAGTGTCCGTGGCTGCAGCTTGTGAAAAAGGGATTTATGAAAACCGAAAAAAATTCCGACTGCATGTTCTGTTTTTAAGTGTTTATAACCAGTTGGATTGTAATTATATTATTTCAGCTTTTTGTAAAATCAAACAGTTGATTATACATATATCACAGTTAAATAAATACGAAGAATAAATAATACGATCAGCAATATTAAGATAATCTTCCGAAGGAAAACTTTATAAACATAGAAGTCAGAAAATATTTTTTATCTTCTCCAATTCTAGATACTATTTTAATGAAAACAATTTTACACCTGTAAGAATCGTTAAAAAATAAAACGTTACCATTATTCTGATAACTGTCGCAAGCGATTTACAATTCGAAAGTGGAAATCAGACTGACCTTCTTCCAGGAATTCCTTGATGTCGATCCACAACGTAATGTCTCCATTGGTCCCTTCTTTATCCCTGGCAGCGAAACCCTTGTGCAGAAAAAAGAGGGAAAGAGCGAGATAAACATTTAGCATCATTCTCTGCAGACAGTCGTGAATTTGCTTCTATCATCTGCTTTTCTTTCCCTGGTCCCGCAGATTCGATGCTATGACGTCACTTCGTAGTTCTGGCCAATCCCGGTTGCTTCCCTCCGGCTATCCCCGAATCAGTGCGGTTACTACATTTGGCAGGGAATCGTTTCTTGTGGGATGTAAATAGAGGATGGTATTTGTTTGAGAGCATGAATATTTTTGTTGACTATTAAGAAGTTTGAAAAGCCGAAAAAGTGAAACTGTTTATCACGAACTCTGTGTCTCTTGTCTACTTATCATTTACCTTTGTGTTGGGATGAAAATGTCGTGCGCTATCTTTTAGAAAGTTGTTGATATTTCTTTCAGAAATAAGCTACGTGTAAAAACTTTGTGAAAAATGAAAATTTTTAAGCACGAAGAAATTTAGCATGATCATCAGTGACAAAAACTGCGAAAAACTAAAAAAATTTTTTTTGAACTAAATCGAAATTTATATCTATAGTCTAAGAAAACGGTATCAAACAGGACATTACCATACAAATAACTTTTGATAACAGATTTAAAGTTATGAAACGATGTCGTTTTAACAAAGGCTTCTGAAATTATGTTTGCTAAACTTCAGGGTAATTGATTTTACGTCGCATTGAAGCAACACAACGGGTTATTGGCAACGGTCCGAAGAGAAAGATAGGAGGTCAATTGCTCGTAATGTTGAACCATGCTCAGATGAGGAGGTCAACAACTGAGCTGGCACCACCCCACTCTTCAATTTTCTACACTACACCAACGTCACAACACTTGAAGTCGCTACAGACTTTTAATGTGCACAGTCTCCAGTACACGACGGTCTTTTCGCGTCTCGAACTCGCAACCCTCCGTTTGCTAATCTGCGATTCTACCAATCAGACTACTGTGGCCTGATTCTCCTTGTAAGACGCTTTACGTCAAAAAAAAAAGGCAGCAGCTAGAGCCCCTGTAACACTCCCTCTGTACGTCCCTGGTACATGAAGAACTGCAGAGGGATTTCGAATAATATTTGTTTAAGGACTTCGCTATTTAACCCCCTGGTGGTCCATTCGAAAACTACCCTGTAGTGACCGAATCAATTACTCTAAAACCTGTTCCAAATTTTCAGCAGTTCTGGGCAAGGGATAATTTGTTCTTCTACTTGGATTTTCATTTCGTTTGGAATAATAGAGCAGTTTGTTTCTTGATGCGATACCTCCACATTTACTAAATTTGTCCAGATCTTGATAGACGCGATATATCATCGAAACCACTTGGAGAGGGGTTGACGGATATCAAGTACTATGCCCGGCCACACACTGGATCAGCATCATACAAAACACACTGCATGTTCATACCTTCCGCTTCTATACAGAACATATGGCGATACGCATGCGCATTTCAACCAATATAGTGTCGGAGAACAGTGTAATGTCTTGCCTATATTGCTGTGGCTAGCCAATATGGAGCTTGCCTAGATTGCTATTTGACAGAGAAAGAAATTGCTATTCGAAAATGGTTACTGAGTCAAAATTAATACAAGATGTGAATATGATTACGAATAAGAAATCAGCATGACATACACCGACAATTTGCTGGAAGATACATTAAGTTGGAATTGATTGTGGTGTCACCATCGTAATAAGCTAATCACTACAAAATTCTGAGGCAGAAGCGGCATCCAGTAGAACCAGGAGATTACGAAGTTTATCTTCAAAAGTAGATTTTCGAATCCACATGAATCCTACTTTTTCAACTTCGGGAAAGTTAGAGAACATGGAGATGAGCTGGATTGTACTAATCAGCCTACGAGACATGGATGAATGATACACTGGTATTTATGAATTAAGGAAAAATCAGAAAAGTCATGATTCTTATAATTATAATTAGTAAAATGTTTTAGGAAAATTAGTGTAAACATGAATTAAATAAGAAAAAGATTAGTCTAAAAATAGAAACGCAAGATTTATTTTTCATCAGAAAATTCGACAATACAGGAGCTTGTCCCAAAATAGGATACCTGGGTTGAATGTAGAAGTAGCTTCAATATGGAGTGTGGTCACCTCAGCAGATATGAAGGACCAACAATAATGTTCCATGCTCATTATGATGATGTCGATTAATGAACAAGGTTGAAATGAACGTTATTTTTCTCTCTGTAGTAGAAAGCCCCTCGCTGGTTTCAGAGGTGGGTTGAGCGCAGTAGCATATCTCTCTAGAACATCCCAGACTTTAGCATGTCAGGGATGAATTGGATTGAGATCAGGAGATTTGGGTGGTCATTCGATACTTACAATGGTCTCATCGTGTAGGTACTATTCCATTAGGTGAGTTCTGTGTGGGCGAGCATTATCGCCTTACAGGATAAAAGAATAAACTATTGCACGGACTTAGGATTGGATCAAATATATCGTTTCTATATCATTGGAATTGAGCTTACCATTTGGAAACACATAGAGGTCTGTGACCCACTTACAGAGAGCTACCTTAACCCAACATACTGCCTCCACCATAGCGATCTCTTCCACGGATGTTGCGGGGTAATAGCTGGTTCCAAATTCTCTCCAGATTGAAGCACGTCTGAATACACTCTGCAAACTGTATCTTGATTCGAAAGAGAAGTATACAGACCTCCATTGCCTTTCACTTCAGCTGACATGCATACATGCCCAACTGAACCGTTTCCTCAGAAGTAGTGACATGAGGTGAGGGGTACACAAGTTAATGGTCGTTTAGGGGGCATATCGATCAGCTTTATAACGCTTTATTCGAACAGTTGAAACTAATATCAACATTCCAATACCGGCAGTAAGAGCAGATATGAGCTAGCTTTGGTGTTTAGGTCCTTAACTTCGTGTGGTTAATGCAGATGTCGGTCATCAACAGCAGTTGTAGCTCAAAGCCTTCCTTGGTTGCACCTTCTAGGTACTGAATCCGTTATTAGAAATGCAATCCAGTGTATGTGTTACAGAAGGCTTCATATTCAGCCATCTTGCGACATCTGATTGACTCCGGCCTACCACCAATCAGACAATGGCTTGTCATCGCAAGCCATTGTCTGATTGTGATAAGGGATGTTTCGAACTCAAATGTTACAAAATGACTATCCGATTATTTCATCCAAATTCTAAACAAGAAATCACAGCACATTCTGAAGTATGCTTTTTTTGTTTTTGTGTCTGATGACGTCATAAGACGCTAGCGCCGTTACTTTTCATATTATATTCTAATGCAGCAATTCTTTTTACGTCACATATCCTGACTTTGAACAAATCGATTCATTTCTTGGGAAGTAGTAGCGATTTTTGTGTATTTTCCTTACGCGTTATAGAAACCAGGGTATTCACGCACAAAGCATCTGCCGAAATTCCGTAGGACTATAGTGTATCTCTGGTAAGAAGGTTAATGGCCTTGCTAAAGCAAATCTCACCAAAATCTGCACTAGACGTTAATGATAAATTGCACTGATTCCTGCCCCATATTTAACGAATAGCCTATTTCAAAACCGTGTGACTGAAATACTATCTTATAACAGTCCGGCAATAAGTTACTCTATTTTTGTTAAATTGCACATTTTCCCATGAAGGTTTAATTTTTTTCAATGTAATTAAGCTTCAATATTAACATATCATGTCTCATATAACAAAAAAGGACGGTCGAGTGATAAACCAAACCAGAAACCAATTCTAATTCGGGTTCACAGAACATTGATTTTTATTTCTCGCGACCAACTTTATCACCAGATTTGATTATGTAACTACAAAGAGAACCTAAGAGTAGATAAATAAACATTTCATACTCTCGCTGTCGCGCAAAGATCTTTACGTATTCTCAAATGAAGAAGTTCAGTATTTATTTTTAGAGTACTAAAGAAGTTTTGGCTTGTTTTTGATCTTTAAAAAAATTTATATAACTAGCTATACTATAAATAGTACATTCAAATACAATATTTTCTTTCGGAAATGGAATATAGATGGAATATTTTGCTGAAATATCTCAATCACAAAAGTTCATTTGATGCAAAAAAAATTCTCAAGTAAACCCAATCTGCGAAAATTTTATATTTAATTATTAGGTTAACGTGTCAGTTATTTTTTTTAGGTAAAAAAATACTTTACTCTCTTGAAAATAGTATTTTCTATCACTTGCTCTCATTTTTCTCGCATAGCTTCCACTTCCGAATTATGCATTACTGTCTAAGACCGTCAATATTACGGATCTCAGATCTAGCACTGCACTAGGGCTCTACTCACGCATTCGCGACAGTTCAAATGTAGGAGCGACTAATAAAAATATTAAGTTTCTGATAATTGAATAGAATCAATGTTTTTAAAAATTAAAAATGGTTGGAACACGAAGAAACTTTTAAATATAAAGTAAGGCTTAATGTCACTGTCTTGAAAGTGGAAACTCAGTGATCTTAAATTTTATAGGTGCTTATGATATCCATTGGCATTTATACAAGTTCTGCACTACACATTAACGCAGTTTTTCGTTTATATAGATTTCTTTAGGATCGTGACCCATACCTTAAGAGAGAGCCTCTGCCTGAGTGAAAATTTAAAGTAGAATTGGTCAAACAGTTTCAAAGTAACTCTTTTTTTTTCACTTGATTATTTTTGTATTTCACTATTATCTCTTTAGTATTTCACTGATTTAGTTCAAATTTAAAATGCGAAATGGTGGAAAATCTTGGGAGCAACTGCTAATGAGGCCAGATTCGAACTGAGTTGCTAAGAGACCTGACAGAAAATTTTAGATAGATGGCAAGCCAAGACTATTTACAGCTCGTTTAAGGAAAATTGGAATAAGGACACTCTATCTTGTCTGCTCTGTGAATCCAATGCAATTACGAAGGTCGAAAAGACATATGTAATTATTACGAGAGCGTGCTGTCAGCTATTGCTGTGATCACCTTTCTTACTAAGTGAACTGCAACCTCGTGTCGCTACTGAACGGCAATAGAAGTGGATAACCTTCCGGATCTTCTAGTATAGGATACACAAAAAGTATTTGATTGTTTCGCTATGAAATCGTCTCGTTTTTCTGATTCTTGAGTAATTTTTATGTATATTGCAATCTGCTATATGTTCAAGTTGATTGAACTTTAAAGCTAGATCGAGCACGTGACATCCTTCGGTTGTTTTGGAATATCCCCAAAATTGATAATAAAATGATGGGATAAAGTCTATTAAACTTTAATGCAGTGTAAGTATTGCAAATTTGACGTGCTTCTTTCTGATAACAAAAATGCACAAATTGATGCATCTCAACAAGATTTTCAGTTGTATGTACAACAAATCATTGGCGATGGATCATGTCGTTTGTCTTCAGATGGGTGAAATTGAAAAGGTAATCCGAAAAAACTGTTTCGAACAAGAAATTATTTAGAGGACTTTCAAAAATAAAAATATGTGATGATAGGCAACTACTAAAGTGTTACTTCAAATAAAAAGCCTAACTTACCACAGTTTCTGAAACGATCTGTTTTTATGAATGAAAGGTCTATGTGCTCTAAAACTTATGAGCAAGATTTCTAGAAACTATGGATTTGTAAATATATAAATCCATAATTGAGTGATTTTCAGTTCAAAACACAACTGTAATGGAAAATGAAGTGAATTTTTGAAGACTTATAGAAGTAATATCAATTTATAAAAGTTTGTTACTATTACTTGTAAACAAAGTAGCGTCTATGTAAGACAATCATGAAGAATTAAGCATTTTAGTGCCTTAAAAATAACCCCATCCGAATAGATAATCATAGTAATCAGTCTTGTGTTGTTGGAGGACTTCAGATTAATCTCTACTATTATAAAGTAAAGTTTTTGTGTGTGTGTGTGTGTCACGAAGTTGTGCCCTGACGAATTTATGGCATTCACACTAATGAAATTTGGCACACATGTAGTACGAATTTTTTTGCGATTTTATAGACCAACCCGATTTTTAAAATTTAGTCTTGAAAATTTTAAAATTAATTTAATGCGATGTTCTATTATTATTATCTTTCTTCCGAATGGCAACAGTCATGAATCGGTATTGAATGAATCCGTATTTACTTCGCGTGTGTATCCGTTGCCGTGTAGCCGCCCGATTACTGCATATCCTTTCAAAAATGTATTGCTTTTTTTAAAGCATGTTAACTTTTAGTTAGCGTTGACTTTTAATCTTTTAAAAAGTATTTTTTTATTGTGCTTACTTTATTTTTGAAACTGGATAACTGTTGTGCAATACGTTTGTTATTGTTTCTTTTTAACTTTTAGTTAGCGTTGACTTTTAATCTTTTATATAAGTATCTTTTTATTGTGCTTACTTTATTTTTGAAACTGGATAACGGTTGTGCAATACGTTTGTTATTGTTTCTTTTTTAGACTACAATACTTTGGATTTGGATTTTTAAAGCATATTAACTTTTAGTTCGGATATTTTTTTCAAAGTTTAGCGATATTTAATTTTGATCTTTTGTGCAATTTCTGGTTTGTTTCATTTATGCAATCTTTTGTTTGTTTCTGTATAGTACTTTGGTTTCGTATAGTTAATTTTTATCATTTTTGTTGTACATACGACTAAATCAGATGACTCAAGAGTGGAACAGTATGCACATTTGACGCATCTGATTCAGATGCGTTGATGAACGATGGAAATGTTGCTGTGCGAAAACTGAAGTACACAGAAATCGCTAAACTTCCAAAAAGATATAAAAACCAAAAGTAACAGGTGATGCTTTTGTAAATTTTTATATTGCATAAATTATCAAAATTAAATATTGCTATTCTTTCCAAAAGACACTCAAACACAGAAACAAACAAAAAAGTTCAAAAATAATAACAAAATTATGGCATTTTGCTATAACGGCCTCTTTTCACGTACGCCCCACAATGTTTTGTTATACGACTAAAACAAATGCTGTTTTTATGCTTTTGTTTAGCATCGGCTTCTCCCTTTAGATTACACTGCTATATTTTGCCTCACGAAAATATCAGTCATGTTTGCATAACATTGTCGTCATTTTACTGCGTTGTTGCTTTAATGTAGTTAGACCAACACCGACTTTATACAAAGATTTTGATTTTTAAAGCATATTAACTTTTAGTTTGCTCATGGATTTTGAAAGACTATAGTTCTTTATGTTGTCATACAAAAGTCGTTAAACAGTGTTCGGAAGATAATATTGCTAACTAGATGTGTGGAACTATTAGGACGGTCTCTGAATATTAACACAAAAGAGAACGTGGAATTTAGAGGATCCTTCAAACGAACGTAAGTTAATGGAAGCTATATTTTCTTTAAATCAAACTATCACAAAAAAGTTCTTGTGAAATAGGAGCGGTCAGTAACAAAGTGTATAAAACCCTGTAATCAAATTAAATGATTGGCTGATAAAACTGTGTGTACACTCTGATAGCTTTCTTCATAAGTAAATCTTCGAGACAAATTTCAGATTTATTTATTTTTTGTTTTTGTTGCATGCAACTAAAATTTTTATTAAAGGTTTGAATTATTAAATTAGATTTATATTTCTCCGAAAAAAGCTCATTGGGAAGAATACTCAATAAATAGGTCACTATATCGAATCAGGGCAAAAATATTATAAATAATAAAAATTGTATTATTTGCTCAGTTAAAAAAATAGAGAATAGTACGAAAGACTATCTTAGACTTTGGTATGTATTCAACGGTTACTACTATCAACAATCACTTTTGAGGTAGCATAGAAAAAATACAATTTTAATACCAAACATTTCTTTTAAAAAAATTGCTACTCACAACATATTAAGGACAAGAGAAAGTCTCACGAGGCATTAATGACTCCAAGTGCTTAAAAAACTAAAACATTCCTGCACAGGAAAAGGTCACAAAAATGCTAAACGTGACCTTTTGAGAAGTCGACAAACTGAGAGCTAAGTTCAACGTTGTTCGATAGGGATTTATACACTGTAACTGCCTTGGTTTTGGGACGGATTTTCTACTGTCCTTGTAGTGTACCAATACAAAACTTTGAATGTAAAATACTTTTGAGTGTCCTTCAAATATAGCTGATTACCCAGGAGCTTGAATCTCCCAATTCGTTCGATAGTATTTCAGGAATTGTTTTTGTGTCTCATCGCTTGAAGTTGAGGGGGTTAATGTCAATGAGGAAATGGGTATAGTAGTATAAAATCAACGGTAAATATTGCGCATTTATAGCTCTCAACAATTTTTTGTTTGAGTTTAATAATATTCATGCGAATGCGTTGACCTTCCCGTCTTTTCAGTCTTAGCTCTTGGACTGATATCTTTATGCCTAACTGTGTATTGCCCAGCCAGATAATTCCAGATAAGGACTAACTCTTCTATTTATAAATGCTTTAATAATATTTAAAAAAACTCAAATTTTTTTTAATGGATCCAAATTTATGTAATTTTGTACTCATTATCAGATGGAGGATCGCGTGTGTAGTTACGATTTGCTATGAATGTTCGCTTTTGTTTTAAATCTATTATGTTTACTGGGACAAAAGTCTCAGAATATATAAAAAAAAACACCAATGTATTTATTCATACAAATTTAAATAATCATCTCATACATTTATGTAAAACAACTGCTAGCTCCAAGCACTTATAAACTGAGCTATGCAATTGCATAATAGCAATTGCATATATTTAGAATGGAAAAACAGAAAAACTTTTGTCCAGAGACATGAATGCATAAAACTAGTTTACATGTTTAAGTAATAAATAAATTTGGACACCTGATCTTATAACATATATGAATACACATTTTTAGTTTAAAACACGCCGAGAAACAGTTACAGTGGACATTCAAAACAAACTTTTCAGTTATTATTTGATTGTTTGGCAGTTTACACAGTCTGCTTTATTTCCACTAAAAAAAAGCTATTTATAAAGTTGGATCCAAAAATAATGTCATTGAAGTTATTTCATAAAACGTGGTCAAAAATTCTGATAAACTACCAAAAATTGATAAGTCCCAACCACATTGATTTTTCATGTAGGTATTCCATTTCAATTCATATAATAGTTTGTGTGCATATAAAAAATTATCTCCATTTTGGTAAGTGTATAGTTCAATTGTAAATTACAAAAATGTGCTAACCACAGAAAATTTCATAGAAAAAAAAGCATTGGTTAAGCAACATTTGGAACAAAATTTTCAAAATTTGGAAGCATGATGAAATTTTTATTTTTTTTTTTAGATTTTTCCAACAGATTCCCCCCCCCCCCCCCCAAAAAAAAAGCCTTTTTAAGTAAACCAATCAAAACCAGATAGATGCAAAGAAAATATTTTGAAATCGGAAGTGTGTCAGAAAATCTCAATCGAGGAAAAAGTTTTTTTGTTCTAAGTAGATTTACAAAACTTATCGATGCTGTTTCTGTTGCATATGCATCTTTTTAACAAATGCTCTGTTTGCCTTTATCGTAAAAAATTATATAAATCAATTTTTAGCGCTAAAATTAAACAATCTTTGTTCAATCTGTTATGGTTATTTTGAAAGTCCCCTCAATTAATCCATTCTAAGCATATTTTAAATTAGTATTGCTAAAACTATTGTTACCTAAGAATCGAAAGACCACTAAGTAAATTTCCTTAGATTGTACCCCATTATCTCTTTTAAACCATCTCTGCATCCTTCAGGTCTAAAAGAACCTGGTGCATTAGTAATACATAAATATAAAGAAGCTCTGAAAAATTAATAACCCCACGTACTTTCTGCACACGCAAAAACCTCGTCGAATCATCTCGGAAGAAAAATTGAGGTCAAGCTACCAAGATTCTTCTCCGCCCATATAGCTGAACTACGGAACCAAATCTCGCATTCAAATTTTTACTAGGCAAGAGGATGTAGGCAAGACTGAAGAGCAAGAGACCTGTCCTTTCAACCAGGTTTTCCCGGGCACGGTTAAACGTCCTTGAAAAATGCCCAGACTGCTTCTCTTTTGTTGTCTCATCGTGTTGTTGGTAGACGAGTCTAGAGCCTTTCAATCTTGACCTTTTGAACGATCCTCACATAGATATTTTCCGTTTTTTTCTCTCGCTATATTTTTATCTCATCACGAACTCTAGATTTCTACCTATTCCCCATGTTAACAATTAATCGTGCATTAATTAATTAATTAATTAGGCAGCTCAAACAAGGGGTGCAAAAAAAATTTCACACCGGTTGCAATAACTAAAAAATGAATTTTTAATTTTATGTGTAGAGAAAGACTGGATACATGCTTTTTGCGTGCTGCAAAACTGCCATGATTTTAGATCAAAGTTGAGGAAAGTTGTGGCTCCGTAGGTCGTGACAGATTGGCAACATTAAAAAAGCATGTAGTATTTACAGTCTTGCTACCTCATAAAACTGAAAATTTATTCTTTGGTTATGGCAGTATTGCAACCAGTGTGCGATATATCTCGAAGCGCACGCATTTGTTTTTGAAGTATCAGTGATTTCCAAAACAATTGATATTATCCTTTAACTATTCATGCTGTCAAACTGATTACTCCAGTTGCATGACATCGAAGAAAAAACAGAATACGCAAAAGACAAATAAAAAAAGTACAACATGCAATATAAACTACATCAATCGTGCATTAATTAACTAGGCAGCTCAAACAAAACTAATGTATAAAATATAAATCATGATCGAAACATTTTTATTGAGAACTATATAAGATAATTTTTATAGTCGAAAATTTTCAAACATTTAAGTTATGAAATTACTAAAACGTATTAAATCGTCAAAGTAAACACTAATGAGAAGGGGGAAAATCACTGATCGCTCTGACTAGTTGGGCTTTTGATTGTATCTTTAGATAATTTTTGCCAAGAAAGCTTCCTAAAAAATAATTTTATTGCAAGTATTTATTTATGCAAGGGTACACGAATATTTTTCTCATTGAGTAGGCTAGTGCGATTTATTTTATGTTATAAAAGCAAGTTATAAAAGTTATGTTATAAAACAATTAAGCATAAAGACAGTGTTTCTACCATCCAGAGAGGACATATTGCATTGATGATAAATTGCTCTGTTATTTTTATCTTAAATGTTATCCTTTTACTCTGAAACATTTTTTCAATCATTTAGATAAAACAACTTATTTACAGTGAAGTTTTATTGGTAATTAGTTACTCTTGAACATTCTTTTCAGCTAGTAGAACAAGGAGTTGCCTCAATATGGCCATAAAAACATATTGTTCACATACACTCATGTCCATAAATTAAGGATCATTCAGAATCACAAGGAAATCGAACTCTAAAGTAAAAATTTCACCTGTAGAATTATCGCACACATCTTCAAGAATAATATCCAAATTACAGGAAGCCTTCACAGTACTTCACAATGACGAGAGTGTAAGAGAGGTGTATGTAAGGAATGGTAGCAAATAAGTAAAGTTGTTCACAAGCGTTCTGTAAGCCGCTCAGTGCCGCAATCGAATAGTTGTGGCACAGAGGACGCATGTGGATGATTTTTTTTACGTGGTAAAAATATTGGCCACCTGAAATGTGGGCGTACTCAGACGGAAGTTTCAGTGGAACTTGGAATCGCCCAAAGTGTCATCTCTGGGTTTTGTCAACGATTCCAAAATGATGGAAATGCCAGTAGACGTTACAGTACATGTCTCCCCCGAGTTACAACGCCGAATGACGACCGGTATTTGGCAGTAACTGCAAAAAGAAGCAGAAGGAGCACAGCATCCGATCTTTCTCGTCAGCTATCTTCAGCCATGAGTGCGACAGTTTCAAGGCAAAACGTTTACAGACGTTTGGGACATGTTGGTCTATATGTCCGCAGGCTTGTCAGATGTGTTCCGCTCACGACAACTCACTGTCGTCAGCGGTTAGCCTGGAGTAGAGAACATGCAATGTGGACATCGTCACAGTGGGCTTGTGTGATGTTTTCCGACGAGTCCAAGTTTAGCTTGCAGTCTGATTCACGCCAGGTACCCGCTACAATCAAGATAAGATCATTGAACGACACCGTTACGGTGGTGCATGTTTGCTAGTTTGTGGCAGAATTATACTGGGCTCCAGAACAGATCTACATGTTCAAATCGGAACCACGAGAGGTCTAATTTATCAGGACGTCATTCTGGAACAACTTGTATGTTTGTTTAGGGGTGCCATGGGCGCAGAATTTGTGTTGATGGATGGCAACGCCCGTCCTCACCATGCAAATATTATAAACGAATGTCTTGATTCTGAGGATATCACTCGTATGCAATGGCCAGCATTCTCACCTGACTTGAATCCGATAGAGCATGTGTGGGATATGCTTGGCCGACGAGTTGCAGCCCGTCAACCACCTCCTATATGTGTACCGGAAATTCGGAGAGCATTGCTTGCTGAGTGGAGTGATCCAAGATCAGCTGGATAATTTGATCCTCAGCATGCCTAGGCGTTGTACGGAATGTATTTCATCGTCTGGGAGACATACAATGTATTAACCATCATACCAACCATGTCATGTTAAGTTTTCGTAAGGTCTATATTTTTTGTAATTGCTCCACTGAGCAAAAATCGTAGTTTTTATGAATGGTATCATACATACACCATTGGTTTTTGTTCCTTATCTTTTGTTTAATAAATGGGCTTTATGAATAATTCACGTTTGCTTTGTTTCTGAACCTTTATTTCTCGGAGCTGGCATTACCCTTCATTTAGGGACATGAGTGTTGTTTAAAACAAAATGTTCTTCAACTATAATTTAACTACCTCACTTTTTTAGCTCAAGTATTAGCGTTAGTTGAATGGCATTTTATTGAAATAGAACTATTCACAATTCAAGGTTCGTATTTGTTACAAATATTGTAACAGATAATTGCGAGTGACGACTGAAAAATACAAATAATGCTACTTTAGCTGTTTAGAACTCCTTGTACTTCATTTCTTCCGAACATTTTCCTATCATTTAGAAAGATTTTATAAGAAAAATAAAAACATTTTATTGGAAATCTCGTAGCTTTGGCAGTAGAAAGTTAACAACCGTGTCCATATTCAAAAAAAAAAAAAAAAAATTTTGTTTACATTCTAAACTTTGGTATTTTCTTTCCACTTCGTTCTGAAAATCGATCACTCTCCACTTTCACGGCCGAAATCCCGGAGAGACGCAGTTCTAGGAGGCGTTTCGGCTCATGTAATTTATGAAGTGAACCCATGCTTGACAAGTTTTCCATAAAACGTCAGGCGTTCTCAGTCGACGCCCCCTAAGCTTAAACTTTCAGCGCAAATCGAGCAGTGAACCAGCCCATTTGCAGACAGAAGAGAGGGGACTATAATCCTTAAAATAGGCGTGCAGCGTATCCCCCACTGACCGGCCGAACATCTCAATCATAAACTGTCATGGCCTCCTTTGTGTACTTTCTCTCACTCAACACGGTCCGTTGCCTGTCTCGAGATTTCATACCACATCGCCTCTTCTGTTCTCTCGAGTTGGAAGGATTAGGTGTTTTGTTTAGCACCGCCTTTGGTATGCGTTTTAAGATTCGCGACACCTGGACGTTCCTTTGAACTGATTGCGATTTCAACGAGCTCAACAAATTAGAACAGAGGGTATTATGAAAGATATTGTGAAGAAAACGGATTATGTACCAGAAAACTACCCGTAATACACACGGAAAGATAGTGGTGAGCTGAATAGGGTCGATGTTCTGGGTATCTGGTTAAAATCGCAGTTACGTGCCGAATAATTTAAAATTACGAAGGGGCTCAAGTGGTGTGGTTGACAAATGCTGGTCGTTTTACAACTAGGCAATATGGTTTGCAATATTTTTCAATTGAAAACCACTACTACAGGGCACTTGTTCTAATGTTCATCTGACATAGACTGCCCTAGGTCGCAGTCTGAGGAATCAACAAGTCTTATTTGGTGGTGATGGACCCTGAAAGTATTTAACTCAAGTAGTTTCTTATCCAAACACGGATTGGTTACCTGGGAGAATCAAAACGTCAAATATCAAAAATCTGAAAAAATTACTGAAATAAATCAGTAGTCAAGCAATCGGTATAGTGGTTAAGGTGTTAGCCTCTAGATCGGAAGGTCCCCGGTTCGAAACGGGTTCGGGCATGGATGCTTGTAAGCATATACCAGCTCAGGTGTTGCTTCGTCATCTGAACATGGTTCTAAATTACGAAGTATAAATTGTTAGGAGCAATGATGGTCCTCCCACTGGGTGCTCCTTCACAAGTGGCCATCACTTTCGGCCTTGTAGTGGCCAATGACTTAGGTCAAATGTACCCGCCATTAGAAAAAAAAATCAGTAATCATTACAAATTTTCTATTGAAAAATGATAACGTATAAGAATAAAGGCATCTTCCCTAGGTGTGAGTGATGTTTGATAGTATGTCTTGCACGTGAAAAAACCAGTCAGTATGAAACAACCAATTAACTATTCTCTATATATAAAACACTAACGACGTACGTGGACCCAAAATCGACGTTATTAGTGTATCGTCGAATGGCAACGACGGAGAGCTACAAGAAATGCTGAAGAAGAAATCGGCGCGCGAACGTGCAGCGCAAATGATTTGGTAATTTTTTTTTTACTTAACGTCGTACTAGAGCAACACAATGGGCTATTGACGACTGTCCGGGATCAATCCGTTAAGGGAAAGATCCGAGGACTACGCCTCGTAATTTTGAACCACGGTCAGATGACGAAGCAACATCTCAGCTGTCACCCCACTCTCCAAACTTCCACACCAACCCAACGTGCCGCGCAAATGAAACGGCTGATCAAACACTAACGTACATACGTGGACCCGAAATCTACGTTATTTGTGTATCGTCGAATGGCAACAATTAGCGTAAATGAAATAACCCAGATTTTTTTAATTCTTGCTGTTTTCAAATAGCCGAGGTCACTTTCTATGCAAAATGGAGTTTCAGTTTATAAATGCAAGAAAAAGAACCCATCGCGTGAATGAAACAGTTGAGCAGTCGTTTGAACGGATAGCTACAAGAACTGCTGAAGATAGAGATCGCCGTGAGAATGAAACGGCTGAGCAATGTTATGAACGGAGAGCTCGACGAAGGCTTAGTTATCAACTTGCTTCAAGCGAAAATATTTCTGACGTTCAAGAACACAACTGCGGGAATTTGACAGAATTGTGCACTTTCTGCCGTGCACTTTATTGGAAATAAAGTTGTCACGATGTTTTCTTTCCTCGAATGTTGTCACGATGGGATTAGTATGAAATTAGAATTAACCGTTTTAAATGCATAAAAGAGCGCTAATTGCAAATGTGAAACTCTTTACATGTCTCAAGAGAGAAGGGCTAAGAATCTAAATGTAGTACTTGATATGTCTCTAATGACCATTTCAACAATTGAACATCTGAGAGACGGCTGAATTTTGCAGTTTTGAGTAGGTAGTGTATTGGTAAATACCAAATGTTTCTATGGTCTGAAACCTTTACTGCCATTTTTATCAAAAACTGTGAATTAATTGAAAGATTGGAACAGCTACACTCTACGTTTATGAGCGATGGCAACGGCCTTGGCGATTTTTTTGGCACACTTCTAAAATCGCCAAGGAGAGAATTATTTCTTAACTCTTTTTCTGTTTCTGTTTCAAATTTTTTTTCTTCTTACAACACATTTCAAAACGTTTTAAAAAGTATATATATTTTTAATTTTCACAAAAAGTAGTAAGCTTAAGTACATATCAAAACGCATTTGAGAACCAGCAGAGAAACTAAGCTACGAATGTTAGGTAAGAATACCCTGAAACTTATCAATTACACTAAATACAGTAGGCATGTTGGAAAAAGAAAAAGATTTACAAAAGAAAAAAAGCAAGAAATAATAGAACCTGATAACATCAGAATTCTTTCGTAAAAAAATAATGAAAACAAAAATGGTCAAAAAAAAAACTTGTAATCCTTAAGTGAAAACTATTATATAATAAAAATTCCACAACTGTGAAAATACAAATAAATCGACCAATAGTATCACAAAAAACAATTTAAAAAGACCAATGCAATCAAAGGATATTTAAAAAAAAATAATAATCAATGGGAGGAAAGAAAAAATTTCAAACGAATCAATGAAATCAAACGATATTAAAGGATTTTGGAAGAACTTTCTAGAATATTCAAAATGAAAATTGAAAGTTTCCGATTGCCGAGGTTGCCATGAAAACCACAGCAACCGTAACAAAAGATGGGTTGCCTTTATTTATCGTAACTGTCTACTAGAAGTGCGCCAAAAAAAAATATCGCCAAGCCGTTGCCATCACTCATAAACGTAGAGTGTAGCTGTACCGAAAGATTTATCTGTAGCTAGCTACTAATAGCTTACCTATACATGGAGAAAAACATAGATTTAGCCTTTTCATTCAAGAATGAGCAAATGTGAATTTTCGTGTTTGATTAAGTTTTGATAGCTATTACAGCTGCCGAGCGCTAGCCGGCTAGTTATTTAATTAATTAATGATTGATAAATCAAACTTTTCTGTTGCAATGTAAAAATAAAGGCATCTTCCAGTGGTATGAGTGAGTGATCTTTGCCAGCGGCTCTTGCACATGAAAAAAACTGCGTCACTATGAATCAAATTTTAAATAATTAAATCAAGTAATTTATTTTAATTATTTGAATAAATTTATAAAATTTTAAATTAATATATGAATAAATTAAATTGCAAAAAGATAAGGTTTCAGAATTACGATATTCCAGAAGTGCGAGAAAAGTTGCTTGCACGTTGAGAAAACAGCGCCAATGTGGAACAAATTCAAAAGGATTTAAAAAAAATCCGAGACTTTGTAGGAAAAAATTTGATTTTAGTCATTTCTTAGACTTTCAGATCTATATTCATAATTTCAGTGAAAAAGATGGATTAAATTTGTACACTTTGTACAAATTTACTTTGTACAAAAAAGTACACTTTGATGTACAATCATGAGTAAGAGCACCGCCTTCGTTCCTTAAACTAGAAGCACCATTGATTTTTCTGGTTTTAATTTAAAAACTACAAAGTTTGGAGAATCCTGTAAACTGCAAGAGTAAGCAAAGCCGGAATTAAAATCAATCTCATCACTTGCAAATTCAATAGGCGGCAGCTTCAAAGCAAAATGGTTTCTTAGGGTGCGACGTTGCTGTAGAAAATTATATAACTTGGTCTGCTGTCTAACATTAACATCGGGAAAAGGTTTTAATTTTGTGCAAAATTGAAAAAAAAAATGTCTGATTTGTATAATCTACATTCCTTTTCGCCTTAGCAAGTATTTCCGTAACTATTTAAATTATTTAGTGGAAACACCTAAGACTTCTCAAATATGTGAATTATATTACTTTTTCGTTTCCAAAAGCATTGAAAATTATGTTTTTGCATTTTGTTCGTGTAAAATAATTCAGAGCATATTTCATTTTTATATTGAATCAAAAACCAGCTTTGGTAGTTGAGCATATCTTAAGTCCTACCTAAGTCTTTTTTTTTTACTCAATGGCAAAATTCCGTAACCGGTAGTTTGTAAAGTGAGGTGCCAGCTCAGGTGTTGCCTCGTCATCTGACCGTGATTCAAAATTACGCGGTGTTATCCTCGGTAATTTTTTTTTTTGGTAATTTTTAGTTAACGTCGTACTAGAGCAACACAACAGGCTATTGACGACGATCCGGGATCAGTCCCTTAAGGGAAAGATCAGAGGACAACACCTCGTAATTTTGAACCACGGTCAGATGACGAAGCAACACCTGAGCTGGCACCCCACTCTCCAAACTTCCACACCAACCCAACGTGAGGTGTTATCCTCGGATATTTCCCTTAGGGGATTGATCCCGGACCGTCGTCAATAGCCCTTTGACGTTAATTTAAAATTTACGTTAATTTAAAATAACGTTAATTTAAAATTGCAAAAAAGAATATGTTACCCGTAGTCTGTTAATTTTAAGTTGTTTATATCCGATTTTTGTCATTCGTCAATATGCAAATTTTGTGGATTTCTGTCACGTACGTTCGTGAAGCATACACTACCCTACTATAAAGGAAATAATACATGTTTTATAGGGGGATGGTCCTCCCACGTGCTGGAATTACACTAGCAACCCTACTGGGGATACTTTCAACAATGTTTTGATACACTATGGGTATTTGTGTCCATCCTGCTGCAAGAATGTCGCCAGCTCAGCTGTAGATTTAGGACGAGGTTCCCTGGTCCGAAAGCGAATGACGACACACACACAGAAAATCTATGTACAACAGGATGGACTTAAAGTGACAGGAACAATCATTTACACATTCTACGTTTCTAGCCGAATAGACTACACTCAGCGTTCTTTTGTGTCGACCATCGTTCCTCGTTTCGTTCATGATAGTTTCTATTCCTACTGCAAGAATGTCGCCAACTCAGCTGTAGATTTCGGAAGTGGTTCCCTGGTAAATAAACGTCGCTCTAACTCGTCCCACAAATGTTCTATGGGTTTTAGGTCGTCACTCTGAGCAGGTAAGGGAAGACGTTTGACATCCATTTCTTGATGCCACTGCTTGACAGAGGCTGCAACATGACATGGAGAGTTGTCGCACTGGAAGTAACATTCGTCCATTCCATAAAATTGCCAGGGAGTAGGAAGAACCTGATTGTCCAAAATGTTCATGTAGGCGTCGGCGTTCAATTTACCCGGAACAACTTGCAAAGGTTACAGGCTATATCACGAAAAACACCTCCGAAGTAGTAGTCGGATTTTATGCAAATCCGCTGGCGTCCGACTCATTATTGAAGGGTAGTGTATAGACAAGTTAGAAAATTTTGCTGGCAGTAAATTTGAATTGGAGTAGATTTTAGTATACGATGACTAAAGTAGTTATCAAAGCTATCAAAATGTAGTTATTTGCATACGAAGCTGTTGGTACATAAAAGATTAAAATGTCTTATTATACGACATCATTTTCAGATTTGTATCCATCCTTACCTTTATAGGGAAATCTGAAAAAATCGCATATTTTGTGTCATAAAATCGAGAAATTAACTGAAAATCTATCTTCAAACAGAAAATGAAATTGGTTCTTGTTTGACCAACTACCTAGAACGATGATGTTTAGACTTAAAAATAATCTAACGTAAAAAAAAATGTTAAAAATATTGATTTCCACGCTTTTGTAAAGCATTTGTAATTTTTACGTTAGGTGGCCTACGTTAGTGCAGTGATGGAGAACCTATGAAACGCGTGTCAAAGGTGACACGGCAAGATATTTTAGGTAACACGCATCGTTTACGGTTAATTTGAAACGAGATTTAAAGACAAAAACTTTTAAGTACTTTTCTCGAGTAAAAAAGTATATCGAGAAAGCTATCACAACTGTACACAAAATGAAATGAAGCCCATGCATATAAAGTACCAGCATATTGTAAATTCTTTACTTGACCAATTCGTTACTTAACCAATTTAGAAGCCTGGAACAATTAAAATAATTAAGTATCCCCGTACTTAGTAGCCTACAGTTCTTTGGAATTAAATGGTTTCCGTTGAATGCAACTTTCAGAATTTCAAGACAGCAGCATCTGATCTCAAGTGTTTGTCGACTTGAAGACAAAACTTGAGAATCTTGAAAGAAATCGTTTAGAGAATGAAGAGTGGCACTAAGAACAGTAAATCTGGACTCTTAGCATTCCAAAAAATCTACCTATGCTACGAATCACAATTTCCCCCACGTACTTCGTATAGACCTTATTTTTCGGCGTTAAATATTAAAACATAAAAGAAACCGACTGACATACGAAGTTAGAAGCGCTTCCTTGGGCTTGAAGTGCACGAAATACCAACACCAACCTTCAATTGAAGATTTAACAAATCCAATTTAGCAGCAAAAAAAGTCATTAATGTAAAGAATAATTCGTTTTTGCTGTGTTTATAATTAAATAAATATATAAAAACATAACTTTTTTTTATCAGGCTGCAAATATCACTCGATTATGGATATTTCTAAATGTGACACGGCACCCGAAAAAATCTGTTTTTTTTCTTCCGGTTTTTGACACGGCACCCGAAAAAATCTGTTTTTTTTCTTCCGGTTTTTGACACGCCGAACTTAAGATTCTCCATCAGTGTCTGATTTCAGGGGAATGTTACGTTTTAAATAATTTTAACAAAACTTTATATTTATTCGGGAATTTTTGATGAGGGTACATTTGAAAGATATTTTATGCCGTAAAGTTTTAAAATGTAATTTTAAATACATCCTTATAAAACTCATGAAAATAGTATGAAACGTGAAGTAGATGAATACTTTCGTCCCCTTGTTGACATTCAACCCATTAAAACAAGTACAGGCAAATAAACATGCACGTATACGAAACACAGGAATCATTGGTTTTCTATTATTATGGCACAAAATGGATAAATTATTTTAAATGGGACAAAACTAGTCAATGTGTACAAAAACTCCATTTTTTTTATGTGCGAATATAAAATATAAAAAATTAATTTATATCTATTAACTGTCAAGTAAAATATGCTTGCAATACATTTTTTTAATATACTTCATTTTTGCAAAAATGTACTTTTTTGTGCAACTTTTCTCGAGTCTACAATATCCTCCCATTTGAACGTAGCATTACGATTGATGCTTTTGATAAGAAATTTAGTTAGTATAGCTGTTTAAAAAAAATTGCCTTCTACCATTTTATTCGCCCTCCGTTCACAGTAGAGCAAATTCAAGGAAAACTTCAATGGAAATAACGTCTTCTAGAAATATATGTTTAAAATTTGCATAAAGGTCCATCTCCATATCAAATTATGCTTTAAACTTCATAATTTCCAATTGCAACACATGTAAGTTTTGAATCGATATCAAAATTAAATTTCCCATACCAAGTTGCAGTTCATTTGATCCAGCCGTTTCTGGGATATTAAAACGACAAATTTGAAACCCAATATTGAAATAGTATCCCATACTTTATATCTTCAGAAAGAATTTTCCTATCATATGAAATCTTTTATTAGGTTACTTTTAAAGAAACCAAACAAAATGTAAGCAATATTTCTTTTAAAGTTGATTTTTAGTACATAATATTAATTAGCAGTTAATTTTCTGCACTAAGATAGTAAAAAGTAATTGCTAAAAGAAGGCGACATCTGAGTACAAAGGATTGATAACTATATTTATGACTAGCAGAATTACCCGATCCTACTCAGGTTGAATTGGTTAAATCGAGATTGTAAGTGACCAGAGAGAAAGAATAATCACTTTTCCCTTTCGTAAAAAAAGTGATAATTCGTTAAAGTGCGAGTAAAGTATATTTTAACACCTTTTAGACGTTTTTAGTTTCTACAACTTGCTTTGGACATTGATATCCTATACATTGATATCCATCCATGTTATACATTTCTTACATATCGTCCCTCTGCTGTATGACAAAATTACGAAAGGTTATATTAAATTGGAGATTATACCATTTCAAGTTCTTTTCTGTAAAATTACTCAGTTTGTAAAATTGATGTATCCATCCATCTATCTATCTATATACTCTCGTACCTCATAGTTTACCTACCAATAAATTTTAACTTGTCACTCTTGTAATTGGTAATTTTAGTTAACGCCGTACTAGAGCAACACAACGGACTATTGACGACGGTCCGGGATCAGTCCCTTAAGGGAAAGATCCGAGGACAACACTTCGTAATTTTGAACCACGGTCAGATGACGAAGCAACACCTGAGCTGGCACCCCACTCTCCAAACTTCCACGCCAACCCAACGTGAGGACTTTCGGCCACGACAGATTTAAGGTGCACCAGCTGCCTCTACACCATACGTTTACAAACACCCATGCCCGGATTCGAACCAGGAACCTTCCGATCTAGAGGCTAACACCTTAACCACTATACCGGTTGGTCGGCTGTCACTCTTGTACCAGACATGTGACAGTTTCGAATTTCAACATCTTTGATTTGGTATTTTTAGTTAACGTCGTACTAGAGCAACACAACGGGCTATTGACGACGGTCCGGGATCAGTCCCTTAAGGGAAAGATCCGAGGACAACACCTCGTAATTTTGAACCTCGGTCAGATGACGAAGCAACACCTGAGCTGGCACCCCACTCTCCAAACTTCCACGCCAACCCAACGTGATTCAACATCTTTGAAGTATGACAAAATAATTTCATAAGAATTCATCACTAAGTCTTTTTAATGGTAATTTTTAGTTAACGTCGTACTAGAGCAACACAACGGGCTATTGACGACGGTCCGGAATCAATCCCTTAAGGGAAAGATTCGAGGACAACACCTCGTAATTTTGAACCACGGTCAGATGACGAAGCAACACCTGAGCTGGCACCCCACTCTCCAAACCTAAGTCTTTTTAAAAACGAATACATTATTTCTTGAAAATTACATTTCGTCGCACATGTAAGAAAATAACTTGCTTTAAAATTGAATGTTTTCAGTACATATCAAACAAAAGTAACTTACCATTTTTTTAAATTGATGAATCCATTTGAATGCATGTTTTTAAAAACATCAATATTTTCAACAAACTTGATAAAAAAACTTTTAACATAAAGGATATACATGAGGATATTTCTCAAATACTTTGCGCCAAACACAAAACAGACAACGACAAGTGATGGACCTAACAAAAGGAAAGTGCTACAGAAACAGAAGAAACACAGAAGTTGAACAGCGTCACCTTCAACTTGTAGGTTCATCTTTAAGGATTTACCTATTTCGAATGGTAAGTGAATAGCAATTGAATTTCGTGTTTTGTACTCTTGCAATACTGATCCAAAACAAAAGCTTTGAGGCTTCATATAAAAAGTGAACATACTTTAGTTAGATTGTTTAATAGAAAATAATTTAGACTTTTTTTTTTTTCAAAAGCATATTTAAAAAACAAACCTTAAAAGCTTATTAAATGTTAGCTCCTTTTCTCACTTTCGGTGAATCTATATTTTTATGAAATTTTAGGTCACGAAAATTCGGACCTGCGCATAACCACGCTGTGAACATTCTCAAGACCTATTTTCGTCTCGATAGCACATTTTGTCGTGTACGAAACCACTCGTAAATTTGTGACTGGACATGATAAAATCCTTAATTCAACAGTCAATTGCAAATTCTTTTGTGGTAAACAAATAATAGAGAATTGTGGGAGTTAAATTTTTATTTTTTATTCATTCGTGAAGAAATAATTCCCAAAAATATGTGTTTGATTGAAACAGACATTCAGTACAAATGAGTTCTGTAGAACAAAAAAAAATTATCCAATCAAAACGAAGCTATTCAATTTGCAAATGTACGAGTTTGTATAAATTGTTGATAAAAGGAGACGAGGTGATTCTACAAAGGCACGGAAATTCTGTCATAAAAATTTGTAAATGCATGTGCTTAGTGACCAAAATTCTGATAGGAATCGATCATCTGTCACGATCACTCAACACACTTTTTCCGCTTTTCAAATATGCGGAATAAATCTTAGATACAGTACCTCTTGAAACACTAAACACTTAGGCTACCTTGCTTATGTAAGCACCCCCCAGACCAGCTCCAACAATTTGCCCACGTTCCAAGTCTGTTAGCTCTGACATGATGCAATTAATACTTCACAGAAAAGTACCCCAACAACGACTGACCTGTGCAGCGTATTTACGACGTTGTATAGGTGGCGTCAGTAGGCGAAAACACCAGCGCCAACTATACTTTTCACTAGAATAAACATTTCTTTTCAAGCATGTATTTTACGAGATGTTTCCACATTTTGTCCAACCCCTATATAACTTCAACTCGTAACATGAACCACTTAGATATGTTCTGTCATTACGACAAAGTATTTATTCATATTTCAACTGTCCTAGTTAAGATTTTATAAACAGTTACATTTTTCAGTGGCAAAATTCCTCTTAAAATGTGTTTTATTCTAATTTACATACCACCTTAAACCGAATACTTTATGGTGGTGTTGCATGTGAAGAAAGGAATTATAATTTATTAAAAAATTGACTGTTCAATTGTTATTTATTAAAATTTTAAACATAAGTATGGAATATTTCAAATATAGTGAAATGCTTTTCTAAAAATAAATTACTGTAAAAACAGCGAAATAAAAGTAAAGTCGTCAGGAAAGAAGAAATTTTATCTCGCTTTATTATTTTGCCTATTTTTAGTTGCAAGTTGTGGAAAATTTGCCACAATTTGCAACTAAAAGTTGGCGAAATTTATTCCGAGCTAAATAGAAAATATCACGGCAATGCGGACAGGGATCGACTATTCAGCATCGAAAAGAAAGCATCAATTCCTATCAATCCCTGTGTTTAAGCAATTGAAAAATAGTTCAAGATTTTAAAATTCCTACTCCGACAAATTTTAATTAAAAAATATATTTGATGAAATAAATTATGCTCTTGATTTTTTTTCTGGAAGTATTTCCCAATTTTGTGCATGTATTTGCATTGCTATTATTTATTTACGTATATTTTTACACAACAGACACTATGAAAACAGTAAGTTAGTTGATGTATAGAATTTTTCCAAAATTAACCATTTTGCAACTCTTTATTCCATATAAAGTTGTCAAATGCAACAAAAAAAGTAACCATTTTCAAATCTATATGAATTATGAAAGACTTGTAGAAAGGCAACATCGAAAACCGAAAGCTGAGCAAAAGAAATGAATGTAGTTAATGAACATTGGAGTTGTTGACTGGAGCCACACATTTGTGAGAAAAAGGAGATTGTTTTGATAACTCGCTTATTTGAAGTACAGCTATGAATTTTTACACTTTTAATAGACTATTTTATAAGATTTTATTAGATACAAAAATTGATATTTTTGGTCATTTTTAGGATGCAGTGTCCCCGAAACAGAAAAAGAAAATCAGAAAGGTCGAACACCGAAGGCACTCCACTGAATACGAGCTGAATCATTAATTTTAAAGGTTATGTATTGATTAGCAGCATAAGACAATCATATGCAGCTAAAAACAATTTGTATTTTAAAATGATTTTTAGAGCAAAAAACAATTTTGATTGACAATCATTTTATCAATTACTTTTTCCTTTTCGTCTACTTTTACGCTTGCATGTATCGAGTTCATTAAAATGTTTTAATATCTTAAACAGTGCGGTAATTTATATCTTGAACACTGCGCACAACACACACACTAATTTTTATCTTAAACACTGCGGTAATTTCAAGCACTATGTGGAAAACAATTTCTCTTATCAAGTATTTATAGCTGCAACAAGAAAACAAATCATGCAGGATCGCACCAAAATTTCTGACCAAAAATTAAAAAGAAAATATGAATCACATTCACTGTTGTACACATGAAGTTCTCGAGAATTGACGAACAAAGGCAGCAATTTCCATTGAAAACCTTTCGCTATGAAATATTAGAAAAACTTTTCCCATTCCAGTTCTTTAACGCTCTAATGCTATACATTATATATCTAATGGATCACCACTCGAATGTGCCGAAATAGCTCAGTTGGGAGAGCGTTAGACTGAAGATCTAAAGGTCCCTGGTTCGATCCCGGGTTTCGGCATATGTCCATATCCTCGGTAGTATAGTGGTAAGTATCCCCGCCTGTCACGCGGGAGACCGGGGTTCGATTCCCCGCCGGGGAGGATATATTTTTTTAATACTAAATTTATTTTTTAATTAGTTTTTATTTTTGCTTTTGGAAACTTTTTGGCAGAAAGCATCCATTTTTGAAGTTAGGTACTTCCGCTAGTGGATTCAGAGTGTAGGATCAAATTTAAATTGACTAATCGTCAAGGATCGTAAACCGCAAAACCAACTCAAAATTTTGTCCTAATAATTTCCTTTTTACAGCATGCGGTTAAGCTCATAACAGATTCTTTCAAAAACAGAGTGCCTCATTTTAAGAAAATGGTAGAATATATTTTTAATTCACTATTTAGGCATTCGAATACATCTTTTTTTCATTAAAATAGAAATATAATTATAATATTAAAAAAATTCATAAACTATAAAAAATTGCTTGATGTAATTTCTTCCAAATAAGCTTGGTTTTCATCTTGTGAATATTCCAAGTTCTATGTAAAAGTTAAATGTTTTTGTAAAAAGCTTTCGGATTAGTAGAAATATTAGAGATATTCAGCGAATGGAATTTTCGGCAGTTTTTATTCAAATAGATTTTTCAATAGAAATTTTTATATTCAAATGAGTTTACTACCCACTGTATCAGTATTAAACTACTATTCTGAGAGGGATTATATTAGAATTGATTTCTGATGTTACCAGATATCACAAACATATGTAATTCATTGATAAATCATTGATAACAAAATAAATTATTTTCAATTCCAATACTTATTATCGAAATCGACAGGTACGTCAGATAAACAGATATGCCAATCTGACAAACATTAATTTATATAGATGAAATTCACGTATCAGGCCTTTGGAAATAGTTGATCCGGAAATGCACTAATTTACAAGGTTATTCAATATTTTCAAAATTTAAAAACTGAATCAAGGCAAGTGAAACTCACAACAATATTATCTTTATAACACAAAATTACATCACATACAAAATAAACTATCACATAGTTGATCTTCGTGAACTCTGGAGTGTCTTACAATTAAAAGCACTACAAAATTAGGCTCCAGTCGCTATTTGTTTCAGTTGAAGCTGATTATCACTTTTTAATAAAAAATCGTTAACTTAAATCGAGTGAAGTGCGATTTAGTTCCTTCTAATCAATCTTTTTGTTATAAAATATCAATAGTCGTCCTTTACGGATTGATGGGCAACCTAAAAACATAATAGGAGTACTTAATTGGTACAAGATACTTATAACAAATATTTAACTAATAAAATTGCCTAGATATTCTGCACTGAAATAACTAAATTACCAAAAAAACTTAAAAACTCTAAATGTTTATAAAATATCAAAAATTGGAATGTCGATTTAAAAAAAAGTGAACATGTTTTAAGTGATAAAGTACATTTATAAGACTCAAGTTCATCAGAATATCTTTCAATCTATTGAGTCAATTTGCATGCAAAAGCTATTATTTTTGGTGAATTAAATTTGTCTATTTAAGTTAAGCATGAGGTATTTTGATTTGTTGAATTGTGGTTTATTAATATACAAATAGATGGCGCCACAAGTCTGTGAAACCTATTTCAATCTAAATTTATTCCAATAAGAAAGAAAATTTGGCGGTTTTAATAAGGACAACTTTTGGAATAAAAATGTGACAAACTAAAATGTGTGCAGAATTTTTTTGGGGGCAGAAAGTAAGCAGATAGGAATGTAAATAATTTAGATTTTCGATAAATTATAAAAGTCATTGTCCGATTATATTTAAATCATCAAAAATAAATATGTTTAGAAGCGATTTATTGAACTGTTTTTAATTTTTATTGAAATTTGTATATGTGGGTAGTTAATATTTTAGGAACGACAGTCGTGTTCGAACACGAAACTTTGGGCCCGATATTTTATTCTTTCATTTAAAATTTTTTATGAACTCACAGAAACTGCAGTTAACGTGAACAGAGTGTTCACTCCACGTCACATTTCTTCGCAAACTGAGCCCTGGGATATAATTTTGACAGCAAGAGGTAAAACTAACTGATAAATTTCAAATTAGATTTTTTTTTTGTCACTGACCTTGAATTTTAGAGTTAAGATTTAAATGAATGCTTAAAATCGCAAGTATTATCAAAATCCTTTTAAAGACATTTTTCTGAAAGTTTTCATAATAATTTGTGTTCTTACTTTTTCTCCTATAATCTAAATTCTATTACAGCAATCGATGTGTCGAAAAATTGTTGAGAATAAGAAAAGCCAATTTAATTGAAGTTGCCCTTTGTTTTTGAATACTTTTGTGCAACACTTCTCTCGAATGTAGATATCTTAATGTTCTATTGTACCAGTTATGTACACAAAAAAAAATTCAATTTTCTTTTTCATGCAAGCAATAAAAATTAAGGATTTTTGGAAGAAATCTGTTCATAATCATTTTTTAAAAAAATTCTTCATGACAAACAAAAAAAATTACGGAATTAATAACTATTTCTGGAAAAACTCGTAATATAGGTTATATATTCCTTGGTATATTAAGATATTGGATCAATATTATTGATATGTGTAGCCTTATGCTTGAAGTTCATTAGATGCATACAGTTCTATACAGCAAATACAGTAAAAAAAACTAATAAAAATAAGAAATACAAATTTCGTATGCATTACCTTCTGGAGCAAAAGGTCATAAAATAGCTTGTTTATAGATTCTTTATTTGAAAATTGGTTTTCGCTTATCATCTGCATCACGATATCGTTTATCGCATCCGTCTCCAATAATGGCCTAAACAAAATTTAAATAATTTATATTCTACTTACATTGCTTGACAGTAAACTTGGATTTCTCAACATTCTGAAAAATTTTTATTGATAAATCTCAACCAGTTTTCTAGGAAAACGCTTAAGAAAATTCCTTTGGAACGAAATTTACGTGTTCGAGTGATTCAGGGGCTCATCTAGAGAGCCCGCTGTCAGACCTTAAAAAAGCAAAAATATTAATTTAAAAAATCGTCTCATAATATTTTCTCCTTGCTTCAATCAACAAATGTGTACCTATTATTTGTTATCCTATTTACTTAAGAACCCCATCCTATATTTATGAGATGCGACATAAACAATTATTACTTCAGTGAAATGCTTAAATACACTGCTTTGCATGAAAATCAGCCCCTACCCTGCTGTTTCTTATGTAAAATGACCTCCTGAATCCGAATATGACCCTTGTTTCCACCCCCATCCCCATCACTCACAGTTAATTGCGGACGTGTTTATCACTTTTCGATATAATTTTATGGACATAAATTTGATTTGGGAGTGGGGAAAAGGATTATTTTTAACCTTTAAATTTCTTCTGAGGGGCTGGAGAGGTGAAAAGCTCTAAAACATTAACATTTGTAGCAAGGAGGGAGATTAGGGAGGATATGTCCCTTAAATTGTAACAAAAAAAATCCTTAAAAATAATTGTTTTATTTGGGGTTTTTTCGCAATTTTTTCATTTATTTTCTGCATATTCTATCCCCCTCTTTTCCTACCCCATGCACCCACAACTAATAAAAATATATAGCAACAGTTGTTGAGTTAAACGGTCCAAATTTTTTTATTCCGACTTTTTCAAAGTGAATTACAGTACGTGAGTGTAAGTTGTGATTAATACCGAGCATTGATTTACTGTTTAATTATGCCACGCGAGTGTAAAAATAATCCCGATAGCTTCTATGTTTGCGGTGAATTGACTTTAAAAGCGCAACGAAAACTCACATTTCTCCGCTTCTTAAAACTGCTTATCAATTTTACTTTAATTGCCAAGTTGGCGATCAGGACAAGGATTGGGATCCAAAGTTTTGCTGCACTACTTGCTACAGTAGCTTGACCAAATGGCTCAAAGGTACCCGTAAATCAAAGCCATTTGCTGTGCCCATGGTTTGGCGCGAACCTCGCTGTCATCTCACAGATAGTTACTTTTGTATGACTTCCGCCGTTTGGAACCCAATACTTCGATTTCAATCAAATTGCCTTCCCTTTAAGTAATATTCTCGGTGATAATAGTATTTCATTGCATTTTCTAAAAAGAAAAAAAATACAAGCAAATATGCCAGATTAAAAAAAAAAATATTTTACGACTCAACCGAAAATTCCGATCTTATTTGGCTCCTCACTTAGATAATGGAAAAAATATTTCCGTACCCCCACCAACACCCAAGAATATTAAACCTCATTCGCAAATTAAAAAATACAATTGTCAGAAGTGGGATTCGAACCCACGCCCACATTCGTGGACCAGAACACTCACATCTCTGCTTCAGAGAAAGATAATCTTGAGTCTGGCGCCTTAGACCGCTCGGCCATCCTGACACATTCGTCATCTGTCTACTGTTTTAATATACCAGAACAAAGCTCCAAACATGTACGATATTTTTTGTTTCCTCTCAACTAGCTTGCGATTGGATTTTTTTTTTTGCTTACAGGGAAAAGATGGCGGCGTAAATTGCGACGTGGAAAGAGCGATATTTCTAAATTTCTTATCTTATTATCATTGTTAAAGTGGATTTTGCGAAAATGGAATCCATTGGACAATTATCTTGCTAATTCTAATTTCCGTGCTCGACCATGTGTTTTTAAAAAAACAAAGATTAGCAGCAATTTCGAAACAAAATTTTTATTTCGCGTTTCTTTGGTTAATCACTTCAACCTACAGGAACAAGTTTTCAGTGATATAAACTAATAAATTTCCAAAGGAGGAAAAATTAATGCTTTAAAAATAGTTTCAAAAGGCGTTCTTCTCAATCTGAAAAATATTTATCCCACTTCGTCCAACGTTCAAACAGCAGCACAAATTTAAAAACCACTCAATAGTCATTTTTTTTTAATGAGTATCCATTTTGAGTAAGGATATTTAAAATGGAGAAAAGGAGCTATATCGTAGCTGATTGGGATTGGGACGTACCAATGGGACAGTAGTGCTGAGTAGAGTGCCTATATAATAAGAGTGGCTACAAGGGACCAAATTTGGCCCAATGCACATGCGTGGCTGCCATTTTTCTTCCAGAATCGTTTCGAAGAAGGTTGCTGGGCGAATTAATATATCATTTCAAGTAGAACAAAAAGCATACGATTGTTATAATATGGATACATTCGGTATAAATTAATCATATAAACTCTCAATTACATGCGTAATTGATAAGATGGATTGTACACGCGCTAACTTAGATTGCGGAAAACACCATGTTGCTAAAAAAAAGCTATTTACTTAAAAAAGTCTTCAAATTTATACTGGAAAAACACTAAAATAATAATAAATAAACATTCTAGAACACGAAATGGAACATGAATAAGCTATATTTTCTTTATAATTTAATATACACACGTTTTTCTCGAACACACAAAAAGTTCCCATGTTAAGTCTACGGGAGTTAGGAAAAGACCACCTCGGGCGGTAGAAAAGGTCTCTAAGCCAATCAGAAAGTGTTTCCCGTATGTCGCCACTCTTATTATATAGGCACTATAGTGCAGAGAACTGGTTAAATACAAGGGCAGAAATGAGAAAAAGTTTTTACGAGTGTAATATTTGTAGAAACATTCTCGATTGTTTTTGTCTGCATATTCAATCAGAGATCACGAAAAATACAAACCGAATGTGGGTAGCAATTGCTGCGCGCCATCCAGGGCCGGATTTAAGAGTATGCTGCCTATAGGCTAAAGTCTATTTGCCGCCCCCTCTATAGTTCACATTTGCTTAATACATTTGTTTTATACAATAAAAGGTTAGAGATCATTGGTGTTTTCATCTTTTTTAAACATAAATTTTTTTTGTTGTTGTTTCAGAACACGTTCTTGTTCTTGAAATTTCAGTTTTGTTCGTTTTTTGTATTCAGCGCCACTGAGTCTCTTCCTACCGTCACTCATAGTCAGGCCCTGATTAACCATTAGGCTCGTGAGGCACGGGCCTAGGGCCCCCATAATTTAAAGGGCCCCTAAATTTCAAAAGTATCTAAAAAAATTTTAAAGTTTTTAAGTAGTTACATAAATTATTGGGTATTTACGTAAATGTCCGTCGACCGTTTCCCCCACTATCACATTCTTGTAATTACAATAATTATCTAACTATTATGTTTTTAATTTTCATCTGCTTTATTTTGTTTTGCCAAGAGTTATAAGTAATGTCACGATTTTCTCAAACTTTTTGGTGTCATCTGTGAAACGGTCAACAGTCAAATTATACCAATTATTGTTATAAAAGTAGTTTTTGTGATGAACAAATAACATGGGGGGGGGGGGGGCGCCTTCCTGCGTGTTGTGCCTACGATACCAAATTTTCTAAATCGGGCCCTGCTCATAGTAGCTAGTAGAGAGTAGCCGACTTGTTAAAAACTGTACGTTATGTATTGGAATACTCTAAACTATAAGGAAACATCATAACAAACCACACGAATACGCCTTGCTCAACACAATCATCAACGATCCCGTTGTGCACACCGATAGACGTGAATGACAGCGTCATAGAGATTAGACTGACACTACACTGCTAACAGCGGAGCCACTGGGCCTTCCAACAACAGTGTTGTCAGATCGAATCGCTGCTCTTGTGCCAGTGTTGTCAAACCAAATTTGATTGCACTACAAAAAAGTTATAATACATTACGTACGGTGAATTTGTATTATGTTATAGTTTTAGAAAGTAGGCTGTGTAGAAGGACTAAAACATATCTTTAAGTTACATGTATTCTTAAATTCGTACGGATAATATTATTAGCGTATGGAATACTTCATTTCAACTTTTGAATAAATTACAAAACTGCCGCCCCTGAAAATTTTGCCGCAATAGGCTGCAGCCTACTTAGCCTATTTAGAAATACGGCCCTGGCGCCATCCAACATGTTTTTCAAAATGCTTGAGTTCATAATCACGTCCAGGTCATCCATATAGCAATACGTGAGAAAACAGTACAACTTATTCTTCCAATAAATACTTCATGGTTGAGAAAGGTTACACTGTTACTACTGTATTACAAATTAAGTTTTGTAGTGGTTCACTAAATTCTTAGATATCAAAAATTGCAGATATTCAAAAGAAATTTATCCGAACTTACCTGCCACCATCCAAAATCTTTCTTTGTGCAGCACGGAATTTTTTCCGCACCGAAACAGATGTGCCTGACCCTCTTCCAGCATATGTGGAGGAATTCGAAGTGGTTGCCTTATTCGATGTGGAAGGATCTTGATTGGAAATCTCTACAGTATCTTCCAAAGCTGAAATGTACCCCGAAGTGTGGGCAGGTGATAGTTGCAAATTTGCCTCTTCTGCTGGTACTTCAGAAACGGGAACCTTAGGTGTTGTAACAGCAAAAGTAGGTTCGGAAAGCTTTGCAGAATGTGACTAAAACATTGAAACACATAAAAGGATGATGTTAGGATTATCCGAACTTTTAGTCGATTTTGTTACGGTTCTAGTATTATTAAGATATATTTTATCATTGAATTGTGTTATTTTATCATAGAATTGTGTTAAATTTTACTTTCAGTGATTCAGCAGCGTTATTTCATATCGTATATTTTTTTAATGTTCGAAATTTAAAATTATGAAAGGAGTGCGAAACCAATTAGAATAAATCCCTGGCTTAAAACCTGAGAAAGATGAATTTGTTTGCAATCACATTTGGTTTGCGAAGCAAAGCTTATGTGCTATTATTAAAGCTTATTAAAGCTTAAGTTTGCGAAGCACTCCTTTCACAAGTGATTTCGCTTTTTTTTTTACTTTAACACTTAATGCAACCTAAACTAATAGCCGTATCAGTAAAAAACAATCTCAATATTGTTACCTGTACAATTCTAAATAAACCATGTTATTCTCGTAATTTTCTGATTTGTACTTAATTTGGCAAACAGTCTGAGGATCGAGCGAAAAAATGAGCATGACGTGACAGCGAGTTGCTATGGTAATTGTTACGATACATTTGATGTATGGCAAACCCGTTAGTCAGAAATGCAATTTTTGATCTCCGCGCATATGCGCGAGGAACAATTTGCACACTATCGCGAAATTATACTTTTCATCGCATCGAATTTATTTGTCAACCCATTTCAAAAATAATTATATCTTAAGAAAGAGTGCATACTAAGCTTTCACGTGGTACTTTAAAATATTAAAACTAATAGTTTTCAGCTATAGATACGAGCTTTGGTTTTGTATCGGAAATTACGTTCTAAAAAAAATTTGTCTGACCAACTTTTAATCGCATTGAATTTATTTATTAACCAATTTAAAAAATAACTGTGCCATAAGAAAGAATACATTCTAAAGTTTTCCGTCATGTTTTAAAATTTAAAAACTAATAGTAATAAGCTATAGATATGACAGTTTTAACAAAAATTAACCTAAATGTCTCGATTTTTCCCGAATTTCAGAAAAATATCAGAAACCAAATTGAAATTTCTTGAAAAACTCGACAAGCTGCAAAAATTAACGTTTAGAAAACTCACGGCTGAAGACTGAAAATTTTTTCGCCTTTTGCTCACTCCAGTTAGAAATTTCGCTTTTTTTCGACTTTGACACTTAATGCACCCTAAGCGAATAACCGCATCGGAAAATAAAACTTCTCAGTTTGGTTCCCTGTACAATTTTGAACTAACCATTTAATCTTCTGATTCGTACTATATCGGGAAACCATCTAATAATCGATCGAGAAAAGTGAGTTTTCAATCCTGCAGCTGCGGCGTTGGTAACTTTTTTTTAATTGAGAGAAATGCGCATGAATCTGGTAAATTAAGTCTACTTAAGCATCCGGTGGAAAATTTTCTAGAGAAATCCGAATCCGTCACAGACCAGCTGGCACCCCTACCAAATCACCAATACATACGCAGTCACAGCTTTCACTGCTACCGAATCACCGATCGCAGTAGCAGTTACAATATCAATATCAGCCAAGGTATCAGTTTAGTGATATCAGTTTAGTCACTGTTACCGAATCACCTATGCTCTCAATCAATGTTCCTACAAACACTGTTATTTTGATAGTTAAGTAACAGGTGAGAACTGTGATGCACAAGTATCGGTGATTGAGTAGAAGTTCTGCGATTCGCTTAAACATTCCTACAATCAAACGCATGCAACACTTTACATTCTGTATTTAGCTTTCAAAGTTTTAGTAGTCAACACTAATAAATTTTTCCTCTTCATTTTTTATCATGCTTAAATATATCACTTTATATTTAAAAAAAAGTAAAAAAGTAAAAAATAATCGGCTTGTTTAGCGCCTCTTCCCAATCTGGCGACGGGCACGTGTTTGCCCCCCTAGTTACGTTACTGAGGACGTTTGAAGTGTTTCATTTTAAACGACATTTTTAAATTATGTAATATTTCTATATTTGTTAATATGTTTATTTGTTGCTTTGTGTATTTTTTACTTCTCTTTATCTGCGCTATAAACATAAAATCGTGGATTAATTGAATGAAAGTGTGTCTCATTTTCACTTTATCCTCATCACTACCCTTTTTGTAAGATTGAATTTCTTTTTGCTATTTTGGAGTTTCAGTGAATATTTTGGAATTTTGTTATGCACATTTCAGGTCACATTTTTGCATATCGATCCGAGCTCTAGTTATTAGTCTTGCTCTAGTTATTGGTTTATGGATTTAGGTTTAATGGCACAAGTTTCAGACAAGGGGCACTAAATGGAAGATAAAATTCCGTCCAGTAGTGTTATTAGTTGGCAAATATAATCGAGCTGTCGAAATTATTCCATGCAAAATGGCAATATATGAATCATGACTTAATTGTATTAGTTATGGAGTGATTAAAGTGTTAATTTCAACAGTTGAACAAATATTAGAAAATACATGCAAGTTTGTCGAGGTCCCTTTTGTATTAAGCTCAAAAATCTTGTATCAGGTCAACCTCTTTAAATGCCTACTCAACACAATAATGTACCGTTTAGATATTTACCATTCAATATTTTTATGATATTTTGCGATTTCCACTTGTTAATCGTACGAGAAGTTATATCACAAAAGCAGTGAGTTTCAAGTGGGCTACCACAGCAGGATACACTCGAGTCGCATATTAGCAACCAGAAGAATGGAAGTTCGAAACTCCATCTAGTCGAGGACTGTCGTGTATGTGGGGGCTGGTGCACAAATGTCCTCACGTTAGTGGTGTGGAAGTTAGGAGTGGGATGTCAGTTCAGGGGAGTTGACTTCGTCATCTGACAATACTTCAACATTTTGAGGTGTTGTCCTCGTGTCTTTTCATTCCGATCTGATCCCGGATAGTCGCCAATAACTTGTTGCATTGCTTAACTTGGCGACGCTCCGGGATCAATCACGAAGGGAAATATCCAAGAACAACACGTTGTAATTTTGAACTACGGTCAGAAGACGAAGTCAACAACTGAGCTGGCACTCCATTTTCAAAACTTTCACGCCATATCAACTTGGACATTTGAAGCCATGGTAGCTTTAACGTGGACCAGTCCCCGTGTACAATAGTCTTTGACTGGACCGAGATTCGAATTCGCAACCCTCCGGTTGCTAATCCGTCTCTCTTCCAACTGGGCTACCATGCCCCCCCCCCCCTTTTTTTTTTGCCCGAAAAACAATCAACTGAGAAAAAGTTAACACTTAAATGAACAACAGCCATTAAATCTGAACTCGAAAAGAAAACTAAATATCGTAGTAATAGGAGAGTGTAGATAATTTACAAGAGATAATCTTTTTTTTGTGTGTAGGAGGGTCTTATGTGGTTCTTAATGTGCACTCATAAATCACAAATTATTAATATTCTATAACAAATTTGTATAATGGCTTGGATGTAGTTTCAAATATAGTTACCGCTGCTATACCTTTTAGATCAAATTCTCCTTTACAATACATTTTTCATTTAATGGTAACTATCCTTGCACCTGTGGATTTAAATTACTGCGCCTATTACAAACAGTAAGAATCTTTGAATTATTTGTTAACAAACTGACCATATACCTCCAATCATAGATAAAAGCAATTACGATCTTCCTTTACTAGCGTCCGTTTCGAACCTTAATTGGCCCTGAAAATTAATCCCCGATAAGTTAAATCGACGAAACATAAAATAGGGTTGTCCCTGTAGACATGTCCTTTTTATTTTTCTATTGGTGCTGTTATTTAAATAAACATGAGGTCCTCTTTGGATCCATTGTGTATCACACTATTTAAATTTAATGCTAAAATAAAAACCGGCTAATGATACTGCCATTGTAATTAGCAATAATAAAATATCTCTAAAATCAGAACAGAAAGCACGAAACATTTAGAAAATATTTGCAGAAGAAAAAAGATTAATATTTCAGATATGTCGCCCTTTCCGATATTAGCACCTCTTAGCCACTGATCAAGCTAAGCAAACAAGATTTATACGCTAAATGTATTGATACATTTGTAATTTATAATACAGAATATTGCGAAATAATTGATACAACTATTAAAAGCTTATTTTTATGTATATTTTCTAAAAGGATACTTACTCCTGTGCCTTTTGAGCGAATCTTCATTTGGTGTCCAACGTGAAAGGAAGAAAAGCCTTCTCTCCTCGCGGCGTCAAACTTGCATTCTTTCCGTTTAGGCAGATATTCGTTTTTAATACTGGGTACGTCGGGTATCGATACAGGGATCAGCTTAGCTGGTAATTTTTTTCGAGGAACTGTATTCACTCGAATAGGAACCACCTCCCCGAATAAGCTCTCTGCTCTTGAATCAATATTTCCATCCGTTTGATCAAGTAAATCGCTATTCGAATTCCGTACCAGTGAATTGAAACTCTCTCCAGAGATAGTCTTTTGAACTAACGTGCGATTAAGAGATTTTACTGGGCTTTTTAATAAAATGTCGCTTTGCGAATTTTCTCGGTCAAGCATCTCAATCATATGATTTAGACTAGCTGTGGTGGAAGTCCTACGAAGGTGCTCATGTCCAAACCCGTGCAAACTTTTGCCGAAGCTTTCATCAGGAGATGAATATTCTGGTTCTTCAGAAACCGTGTAGGGTTTGGGAGACATGCGGTTATTCCGTTCACTAGCGACTGAAGTATCAGCAACAGTGACTGAGGTATCCTGAGGATGCGGTTTTCTGAGGATGCCCTCAAGTCTCTGCCATTCTTCATTGCGTGGTGTATCATAAATCAATGCGTAAAGATCACCTCTTTTCTTTGTTTTAAGCTTCGGGGGACTGCAAAGCTCAACCGAACCCCTTTCGAGTTCAGTTTGTATGACGCGTTTCGGGATTGTTCTATCACTTACAACAGAAGGATCGTCAATGAAAGAAACTTGATTTCCACATCGCGAAATCGTATCCGCGTAATTTTCAGTAGATTCAGTGTGATGACGGATTGTTTGAGGGAACGTGCTTCCGTGTTGATTTTTGATTCTGTAAATTCCTTTCTTTAACGTATGTAAATCGTGCATCGAATCAGCGCGGATGTCGAACTCCGAGGAACTACTCGAGTCATCGGATGATGTGAACGATTTCGAGGATAATGCTTTTTTCACGATTTCAGGATCTGGTATGGGAAGACCGCGATGTTCCGTTTTATAAACCCAATTGAAAGTACTGGAACCGCTTCCGAAAACCTAGAAACAAGAATTTGTATCGTATTGTCGCAGTGATATACGATGTTAATAACTACAGAGCTATTCAATAAGGGCTTTCCCCAAAAAAGTGTTATAATTTTGAAAGAAGAAAGAATTTAAAGCTGAAATTTTTAACAATTTTGCAATGTACGATACGCAGTGCATAATGCATGATATAGCACAGTTGATAAACAGACACAGCACGGTGAGACTTAAAAGTTTATTAATAGAAATGCGTACTTTGCATGTTCAGGAGCACAGCTTTAAATGTGTACGGACTTCACGAACCCGAGGTACTCTAGCGATCTATTCTTTTCCCACGGTGTTTACTATGGTAAACATGGGAGTAGTAATCTTAGTAAGCCCAAGCGATCTTTGTTTATCCTTTCATTTCACAATTACTTGACATTGTCGTGTTTGGCGTAGCTTGGCCAAATACGGCTCATGCCCCATAGAATCTAAAACCAACCCATCAAAATTTCTACATAGATCATCAAGCATCGTGTTATCAATTGCATTTGTATAAGCAATCTCCTGCCAAGTGATCCTTACTCATGTCACTGCAAGGGCGAAATTGTGAACCACTTGGCCCTGGTGCACTAAGGACAGTGGGTTTACGTAGCATATTACATACCATAGAACAGCGACACTCTACGTTTTGTACGATGTTGTACGGCATTAAAAACAGCATCAAAACAAATCATTTAGATGACAGTACTACGATCTAACGCTTTGATAAAAACCAACTCCGCTTATATATTGGTCTTTGACCAATCAAAGTTTAGGGGCGTTTCATATGCAAATCGGTCCCGATTTGCATAGCTATTGAAAGATCCAATTCAGAGCAAATAGCTACGCATGCGTAGCTACCCACTGTGATCCGATCGATCAATAGCGACATGATCTCAAGTTAAGTCAAATTGTTTACAGTCAAGGGAACAGGAGAGTATCCAACACATTTTAGTGTTAATGTAACACAATTAAGCAAATGTTAATGATTGCAGAAATCAAGAAAACATTTTTATGTGAGTGGCATCGCCATACCCAACTTAAAAACATCTGTAGCCTTCATACATGGTTACTATTCGGTTCCAAGCTGAGTAGTAACCATGCATGAAGACACTATTGTTTTTATCATTGAATGTTAATTGATACTTGTCGACTCCACAAACTCGGGCTGATGGTCCGAGTTCTGGCTTCTAGATCGTAAGATTTCTGGTTCGAACCCGGGTTAAGGAATGGATGTTTGTCTGTCTGGAGAGAGTGTGTGATCTCCAAACGAGTTGTATCAAGTGTATGGTATGGGTACAGCTATACTCTACGTTTAAGAATGATGGCAAAGGCTTGACGATTTTTTTGGCGCACTTCTAGTAGCGAGTTACGATAAATTAAGGCAACCCATGTGTCGTTACGGTTGTTGTGGCTTTCTTGGCAACATCAGCAAACGGAAACTTTCAATTTTCATTTTGAATATTCTAGAAAGTTGTTCCAAAATCCGTTAAACTCGTTTGATTTCATTGGTTCGTTTGAAATTTTTTCTTTGCTACCATTGGTTATTTTGATTTCAAAATATTCTTTGATTGCATTGGTCCTTTTAAATCTTTTTCTGTGATACCATTGGTCCATTTATTTGTACTTCGACAGTTGTAGAATTTTTTATTTTATTATATTAATTTTCACAAAAAGATTAAGAGGTTTTTTTTTTTTAATTTTCGTTTTGATTATTTTTTCAATGCTAGAGTTCTAATACATATACATATACATATACATATTTTTTTCAACATGCCCCTGTATTTAGTGTAATTGATAAGTTTCAGGGTATATAGATATATTCTTACCCAACATTCGAAGGGTTGCTGGAACACAATTGTGTTTTGTAATGTATTTACTTTTTGTGAAATTAAAAAAAAAAAAAAACATATACTTTTCAAAACGTTTTCAAGTTTTCATTTTCTGTTGTGAAAAGGAAAATGTTCTTGAAAGAAAAAGATTTTTGTAACAATTCTTTCCTTTCCAACTTTAAAAGTGCGCCAAAAAAATCGCAAAGGCCGTTGCCACCGCTCATAAACGTAGAGTGTAGCTGTTCCATGGTATGTAACATGCAACGTAAACCCACTGTCCTCAGTGCACCAGGGCCAAGTGGTTCACAATTTAGCCCTTGTAGTGACATGAGTAACGATCACTTGGCAGGAGATTGGCTAAAACAAACGCAATTGATAACACGATGCTTGATGATCCATGTAGAAATTTTGATGGGTTGGTTTTGGGTTTTATGGGGCAGGAGTCAGATTTGGCCAAGCTGCGCCAAACACGACAGTGTTAAGTAATTGTGAAAGGAAAGGATAAAGAATGATCGCTTGGGCATCCTGAGGTTACGACCCCCATGTTTACCAAAGTAAACACCGTGGAAAAATAATAGATCGCTAGAGCACCTCGGGTTCGTGAAGTCCGTACATATTTAAAGATGTGCTCTTGAAGAGTAGAAATAATGATACTTATAAGCTATTTTTTGTCTAAAAATGATTCAAATAAAAGGATTTTACAAATTGTAAAAATACATTTTCTTGAGACCGATTCAGTTTTGCAAAAAGCATACTTACACTTCTCTTGTCAGAGCTATTTTTCCTCTTTGGAAAGCACGTTACTAATAAAAAGATGAGGGCCACAACGACACACAGTATGGGCATGCAAATCGAGGCTGCGTATGCTGCGAAAGAACAATTCACATTAACCTAATTAAAATGTATATGAAACGAAAAATCAAATTAGTCAATTCATTCGCAGGCTATTTCAATTTCAAGGTTTTCTTACTATTTGTATTGAAATTTAAACAGGCACTAGTTTAATTTGTTTGGTTTCATTTGCTGCCTGCACAAAGGTTTAAAGTACTAAATTCTATAGATAGTGGGCAGACCAACCGGTCCGGTGGTTAAGGTGTTAGCCTCTTGATTGGAAGGTTCCTGGTTCGAATCCGGGTCAGTGTATGGATGCTTGTAAGCGCATGGTGTAGAGACGGCTGGTGCACCTTAAATTTGTCGTGGGCGAAAGTCCTCACGTTGGGTTGGTGTGGAAGTATGGAGTGCCAGCTCAGGTGTTGCCTTGTCATCTGACCGTGGTTCAAAATTACGTGGTGTTGTTCTCAGATCTTTCCCTTAGGGGATTGATGCCAGACCGTCGTCAATAGCCCGTTGTGTTACGCATTAATTAAAAATTATCAAATTACCTATACAGAGGACTGGATCGGAAGGTAATTATGTTAATTAACGTCGTACTGGAGCAACACAACGGGCTATTGTCGACGGTCTGGGATCAATTCCAACGGGAAAGATCCGAGGACACCACATAATTTGAATCACGGTCAAATACCGTGTCAACAACTGAGCTAGCACCCCACTCTACAAACACCAACGTGAGAACACTTGAGGTCACATTAGATTTAACGTGCTCCAGCCCCGTTTGTATACGATGGTGTTTGTTGGATTCGAACTGCCAACCCTCCGGTTGCTAATCCAGTACTCTTCTTATCGGGTCACCTCGGCCCCGGACTGGATCGAGTGATAGATCCGTGAAAATGTTGTCACACACACACATATCTACCGACCTCAAGTGGAAAAAACGTTTTGAATCAAGTCAAATATGCAAATTTTTGGGGCGACGATTCTAGCTACGTTAATTCAATGAAATAACACTTTTTATCGGCTATCATCCGGTGAAAAGGATTTTCGGTTGTTTTAGCCAAATATATTGATCCAATATTAGCAAAAGACAATAAAATTGTTCGCAGTTAAATTCTTAATACTTAGATTTATGAAATGAAATTTCTCAGAAACTTTGAAGAAAAGTTAGGTACATCAAGTATTTTTTCCTATGCATATAGATGGGATTTCTCGCATCATTGTATATTTTCTTAACTGAGGCCTTCGACTTGTAGCGTCGTTTGACCGCTTAATTCATCCACACTCAACCTTGTTCACAACAATTGACAATTTACGAGTTAGTTGTCTTATGATAATCATGATTTCATTATTAATACACAATCTGACCAAAGGCTTCCATGCCAAAAGAACGAATACATTAAAAGTTGTCAAAATAGGAATTAGATATTTGCCTCGATGACCACTTAAGATATTGAAATTTGATTGCAACAAGTTATAATGTAGCAATTTTGAGTACAATGTGTATTTTTCTTTACTCTAAAAATAAGAATTACGGAACAAATTCGACAATGGCCGAGTTTTGGCATCTCATTCATTTCATATACATTCGTACGAGGATGATTTCAAAGTTTATTTACTACCTATCGGGGCTCAAAATACACTGACGAGCCAAAACATTATGACCATCCCCACATATTTCAATGAACTCGTCTGGAAGACGTGGAGGGCACAAGATTAAGTGAAAATGGTATTTAACTGCTGCTGGAGAAGGTCAGTAATCATTCTTGCACTTTCTTTTGCGAGTGATGGAAAAGGCTGCTGATCTAAGCGAATTTGATAGAGGGCAGATCGTAATGGCCCGAAGACTCGGAACGAGTATCACCGAAACTGCACGACTGTTAGGTTATTCGCGCGAGACAGTGGCTCAGCTGACAGCCCTATACAATGCAGGTTCAAGCGTAAGTATTTCGGAACACACAGTTCAGCGGACACTGTTGGATATGGGACTGTGCAGCAGACGTCCAACTCGTGTGCCTCTGTTGACCAAGCGTCATCATCAACTACGCCTATAGTAGGACCGGGAACATAGAGACTGGACAATGGATGAGTGGAAGAGAGTTGCCTAGTCAGATGAATCCCGATTTCTCATTCATCACGTCGATGGGCTTGTCAGGGTACGCCTTTGCCAGGCGAACAGTCGTTCCCCTCTTGTACAGCAGGTCATACACAGGCTGGTGTCGGCGGTATTATGCTTTGGGGACGTTCTCATGGGCGACTCTGGGACCCGTAGTTGTGGTAGAACAGACCATGAACGCTGCGAACTATCTGAACATCATTGCGGATCAGTTGCACCCTTACATGGCGTCTGTCTTCCCAACTGGAAATTGAATCTTCCAGCAGGACAACGCCACATGTCACAAGGCTAGTATTGTGTTGGAGTGGTTCGAGGAGCATACTGATGAATTCCACTTAATGTCCTGTCCACCTAACTCGCCGGATCTTAATCCTATTAGAGCACATTTGGGGTGTCATGGAGAGTCAGCTCAGAGCTCAAACACCACCATGTCCGAATACCTCGACTTTGCGAGACCGCTGCTTAGATATTTGGTACAACCTGTCTCCAGTCATATACAAAGAACTTGTGGCATACGTATATGCCCAGGCGAGTTGCAGCTGTATTGCAGGCCAAAGGAGGCGCAGCGCGTTATTGAGTAGGTGGTCATAATGTTATGGCTCTTCAGTGTAAGTCGCGGCAACCACGGGAAATGCCGTGAGCTCCGCTTAAATCGCCGCAACGATCAACGGTTCTCACGGCAAGTTTTGTTGCGAGTATTTGAAACCGAATGTTTCATTATTTCTCTTTGAAATACTAGGTATTAAAAAAAATTTTAATAAAAAAAAACCCGCCGTAATGAGGATAAATGCGGATGGTCCTTCGCTTTCAGATTTTAAGGCAGATCGAGATGTTCGGAAATGGTTTCGTGCATGTGATCGCAGTCCTTACCTTTAGCTATGTAGTTATAAAACAACTGTAATTATATCTAGCCTAATTGATTAATGCTTTCGTAAACTTGATAAGGAAATAAACGTGTCTACAAATATATTATTTGAGTGTATATATATATATTTTTATCAGATGGATATTTTAGGGTTTTGTGTGAGATTGCAGAAAGCTTACAAGAAAAGTGCAGTATTTTTATCTTCTCATTGCATTACCCATTCAACTATTTTAAAGTTTAGCGAAAATTTTGCAACTGCAATTTACTGTTATTACGGAAATTTTAAGTTTTGCCATGAAATGAATAGTTTTTGCTGCCAGCTTATAAGAGCTCACTGCAATATTTGCTGCCTGCTTCAAAATCTTAGTTCGAGCCCTGCTACCTGTACAGTTTAAGATTTATTTTTAGGATGAAAATAAAAATCATTCAGCAACTATACGAGGACAGTAATTTTTATGAGTTAATCTTAAGTAAGGTTTATTCTTGTTGAGGTTTTATTGTGTAAGCGCCTCTTATTGATGGATTTATTCCCCTCAATAATAGCTTATTTCTTCCAAACCAAGATTTTAGGAGAAAATGTGCACTGTAAAATACGATTCATGTCAAAAGATTTTTGAAAATGCATTTAGTTTACTTTGGTTTTATTTTGACTGATTGCACTACATTTATCCTTATTGATGAAAAGCAGCATTTAACAGCTACTTCAAACAATGATGAAAAATACATTTTAAAGCGTTTTACAAGCCCTAACTAAAGCATTTACAAACTTAACTATTTTATCTGCATAGCACATCTGAACACTAAAACGAAAAACCACACAGCGCTATACGATCCACCTTGTTAAAGTGTAATGGTTGGTTGAAGTTTGTATTTCGCAAAGCTGCGCCAAACAACGCCAATGTTAAAGTAGGTAGTTAATTAACGTCGCACTGGAGCCACACACACAACGGGATATTAACGACGGTCGTGGCCAATTGACGGACGGTCCTGATCATCCGAGGACAACACATCGTAATTTTGAACCATGGTCAGATGACGAGGTTAACACCCACTCTCCGAACTTCCACACCACGCCAACACGAGGTCATTTGAAGCTACGACCCATTTAACGTGCCTCAGCTTGTATATACGACAGTCTTATGTTGTACCAATTATCGAACACTTAACCCTCCAGTTGCTAATCCTTTGCTCTTGGGCTACCGTGACCCCATTGTTAAAGTAGGAAGTTAGAAACTAAATTATTTTGGATAATGCAGGAAATTTCTGAATGCGCCGTTTATTGCCGTTTGATAAGTTTATAAAGAAAGGATAGATAACGGATTTGAGCTTACCATATGCCAGCATTTCACTTGCTAAAGTCGCAGAATTATCGATTCCTTTGTTTTCAAGGTGTATTGATAGCAACGTATTACCGTTACCCATAATTAAAAGAACTGCCGTTGTGGTATTCATTATGATTGCAGATGTCACCAGAGCTGTGAGTATATTTCGCTGCAATAAAATAAATATGGATTAGGTAATTGCATATACAGTAGAACCTTGATTATCCGAGGTAATGTGAACTGAAGCCATCTCGAATAACCAGATACTGGTTATACCGGCGTAATAACACAATAGCCTTTTCGAAAAACAGTACTTTATAAATTTTACAATTGCATATTGTAAAGTTTGGATTAATAATAATCTATTCTCGGGGATTTGTGTCACAGTATGTGTTTATTACATTTTTATAATAAATTTGGACCAGTTAGTTACGCACATTTTAAGCTCTTAAGTCGCGAGCGGTTTTCCCTAACGCAACAACTTGACAATGTTTTCGCGTTCGAAGCTTCATTTAAAGTTAAAAAAAGCGTATCAAAAGTCGGTTCGTATAACATGGTTGGCTTAGAGTTTTATGGCACAAAGACCATAGTTGGGCAAACTCGAATGACATGGACACTGTTAATCGGAGCTGGAATAATCAATGTTCTGTGTAAATATACTTTCGATTATAATAAAATTAATTTGTGTTGTATTCAGTAGAATTGTAGACGTTACTAGAACTGAGAATTTTTGGCTGTTATAAAAATAAGATACTACAGGGTGACCCCAAAAAATCTGTACAACTTCAAAAATTTAAATAAAAAAAATAATAGGCCTACAGAAAAACTAGTTACAACAATAGATAGAATAACTCAAAAAGTTTTTTTCTACAGTATGTTTCTGATTATAGATAGCGCTGCACAACACGCAAACGATTATTAAAGAATTCAGTTATACAAAATGGCGGATTCCGTGAAGAAAGCTCAATGTGTCGAGTGGATGGCCCCATAGCATTGGCCGCCCCGGTCTTCTGACATTACTCCACTCGACTTTTTCTCTTGGGGTTATGCAAAAGGTGCTGTGTACCGAATATAAGTTACCAGTGTCGTGGAATTGAAACAAAAAAAACCAAACACCTGTAGCTACTGTTGACGTTAGCATGCTGAAACATTCGTGGATTGAATTGAAATACCGTCTTGATATTCTTCGTGCTACGAAAGATCTCATGTGGAAATTTACTAAGGTAGTAGAAAAAAACTTTTTGAGCTATTCTATCTATTGTTGTAACTGGTTTTGCTGTAGGCCTATTCTTTTTTTAATCAATTTTTGAAGTTGTACTGATCTATTTGGGACACCCTGTATTTTCAAACATCATTTCAATATCAAAATTTACTGTTAAACTAATGAGAAGAATTCATTGAATGCGATTTAGTTATATTACACCAGCAGATGTAGTTTCATTCTCGTGTTTGTACTATTTCGTCGTTAAATATCAAAATTGACTGCGTTCTATTGCTTCTTGACAATCGTGATTCGCGATCATGTGACCACTCATTGCTGAACCGGACGCGATTTCAGCAATATACTTTCCGATTTGGGAGCCACTCCTCTCTGCCTAATAAAGGTCAGATATCCATCGTAGAACTTAGATATTACGAAATTCTACATATTGCGTTGCAAATATAATTAAGTCTTATTCATGATAGAATAAATGAAAGTTGATCAAGCAAGCTAGCAAACAAAAAATGTATACTGCTTCGTTATTTGAACATAACCAATTTATAATTTTTTTATTTTGCATCTTTTCTTAGCCCAGTGGTTGGCAAACCTCGGCTCTTTAAGCCACTTGAGTGTAGCTGTGCCAAGAATAGATGTCGACTAAGGCCTGGTGCACACATCCGGTTTTTCAACGTGCGGCGCCTCTGCGGCACCGAAGTCCAACTATACACACATAACCGTGAAATGACGCAAGTACTCATTTCGCGCCATTTGCGATAAATATTCTATCGAAGTAAACGCGTTTATTTCCCTTACTTGGTGTAAAAAAAAGTATATTTTGGTGTATATTTCACTAAAATGTGACGGTGTACAAAAAATAGACGTTACTGGATACAACCATTTATTAATTATTATTTGTATTCCATTTATTTATGAAAAAATGGTATTTCAGGCCGGAGACGCATGTGCGTGCGGCGCCGTGGGGAAGTGCGGTACAATTTGCACGCAAGTTGGATTGACGTCCGCGGCGGGGCCGGAGGCATGTGTGCACTACTCCATTGGATCTAATGTATATCAGACCGCATTTGCGTTGGAAGAAAGTAGTTGAACTTTAACAAGAGTCAAGAGAAATCAAGTTTTGTAATTAATTATTGGGTGCAATCTTCTAACAATGTTGATATTGCAAGCTTTATTGTTAGTCAAGAGGGGCAAATCATACACAGACGGTGAATACATTAAAAGTTGTTTTATAAATGCATCCTAAGAGCTATTCCGAGATTTTAAGAACAAGGCAGACAATCTTTAAAATAATTAAAGAGTTACCATTGTTTGCTAAGACAGTAAAAGACAGAACAGTCTAAATATCTTTGAATGTAACCAATCGGCAAATCAAAGATTTTAAATTGGTTTCAGCTTTATCTATAGCTGTTGACGAATCTTGTGACACAAAATGTGATCTAGCTAAATCAACATATCTAGCTGACATTTTTGACAGACTGAACACTGAGCATGGCACTTCAGGGTCCAAACACAACAGCCTTCACAACCAATGACAACATAAACTCCTTCAAGAGAAAGTTGGTCCTGTTGTGTTCACAAATACAGGAGAATGATTTAGCTACATTTCCTCATCGACCTTAAATTGAAATTACATTTACATCGATGCATTTCCTACTTTATTTACATTTTTTGAAGAAAATGAAATATCTCCAATGCCAGATGTGGTTACTGATATCGTTGTTCACTTGGTAACCCTTCAAGTAAGTCTTACTAAATATTTCTCAGAAGATTCTAAATTTGACTGGATCATAAATCATTTTTCGGGAACCTCACCAAATGAGTCGAATTGAAAGAAAGTTTTATCGATTTAACACACGATAGTTCCATGAAAAACTGCTTTAAAGAGATATCGTCAATTAACTTCTAGATCGGGTGTAAAATCGAGTACCCAATGATCTTCCAACAAGCTCTGCTATTTCTTATGCCATTTGTTAATTGTTACTTGTGTGAGAGTGTTTTTTCTGAACTTCTGTATATGAAAAATAAATATAGAAACAGAGCAAATGTTGAAGTGGACTTATAGTTATGTTAAGCTCCATTGCTGCTGATATTGATATTTTAATAAAAGACGAACAACAATGTTCGCACTAAAAATTGATTTTTTATTACGTTAATCTTTGTTTGCACTAATTATTTATGTTTAGACCTGTGTGTAAAAAATAAAGCTGTAATTTTCAATAATCGTTTTTCCCCCTTTATTAAAACATCATTAATACGAAAAACAAGTGCATTAATCATAAAATATGAAGCTTTCTTAGTATTTTAATTAAAATAAAACAAGCCATTGGGCACTTTTCTGACATTAAATATACGTTTCTAAAAAAAAAACTGGTGGTACGCCAAAAATTTCAAGTGGTACGCAGTTACTAAAAGGTTGGGAACCCCTGTCCTAGATCGTTAAAGAGTAAAAGTTTCAACGAATTTGATATCTGCGGAAAATTTCACAGATGATTGATACCTAAAACTATGATTTTCTTTAAATAATTTTTAAATTGTAACTTATATTTCATCCCATACGAATTGAACCACATGTTCCATTTCCTCTACGTTAAAAAAATTCTAACGATTGAAAGCAAATCAAAAATTTTTGACTGGCATTTTTAGTTCTTTTTTAGTAAAATCGGGATCGTTAAAGATAGATTGAAAATTTCAACGGATTTGAAATCTGCGGAAAATGTGTACAGATTACATCGTGTTAGTTTTATGCGTTTATTTATTATTACGTTACCTTATACGTTTGATTTTCTTTTAATAAATAATTTTTCAATTAAATATTTATACTTTCGCAAGAGATTGTGACGTCACGCCGATTGGATCTCTTCACAATTCGAATTTGGCCTCATTTGACAACCCCGTGATGGCTGTTATCTAATAGGCTACAAATTCCCATTTGGTTTGTGAATCAAACCAACACCACGGGTAACGCCGTGATGGCCGTTATCCAATAGGCAACGAATTCGCAAACCAAATGGGAATTCGTTTTGCATCTTTGTAGGAAATGATATTCAGATAGTTTTATAACTTACTCGTACAGCATGTTTGGAGGATCTTTTACTTGTTTTTTTCCAAACGCCAGCAGACACTCCAAGAAGGCCACCTACGGCAATATTCTACGCCAAAAATATAAATAGCTAAATAAGTAACTATATTGAAATATTCAACCTTATCCTGACAAAAAGAATTCTTTGAAAATTTCTGATGATTCAACATTCCTGGCGTTTTTTTTTATTTCGGTATCTTGTCATTAGCAACTGATCAGATCTTGATGGATGAGATATTTTGTAGTTAGAACAAAACTGATCAGATATTGATCTCATCAACATAAAAAATTGACAATATCTTGACGAGGTATCGTGTCATTTGCAAATTTAGTCAGATCGAGCTGGACGAGGCATCACATAGAGGGTTTTTGGGAATCAAACTTTGGTTTAACATTTCTACTGCAGAATAGTTTTTAGATCAGAAGATTAAATAGTTTCAAATGAATTGCACTTCGTAATCATTGCATACTCTTCAGAATCAAGTAAAAATCTATCCCATCAATCATTAATTTTTTTTTTGCATTTATAAAACAGATTTAAGTAAAAAAAAATTCGAATAAAATTTTAATAACTTATTTATAAAATTTGTTAAACAAGGTAAATTTGCTTACGTATATGAAGTTTTGATTTAACCTGAAAGTTTCCAACATTTTCATAAAAATAATTTAACTGTATGAAACATTTCTTTATTGCAACATCCTTGGTATTTCATGATCTCAAAATTAATCATTGGTGAAAGACAAATTTTGACAGTGCATGCAAAGGAAAATTTAATATACAAGTTTTTGATGGAAATTAAAATTTACATATTAAATTGCAATAATAAACACAAATTTGCATTACTCGTTTAACATTTAAATATAAGTTACTGAACCAATTAAATGGTCATCTGTATTGCACATTCCACCATATTACACATATCCACATTCGTTTTGATATATATATATATATATATATAAAAGATAATATAAAACAGAATAAGATATATATATATATATATATATATAAAAGATAATATAAAACAGAATAAGATATATATATATATATAAAAGATAATATAAAACAGAATAAGATATATATATATATATATATATATAAAAGATAATATAAAACAGAATAAGATATATATATATATATATATATATATATATATATAAAAGATAATATAAAACAGAATAAGATATATATATATATATATATATATATATAAAAGATAATATAAAACAGAATAAGATATATATATATATATATATATATATATATAAAAGATAATATAAAACAGAATAAGATTATATATATATATAAAATACACACTATATAAGTCTTAAACTCACCGAAACAGCAGTCCAGATGTTTGGGACCGATAATAAATAAACATATTTTGATTTTAAGAGAATTACTGCAGCTATTAATTGAACAACAGCAAGTGAAATAAAAATAGCTCCTGTGGCCAGGCGACCACAGGGTCGTGGACATGCAAGAGACATGTCGAAAGTTATTTCGAATACTTCACAAAAATCGAATTTCGTAGCTATACTACAGAAACATTTACTATGTGTACAATTATTTTACTGAAAAGATTAGCTGCAAAAATTCTGCGGCGGTCCAAATGTACTTCATACAGTTCTCACCTAGCGGCAAGTACCTATGAGGTAAGGTAAGGTAATTTTAATTATGTCGTACAAGAGCAACACAACGGGCTATTGACAACGATCCGGGATCAATCCCTAAGGGAAAGATCCGACGAGTACCTATGAGAGGTAGGTAATTAAGTAACGTAAAACAATTATGACAGTTGATTGATTGAGTGCACATTTCGCACCCCGGCAAGAAAAGTGACACAACTCAAAATTGCACAATTTGAGAAACATCAACTTAAAGGATACTATGAAACTTATATTGAAATAGTATAAGCTTCTTTTAAAATTTTAGGTAAGTATTTATGAAGGTAACTTCTATTATATACTATAGAAGAGTATTATAACACGCTGGGGCACCTGATACATATTTTTCAATGACATAACATTAACATTATTATTTTTTTTGACTTGTGTCACTTTTCTTGCCGGGGTGTGATGTAATCCGTATTGTGTGCCTGATCTCAAGGATCCGCTTAAAAATCGTCAAGTAAAGGACATACACACAGGCCCTGATTTACCATTAGGCCCGTGAGGCACGGGCCTAGGGCCCCCATAATTTAGAGGGCCCCTAAGTTTCAAAAGTATCTAAAAATTATAAAAAGTTTTTAAGTAGTTACATAAATTATTGGATATTTACGTAAATGAACGTCGACCGTTTCCCCCACTATCACATTCTTGTAATTACATTAATTATCTAACTATTATGTTTTTAATTTCCATCTGCTTTATTTTGTTTTGCCAAGAATTATAAGTAATGTCACGATTTTCTCAAACTTTTTGGTGGCATCTGTGAAACGGTCAACAGTCAAATACGTAAGTACCAATTATTGTTATAGAATTAGTTTTTGTGATGAACAAATAATATGAGGGAGGGGCCCCTTCCTGCGTGTTGTGCCTACTATACCAAATTTTCTAAATCGGGCCCTGCATACACACAAAGGTTTCTACTGACGCAGAAGAGAATAGACCCAGGAAGTAACAGAACCTGGCGGGAATCAAACCTGTGCCGTTTACAACTCGAAGAATGCTAGCGTAGTGGGCATACCCACTGAGCCAGAACGTCCCCTATGATAAAGTTTTAAAGTGAAATGAAGCCACCGCCGGATGACGAATGAAATATTTCCGGTTTTAAACTAAATCGATTTATTGTGGTCTTGGCGATGTTCAGCATTTGATTTTTGTAAAATCTTAACTTCCTATATATATATATATATATTTTCACGTTGGGTTGGCGTGGAAGTTTGGAGAGTGGGGTACCAGCTCAGGTGTTGCTTCGTCATCTGACCGAGGTACAAAATTACGAGGTGTTGTCATCGGATCTTTCCCTTAAGGGACTGATTCCGGACCGTCGTCAATAGCCCGTTGTGTTGCTCTAGTACGACGTTAACTAAAATTACCATTACCATTACCATCCAATATTTTTTTTCGAGGCCGCGGTGGGAAGACTAACGGATTAGAATCCAACAAACTAACGGGCTGGCGCACATTAAATTGGTCGTGGCCTCAAATGTGGAGTAGAAGGTTGGAGAGTGGGGTGCCAGCTCAGGTGTTGCTTCGTCATCTGACCGTGGTTCAAATTTACGAGGTGTGGTCCTCGGATATTTTCTTTAAGGGACTGATCCCGGACGGCCGTTAATAGCCCGTTGTGTTGCTCTAGTACGACGTTAACTAAAATTACCATTACCATCCTATATTTTTTTCAACGCCGCGGTGGGAAGAGTAACGAATTAGCAACCGGAGGATTGCGAGTTCGAATCCAAGAAACTAACGGGCTGGTGCACGTTAAATCTATCGTGGCCTCAAATGTGGTGTGGAAGTTTGGATAGTGGGGTGCCAGCTCTGGTGTTGCCTCGTCATCTGACTGTGGTTGAAAATTACCAGTTCTACCCCGACTTCATGCAACATTTGTATATAGGGTGTTTTCAGAAAACTAAATATAGAACGCTAAAATAATAATTGCTTTTAGGATTACTAGCAAAAGACTTGCTGAATGCATTCAGATACCCTCGTGGCTCCACTAAGCTAGCCACCTTTTATGTGTAGGCGGGGCGCAAGTTCAATTCCTCCCAAAGTGTACTTATCTCTTCGGTGGAAATGTCCTCACGATGGCGTGGTGTGCCAGCTCATGTGTAACCTCGTTATCTGACCGTGGTTTAAAATTACGTGCTGTCCTTCTCCCAGATCTTTATCTTCGGGTTTAATGTAGGACCGTCGCCACAGCCCGTTGTGTTGCTCCAGCGCGAAATCAATTTTAAAAAAATGACATACCAAAAAAAATTATCTTGTGTTAAAACTTTCCGTTCCTGTATATCTATTACTTGATGATGTTTGTCAGAAACATCAAAGGGATGAAATTGTCTGAAACAGAAGTAAAATCTCCGACCGTCTGGATTATATTTATGCCAAAAATATGGTAGGTTAGTGGATTCCGAACTTGACGTTGTCTTGTATTTAAAACCAAACACAAAACTAGGAACATCTATGCCAAGATGGGATTCGAATCCAAAATTTGTAGAACCGAGGTCCCAATCAGTTGAAGATACAGCAGTTCAGCAAATCAATTTAAAATATAGAATCATTACAAATATTTCTCTACGTCGAAAGCGCATTAACTATAAGGCATTACGCTGAGTTGAACTTTTTAATTGGAAACCAAGTTTTGTTTGAATCTTTTAAAACATTTTGTTTCCCAGGAAACTAGTTCAATGACACAAAGACAAATATTTTTTGAAACTGGGTGCCATGACTTTTCGTGTATCAAATACACCCATGTTTATACAAAAGTAAAATAAAAAAATCAACTTGAATTTCAGCTTTAGTCCTATACAAAAATGTTTTCAGCAATATGTCGAATCTCGAGAAGTTTTGGATGATCGAGGAAATCATAAATAGGCGAAACACATTCAACATTTTCAATCTTTTGCATAGTAAAAAAATTCTGTGATCACAAAAATGTCTCTAGTTGAAAAGAATGTTTACCATATATCATTAATCAATAGTATCCAATAACAAAAAAGGAGCCTTCATACAAAAAATTGCTTCTGTATGGTGGATTAAGGATTTATGTAATCCTTATGATCTTCTTTCATTGGAACTAAGTATGTGAAATGAGATACTCATAAATTGTATTTCATGTTTTGGTTTTGAGCTTGAAGCAATTTAAAATATTGGCCAATGACTTTTTTTTTAAATCTTTGAAAAACATATTATAGTAATTTGTCTTCTACTCATTTAATTAGTGACTTATATTGCATCACTGGAAATACTGGTATTATTTTAAATGTTTATTGCACTCATTTTCTTCAAGCTAGACTTACTCAGCTTAAATCACTAATTGTTATTTCTTGTGCTACTGTAATATTACCATCTCACACAACATTTGGAAATTATCTCATTAAAATGGAAACTCTCATATGAAAAATTGCATAGAATTAAAAAGATATTATTCAACATGAAATCCCAATGTTTTTTGTTCAGATAAATATACTAAAATATTAATCCAGTTTCTTAAGCACTGCAGGACAAATTTAAAATTTGTTTGCTTACATGATTTTTTTACCTGTAAGTAATGAACCAGTGTATTTTACAGACACATGTGGAAAGGTATCTGGTTATCAAATGAAATCTTGTAAATCAAAAGTTTTCATAAACAAAAACAAAACCTAAATACCAAATTGTAGATCAGTTATTAGATAACAAGTTTAAAAATTAGCCAATAGGACTTTTACAAGAAATGCAGACTTTGGAGTCTGAAATTAGTTTAAAATAAGCATATTTGTTGCATCCAATAATGTTAAAACCTCAAAACCAAAATATGGATAGTTAAATGATGATATGCAAGTTACACAAGTCAAAATCTTAATTTTTGCACAAAGAATGAGTAAAAAAAAAACTAAGGTTGTGCATTGTGCTAATAAGTGTCAAATAAAAAAAATTAAGTTTATTTCTCTCTCTCTCTCTCTCTCTCTATAACATTAAAACGTACAAAATAAAAACTAATCAGACTGAAACAGAAAAAGTAAATAACACATTTCGATACCAAAGCACTTTTTTATTAAAACATCGATACTTGAATGAAAATAAACTATAAAATCTTATTTTTGGTTTACACTTTTCAACATGTTTCACATTTTTTTGTACTTTAAATTTCACATGAAAAATGATGCAACAATAACAATATATACAGTAATAATAACATGATTTCAATAGTTTAAAAGCATACAATATCCATATATGGCACTGTCATTTGGACACTCTTTTTGTTATGATGGCAGTTGAATATTTACAGCTTTTAAAGCATCAAATGCCCATTGTGGGTATTCCTTTGTCGGATACATCTGCAACATGAAATCTTTGATGAACTTGGGAAATCTATTTTCCAATATGCTCTCACGAATGGATTTCATTAGATTCATCTAAAAGTAAATCACAAAAATGAAGTCAGCCTTTTAAATGCAAGCGGTTAAAGATACAACAAAACTATAGGAAAGCATGTTTTAAACATTTCAAAACTAATAAGTCTTATAATTAGGCAGTTCTTTAAAAAGTACCAGTCTTATTTTTTACGAATAAAAAATATTTTGAAAGTTTTAAATGCAATATCTCTATTATTTTAAAAGGAAGTGTTTGTGTGTGCTGTGTACGCATAGTCCTGATGAATTTGTGACACGTACAGTAATAGGATTTGGAAAACAGGTAGTCCGAATTTTTTGCAATTTTTGTGCGCGCACACACACAAGCCCGAATTTTAAAATTTAATCTAGAACATTTTAAAATGAATTCGTTGGAATTTAATTATTATTGTTTTCTTTAGAATGGCAACAGCATAAAAAGAAGACAAATTTTTTATTTATTTTTTCTGTGTTTCCGTTTTATTTTACAAGGAAAGATTTTCCAGTGGATGAAATAAGCTTAACTGGAGTTATGTAGTTCTTTTACTATCTCCTAGATCGTTAAAGATAGAGTAAAAATTTCAACGGATTTGAAATCTGTGGAAAATTTCACATTAGATCGATACCTAAAAATATGATTTCCTTTAAATAAATTATTTTTTAATTGAATATCTTTTATATTTTTTACAAGAGATTTTGTGATGTCACACCAACTTTAGCGTTCAAGATATCAACAGATTCCATTACCTGCGCTCAAACCATTCCAGCAAAGAAAAGCAAATCAAATAAAAAAAAATTTTGACTGCCATTGTTTAGTTCTTTTTTATAAATTTGGAATCGTTAAAGATAGATTAAAAATTTCAATGGATTTGAAATCTGCAGAAAATTTTACACCAGATAGATACCCTATACGTTTTATTAGGTCATCATGGCGTTGCCCATGGTGATGGCCGCTACGAATTCCAATTTGGTTTGCTTCAAAAACCAAATGGTAATTCGTAGCAATCACCGGGGGTTACCGAGCAGTGGTCACACCTGAGCCCACAAAAAGAACTGTCACTAGCAAAACTCTGATGGCCACACAGTGGCTAGTTTATAATATATTTGTAAACAAAATATGCACCAGAAATGTTGTTTTATACTTGCCATTTTGGCTGAATAGAAAGGCACTACATCATATCGACATAACCAAATATGTTTTTGATTGAATCAAAAATCTGTACTTTTCAGTATTTAATGTGGCATTGCTAAAGTGAAGCCTACCTACATCTACTTAGAAAATGCATCTTCAAAGCATTTGGGTGAGGAAATGCTTTATAGCAACACTAATTCAATCAAGATAGTAGTTTGCTGAAACATTACTGTGCATGTACATCACTCAGTTGGAACTGCAGATTAAATTTGGATTTGTAAGAAAATACCACTGAGATCCAGTTGTCTTTGGTCCTTGCATTATATTCTTTTGCCAACTGAAGGTGAGCTGACTACATCAAGAATAGCTTCTTAAACAGTCAGGTAGACTCAAACAATTAAGTGAACACCTAACAGTGCCAATTGCTATTTGTCTTTCAAGAACACTTTCAAGAAGTTAATGTGGCAAGCCTATTTCTAGGTAAACTCTTCAACAAAACAAATCAAAGGATAGTATCAATATAACCTCTATGCCTTTCATTTTATCAGTACTATTTTTTCCCATTTCTTTAATAGCTGTGATATTAAGAATTGAATAAATCTGACACTTTGCAGAATCTTGAATAGAATATACTTCATTGTGACTCATGCAGCAAAAAACAAGCCATATCAACATTTCTTCTGTGATTGTTCATTCCACAGTTTTCTTCAAGTGAAATCACTTAACATACACAATTCTGAAACGTATTAAAATTTTTAGGCTAATTCCGCTGTTGGCCAGGTAACGTATACATAAAGAGGGTGTCCGAGCACACGCTGATTGGTAGCAGTCGGTCATGTGACTTGCCGAGAAGTGCGTCGCAGCAGAACTTTTGTAGCTTCCAACGGAACAACATGTATGAGACTTGACTCTCTAGCGGAACATATTCCCTATTTTAACATATCTATTGTAAATATGTATATAGTACTTGTTCATACGTGTTTGAAATAAAACATAAGAAAAAAGTTGGTCCGTCACTCTAACAGAACTTCACAGTTTCAAACAGAGGGTAACATGCAATATCTGTTACATATGATTCAATTTCCAATTTAATACAATTTGTGAGTGCTATTTCAAAAATTTCTATGAATTTGGTGTAATAATTTTTTTCAATACTGGCAGTCAAAAAGTAATGAGGAAAACCTGAATAATACTAGTGCCACAAATGTGAAAAAGAATGACGTGATTGTACTTGATGAAATGCATTAAATGTTAAACATATCAAGGGATTTTCAGTAGCTTAAAACATGTATGCATTTTACACGAAACATTATTTAAATAATGAAAACTAAAACTAAAATAACTAAATAATGAAAACTAACATAGTACATCTTAGGAGGTTGGTATTTTACACAACTGATAGAAATTTATGAAAAGTCAAGAATGCTTTCTTGCACTGTTTTTTAGGATGGAGAACTAAAAGTTACTGAAATACTGGGGATTCTTAAATTAGAAAGGGCAGATTGCTGAGTGAATAATTGTTCTTTCCTGTCAAGTTTGTGAATGTAAGCGACTGAGAATATTTTTTTAACAATAAAGCTAAGAACCCTCTAGGTTAACACTTCCTTACCTTTACAAGACCCCCACCCCATATTCTACAGCCACAAATGATCAAAACCAAAAGATACAATTATATTTTGATGATTTCATAGGGTTGTTTTGAATTTTATGGCACATGGACCAAAACAAGACCAGCTGAGTCAAATGCAAGATATAATTCAAAACAATGAAAATAGTAAAAAGTTCAAACAAGTTAACCATGAAAAGTAGATTTTAAAATATGTGTTGATGGAACAGACGAGGTTTAAGAGTCATAAGAGGTGCATGTTAAAAGATAAAATATATATCCACTGCGTGGGTAGCCCGTGCCCGTGGTGTTGGTTTGCTGAGGGCAACGCTGTGATGTAAGGTATTAAATCTGGCGTAAAATTTTCCGCATATTTCAAATCCGTAAAAGATATATTCAATTAAAAAATTATTTATTTAAAGAAAATCATATTTTTAGATAACAATCTAAACTGAAAATTTCTGCAGATTTCAAATCCGTTGTCATTTTTACTCTATCTTTAACGGTCTAGGAGATAGAAAAAAGAACTGCCTTCAGTTAAAAGATTTTATCATCCGTCTGGAAATTTATTCGTCCGCGCAAAATCAAAGCGGAAATGAAAAAAAAAATTTTCTACGCGTTCTGTGGATGAAAAAAAACTTGGCATGTTTCCAAACCCTGACTGCAAGGTCACACGGGTAGAAAAAGTTCTCCGCGTTTGAAAAAATGATGGAGAATAAAATTATGTGAAATGCATTTAAAAATCTTCTAGATTGAATTTTAAAATTCAACGTGAATTGTCAGGATTTTATGTCAAGAAACAGACAGATAAACAAACAGACAAACACTTCCTTTTATAATATCAGAGAAAATAGGTCATCTGTAGAACATTTTATGAAGGCTAAAAGTATAACTCAAGACTTAGACTCGAGAAAAATTGCTAACAATTTACAATTATCATAACAGTTATTAACCTTTAGACTATATGGTGGTACAGCAGTTGTACCTTGAAAGTTATAAGTAGAGTTCGGATCGATATGCAAAAATGTGACCTGAAATATGCATTTCAAAATCTGAAAATATGCACTAAAACCCCCAAACATGCGAAATTGCAACAAAAAAAAATATGTCATTCTTACAAAAAGGGTAATGAGAAGGATAAAGTGAAAGTGAGCCACACTTTCATTCAATTAATTCGCAAATTTATTTATTAATCACTTCACCCACTGTCCTGGCAATCTTGGAGTGATTTGTTTTTTCCAACTCTTTACATAAATTATATAACGCCAGCAGGGATCAGTCATTTCATCGACATCCAGATGGGGGAATCAGCTATCTCATTTTGTATTCTTTGTATTACCTTCTCGTACACTGGCGTAATGTAGTTCTTTCTGTGTTGATTTAATGAATAATTTCTTTACCTTCAAGAAGGCTCTAAAATGTTCATTCTCCAACTTATAAAGAGCAATATTGGATTTCAACATTGCCTTGATCTTGGTATATCTCGTTTTGCTCCAAAGATTTTGACACTCACTCAAACTTTGATGCGATGAAAGGCTGTTGAACAACATTCTTATGTTTTTGCACCTTTTCCACTTTTTGTTTGTGAATCCTGAGGAAAGTTCTTTGAAAAAAAATATTTGTTTCGTAAAAATGTTTAACAATAGAGAAAAATTGTCAAAATATGCACAAAGCATGCAAAAAAAATAACCAAATATGCAAAAAGCAAAATAAATTCGTTTTTTTTTGGTTGCAGATTGCTAAAAAAACACTCAATACAGATTTGTACCAAAATTTGGGACTAAAAAAAAGGTATGCAAAATCCGAGCTCTATTTGCAAGAATCACGCCAAGAAAGAATTTAGACTGCGGCCAGTACAGCAGTTGTACCTCGAAAGTTAGAGGTCTCCCACCAAGAAAGAATTTAGACTACAGCCAGTACAGCAGTTGTACCTCGAAAGTTATAGGAATTGCGCTTGTTATATCTATAGCCGTAGTCAAAAGGTTAAACAAAGCAGTGGAACTAAACTTACTTGATGAGTTATGTTGTGAGTAGTAATCATGTGACAAGCTGCAGTTTCTCTTCGTATAAGCTGATAGATGTAAGCTCTCGAATAACGAACACAAGTAGGACAATTGCAGTTTTCATCGATGGGTCGAAAGTCTTTGGAGAACTTATTATGCTTTAAGTTTATTTCACCACCAGGAATTAGAGCTGTGCCAAACCTCTACCAAAAATAAAAAAGTTATGTATAAGATAATGAATTCTGTAAACACTGCCAGAAAGAAACAATAATCTATGAATCAAAAAATTATATTTAAAAATTTATTAAATTGTATGTACAAGTTTATTTAAATTACAGCAAGAGGAAAATTTCAATCCTGAATCATCAACAGCCAAAAGAACTGTTCAGATCAGAATTCCCACAGATCAGTTAGGCACTTTAAGTGACAAAGATATTTGATTTTTTTTTGTGCCAACAACTTTTCTTCAAACTTTAACCATCTACACATAAATTTAAACTGATAGCAATAGAAACAATGTTCAAAGTAAATAATAAATAGAATATTTACTGCAGTTCTTGTAGGGTAAACACAATCAAACATATCACAGCCAAGTGCAGAGCAAACAACCAAATCAACAGGAAACCTTTAATAAAAAAAATCAAACACTATAATTGATAGTTATTTATTAGTTCCCCAGTTTAAAAATCAATTTCAATGTGTTATTGGTCCAAAGAGTTAGAAACCTTACTATATATAAAATAACACCTTATTGTATCTGTCTCTGTTTTGAGTAATAGATACCGATTTTCTGATCAAAATGGTTTGAATTGAATACCTTTATTATAGTCACTAGGGTCTCGCCCCTGGGATTGCTAAGCAATCCGATTTGGTTTGCTTCACAAACCAACACTCCTTTTGCAGGGTCAATCTCTTTGTGACTGTGAAATTATCTTAATAATTCGTATAATCCTGCTTTAACTTTTTGGTCAATGACATCTCAGCGAGGGCTTCGCCCGATGCTCGCTAATGCTCACCAACCCATGGTGATTGCTTTGCAAACCTAGATTCCTTTTGCAAGTGACTTCCCTTCTTTTACTTTAACACAATGCACTCTAAACTAATAGCTGCATCAGTAAAAAACCTTCTAGTTCACTGTACAATTTTGAATAAACTATGTTAATTTCATAATTTTCTGATCTGTACTTTCTGGGGAAACCGTCAACGGCCAAATAAAAATAATAATCGTTGCTATGGTAATCTTTTGCAAGCATCTTCCTTTTCAACAACGTCTTCAAAATCTAATGCTAGTGGTGGATTAAGTAATTTTGAGTCCTAGGCACAAGTAACTTAGAGCTCATTTGCTCTTAATTCTAGGATTTGTAGATGAAAATACATATAGATATACTATTTCAAATTAGACATTAAATTTTATAATTACTAGACAACAAAACAAACAGATAATATGCTTTAAAACTTAATTTATTTCGTTTTTATTCTAATTAATTTATAAGTGAGTTTAATTTATTAAATTTTTATTGAACTATCCACCTTAACTGTTTTAATCATTGAAATTAATTACTTTTTGACACCAAGTTCAAGCAACAAGTTCAAGTCATAAAGATTCTCATATTTTTAAATTGTTAGTTTTCATAACATAAAAAAGTTGTTTGTCTTCATTTTAATGGGAACATAAATTGTCTTATTGAATGTAGCAACAACAACAACATATAACTGAATGAAATTAAAGGTTCTGAAATCAACATTATAAAAAGCAGAACTTTCTCTACATCAAAACACTTGATATTTTAGTTAATGCTTTAATTTTCAAGCTTGGAAGTCGGTCTACAGTGAAAGCGTGATAAACATAGCTAAAAGTACTAATTAATATACATTAAACACAGAAATTAATGCTATATAATCCACAAGGTTAATCACACCAATGCTTAAATTTATCCAGAAAACATTTTACCTAAGAAAAGATGACTTACCCAACTCCCATAAGGTATCTAGGCTTGTCTTTTGGTAGAAGATCAGTACTTAAGTGAACCATTTTCCAAAAATCATCCTTTGCTTCACCACCACTTAGGCCACCAATTGCATAACCAGCAACTTTTCTTTTCAGCAACTCTAAATAAAAAAACATGCTACTAAATATACAAATTTGCATTAAATTATACATTGATGGAACTTCATCTAGAATATAATATTAAGTTCAGTAGGCAGTTGAATTCATGTTACAATGCAGCAACACAATGCACCATTGGCAACGGTTTGGGTAGGTAGGTATTTTAATTAGCAGCACACTAGTGCAACAAAACAGGCTATTGGCGACGTTTCTGGATCAATCGCAAAGGGAAAGATCACCTGAGGTGCCACACTACTCTCCAATCTTCTACACCAAGTCCAAGTGAGAACATTTGGGGCCAGACAGATTTAATGTGCAACAGCAATCATGCATGCAATGGTTGAGTTGGATCGAGTTTTGAGCTTGCAATCCTCTGGTCGATAGTTCGCGATTCTACCAAATGTGCTATCACGGCCATTTTAATTTTAAGAAACAGATTATACATATATATAGTTAAATATATGGTTTGTTGCTTTAGGTTTTATGGCACAGGGTCAAAAGATGGGCGAGTAGTGCCTTAAATATATGGTAAAACCTCTCAAAACCAATTACCTGATTTTTACAAATATGGCTAACAATTATTAATCTATACTATTATAAAAGGAAGTGTTTGTGTCTCGCTATGCAGTGTTTTGACGAATCTATGGCACTTACAATGAGACTTGGCACACAGTTAGTCTAAATGTTTGTGCCCAGCCAGAGTTTTAAAATTTAATCTAGAACACTTAAAAAAGAATTTAATAAAATTGTTTTCCTTATGGTGACAACAGCATAAAGATATGATAGATTCTAAATTTATTTTTTCTGTGTTTCCAAGGAACGATTTTTCAGCGGACAAGAAAAAACAAATAAAGGACAAATAAAGGTTTTAACTGGAGTTATGTAGCTCTTATTTCTATCTCCTAGATCGTTAAAGATAGAGTAAAAATTTTAATGGATATGAAATCTGTAGAAAATTTTACATTAGATCGATACCTAAAAATATTATTTTCTTAATAAATAAAATTTTCAAATTGAATATATCTTTTGTATTTTTGCAAGAGATTACTATCATATTTTTGTCAATACACATTTTTATAGCATATTTTAGTTGTAACTAAGTAAAAATATTATTTGTGAAATCAATTGCAGAGATAGGTGCAACTCAGAACTCAAATCTTTTCAATTCATCCTTTTCTCACATTACTCTTCATCTATTTACAGTGTACTACTTTTAAAAATCACCAGATCTGAGAGAATTTTAATCATCTAAAGATGTATACTTTTATTGTCAACAGTTTATTTAATCTGTTTTATTGAAACATTGTTGTCAGTCTGTATTTTACAAAAGTATAAACTTTCATGTTAAGAAAACATTTTTTATAAATTAATTTTTTAGTGAATGCACTTTCAGAATTGGGCAAAATGCTTAATGAAATTTGAAGGTATAAATTTTTTTTAATGCTTTTGTAATAGATCGTTTAGGGAAAATAGGGGGGAAAAAAAAATCTGACAAAAAAAAATGCTTAACATTAGAACATATAAAAAGAATAAAATTATGTATATTATCAGGTTCAACAAAGGTTGCTTTCTACCTGTTGCTCACCTAAACCCTTAAATATACAATTAGAATAAAGATACAAAAGTATTTTTATGCTATATTATGCTGCAAAAGAAATTTTAGTTTACCGCTGTTATGCTATCAACATAATTTTGTTCATATTGTAAAGCAAGATAGGCTTGGAGAATTTGATTCTAGATAATACAAATTAGGTACATTTTTTCAAGACACTTCATACAACTCAACATTATGAAGCTAAAACTGGCTTAAATTCTAGAAAAGGTTTATTAGTAAAACCATCATTAGCAGAAATGAAGTTAGTCATAGGTGAGACAATAGGAATAACTAACCATACAATGTTTTTAAAGCAATTTCCATTGACAAGAAACAAGTTAGTCATGAAGAGAATGCTGAACATAAAAGTAACAGGTGATTCAGAGTGCATGGTTACAATATTGAAATGCCAAATACAGCTTACACATTCTAAGATTTTAAAACTGATTAAAGGACAAACTTCCTTTATAAAAAGGTCATCAAAAGTCAGATATTGTACACTAAAATCTAGTAAAACCATTGTTGAGACTTCGTGAATTTTGTAGAAGAAAATATGTTGTAAGCATTTAATAAGAAATACTAACCTTTAGCACACTGTCTCCTAAGTTCAGGATCAAGGCCACCTTGCACAATTGGAAATAAATTCTGGCATTCAGGTTTCTGGTGATATTTAATACATCTATCCAACCATCGGTATGTTCTGGAAAGTAGTTAAAAAGGTAAGTAACATAAATAATTTTCATACCACATAATTTTTTTAGTAACCAGGTTTTCGACCATGGGCAGTTATTGTAAGGCCAAAAAGTTGACTGACTCATGATGGAAGTGGTTCAATAAAATCAACATGTATATGGACAAACCGAGCATCAGGTAGAGTAAATGTGGCGATGAACTGTAGAACGTTTGCAAGGATAAATACTACATTGTATGTGCTCTTCAATTCATTTGTTCATTGCCAAATACACAGAGAAGTAATAAACTTAGATATCGGAGATTAGTGAATGGGAAAGTCCATAAAGCTGATTAAATATGATTTGTGGATACAATTGTCAAACAAAGGTCAAGGATGTTCAGTGGACATGTCCCACAACAGTTCCAAATTAATGAGATGAAAAAATATTTTGTTTCTAAAATGAGTGTAGTGTCGTCATTCATGGTTAGTATCACTTGTATTTCTGAATCATTCGCTTGGGATTTAGTAAATTCTAGAAAATTTAACAGTAACTTCTATGATGGAGAGTACATCGGCATGATGTTAGCGCCTTCATTATGGCCTACATCTGTTCAATAACTGGGAGATATATTTCAAATCACAGAGTTGTCTTGGCAAACATCTATCTGGACTTATTTTAGAAGGCATATATCAAAGGCTTTTGATCAGTGAAAATGGTGAAATCATAGCCTTAAAGCATATGCCTGAAGCATTTGACATATGTGTATACTATTAATAGATCTATGCCATAAGCCGACCAGTTTCGTTGGCTTTTGGAAAGCTTGGCAGATAGAAACCAAATAGGTTCCCAGGCAGCATGAGTATTGCCAACAGCTGAATTGCTTACATCAAACCAGACACTCAACTTCACTCTACGAATAGGATGTCACAAAAGAGTTGCACTCGCATTTCAGCAAGGCATTTTCAGCATCCAAAACTGTGCTCAGGTACGTCAATCCATTGAAGTAACTCAAGATGTTTCATCACTGCAATTTGATTTCGTTTTATTCATCCATTCATTCTAAGAATCTATTTAAAAGGCAAATATATATGCTTCTTTGGGCATAAAAAGTCTATGGAAATTTACTAATCCAAAAAACGCTTTAATTGTGCGATAGTGGTCAGCTTTGGAAAATTTTTTATACATTCTGCACCTTCTGTCAGAGGCCTTCAAATAAAAATTTTAGAAGTTTGATTTCTGTGATGATTTACTAATGTGAACAACAAAAGCAGAAATGAACCAAACTGCTTATGTAAGCTCTTGAATAAATTGAAGGGTGTAATGATAACACTTTTAAGAATATCCTCTGGATTTATAGGGATTTTAAGAGATCTATGTGCCAAAAAAGTTTAATTCCATGGAGTTCAGAAGTGAAGTCTAAGTGTTCTGATCAGGATGTGGTGGTTTAATAGTTTCCAGATATTTCATTTAAAGTTTGTGATAGAGGCTATTTCCTGTTAATCATAATGGAAAGAAAATGTTTGTACATAATTTATAATAAGAACTAATATTGGTTTGAGAACCTATAAGTTCATACTTTGATGGATCAGGTATTAAATTAAAATTATACAGCAAATCAACATCTATTATATGGTTGGAAACATTATGACTAAAAATGTCCATTTAAAAACAAGCCGAAGATCAAGATTAAAGGATAAGGTTTGGGTGATATGAACATGAATAAAAAAGTGTTGGCCGCATCAAGTCGCTTGTACACAATTTGCAATAACTAATATTGATTTGAGAATCAACAAGTTTTTGGGGTTGGATAGATCAGGTATTAAATTGAAGTTATACAGTAAATCAGTCAGGTTGGAAACATTACTGACTTAAAAAATGTCTGTTTAAAAACATGCGGGACACCAAGATCTAAGGATAGGGATTGAGTAGTAGCAAATAGGAGAAGAATTGGTCATATGAGGAAGGTTTCGGCTTTGTTATTTAGATGTAGGAATAATAGAAAAAATCGGATCCGGTATCATACTAAAAATTTATATTAGTGTTATATTATGTCTGTCATGCACATAAAGGCGACAAGAATGCTTCGCAAAGGTGCAGCTCACTTTAACTCATGGTTGTTCTTTTTTTTCTACAAATTACAAGGAGAAACACTTTGTTTTAGCTTTTTAATGGTACTTACAATTCTCAAAATTTTAATTTTAGAATTGCAGTGTTCCCGTTGATTGAAATTAAAATTCTGACTAAGGCATCAGTCTCCTGAAAGTTTATCTATATGTTTGAGCAATTTTCTTCTTTCACTAAGCAGTTCATTTTCAATGAAATTGACTGAAGAAACAGAACAAGCTGGAAAGGGTGTGAATTCAACATGGTCTGCTAATCCAACACCTTTGTCAAGAGAAAGAGCAGTGATGGCAGTAAGAATGGTTTGAACTGAAGAGGGCAATTGTTGAAGAAACTCCAACGTCAGTTCACCAGAACATCATGTGATCTCATGGTACGTAAAAGTTTCGTAGGCCTGTGATCGCCCAGCTGCTCTACAACAACGTTTGTTGAGCTCCGTTTTCATATGGAGGTATGGATTTGATATAGACATCTGATGATTGAGGAAACATGCAGAAAAATGTGAAACACTGTAGAAAAACTTAGTTTTTGCTTCCAGTAAAAGGTTTAGATGTTCCTAACTCAAAGGTGCTTTCATATGCTATAAAACGCAAAGCAGGATTGCCAAAATTATAGAGGAATTTTATACCACTTGTTTCCATCATGATGGATACCCAATGATCAAAAGTTGAAAGTTACAAACCCAGGTGCGTTTATGAGCCAAAAGCAAACATTTGAGATGTGCAGTACAAAACGAAGGAGTACGAAGTTAAAATCAGGTTGATGAGTATATTTGAAATTTTTTTATCCACTGGTCAAACTGTATCGCTTTGTAAGAACAACCATTCCTTGTCTAAATAGTTTAGTAGTCACCATAGTGGTGTGCAATAAAGATTCCGAGAACTAGAACATAATTTATTTAACAAGACAACTAGCAACCGAAAAGTAAAGTAGTAAAATTGTTCTCTCTTCTGTGTTGTAATTTGCACACTACAAATTTATGTAATAAATAGAGATCACACATTTGCATTGCAAATACTCTACAATATATTTTATTTAATATTAGATTAACCCTATTATATTTTGTGTACTTGTCTAATTGCTACACCTAAGAATGGAATAGAGCATCTATCTTTTTGTTGATGTGATCGAATATAAATGTGCTATTTTTGAACTGGCAGAAATGTTACTATGACAGGATTTACTGTGTGTGATTCCCACATCATAAATTGAACCCCATGCATTCAAATTTCTGAAGCAACATTTATAATTTTCCAAAATATGAATAATTAAGTTATTTTAATCATCCAATACATATGCAATTGTAACTTAAATAAAGTATTTACTAATACAATATTCAGAATAGGGTGAAAAAACTAACCTGTGCATTGCTTCTTCAACTCTAGGACCTGATATAGTACTGCTGACAACATCATCTAGCTGCATTATGATATCCGCTCCAATGCTATTTTGGATATCAATTGACTTTTCAGGAGATAACATAATTTCTTTCTCATCATAAGGAGAGGTGAATTTTACACCTTCCTCAGTGATCTCAGACAGCTTTACAAGTGACACCATTTGGAAACCACCACTGTCCTGTAATAGAATTTACCTTTTTAAGGAAATAAAAAAAGTTATTTTTTCACTACACAAAAAACTTTTAAGAAATTCTACCATTTTTTTCAGTATCTTTACTATTTTTTAGATTTTTATTGTTTCTTATGAAGTTTTCAAAAACAATTCTTTTTTCAAACAGAATTAAAAATTCACAAGCTATAACAATGAAAATATTTGTACAGATAATCACTGGTCTTTTTGACAGCTGTAGTGAGTAAGTTGAAACTAAGTGCTTTAAGAATACATAATTTTTTTTACTTGGAGCTGTTACAAACAAAAATAACTATTTAAACTTCCTTATTTATTTATCTTCAACATTCCCCAAAAAATTGTTTCAAATTAAATGTTAATATCAATGTAAACATTATTTACATTGACAAATGAAAAATTTTCAAAATTAACTTACAGTTAACAATCCATTTTTCCAATTCATGAATTTATGAAGGCCACCAGCTTTATCAATGATTTCTTGACCCTAGAAAGTGACACATGTAAAACTTGAAAACAAACTGCCATCACAAATTTAACCATATTACAAATAAAGATTTTTCTAAATTAGTTTTTAAAATATTCTGCATGATTTTGTGAAAACATTTTACGATCCATTCTAGTATAGAATCAAAAATTGGGAGCATAGATTTTGAATCAGACATGTTAATACAACAGTGATAGAATAACCTAAATTTTGATCAAATCAAATTACAGACACATAATCTAAATTTTGATGAGCAAATCAAATTACAGACACATTATCTAAATTTTGATGAGCAAATCAGACACAAAAGGATAATATATGTTGAAAAATCGTTCACATTGCTGATGATGATGCTGAGTACTACTTAGCGTGAATGCACATACCGGTCTCATTCCTAAGTGATAGGTGTTAGATAACATCATGTTACAATTTAACTCTTGTAATTCTTCTGGAAGTAAGCCTTTCAGAGTTCCTTGAGTACCAACCGGCATAAATACAGGAGTATTTACAACTGCATGTGGAAGGGTAAGTATAGAGGTTCGAGCTTTTGTGACCGAACATGCTTTTAAAATTGAAAAAGTTAATGCGAATTCTGAAGTCGAAGCCGCTATGCATGCCGCCATCGTCCACGAATGTAAACAAATACAAAACGTTTGTGGAGTTGAAACGTTACAGTACTGATATTCGCTTATTTTTTTTAAAACAAATTAAAATGGCAAGCCGATAGCTCTGATTAGATATTTCACAAAGACCGCGTTCGTGTATAATTCTTTGAAAAAAATGTGTGTATACGACGTTGATTAAAAATTACCAATTACCTTTGAAAAAAAATGTTATCCACAGAAATAATTCGTCATGTGGCCTCCGTTTCACTAGACGTTTCACCAGTTCTGAAGTTGCATTTATGAACGATTGCATACAATGCAACATGAACTGATGAAACGCAGAGAAACCTAGGTTCATTTCCATAGGTTTTTTTCTTGTTTACAGTGGCTCATGAAACGGCTACTTTTCACACTAGAAAAAACTGAAGGAATTTTTGGAACGATCCTTTCAAATAGCTTGTACAACCATTGCGATTTATTTGCGTGTACGAACGCGACCATTGTAAATAACAATAGCTATTTACTCTGTGGGACCATAGACTTCTAATATAATATTCTCCTATAATTCTTCTATTATATCTCCTCTATGTGTGGGACTCTTATGTGGGATTCAACTAGTTACCACCGTCCCAGCCTAAGCCATTCGATGGATCGATACGTAATTTTGAACCACGGTCAGATGACGAGACACCATCTGAGCAGGGTTGGGTGTAGATTGGGCTGTAGCGCGTTACTTGTAAAAACTACTTTTTACAGTAATCTTATAGGCAATTCGTTACGTTTGAAAACCAGTAATTTTACAGGTAATTCGTTACATAATTTTCGATAAAGTAATTTAAGTTACAGTAACGCGTTACAAAACTGAAAGGACTCCTTTAAGTATGGAGAACCACTTAATATTTCTTTAACACAGGGTGTTAAAAATAGATTTAAACATTTTTTTTACTGATAAAAACGTAGTGACTGTCAGTATTATTCACCCAAAGTTTAAACTCGGTACTTGGCTTGATCCTTTTATAACTGATTCTGATTGGGATACTGTCAACGCATTTCTTCAGAGTTCTTTTATCAAACGAATCGTAGAAGATAAATACTGTGCTCACAAAAATGAAGCCTTTCCTACTGATTGTACTGATGATGACAAACATTTATCTAGCAGTGACGATGAATTTTTTGAGACAGTGAAAACTAAACATCCTTCTGCCGATTTTGTTTTACCCTTTTATTTTCAAAACAAAGATTGTAGTTTGTCGTCATTCTGTTCTCTACCTACAGCAAAAAGCATGTTGGTGAAATACAATACTCCCTTGCCAGCCAGTCCGGCTCGTTGAAAGATTGTTTAGTTCTGGCGGTTTGTGTCACCGACCCAATCGCAGCCGAGTAAGTGACAAAAATTTTGAGATGCTGCTTTTGCGGTATCACAATAAATAGATTTTCTTATAACGATGTAATAAAGTTTTAAAAAATCCTTTGTTTATTGATTCCTACATTATTTTTAAAACATTTGTAACTATGGAATTTTGTCGTAAAAAGTAATCGTAAAAGTAATTGTTATTGTAATGTGGTACTATTGAAACGAAGTAATTTTACAGGTAATTCGTTATTTTTTAAGAAAACTAATTGTAATTGTAACAAGTTACACTTAAACAAGTAACGGCCCAACCCTGTATCTGAGCTGCCACCCCACTCTCCAAACTTCCACACCAAATACGCAACGTGAGAACTCTATGTGGGATAGATGACAAGTGTGACCAACAAATTCTAGTTGACGATACGACAAGTCATAAAAAAAATCGTCAATTTCCATACAGAATCAAAGGCAACAAAACTGAACTCCTACTTGATATAAATTGTTAACGCATTGGGTAGGTAGGTATTTAAATTAACGTCACTCTAAAGCAATATAATGTCTGGGAAAAAACTACTAACTTAGTGGCGATTCTACTAATGTACTCCGTGGTAACGGAAACGAACGTCAAACTGGAGCTCAACAACGAGCTATTGCGACGGTGAATCCCTAAGGGAAAGATTCGAGGACAACGCCGTGTAATTTTGAACCACACTCAGATGAGGAGATCAACATCTGAGCTGGCACCCAACACTCCATACTTCCGCACCATGCCAATGTGAGGACATGACAAATAAAACTTGTACCAGCACCATGTACAGGACGGTCTATAGTTGGATCGCGTTTCAATCATGCAACCCTCCTGTTGCTAATGATCTGCTCTTCTGACCGAGCTACGGTGGTCTTAAGCGAAAGTATGGTCATATTAGTGGGTCCACAAATATTTTCAGAACTGTTCATTGTATTGAATAATTAGTTAACGGGTAGGTAGGTTGTTGAATTTATACCACACTCTAGAAACAGAATGGACTATTGGAGACCGTGAGGGGTCAGTCTTGAAGGGAAAGATTCGAGGACAACACCTTGTAATTATGAACCATGGCGAAATTACGAGGTCAATGTCTGAGCTGGCACCCCACTCTATTAGCTACAGGGAAAGAATAAAGATGGCACTAGGAAAGTCAAATTTCTTTCGACATGTGGGAGGGTATTTAATTGCTGATACATTATTTATTTTAGCCTTATTTATTTGCTAAATTAAAATTTTTTTTATTATATGGGTAGGTATTTAATAAGCGTTGCACTGGAGCAACAATTTTGAACTACGGTCCGATGACGAGGTCACACCTGAGCTGACATCCCACTCTCCAAACTTCTACACCTCACCAACATTACGACATTTGAGGCCACGAGAGATTTAGCGTACACCAGCCCCTTTGTAGACAAGGTCTTAGGTTGGCCTCCTCCATAACTTGCCATTGCTCCATAACTTTCTTATCCATTGCTCTTCCATCCAGACTACCGGGCGTCTTTAAGATAAAACAAAAAAAATGTATATTTTCTTATTCCGTGTCATTCGGTTTTGAGCTTTTGCAGTTCATTCTATATTCCTTCCAAGATATTCATTGTTTGAATTTTTTTCAAATTTGAAATGAAATTTCATTCTGAAGAAATGTGAAAGTATACTGCGTTTAATATATATATATATATATATATATATATATATATATATATATATATATATATATATATATATATATATATATATATATATTTTGTATCTCTCTCTCTCTATATATATTTTTTTTTTGTATCTCTCTCTCTCTATATATATATATATAGATAGGTATATAGATAGATAAAAATATGACTTTGGATGTATGTGTGGCTTTCTTCAGAGGTTTGGCATCTCTTTAAAAAATTGGAGATAAAATGGGCTTCGGCATTCCATACGAAACTGTGTTTTGAAGTCGTATTTGAAATTTTTATTATGGAGTGTTTACTGTGTAGTTTGAATTATGCAGTGATCATTGCAGAAACGAAAATTTTTTATAAGATTAAAACTGAGCCATATTTTTAAAATTTGCCATACATTTTTAATTTTAATATGCTTTAAAGGTACTTTCTTCTGTATTCTCTAAACTGATACGTCTCACACAAATCTAATTATATATTTAAATTGCTCCAGTTCTTTATTTTCATGCTGGTTTAAGAGACTTGCTTTTATGTTGTAAAATAGGTTTCACCTTTTGAATGAAGTAATCTGAATGGGTTTTAATGCATTCTACCTTCTTTACAAATTTGAAAAGACAAAATACATCATAATTTTGCTAAAATGCATTTAATTTTCTGATTTTCTTAGTCAAATTTTAACAATCAATTCGTTTCATTGTCTCAAGAAAATGACGACTTTTTCCCTGGTTTTCTTAGGACATATCGAGCATTAACATTTTTGTCGCTTGGTTGAAAAGGTCCTTTGCGTAAGATTTTAATAACACACATTGATTTATAATTTTTATGCAGGTTTAAAAAAATATTTTCTTATGTTTTGATTCGTTCATAAGGTCTTAACTAGAGAATAGTGGTAACCTTTTCTATTATAAATTTCATTAGCTTGAAGTGGTTTGTGGGCATTTGCCCTTTTGGACATGACCTTTTTCTAGCAATATAAAGATTTATAATCGATAACAATTTTAATTAAAATGAAATATCGATGAAAAATGCATCTAAAGTCAGAAAATCTTTATTAGTTTATTGACATTTGCCCATGTTGATTAAGCCACGTGCAGACAAGGTACTTGGGAGAGAAAACTGTGTCATCGGCACATTTTTTCACGAAAGGATGCCAGTTGTCGCAATGAATGAAAAGTTGTTGACTGCTGCCATGTGCGAAATGTCCGTATCGTTCAGGACAGTCGAACCAACCAATAACATCACCAGTACCATCAATAATGCAGTCTAAATCACCTTCTTCGCAATCGGTAGGCGGTGGAGTGTTTGGCTTCGGGACATTTGTGGTAGATTGAGGTGGCGTTGAGATCTTTGTAGTAGGAATGACTGTTGTACTTGGCCTAGATGTAGAGGCCGTCGATGTTTGTCTGATGGTTGCAGAAATAGTTGACGTGATTGGTCTAAGTGTTGTGGGCATTGTTGTAGAATCGGGTGTTGTAGTAGCAAGGGTTGTTGTGATTGGCGAGGTTGCTATCGTCGTAGAAACAGGAGTTGTAGTAGTTGGTCTAGTTGTAGTAGCTAGGGTTGTTGTGATTGGCGAGGTTGTTATTGTTGTAGAAACTGGAGCTGTAGTAGTTGGCCTACTGGTTGTTGCGATTGTCGAGGTTGCTATCGTCGTCGAAACTGGAGTTGTTGTAGTTGGCCTATATGTGGTAGAGGTTGTCGTAAAAACCGGGGTTGTGGATGGTGTTACTGTGGTAGTTGTTGGCGTCACTGTAGAGACTGCAATCGTTGTAGTGGTTGGCGTAGCTGTGGTCGACGGAGTTGTAGTAGATAGCTTGGTTGTAGGTCTAGGTTTTGGCGTCTGTGGATTCGGGTCTAAAAGTATCATAACCAAAAATAAAAAATTAGAATTAAAAAAAAAATCGAAGGTATATTTAGGTGCTACCTTCAATCACTTTAAATTTTAAGCAACTAAATTAATTTTAAAAGTTCAGAAAATTCGAAAAAGCAGGTACGCATTTTTGACGAAAAAATAAATTAAATCTTTCCTCTATAACACGGAGAAAAATTATTATTATGTTTCTAATTATACTACAAAATTGACACAGTTCTTTATGGTATGAGTTATGAGTTCATGTACTTATTTTCAATCGTTTTGCGAAAGAAGTTCCTATCAATGTTATTTTGAATTTTAAAATACTTGTCATTTTACATATGCATTATCCTTTAAAATCATCATCATAATTAAATATTCTAGAAACTTTATATGGTTAAATCAACTCACATATAAACATAAGAAAGGTTTTTTACATTTTAGCTAGCCAATTCTATTTACACGAATTAGAAAAATCTATCCAGAAGGCAAACAAAAGCTTTGTTTTCATAAACATACCATCTGGGTTAATTCCATAGTCACAAGTGACTTGATCTTTCGGAAAACATCTTCTATAGAAGGCATGGTAGAGTTCATATTTGCCACAATTAATCACTGTAGGAACGTTGTAAATACAAATTAAATACTTCGAGCAGTCTTCGGGGTGAGGAAATATTCCCCACAGGTAAGGACATCGGAGTTCTTTCTTCTTGTCTTTCTTTTTTTCGTCATCTGTTGAAAAATGTAATAATTTGTTTCCAATTAAAATGAAATTGAATGATTTTCAACACGAAATGTATAGGTTTTATTTTGATATTCTGAGCTCAATTTTGGATAGACAAGGATTGATTCGACAGATTTATGGGTTAGAGCGGCTTTGATTTGGCCAGAGTGAGATTCAATCTTGGCCTGTTGTATTTAAATTCAGTACACTAAACAGCTTAGACCTCAAGCAGGCACGAAGATAGTTGAAACTGGAAATGATAGAGAAATGAAACAAGATATCAATTTCCTCCTAGTTGCTTATCTTTGTAGGAAAGCAATTTAACTTGTTTTGGAATAAATAACAGTTTTGGACCTCCGAATTTACTTGTTTCTCTGTGAAACAACATTACAACGATTTATTTTGGTTGAAAACTCTACTTGAACAATATTTTAGGGAGATTCTCAAAATGTGGGAGCACTACATGTTAACTATGAGTAATTTTTAAAATTTTGAAATTTATTACCAATTCCTTTTTTAGTGTATTGTTTATAGGCCTAGAATACAATATACAGTCATTCAAAAACAGGATCTGTTCTCCAAAATTACTAAAAAAAGATTGAATTTCAAGACCCGTAGGTTACAGATTTTCGACATTGCTTTCCTGTAGGTTACAGATTTTGAACATTGCTGGCCTGTATGTTACACAACTTTGGCATTTCCCAGTGTAATGACTTTCGGACATTGTGTTATTACATTTTTGTTACATTATTATTATATTATTGTTGTTACAATACATTGGGTCAGAAAACGAAAGTTAATTTGCACGTTAGAAAGAAATCGTTAATTTGCGTATTTGAATGCTATAAATATATATTTGTTTATATCATTCAAATACGCAAATTAACGAAAGAGCAAAATAAAATGCTGGGGTATTCAACAAGAAAACGCAAGTTAAAACTAACCATGCAAGCATGCTGAGAGATGCAGACTGATTATAGATAGCGCTGCACAACACGCAAACGATTATTAGAGAATTCAGTTGAGCTTTCTTCACGGGATCCGCCATTTTGTATAGGTGAACTCTTTAATAATCGTTTGCGTGCTGTGCAACGCTATCTATAATCAGTCTGTTACAATAACTTTATCCTTGAAAACTCATGGAAAAGTTATAATTCCTATAGAATTAATCAGGAAAAAACACGTTCTAAAAATCTAAGTTTCTTCTTAAAAAATTTATTCAAAGGATCATATATTACAGCCATAAAGCAGAAAATAAAAATGAAAGAAAAATATTATTTAAAAAACAAAAAACAACAACAAATTCTTTGCAATCTTGTTAAGATTGTTGCTACATCACGTCCAAAATTAAGTAATGAATGACACCGTCGCCATTTAATATCGATCGTTACACGTTCCCGGACACGTGGCTAGTAATGGTATTAATATTGTATCTGCTAAATTCACTTTATTTTTCGATAAAAAACTATTAATCTGATGAAAAGAGATTACAATTAATGTTTTGGGACATCGGCACCTTCGTAACATAAATTAAATCGGAAAAATTTTGACATCGCAGTTTTAAAAATAAGAAAACGTATGTTTAAAGCAAATAAAATGCAAAAAAAAAAAATGCTTTAAAACGATTAAAAAGTTGTTTTAAAGACAAATAAATGCAGTTTAAAGTACAAGGGTTGTTCAAATGAAAAGGTACGAAACGACACTATGGGTATAAATGAAGACTTTATTCAAAGTATACACCATTGGCCTGAGCACAACGATCCCATTGATTAACGTGCCGAAGGATTCCTTGTTTCCAGAATTCCTGTGGCTACGACGGGTCTTATACCGAATGAGATGTTGAAGTGCTAGCCCCATACGCAGTTCCTTTTGCTGGTCGGTGATTTGCTTCGGAACCCACTGCGCGCACACCTTATGATAACGCAACCTGTCGTGAACAATTGTCCACAACTCCACACTGTTCCAACGCTGACATCCACCTTCACCGCCAACATTCGCAATGTGACACGCTGATCACATCTCACTAGGTCGTCCACCTTGTCGATGAGATCGGCCGTGATGACTGTGTTTGCCTGGCCTGGTCTCGGATCATCAACCGGACTCTCACGGACTGCACGACAAAGGACTAACACCTTCCGCAGTCAAAAATCGGATAACGCCTTGCTGCTCCTCAATCGTCGAATTTTGCAATGTAAACGCCATCCTGTCCTCGCATGCAATGCCGCGTCAATTGGACGGCGCTCTTTATAAGAGCCTCTACTCTCTCCTGCGCATGCTCCGATCCACGACGGTGATTCCAATCGCATCTAGATGTCTCGCTACGTTCTCCCATAACGGCATAGGCAAATATGTTAACGATTACGATGTTACGACGTTTCGTACTTTTCCATTTGAACACCCCTGGTACTTACAATACATATTTTGCTTCAGATATAGAGCTATGTCGATCGTTACTCTTTGACATTGCAAAATGCTAGAAAGGCTGTAGTTTTTGTTTATTTGTTAATTATTCAAAATTTTAAAGTAATGATGCCATCTACTGATCAAAATAGTAAACAAACTATCGTTATACTCTATTCATTTATTATTATTTTTCTCCAATTCTGGAAAACACATTGGAATTTATTTTCTGGGTGATGTACTGATCAGTTAACATTTTAGGTGTCAAAAAACTGATATTTTCAACTAAAGAATTTAATTTTAAGGATATTTACACCAAACTGTTGTAATAATTCATACTAATTCTTGTCTCTGAACAGAACTAAAAACCCACTGAGAATAAAATTAATTTTAAGAATTCAGTTTACTTGCTGTCAAAGCTTAAAGTTATGAACTGTGTCTTGTTCCCACCTTTTGAGAATTACCCTTTACAAAGTGAAATCAGTACACAACTTACCTTCACCTACGCCACCAGGACGGTTACCACATCTGACGTACTTGTCTTTCAAACATTCCTCTTTCCGTTCGTCGTATAGGGTGGATTTCGGACACTTGTGGAGAGTCGGGATGATAGAGCGGCATTCATAAAACTGCGAACAGTCCAGAGGATCCGCGTATCGACCATGAGGAAACGGGCAACGAAATTTTCGATTGTCTGTTGGAAAAATAAGAAACCTAGCAATCTATACAATCGAAAAATTTATACACACATTCTTCTTTTCGGGGACCCCGAAATGAAGAGCATATAGGTTATCGATAATTTTGCGTTCTTTGAAACATATAGCGAAAGCAGAATACAGAAAAAGATGTTGGATATGCCTAAATAAAGCGATGCATACATTATATGGACAAAAATATATGGACACTGCAGAAATTCGGAGGATGATCCATCTTAGTGCGGGGTTGTTTTCCTGATTAGGACTCGGCCCATTGCTTTATGTACCTGGTACCATGAACGCTGAAATGTACCTCGACGTTCTGGATAATTCGGTCTGGCCAACACTATGGCAATACTCCGGTGATGATGGTTGTTTCTTCCAAAAGGATCGAACTCCATGTCATAATGCAAAACGTATGACTGGTTTCCTGAAAATGAGGTGAGTTTGCTTGACTTGCCTGTTCAGAGCCCCGATCTCTATTCGATCGAGCACTTGGGGGACAAACTGGAGTGACGAGTACGACACCGCCACGCACACCCATTTTCACAACAATCATTTCTCACAGCCTTGCAATAGGCAAGGCGAGCTATTTCTGCCTAGACTTATAGAAAACTTATGGGAAGTATGCCTCGACGTGTTGCAAGTGTAATGCAAGCAAAAGGAGGGTATACCCGTTTCTAAATAGAATAATAAAGCACCTTTTCTGAAAAACATGCAGTGTCTAAATACTATTGTCCATATAATGTATATATCCTAATATTTTCGCGGAATTTTAGCAATAAAAATATATCTCACCTTCTTCAGTTGTTGGAATTTCGGTCGTTGTGTCTATAGGCCGTATTGACGTTGTGCGGACATGGGGTCTTCTGCTTGTTTTCAGTTCTGTTAAGAAAAATTATTTCGCCTTAAGTAGCTAATCATACGAATCACTTAAGAAAGGCAGCAGTAACATATCTTTCCACTGAAACAAGTTAAAATTAACCCTTTCATTCCGATTCTATCAAACATCAACCTGACGCCAGCGGATTTGCATAAAATGCGACTCTTTGTATCTTGTTCCTGGTCAATTGAACGCCGACGTCTACATGAACATTTTGGACAATCAGCTTCTTCATACGCTCTGGCAATTTTATGAAATGGACGAATGTTACTTCCAGGACGACAACGCTCCATGTCATGTTGCAGCCTCTGTCAAGCAGTGGTATCAAGATATGGATGTAAAACCTCTTCCCTGGCCTGCTCAGAATCAACCTAAACCCCATATAACATTTGTGGGACGAATTAGAGTTAGAGCGACGTTTTCGGACCGGGGAACCACGTCCGAAATCGACAGCTGAGCTGGAGACATTCTTGCAGCAGGAATGGACACAAATACTCATAGCTGTGTATCAAAACCTTGTTGAAAGTATGCTCAGAAGGGTTGCTAGTGTAATTGCAGCACGTGGTGGACCATCTCAATATTAAATCATGTATTATTTCCCTTATACCATCACATCTTGCTGTCCGGTCCATTATTGTAGGGTAGTGTAGTTCATAAATTCTTTGAAGCATTTAATAACCAAGAGAATTCAAATGGTTTAGTCATTTATTCTTCAATTATAGAAATGTGTAGCACGTGGGATGAAGAAATACAGGTCATGCACAATGCTGAAGGGGTTGCGCATGCATTCATGGTACAGAGAGGTCTCTAGTTAAGAAAGTGTGGCTAGTGTTCGAAACCTAGCATGCAATTTGACCTCAAAATTCCCCACAAAGGCTTACATTCAGATCGAGGTGCTGAAGAGACCAGACAACAAATGTTTCACATCATCGTCGTGCTCATCGAACTATAATTGGACACATATACCAGTGTGAATGAGGGTATTGTGGTCTTGGAACACGGTTATTTGCCCGGGATCACAGTCTGGAACATAGGATGCAGATGATTGCCTAGAAAGCTGAGATACTGAACTGCTTTTATTTTCATATGCAGGACTACAGTTGGTCCCAGACCAAGACAAGATACTCCTTACCCCCACTCCATAGCCCCTCCATGCTTAAGAGTCAACATGAAAGGTTTCTGTGGGCCCGTCCAGGATATAAACCACTTCAGGGTTCGAAATATTGTAAATACAGATTCATTCGTGAAACAAGATTACCTTTCCTCACTGCTGTTGTGTCTCATCTTCTGTACTCTCTATACCACTGTAGTCACTTCAAAGTATTTCGCGGTGTCATCAATATTTTTTGGAACACCCACTCTGCTGTGCATGCTAGTATCACGAGTTCCCGTTGGATAGTTTTGGTTGATAAGCAATCCTGGGAATTTGCGTTCATCTTTGAGGTTATATGGGATACCTTTGTCTTGTGCTTTCGGGCTGTTATCCCCTTCAATACTGGTCTATACTTGTCAATGAGCTTGGACTTTTGCCCACTGTTCTGTTTCAAAGATGACGTTTTACCATGTTTTGTGTAGGCTGTGCAAAAAGTTGATAGTTGACTTGCAACACCCACAAAGTTGACTGTTTTGGTCACCAAGGTTCAAATGAGGATCGCATCAATATCCATGCCTCTTTAAAAGGCTGAGAGATCGGACATAACGGCGTTTGACTGCTATCAGAATGTTCACATATAACCCGGACAATTAATGATAGTCAGATATTTTCACCTTAACAGCCACTAGATGGAAGACTTCTGTGCAAAATCGTGTGGATTGTAAAAACGAATTGCTGCTCTTTTTCAAATGAGTGTTTAGATTATTTTGTCCATCACCTGTATATATTTACCGTCTCCAATATTTTCAGAATAGTCTTTTACGAAATAAAATCCATCATTACCCTTCCCAGTGTTACATCCAAACGTTCTATACATTCTGATTACATTGTAATATAATCAGTGTGTGCTTATGTTATGAGATTATGAATGTATCTATTATAACAGAGAGAAAATGACGAAGAAATTATAATGTATAGATAATATAGGTTTAAGAAAGAGGCATAGGTTCAATGAGAAGAAAAATAACACTCACGATCTTTATCCAGTCTTTTTCCACATTTGACTCTTCGTTTGTCTATGCATTTTCGACTCCTTTCATCATACAAATTCGGTCCGTAACATTGAAACAAAGCCGGAATATTATAGACGCACACAAAATATTTAGAGCAATCATATGGATGAGCGAATGTTCCCCAAATGTATGGGCATCTAAATATTTTTGACTGCTCGTCTTTTTCCAGTTCTGAAAGTTAAAAAATTATAATAATATAAAATCTATTTCATAACTTTAAAAAGTAGTAAGAAGGTTATAGGAATTAATATTTTAATAAATTTTGTATGCTATCTATTAAATGAATAATTAAATTTCGTTTTCAAATCCATGAGTACCTAAATTGACCATCATTAGAATAATCATCGTCACATTACATCCTACAAAACACAGGTCCTTTTGAGAGATTGTGACTCTTGGGTGTTCTTACCTTATTTTCTTCTGTCTTGTAACTTTCTCACATAATCCACATTGCAACGCATTCAGTGCTTTAAGTACCTTCTAGCCTTATTAATATTTTATCTTTTAATAAATGTTCTACTTGACAACTTTGTGCTACATTCTACTTGATTCGAAAAGAAAATTTTTCCTAAGGATACTCTGAGGGCAGGATGTTGGTATGTGTTGAAATATGATACAGCTGTGACATGTACATACGATACAATACATGAAATATTTAGAAGTGCTTGGAGATTGTTTTCAATGAGTGATTAACCTATATTAAATTTAATGGTGTTTTATTTTTTTAATAACAGCATTATTTACTTTGCATGTAACAATAATACTTTTATACATCTTGTAGTCTCAAGTACTTTCTGCCGTTAATGTTTGTTCCACTTGGTTGCTTGGTTGAACAAGTTATACTCAGTTCTTCACTTCATGTACCTTCGAAAAGTACAATACGAGCAAAGAATTAAAATATAGATCCTGCTTGGTCTGACTCAGACAAACCAGAAGGTAACCAGGAGGTACTTGCTTAATATTGCATTGGAAGGCATTTTCTAAAAAATATTGTTCTAAAGCTTCTTTTTCTCAAAATTTAAAAGAAAGTTTTTACTTTCATGTAAAAAAATTACTCGAAGAAATTACCTTCTAAATTTGTTTGCATATGCTCTGCTAATTTTAACTTTAGGAGAGAAGTGATTTAGTCATCGTGGTCTAACAAGGACGGAATTGCCTACCATTTGGCGTTTACCCTGGTGCACCATTGCGGCTGAGTTCACCCTCACATAATGCATTCAAAACGCAATTCCCTTATAGAGAGCACACATTCATACCAGATGGGCAAACATCACATGCCACCCCGGATTTGAACCAGGAATCTTTCTATGTAGAAACACCCTGATTACCAGCCCGATTTATTGACACCATTGTTAGGACCTTAATCAATTAGAATTAAGTTAGAATCAATTTCTTTAAGCACTACAAGAAGATATCATTCTTTCAGACTTCAAATAAATTCACTTCTAAGGATTCCGATTACCTGATTACCAGCCCGATTCATTGACAAAATTGTTATAACTTTAATCAATTAGAATTCAATTAGAATCAATTTCTTTAAGCACTACAAGAAGATATCATTCTTTCAGGCTTCAAATAAATTCACTTCTAAAAGGCTACATTTCCTTCCATTACTGACAAACTGATGAAAATTGAGAAGCGTTTACTTTTGTAATAAAGCTTAGTTAATTTGCTAATAACGTTTTGATTTTAAATTTCAATAAGAATACAAAATCCAACTATTATCACTTCTCAATATAAATATTTAGAAGCGTAGTAGCTTGTTGCTGAGTTACAGAAGTACAAAAATGGACCTTACCTTTGTGCTCATGATCACGATCGCGATTTTTATTGTCTTTTTCGTATCTGTCGCACTTTACTCTCCGCTGGTCGTTACACTGTTCTCTCTTCTGGTCATACAGTTTTCCTCGGACGCATTTCATGAGATGAGGATAGCCGTACCGACACTCGTAGAACATGGAACAGTCTTTTTCATGGGGATATCGCCCATAAATTGCCGGACAGAAAAATGATCCTTTTTTGAACTGAAGAGGGAAAAAATCTGCAAGAACGTTCTAATTACTCTATATCATTTACACTAAAATCAATAAGAACGAGTTAGAATTGAAGTGAACAGTCTGATACATCCACTACAATCAGGAACCTTCCTGATGGTGGTGTATGGTGTGGAAGTTTGAAGAATGGAATGTCAGTTCAGTTGTTTACCTCGTCATCTGTCCGTGGTTCATAATTATGTGGTGATTTCACTGGAACTTTCATTTTAGGATTGATCCCGGATCGCCACCATTGTGTTACTACAGTTCAGAGTTAATTAGTTACCCTATAAATGGTTTATTGGACACGCACTTCCACGTTATTAGAAAAAAAAATTGGGAATATCGAAGGTCCAATATACTCTTCGATTAATAATATTGCAATATGCAATATTATAGATTTTATACTTATTCTGGGTCTTTTTGCGAATGTAAAAAAAAATACTTTCGAATCTGCATATTTTGTTCTAATTTTACATTAGTATATTCAAAAAGCACTCATCAAGGGCAGGGATGTTTTGAGGGGAAGGTCATTGGGCTCGAATCCTTCCTGGAATCATTTTGGAATTAAAAAGATATTAAAAGCAAGTGCTCTAGCTATGTAGTACAGAATCGGAGTTTTGTACATTACAGATAAAACATCCGTATGATTCGTCAAAAATTTGGAAACAGTCGAAAAATATTTTTGAACGCGATGCTCCATTACGCCATGTAAGGAACCAGGAAAAAGATAACTGGACCATCGAAATTTTTTTTTTTGATCACGAGCTTGATAAAGAGTGTTTTGCTAATAAATAAAATATTTTTAACATGGGACGGCTTGCTGAGGTTTACACGTGATAGCTCATATCGCATGTACGTTTCAGACAACAATTCTGAATATAAATACATGTTCTTCTGGGAGTAAAGGTAAACAAACTAAAATATGATAGTAAATTTATCATTACATCGTTGCAATAAATTGTAATTTTGAAATTTAAAATAATCGATCATTTCATAGATTCATCATTATAAATAATGGAATTAAATACAAATTGAAGAAATTTACGATATCCAGTATCAAACTTATCTTTATTCCTATAAAATGGTCTCGTATTCGAATACGAAATCGGAAGTTTTATTTCTTGTGTACATGTTAATCTTATTTTAATAAAATCAAACAATCTCTACTTGTATTAAGGAATAACTAATTTTGTTTGAAAACAAGGAATTTGTGTCATTAGAAAATATCATGCTCAGATTATAAGATCGTATGATAAAATAATCATTGTTGCATGTAAAGCCATGTGCATTTTCAACACACTTTGGAACTCGATGCTTTTTTCTATGCCCCAGTCAATTGCGTGAATTTTTTTTTTTTTTTTTGAAATTATCATAATATAAATCTTGATCAGTTTGTTAAGCTCATTGGCATAAAAAAGCTTAAACGCTAAATATGAGTACGTAGAAAAGTAAATTTTGGAAAGTAGTTATTAGAATGAATTTCGATTTTATATCATTTTTATAATCTCGTGGTAAGAAAGTAAAACGGTTCTGAAAAATGATGGGCTTTTTCACTTCACTAGAGATAACACATGACAAACTATTTAGTCACTCCTTCGAAAGTAATTTTTCTAGAAGTAACATCTGCGTATTTTCTCTCAGAGATAAGATGTAGTGATATTATTAAGACACCGGTAAAAGAAAATTTCTAGAACTGGAGTTGTGTTGAAAAATATATTAAGATTCATGTGCTCTCAAAGCAAATAAGTTCACAAAAATCGAAAACTTTTTAAAAAGTAGATTTTTACTCTTTTGTAGAATTTATCTTTTTATAAATACCCCCCCCCCTCCCATTTTATGATTATTATTTAATTTTCCTTCAGTTTTCTTTTTAGAATCTTAATCTATTCTTACCACTAAGGATGCGACATCGACAACAAAACATCGGTGTTTAATATTAAAGCATCGATGTTAATAATACATTGCCCAAAAACCGTCGATGTTTTTAAACATCGATGTATTTAAACTTTTTTCTTCCATTTTTTTAAAACTGGTTTAGTTACTTCTAATATTAATGTTAACCCTGGAAGGGAAAGATTTAACTTGTCAGTTGCCGAGTTTATTAATTTAAAACTACGATATTTTTTAAACTGTAAAAACAAAGTCAAAAAAATTAATACGAACTATTTACAAATCCTTTGTTTTCAAATTGAATAATACAAAGAAAGTAATACAGAGGCTGTTTGCACATCTTTTAGACGATTTTGGTTAGCGGTAATAAAAAATCGGTTGCTGCAAAAGAAATAATTGCAGTTGTACTATGTTTTTAAAGGTCAAAATTACTGTCTGCGGCTTGATAGGTTTTTTATTCAAAATGGCGTTTTTAACGAAGCAGTGGTTCAAAGGCTATATTTATACTCTTTCCGAAGAGAAATATTCATATTCCGTTATCCAAAAACAATGTGAGAGTCATGGTTTTGTGATATCTAAAGCGTCGATAGGTAATATCGTCAACAAGAAAGGGAAAAAACGTCAAATTGGAGCCTTAAGTGGGACAAAAATTCCAAACAAGTATCCAAGGAAGATACGGACATCTTCGATTATTGCAAAGGTACGTTGTTTAATGTTAAAAGAAAATCCCCCTAGTCAAAGGACAGTTGTAAAATCATTAAAATGCTCGGTGTCCACTGTAAACAAAATGATAAACGTTAATTTAAATCTTAAGAAAGCGAAATAACGCAATGTACATCGTCTTTCTCCAAAGCATATCGCTGAACGCAGGACACGCTGCCGAATTCCATATGAAAAACACTTATCCAAAGAAAAATGGAAACAAATTGTCACAATAGATGAATCATGGGTGTATTTAAATGAGTGCAGCAAAAAAAGAGCCATTTATTATCATAAAAGGGGAGAAAAAAATTTAAGTACATGGTTCACAGAATCGAAAGAAAGTTTTTCTAAGGGATTCATGATTGTTGCTGGTTTTTCATATAATGGCAAGTTAAAAATAAAGAGAGTGGAAAAAAATGTCAAGATTAACTTCAAATACTATCAGGAACATATTTTATCGCCAATTTTTCTGAATGAAATACCATCGCTTTACCCACAGTGCCATCAATCTGTGGAACTCCATCAAGATAAAGCTAGCAGTCACACATCAAAATCCACAGTAAATTTCCTAAAAGAAATGGAACAAAAAACCGGTATCAAGGCCATACCCTTCACTGATATCCCTACTAAATCTCCCGATGTATCATCTATGGATTTTTGTGATTTCGGACTTTTAAAATCTGCATTATCCAAACGTCGTCCCACAACCCTTACAGGACTCTGGAAAGCTGTTCAGGAGGAATGGGATAGAATACCTCTTCTGACACTTCAAAAGGCATTATTATCCTGGAAATTACGGTGTCGAAAGATAGTTCAGAATAAAGGCTATCAAATAGAACATTTAAAACACAAGAATTTTATGTAATTTAGTTTTGTGAATACAATATACATTGTCTAAAAAATGTGTGAACAACCCCTGTATTTACAACAATTTAAAATAGTTACAACTAACTATAAGTATAAGTAGGTAAGTACAAAACAATAATTATTGTTAGTTATTGTTAATTATCTATCAACTTATGGGGAGAACATAAACTTATTTTTTATGTAATGTAAATAAAAAATATTGGGACCTATAATTATTGTGCCCCAATATTTATTTACTGTTTGTAAAAAAAGTAAGTTTGTTAACTTTCTCCCCCTTAAGCCGACTCCTTTTTTCATTGACTGTCCCACCAGTTAGGGAAAAAGCACTTTCTGGTGTGGAACGGATGTCGCCATCACTGACAAATACTTAGGTGCACGGTTATTTTTAAAATTTTTACCATAGTACTTTTTTCATTCAAAAACAAAACATCGACAATGCAAAAACACAGTTGTTAAACAAACATCGGCTCCAATAAATCGATGTTTTTTTAATAAAACATCGACATCAATGTGTTGCATCCTTTCTCCCCCCCCTCGTATTCCTAAACGTCAAATAAACGTGGAATCTTTTTACCTTTTCCTTTATGTTGCATAGAAACAGAATAAGTATAATATACTATCTATATAATATTATATAAGTAAAATACATGCGAATGCCCCTGAAACAGTAACTTACGCATCAGATCTCCGATCTCTGTTTCATTTCCATCCACTGCTTCAGAGAAACTCCACGCAGAAACAAATACAACTGAAACAACAATTACTTTAAAATCTATAAATGCGAACATTACTGCCTGTTCTTCATAAAACAAATAACACCATAGTCGACATAGGTATAAATTATATCCTAAAACCAAAATATTTCAATGGAGTTACATTTTACATCACACATTCAATAATTGAGAAATAAGGAATCATTGTTACCTGATGTTTCTTTAAATTGTTTGTGAAGGACATTTGATTATCTTAAGTTACCTTTAAGTAAGTTTCAACTTTCAAATTCGAAATTAATCTAACTCTGTTTTATTAAAATTACTGTTGGATTGTGATTGAGATAGTAGTCAATCTCTGACAGCTGCTTTCATATTTCTTATTCTAATTGCATAAATTCGTACGAATTTATTATTTATACTGTTTCAAAATTCCAAGTCCTACAAACGTTTTCATTTTAAAATAGCACAAACGGAACCATTATTTAAATAATCATACAGAATATAATGATTGAATCATCTCAGTTACAAAATTCATCATGCATGGGAAAAAATGGTATACAAAATTCATCTTTCTTTAGATCAGTAAGCCTTATCAAAAGAGCTAGCATATAAAAAGGTCAACATTGATTGATAAAAGCAATCATATTTCTGTCATCGATATTTGAAAGACAGAGACTTAACTGAATCTTTATATTTTAATAGCATGTACTTCGCTTAATTGTTTACTTTATTTTGCGAGTAACTCGGCGCATTTATTTTAATGTAACCTTCATCCTATAGACTTCTTTCAACTACTAATTGATGGTGTGATTCTCCACTCATCAAAATTTCGTACTGCTCTTAATGTCTATGTTGTCGAGTAAAAGTAATTAAAAATTCGACTTAAAAGAAAATGTAAAGATTTATTTTAAAAAAAAGAGAAAAATTACAGAATATAACAGAAGCGGAATACTAAATAAACACTATTCAACGTTATACAGAATAATAAATATCGTTTGATGTTTTATGGTTTGACACACCATCCTTCTGTAAAGCTCGACGATGCCATTATTAAAGGCACAAAATAAAATTTAATCAAAATATAGTTAAGGAAAATATCGTCTGCCATGAACGGCGTTTTCAACCTGGAATTCCTCTCGTTTTCTTTCATTTGTGTATTGTTTGCACAGTTCTGCTCGTGACAATATGCTTTAAAGCCCTTACTTACCAAACGAGAGAATATGAAGAGACAACATGCTTGATTTCCAATTATCACTCCCCACAAGAAGGAATTCGCAGAATCAGTGCGCTTTATAAGGCACTCTGTAAAAGGATAAGATAATTATTTTTCTGTTTGCTTGAATGAGATACTGATGAAGGTGCAACATCTGCTTCCCAATCAGTTCTGTGTCTGCTACTCTTTAATTCTCTTTAAGCCTCTAGCGGAAAAATGAATGCACTCCTAAGCTGTTTAGACACTAAAGGTCTTCAATTTGTGAGGGTATTGTAGACGATATACCAGTTTTGATTTGTTCAGAAAAAGGTCAACTTTTTTTTATTAAGTAACGAACATTTATAAAGTGTGTTTTTATGAAAATAACTTATCAACGTAACAAAAAAGACTATAATTTAATTTTGTACTTTTACAGCAATTCTGACTTTATTGGTGGCTTGATATCGTCAGCTCAAAGCAAAAACTCTTGGCTGACAAAAAAAAAATTATTTTACTGAGGAGCTTCGTATTAACTTTTCAACTAAAAAATAAATAAAGTTATTAGCATTTTGATAGTGTTATAAATCATTTAACAAGTTACAAAAGGATTGCATTTGACATTTTCATGAAAATAATTATTTAGCATCTCCGAAAAAATGTCAATTGTTGAGTTTCTGATCTGAGCTCAAGATATAGTAGTTTGGAAAATCTCTCTGTCTAAAGTCCTACAAAGAGTTATGCTGAATGGAAAATTCAGCCGTTTCTGAATGTGTGTTTGTAGCCACACCTTTAAATGGTTCATGGAGAATGACTCACTTCTTATTACCTATCATCTTATATATAATTAGTTCATTACTTCATTTTTCTGATTTTAAAATAAATTAATCTGTTTGTATGAAATTTAATGTCATCGCTAGATTTCATTCTTTTCAAATCCTATAATGAATAAATATTTCATTAATTATAATATATTTGATTAACTATTGACATTAACGCTTTTATGTACGGTAATTATAATTATTAAATTTATTTTTCGTTTGTAAAAGCTCAGAAAACGTGTATGTTATTTTCCAGTTCTACATTTTTCTCTTAGTTTTTAAGCCAATCCTACCACAATCTTCAAAATTTGTCAACGTATAAAAACTGCAGATTATGTCAATGCATAACAAATTTATCAACACCTGAAATTAATTACAGCAATAAATCGCATAATTATATAATATACATTTCGTGTTTCTCTCATCTGATACAAAATGAAACACAAATATCTAACATATTGATAAATCATAGTGTATAGTAATTTGAAAATATGTGTCAAAATAAACTCAAATAAATTGCCCATCGATCATTTATCATTATTCAAATTCCAGATAATGTTAACAGAACACAAATAATGTGTAATGTATATGTTAAATCAATTCGTATTTTAAATTCATTTTCATTTCGACTTACATCGTGCGATTAGTAAATAACTAGTTGTTGATGTATTGCAGTTTTTATCAACCATAGGCAATTCTTTGTTTAGTTTCTAATTACTAATAAATTAGTCTGCACATAACTACCTAGATTAATGTCCTATTCGATATTAGTCTCTATTTAAGCCCGATTGTGAAATATTTATAGTCCTTCAACCAATGATAGACATGCGGTCGATCTTTGAAGATGCTTAACTGCTATTTCGTTTGCAATGTCGTGTAATCTTCGCAGCAATAGAAGACATAGCAAATGAACTGACACGAGCGATCTTCGATGTTGAATTATGAATTTAATGACGAAATGATGAGCTGGATGAGCCCGGGGAAGCTGTCAAAGTGACAATATAAATCGATAAGCGAATGATGTACTGAGATTAATTGATCCGCGTCACCCGTTCAAAGGTGGTTATTTCTTCGAACTGTACAAATATTTCCATAAGAAAATAATATAATTCCGGTAATATACCTTCTTCACATTAATGTAGAAGACAAGAATTTCTTCGATACATCAGTTGCATTTTTATTTGAGATTAGGATTTCCGTTCCACCTTTTCAAAGGAGGCCATTTCTCCGAACTGTGCGAATATTTCCATACGAAAACAAATTCATTTCTATGTAATGCGATATTCACCCATTAATGTAGAAGACAAGAATGTCTTCGACACATCAGTTGCATTTTTATTTGAGATTCTGATTTCCGTTTCACCCTTTCAAAGGTGGTCATTTCTCCGAACATGAAATATTTCCATAAGAAAACATTATAATTTCTTTGTAATATGATCTTTACACATTAATGAAGAAGACAAGAATTTCCTCGGCACATCAATTGGATTTTTCTTTTTGATTATGATTTCCGTTTCACCCTTTCAAAGGAGGCTATTTCTCCGAACTGTGCGAATATTTCCATACGAAAACAAAATCATTTCTATATAATGCGATATTTACCCAGAAATGTAGAAGACAAGGATGTATTCAACAGATGTATTTTTATTTCTTATCTTACTCGTGTGGCTTATGGGTTGTAAGAATACGTTTTCTCTTTCATTATTTCACAATGCAAATATAAATTCGAAAAGTTGGCGGGGAGCAGAATAGCTATGCTACAACGTATTCATTTAGTGATTTAGTGAGATAAATTGTTCCGTTTTAATTTACCGGAGGGTTGCAAGTTCGAATCCAATCAAAGACCGTGGCCTCAAATGTTCTCACGTTGGTGTGGTGTGGAAGTTTGGAGAGGTGGGGTGCATACGCAGTTGTCTCGTGTCAGACCGTGATTAAAAATTACATGGTATTGTGCTCGGATCCTTCCCATGGGGGATTGATCAATTACACGTTGTTTTGCTCCACTACGTCGCTATCTACCTACATAATTTGGAGAAGGCCCATAGTAGCCCAGTTGGTAAAGCAACGGATTAGCAACCGGAGGACTGCATTTTCGAATTTAGGTCCAGCCAAATACCGTCGTGTACATGGGGACTGGTGCACGTTAAATCTGTTGTGACCTCAAATGTCTTTACATTTTCGTGGTGTGGAAGTGGCATGCCAGCTCAGGTGTTGTCTCATGTGTTGTTATAGTCATCTGACCATGGTTCAAAATTACGAGGCATTGTCCTAGGGTCTTTCTCTTAGGGATTGATCTCCAATAACACGTTGCGTTGCTTCAGTGTGCTATGTTGATTAACTACCTGACCTAACCTAACCTAATTTGAAGAACAGTCACGTGACTTGAATGCCGACTTGCGGGAGTCCTTTTGAGCAGAAAGAAATAAAATCTGCGTTTAAGAAACCAGTACGATTCTCTCACCGGTACAATTTTTGGAGAAGGGAAAAGGGGGCTTCAGACATGCTCTAAAAGTCAACACTGCATGCGACTCTTACGCGGAAGTGACATTCAAAATATTGTTGACGTTTAGGTCTTCTTCCCCCTTTCCATCCCTCACAGCATCAGATTCTCCGCTCAGTCACATTCCACCACACCAACACCACTGAGTCGAGGGACAATCTTATCAAAGAAAAAAGGGAGAGGGAATCTCAAGAAGAAAATTATCTCAGCCTCCCATAAGATGCTGTAAAAATTTCATTGTACGCAAGAGCCAATGCAGAGGGAAGAATGGAGAAATGAGTGACAAAAAATATTCCTCTGCATACATATAAATCTTATGCGTACGACAATCACTGCCCAACCTTGAAGTTTTCTTCCACAAATGTGACTTGGGCACTGTCCTAACCACCTGGGTTGGGCCACGAACACAAAAATGGTGCCTTCAGTGAAAAAGAAAACCTACAAATACTCAGGGAGTGGCCCGAGGGGGGTTCAAAGACCCTTTCGCTAACAGGTGACCGAACAAAGGCTAGGAATACCCTCCCCTTTGAAAAATAAAAAAGGAACCTTTTTTAATCTTTTCGACTTTTTCTCACCACCCTTCCGCCTTCTTCATTCTCTCCCTGGCTCTCGACGAACACTAAAAGCTGAAGAAAAAAAATTTATTCAGAAAAGACTCTCCATGCCAGAAAAGTTATGAAAATTCCATTTAAATAGTATGAAAATGTATTGAGGATGGACGATGTATTCTTAATTCGTCCTTACGTGATGAATGAATATGGAAAGTATGTGAACAGGGTCCCTATTGAGTTCCCTTCCGAAGGCATATAAAATACCGTTCGTTACTATGACAACCGAAATATACGGGATGTCAAATCAGGATGTCAAGTCAGCATGTCGAAATTTAAGTCAAGCCACAGATTGATCGCCATAGTTCTGTGACAATAAATTGGCTGAAATTCGTATGCATACACAGGTTTTCTCTACAGAAACGGAGCACTTATCGCATTCTGCTTCAGAGTGCAAAAGGGTTGCCTTACTGGAGTGTCCCGGAAATTTTTATAAGCCTCCCCGGAGAAAAAGATGTGGGGGGGGGGTCCTCGAAAGTTACAAAAAAAAATTTCTTTAAAAAAGTAAATTTTGACAGGGACATTTTGACAAAAAGGCATTAAAAAAATTATACGCTTACTAACCAGCTGTATTTAGTTAATTTTATAGCACTTGTCTGTCATGTAATAGGGTCTAGACTCGAATCGTTGTAACAACTTGGATGTTAGCTACTTGGTGCTGTTTTACAAATAGCTCTTTGTTCACCTCTTGTGCCAAAGGCAAAATACACTACCCTGCAATAACGGACCGGACGAAAGCGGATTTGCATAAAATTTGCATACTTGTTTTGGGGTGTTTTTCGTGGTATGGCCTGGGATCTTTGCATGTCCTTCCTAGTAAATTGAACGCCGAAGCCGATATGAACATTTTGGACAATCAGGTTCTTCCTACGCTCTGGCAATTTTATAGAATGGCCGAATGTTACTTCTAGGATGACAACGCTTTATGTCATGTTGCAGCCTCTGTCAAGCAGTGATATCTATATATGGCTGTAAAACGTCTTCCCTGGCCTGCTTAGAGTCCCGACCTAAATCCCATAGAACATTTGTGGGACGAGTTAGAGCGACGCTTTCGAACCAGGGAACCACGTCCGAAATCTACAGCTGAGCTGGCGACATTCTTACAGCAGAAATGGACACAAATACCCATAGCTGTGTATCAAAACATTGTTGAAAGTATGCCCAGAAGATTTGCTAGTGTTGTAGCACGTGGCGGACCATCCTCCTGTTAAAGCATGTATTCTTTCCACTATACCAGTGGTCCCCGACCCCCGGGCCGCGGACCGGTACCGGTCCGCCCAAGGAACAATAAATGATTTCCATTTTATTTACTGTGGTGTATTTCTCTCGGGTTTGTGTGGTTCTTATCTATGAAATGACCACTCAAATTAGAAGGCGGTAAATCAAAACTTGAAATCTGTTCTGTTACTAGAGCTTCAATTATGATTTATGAATTTTGTATGTCTCTATTTTCCAATTTTGACAAATGTGACAGCTGTTTTCAAGTTGGCAGACAAAGTAGCTGCATTTAAAGCAAAACTGAAGATGTGGGGACGGCACGTGAGCAGAGGCATTTTGGACATGCTTCAGACATTAGTGGGGATTTTAGGCAAGACTGAGCCTAAACATTCATTCTCCCAGTTGGTGCACGATCACCTGTTTTTGCTTTTTAAAAAGCACAACAGACCCAACCACAAAAGACCCACGGACTAGTAAGGAATGAATCCGCGATCTATTTGTCACCAAATCTGGTGAATCTAGCATGTATGTGCAAGAAGAAGATCAACAGAGCTGGAGATTGCAAATGAAGGCGGTCTTAAATTTACGTTCCAGACAACAACTCTGCTGGTGTTCTGGATTAAAGTCATGGCGGAATATCCTGAGATTGCCACCACAGCACTTAAATCCCTATTGCCATTTCCGACAACCTATCTGAAGCGGGGATTTCTGCAATGACAGCAACCAAAACAAAACAACGGTATAAACGGGACCTAAGCAACACACTTCGGGTGTCATTGTCTCCTATCAACCCCAGATGAAACCGTCTGGTTGCAAAGAAACAAGCTCAGGGTTCTCCTTGATTTAGCGTTCTAGTGAGTTAAAATGTTAAATCACTTTATATTCATTTTTTGGTGTAACTGTATTTTATTTTGAAGGCATGTTTAAATGCAATCAAATTAAAAATTTAAATAAAAACAGTCTAAAATATAAACAATCAACGTCCCATCCCCCCCCCAACCCCCTCAGCGTGCCGCGTTAAAATTATCAAACGTTGATCCGGTCCGCCGCGATAAAAAGGTTGGGGAGCACTGCACTATACCATCACATCTAGCTGTCCGGTTCATTATTGTAGGGTAGTGTAGGTCATTAATCGGGCATTTGAAATAAAAAACACTTGCCTTTTCTATGAATTAAAATTTTATTTACGGCTAAACAGCATAAAAATACATTTTTACCACTACTCCCATTGGATATTTATTGGGTTAAGAAAAGAACAGTGGTAACCAAGCTTTGCTGAACCCGAAAATGTACATCTTTTTTATAAATAATTCATTTAATTTGTTTTGAGGTAAAACACATTTAGAAAGGCCAAAAAAAGTAAATTCAGGTTTTGGGCATTAAAAAATATAAAAAAATAATAACAAAATGGTCTGACCAGATGCTTACGTAAAAAAAGTCTAACGAAAAACCAATTTTTTTTATAAATTTCGAAAATTAAATAACATTACCTTAAGGCATCAATTTAAAATTTTGGGATTCAAATTTATGATTCGCTAAAATAGTTTCACCGGCGTTTCGGGAATTTCCGTGTGGCCTTGTCTGTTGAGGAGTCTTATAAAAGAATTAATTTTTGTGACGAGTTAAACTTTCGTTTGAACGATGACTACAAGTGAAATGAATTTTGTTTAGTGAGCACTAACTACTTTTGTTTCTATGCTACTAAAATCGCACTGTATTTACTACGATATCTTGTAACAATTGACAGTAGGGTTGCATTCCACAATATCTCCAGCATATCGTTATTAGTTTTGATTTGGTCACTATATGGTTACTTAATGTTTGACAAGAGCCTTTCAGCTAAAAGTAGATTGCGAACCACTATGAACATCCACATCAAAACTGATACATGTCCAGAGTGTGATGAAACTATAGACGAAATATAATCAGGATAATAATTGCCTTTGAGAGAAGCTTCAAATAGTGTAACAAAAGTCTCGTGACTCTTTTTTGAAAAATCGATTTGGTTGGCCGATTTTGCATTTTATCACCTCGTTGGGTAATATAAGATCTTATATTTGGGTACATGATTGAATGCGCATTTCTATAGAGAGGCTACGATAAATAGTGAAATCCTCCGAGTTTACTTCTTTGTCACTCGGACCAATCGGATGATGAATCAAAGGCTAATCGTGTTCTCTCGTCCTGATGAACGAATGAGGTGAGGAATGTTTGCTTCCTTCAGTAATTTAAGGGTCACGTGACTACTAGTTTTGGTCACATGATCAGGGGCACGTAAAAAGGTTACCTTCGTTTACTCTACCTTTATATTTCATCTATGGCTGAAAGACGAGTCTGAGCGCAAACTATTCGGCTACCGGGCAGGAGTTATTTGGAATTTTATATTACATTTATACGCTTATACAATCTATACGCAATAATATTTATGTTGTGTGAATACATAATTGTATTAAGTTTTTAACGAATAATTTAGATTTATTTCTCGTGAAGGTAATATTTTTGATTTTCCAAGCTAGCTTTCTATGAATCTTTCTGTATGGAAGCTCTTAGAATATTTTTTACTTTCTTTGGTTGGTCGAGTTATAAACGCTGTAGCCCTTGGTTCAGCAGGCTCTGGGTACGATTCCCAGTCCTCGCATGGCTGTTCGTGGAGGTTTGGAATCTCTTAGGTCCTGGTCGAATTAGGTCCGAAAATAAAAGTGGCAGACCAAACTTTTTTTGATCATTCGTTTTGTTATCGCATAATATTCAACGTGGAAAGTCAGTCGAATCATTTATTCTTATTTCAATTTCGGTACGGGCGATCTCGTACCTACCAAATTTGAAATGCCGCCTTGGAGACAATTATTTTCTTCAGCTTATTTTACGGCATCGGGAATAAGAATTCGTCTACGACTTCTCAAATTCACCTATCGATAAATGTGGGACCGTTTCTGAAGTATGACCTGCCTGTGTTAAAACTTCAGCGCCCCCCATCCTTCCAGAAAAAAAAAATAAGGCTGACACCTCTTGTAAACATCCTATTGAACTCCTAATAGAAAACGCCCTTCATTGAGCAACCTTGAAAAATAATATAGAACACAGTCTTCGTTCTAGTTATTTTACCTCGAATGTATGAAACTTCCGAGTTTCTCTTATACAGTTCGCTTTAGTACGTGTTTTTGGTAATATTAATTTTAAAACCATTGCGGAAGGATTCGTGAGCTCTCCCATCTAAACATCCCTACCATGATGAGAACTTTTTGAATATGCTGTTGTAAAACAAGAACAAAATATTCAGATTGAAAAGTACATTTTGCTAGTGATTCATTACTTTTATTTATTCTCTGTTACTTTTTATTCGGTGTTGTTGTAATATACTGATATAAAATAAGAACAAAATAAGCAGATGTAAAAATGAAATTTTGTTTATGCCTTATTACTTTTATTTATAATCTACTTTATGCTCGATTACTTTTTATAAGCGCTTTTTGACTATGGTAATGCAAAATAAGAAAATATGCAGATTCAAAAGTACCATTTATTACAATGAACCTACAAAGATCGAATAAGTATAAAATTAATAATATCGGAAAATTTATTGCCAGGCATGTTATTTTAAAATTGGAAGCATACTCCACCTGCCTTTTCAGATGCCTCTTTTTTTATGACTTCGTATAAGCCCAGCACACCATTCAAGAACGGTCCTGAATGAATGATTAAATCATCAATTGGATCGAAATTCCAAGCTGGAAGCTGAAACAAAATATGAATAAAACTCTACTCATTCTCTACAATTCTCCAGCATACTGAAGTTTATATCATTACGTTACCTTAAAGCGACATTCTTGATTGAAGAAAGCGGGGTGCTATTTCGAAAGCACTGAATGAATTATGCATGCCATTACGTTAGGAGATCAGGAATTCTAACAATCTAATCGTGCATGTAACTTCGTCTATCAGCGTCTAATTGCCTTCCAATTCATTGGCACAGAGAAGTCATTCATTTTTTCTTTGAGTCTCCGAAAATTAAATACCAAACGCAAGGACTTGCCGAAAGGCAGTCGAGCTACTCTTAGTACAACAGCACTGAAAGATGAGAAACGAAAAAAAAAGTGATGAAAAAAAAGAAAGAGAAATGAAGAACATTGGGGATAAGTCCGTTGCAGGCGAAAATGGCATTCCAGTAGCCATCGGCATCTAGTCATTAACAATGTCATTACGCCAGAAACATGATTCTGGAGAAGAGGTGAAGATTGGTTCAGAAAAAGAGGGAGCGTCTGACATCAAAACCGTAAAAGAAAACTCCGCAGAACATTGATTTCTTGAGTATTATTTTATGCTAAGTACATACTAGTTATCTTTAGTTTGCAGATCTGTGACCATATTTACTACACATGATGGATAATTAAACCTTGCAAGGCCGTTCCTGCAAGGTTGTATTGGTTACTTATTCAAATCAATAACTGCTTTTGCAGGGCTGTTTCGTGTTTTCGTGCAAAAGGAACAAATTTGTCTACAGTATTGTGTATTGAAAATCTGACTTTAAACCTCCAGGTTTAGAATAAATGCTCCTACGTTCGGATATTACTAAGGATATGACAGTTGTGATTAAAAAATAATTCAATAGACATTTCTTCCAAGATGAGACTCAAATAAATGCAGGACTGTTCCTAATTGGTACACTGGGCATGCACTTTTGATGAATGCTTTTTGAATATACTAATGTAAGTTGAGAAATAAAGGCATATTCAAAAGTATATTTTATTACAATTGCTCTCCAAAGATTAAATAAGGATAAAATTAATAATGGACGGTTTATTTATTATTTACCATGTTTATTTAAAGTTGGATACATGCCGAAGCTGTCTTTCAGCTGTCCCCTATTTTTTCTGACTACTCGCAAGTGCCTGCCCAGTGTACCTATTAGGAACGGTCCTGAATTTATTTGAGTCTCATGTTGGAAAAAATGTATATTGAATTATTTTGTAATGAAAACTGTCATAGCCTTAGTTCCTTCCTAATTATTTGGTCATGTCCTACGTTCGGATACTACTAAGGATATGCCAGTTACTAGGTACACTGGGCAAGCACTTGCAGTTAGTCAGAAAAAATAGGGGACAGCTGAAAGACAGCTTCGACATGTATCCAACTTTAAATAAACATGGTAAATAATAAATAAACCGTCCATTATTAATTTTATCCCTAGTTAATCTTTGGAGAGCAATTGTAATAAAATATACTTTTGAATATGCCTTTATTTCTCAACTTATATTAGTATATTCAAAAAGCATTCATCAAAGATGTGGATATTCAGAGAGGAGAGCCCACGTGGCTCAAATCCTTCCTGAAGAAATTTTTGAATTGAAAGTTCAAATCAAAATCACATACTGAAGTCAGTTATATGAGTGAAAATCGAAGTTTTATGCATTACAGGTAGAACATACGTTAGAATTCGTCAATAATCTGAAAACGGTAATAAAAATTATTACAAGAAATGCTTATTTATGTTTCAGCATAAAAGGCACCACTAGAAAGATGACTAGGCCATTTGAAACTGTGTTCTGAACACATGCTTGATGAAGGTTGTTCTGTTGGACTATTTTTAGAAAAGGAAATTAATCTAATATGAATGTGTTAAATACATGAAATACACCATCTCGGTCAATATTTTCACTTTGAGAACACTAATATACACTTTATTTTGCCTTTCTATGACTATCTGTGGAACTGAAGAAGATATAGAAAATGCAATCTGATCAGTCGAATGAATTGTTTTTCTCTTCAACTTAAAGCAAATGTGTCCTTATTTTTTCAAAATAATGTTTTTATTTATTTGTACGACGTTATGTATAATAAAAAACATTCGTTGACTTTTTATGATTTGTTAAAGGTGCTTCTTAAATTTTTACGATGCCGTTGCTTAAAATACAAAAAAAATGTATAAATTTTTAGAAAATATTGTTACGGTAGGTATTTAATTGACATCACACTGAGGCAAAACAACGGACCTATATGGCAACGGTCGGAATAAATTCTTAAGGGGATTGGTCCACAGATGACATCTGTAACGATATCCCGACAGGTGATTACGAACACAGATAAGTTATAAGAATAGTTAGTTGCACTTGTGTTCTGGTTGTTAGTGTTCAATTAGACGAACATTGATGTATGAAAGTGCCTGTGTTCTGATACAATCAAGAATATGTAATTCTGGTACTGTTCGGAATAAGAACGTGAATAAGGTTAGATTTGTTGTGAGACGTGTGACGGTTTTTGGGGGGTTGAGAGGGTGACGTGTTTTTGCACCGGACGGTGTGGCGTGTATATCTGAAATTTTGTATTATATTGTAAAAATAAATGTGCGGGTCCAATTTAGGTATGCAGTGTCCATCTGTTCTTGACCACCACTACACACATTGTCTATCAAATTAGGCATCGCTCGGTCGTTCTGGCAACATCTGACCAAGCCAAGGTGAGGACATTTAAGGCCACAACAGATTTAACTTTCAACACAGCCTCCATGTCCGAAGATCCACCTAGGTTGATCCTTGATCCCTGGTTGGAATGTTTAGGGCGAACCCCCCCCCCCTCCCATCTGGGCTACCGCGGTTCAATATAGCTACGGAAAAACATCGTCTGCCATCATATACTAGCGTTTTTGAATGTGGAAGCTACAGTTCCGCAAAAGCGACAAAATTATTTTTTCCTGTTACTGTCAATAAGAGATAGGACAGTTCTGTAAATAGGATACGAAATATTGGATAAATGTTTATTGACGATGGATGAAAATTGCAGAACTTATACACGACTTTTAAAGATATAAATTAATTATTAAAAAAAATGAGAATATGTTTTTTTTTTTTTTTTGTGGTCTGTTCAGGGCTTTATTCCAAAGAATTCCGTCTCTTGGGAACAGTAAATTTCAACTCTTCCTTAAAAGCAACGGGAAATACGAGATCTAAAACAAATCCAAATGCAATTTGTTTTCGCGCCCCTTAAACCAAGCATCGTTAATATCCCGGTATGCCGTACTGCTGATTGGTAGATGATTGTTTTTTACGTTTGATTGAAGCCGACGCATTGCTGTAAACCCCATTCCAGACATGCCTTTCAATGTCTTATTAAGAAAAAATCTTCTAATCTTCGTGTAGGAATGTCATATAATGTTATATTCTTTCTACCCCCAATACTCCCCAGAACCCATCACTTTCAAACCTGAATAATTAGGGCGACTCATTAGCTTTTCAGACTGTCTGACTTCGGAGAAGATGCATTTGTTATAGATTTTTATAAGTGCTGTTCCACTGTGTAGAAAGCAGGAAATAAATTTAAAAAAAAAAAGGAGTCATCGACAAGTAAAACATTGGTCCAAAACCTTTGATTAATGATGTTGACTTTTTTAAAAAGCGTTTCCCATTAATACGCTAACCTACATTGTCAGTTCATCATATTCTTAACCGACAGTATAAATGCTGTTTTAAAATAAATGTTAGAATGTATATGTTAAATATAAGTGATGAAATATGATTGAAGGATTTTTTTATGGTTTGGGAATTAATTAAGTCAGGAAATTGAAGACAATTTGATCTATCGATATTGAGCAACGATTTCAATTCTTTCTCGGTTTACCGACAGTTAAATCTTGACAAGTACAATGTCATACAAAAAGGTTCTTTTCATGTTCCAGAATAGTTTTTATAAGAAAATTCATAATAAATAAAAGTTATCTGCAAATATCTGTTCTCTGGAAACGAAAATCTTAAACTTAATTCTAGTACGTGCAAAGCGAACGCACAGACCAAATACCGAGAGTTTTCACCGTTCGTTCTGCCATCTCTAATATTATCGATTGTACATTTACAGCTGTAAATTTAAATTTATGTTTTTATATTATTAATCGCGTTCCATTTTGTCATAGAATGTTTAGTTTTTCGTCTTTGTGGACCGTTTGTATTCGTAATTTGAAGTTTATCTACCAAATAAGGACATTTTTAGATGACCTGTTGAACTGAGAAGAAACCAAAGATAGGAAAGTATGACATTTCTCAAAATGTTCAGATGTTATGTACCAAATTTTGAAATTAGAAATCATCAATCAGCTTTTGATATACCGCAAGGAAGTTAACATCGGCGATTTAATTTTTCATACAAAAACGTTTTACTAAAAACGAATAATTTATATCACTTTTAAAAAAGGTGACAGTGAATTAATTGTTCATGCGTTACTTTCCAGCAGTTACAAAATAAAGTTCTTGAAGGTTCTAGAATATCTATTCACGGTGAATGTAGCATTTATTTATCGCTTTCACTTAGGAAAATGAATCGGTTTTAAGAAGAAGAAATCGGAAAAATAATTGGAGAAGGAGGTAAAATAATTTGAAGTTATTGGGCTTAATTTCACACAGTAGAAATCTACATCAGTCCATAATGAATCTTCTCTTATATTAATGTGTAATCATTCTTGTACTAAATTTCATATGGTTTCCACAAGTTGAAAAGAAAACAAACTGAATAAATCAAATATAAATCCAAGCAAACGATAATTATTTTTTGTCATTGAAACCAAAAAGTGTAGTTCCAACTTGATCAGTTTCTTATTCGTAGCAATGTCTAAATCGCATAACAAACAAAAGTAAGAACATAGAACATGTTTTGTCTGAAGAAGGCAAAGGAAGTCGCTTTGCTATATCTGTAAAGGAGTTTAGTATTTCACTTTTCACGTGGTGTTAGAAAAAAAAAAACCGAAGTCGCACGAAAATGACCTACAAGTCGACAGACGAAGAAGCGGTTCAATCGGACAAGGTTACTTAATTTATCGTCTGCGGGAGTTCAGATTCGAGAAGCGCTCTTATCTGCTGCAGCCATCTTCGTGGTCTGTTGACGAAGAGTGACGAATTTCCCATGGAATATGTGACGGCGAAAAACGGAAAACCCGGGCAATTTACCGAGGAAATTTACGTTTTATCTTGCTTTTTTTTCACATGATTGGTGAAGAAGCAATTATTCCTTTCGACAGGGAGAGACAGGGAGAAACGAGTAGTTTCTCTCAAGACGATACTAATTTGCCATTTCAAACGAAAATTTGAGCATCATCGAAGATTCTGTTACAAGTCCAAGTTGACGAACACGTGATTCTCAAAACTAAAATCTTATTGCTAGGAACTACGATTCGTCAAAATGTGGAACCATTTATGAAATTTTCAAACAAAAACCAAAAAATATCATCACAGAGAAAAGTAATCACAGTAATGTCTTAAAAAATGCGTTTTTCTCTTTGGCTTCTATGAGAAAAACCACATGATCAGTAAATAAGTGAAGAAGATATCCGAAAAAGTTGGTTTCTTCTTTTTAAGTCTCCACACAAAATAAGCATTATTAAATGCCTAGATATCTTTTTTTAATATTCTTTAGATAAGGCATCAAGAGGATGAAAACTTACACTAGAACATGGAGTCGCAAACCACGTTGGGAGGGTGAAAATTGCGAAAAACGCATGCAGGTTTCGACGATAAAAGTACAATATTAACTACAAAAAGATTTATTTGATTAATTTACAACACATGAGTTATTAGAAATGGCTCCCGCCGACGTCATTGCACAGTCTACAACGACTTAAAAACGATTCCTTGACGCGCTCGAAGATGCCAGGATGCTTTTGATGTCTCCCGCAGCGACGACAATCCGCTCTGTCAGATCCTTCGGTGTTTCCATAGGAGTCGCATAAAAGAGTGATTTAAGGTGACCCCATAGAAAAAAGTCAACCGGATTGAGATCCGGTGAACGGAGAGGCCGTGCAACGGTCCCGCGCGTCCAATCCCCCTCCTTGGATATGTAACATTGAGGTGATTACGCACCTGGAGGGGGAAATATGCAGGGGCACCATCATGTATGTCTCCTCTGGATTCAGAGTCTGCATGCATTTTTCGCGATTTTCATCCTCTCAACGTGGTTTTTGAGGCATATTTCATACTAACCACTGCGTGGCTATTTCGGCGTTGCCCGTGATAGTTTTTTTCGTAGTGTCGCTCGCTAACTCCGGGTGATTGCTACGAATTCACATTTGCTTCACAAACCAAATGGGAATTCGTAGCGTATTGGTAGCCTTGGGAAACGCTCATTGTCAAATGCGGCTAAATTCGAACTGCAAAGAGATCCAATCGGTGTGACGATAGCTGAGATAAAAAGAAAAAACAATAACGCTCGCCAGCCCCCGGTGATTACTACGAAATTCCTAAAACGATCGCAATAGCCCATTGTGTTGGTTCAGTGCAACGTTAATTAAACACCTACCGAAAACAAACTTGACATCATTGTCTAATCGCCCATATTCATATTGCAAATATTAAAAAAAGTTACAATTTAAAAAGCTTGAAATGGAATCTGTGATCTCGATAGCGAAGGTCAAATTCGTATTGGAAAAACATAAAAGTTTCAGTTTAAAAATTATTTATTTAAAAAAAAAATCATATCTTTAGATATTGATCTAATGTGAAATCTTCCGCAGATTTCAAATCCGTTGAAATTTTTACTCTATCTTTAACGATGTAGGAGATAGAAAAGAGAACTATATAACTCTAGATAAAACTTTTTATTTGTTTTGTTCTTCGGCTGAAAGAGCGTTCCTCCGAAAAATCTCAATAGCACGGAAAAATGCATTTAGAATCTGTCAACTCTTTATAGTGCTGCCATTCCAAAGGAAACAATAATAATAGAATTCATTTAAAATGTTCTAGATTTAATTTTAAAATTCGTCGCGACCCAAAAATTGCAAAAAATTTGGACTACTTGTGTGCTAAATCCCATTGCTATAAGTGCCATAGATTCGTCAGGACTTTAGTCAGACAGACAGAAGGAAGAAAACTTCCTTTTATAATAGTAGATATTCCCAGTATATATTCCTTCACAACCTCCGGCATTATAACCGAGGGTTTTGAATTTTGTCTTTCGGTCAATAGGTTTAGAACTCGAATACCCGTCTAAGCATGAATGTCTATAGTAGTAGTTTAGAAAACTTTAAGATGGGGTACATTTCGACATAAGTTAGAAAGTAGTTAGTACAATGAAGCAAAAAGTGATAATAGGGTTTTAATATTTTCGAGTATGTAATCAAGAATATTAATAAAAAATTTAATCCATTTTTTAATAAATTTCTAAGGAATACCTCTTTGCTTTAAATCCTATGGAAATGAATTAAGTGACGAATTCAGGATGCAATTGCAGTTGAAGTCATTTGTAATACTTTCAGTTATTTCTCATTCTTTTAATCATCAATGTACGCTATTTACTCTGAGAAAATATTTATGGCCTACTTGTTTAAAAAAAATATGTACCCTCTGAGGGTACGTAGGTGTTTAAAGTAACGTCATACTGGAGCAGCATAACGGGTGTATTGACGACGGTCCGGGATCAATATCCAAGGGAAAGATCCGAGGCCAACACAACATAATTTTGAACCACGGTCAGATGACGATGCAGCACTTGAGCTGGCACCTCACTCTCCAAACTTCCACACCACGCCAACGTGAGGACAGTTGAGGTAAAAATAAACTTTCAACATTCTCAAAAATAAAAGCTATTTATAATTCACGATCTCAGAAAAATTATTTGGAAATAATATTTTTCTAAAATGGATGATTCTACACTTCTAATCTAAATCCAATCGTAAGAATCTCGAACCTACAAGTAAGTATTAACAAATGGATTCTTCTTTCACAAAATATGTAAAATAAAAACTAATCTATGTTCAAAAAGACAACCTAGGCACAACCATCAGAAATTAACCCTCTTTTGGAGGTGGGAATTCAATTTTCAGAATATTTTTTTCTGGTTTAAGCCACTGGCTATTAAAGTTGGATCAAAAGACACAAAATAATAAGCAAAGTGGTTCTAAAATTAATTGGTCATAAAATTTGTGAAAATATTTGAAAAAATTAAAAACATTTTTGTATTTTAATCACCTTAAGTTTCATTTCTTTGCCAGGTGTTAATCGTGCCATATTAATCATAATCATCATTTTTCTACAAATTAATTGGATCCAATACATTAGCTTTTAAATGCTAGTTTCTGTTGAAAAACTGTTAAAAAACACATAAGAATAAATTTTATTAGGAATTGGGAATCAAAGTCAACATTGTTATCTTGGGGTAACATTTTTACTTACCTCTTGAGGCTAGTTTCAAAGGATGAGAGGGTTTGGGGTTTAGAGGTGGTATTAGGGGTACCTACTGCGCATGTCAGGCACAATTGTATGTGTACTCAAACAAATCAAACCGAAGATGATATCAGAGTCGAGACGTGTGAGAAAGTGCCATTTAAAATAAAAAAGGATGTCCTTTAAAATGTGCGTTGGGTTGGCGTGGAAGTTTGGAGAGTGGGGTGCCAGCTCAGGTGTTGCTTCGTCATCTGACCGTGGTTCAAAATTACGAGGTGTTGTCCTCGGATCTTTCCCTTAGGGACTGATCCCGGACAATAGCCCGTTGTGTTGCTCTAGTACGACGTTAACTAAAAATTACCATTACCTTTAAAATGTGCGTCAAAAATAAACTTTGTTTTAACAATCTATTTTATAATTATTATTCAGTTCATGACTCATTATTTTTTTCAACTGGGATGCCAGATTTCTGGGCTTTCATTGGTGGTACGACCATTGAGGGAAACATATCAAACTCATCAATTTTAAACAATACTCCCAGAGATCTATAATAAGTCAAACTATCAAATATCTTGCCCAAGTTTTGTCTTCGTTGTTCAAAATTACAAGGTTTATCCTCCGATCTTTTTATGGAAGTTTGAAGAGTGGGGTTCTGGCTCAGGTGTGACCACGTAATCCGACCATGATTCAAAATTACGTGGTGTCGTCTACATATATTTCCCTTGGTGATTGATCCCGGACCGTCACTAATAGCCCGCTATATTCTTCAGTGTGACGTAAATTAAAATACCTAACTCGGATGTTTTCCTTTGGGATTGATCCCGGACCATTGTCAATAGACCGTTGTATTGCTCCAATGTATTGAAAAATCAACTACACATCTATTTAATATAATGCTATAAATACAAAAAGTTTTTAGTTCCAGAGACGAATAGTTGCTTAGTTACCAAGATAAGTCAAGGTCATTTTTCAAAGAATTATTCTATGAATATGTTATATATAATTAGTTGGGTTTCCATATATTTTTTCAAAGCCAGTTTTGTTTCCTTAAAGGGAAGATTTTTATGGTTTTAATACTTAAAACACAATGTGGCTCATCCATTAGGACCCTTTTGTGCTCCGGAGTTTAACTGGTCTGGTTTTATCTCGGCGAGGTATATCATCGTTTGCAAAACTCATCAGATCTTGGAGCATATATTTCGTCGAAACGTTTGAAAGTTTAATGCCTGTAGTGTCCAGTCTCTAGTTCATCATCGTTTGCAAAACTCATCAGATCTTGATGGTCGAGGTATCACGTTTTCAGAAGATAACTGAACAGATCTTGATTTTGTCATCATAAAACTTTGCACTGTTTTGATGACGAGGTATCTCATTATTAAAAAAATTATTCAGTTCTTGATGGACGAGAGATTTTCTCGTCTAAATCCCTTGTAGGATTAAAGAATATTTTGGGTTAATAAAATTTTAATTCCATATTCCACTGTAATTTTTTTATGACATCTCTATTGGACAATATTTTTCAAAATAATGGCTGAAGAAGTTTCTAATGAATTGCGCTTAGTAATCATTCTATGAAAGACTAGTTTTGAGACCTAAGTAAAAATGCATCCTATCAATCACTTACAAAGTTTTTTTTTTGCCTTCACGAAGTAGAATCAAGGCAAAAGGAAAATTTGAAGAGTTAAATTTGTAACCATTTACCAACGAAAATTTTTTAAGTGAGGTAAATTTGCTTATGTCGATGAAAAAAGCTTTGATTTAATCTGACAGTTTCCAATACGTTTTTATGAAAATAGCTTTAAATGGTATGAACATTCCTTATCGCAATAGGCGAAGGTTAGATTCCCCTTGGGTGCAATTCTCTCTTCTGTGTCATAAACATTTTCTTTGTGTGTACTCGTATGTCCATCTGTGTCGATGCCATAAAAACTCAACCTAACCAACCGATGTCTCGCAAGAGATGAAATAACCTTTGCATCTCATCGATCACAACTGGTAAGATCTTGATAGACTAGACATCTCGTCGAAACAACTTGGAGGGTTAAGAGACAATTTTCGTACACGGAGTAGTTGTCGAAGTACGAAGGGTATCGGAGAAAAGATGGGAAAGGACATCAATTTGCACGACCAAACACTCTCGTCGGAATTGCAATTGGGGAAATCATCCCATTTCGCCACTTATCGCAGAGAGCGCGAATCTTTTGTGCGTGCTTTCTTTTCCCACAGAAAGCATCGCACGGGACTTTTCTCATCCCTTGGCTCCGTGCCTTACCGATAACCCCGCGTGAGGTTCTCGCTTTCCTCCCGAAAACAGAAAGAAAACGGCCCGTCTTCGCTCACGTGGAAACAATGGAGTGGACAGCGACTCCATTACCGTACTTTTTCGGATGAAACATCGGAAAGGATATTTCACGGGGAGGTTTCTTTTGCCTTTCTTTTATCGGTGGAAGACGTTCGAGGAGGAAAGGTTTGGGAGATGTTTTTTCCTCGGAAAAATTGGATGGGGTTGATTATGTGACGTTTGTCGTCGAGGCAATGGAGGGTGTAATGAGTGTGTGAAACTAAAGTAATTTTTTGAGGGCATCGAACCGTGGAGAAAATAGGAACAGCCAATCGACTTTTTTACTTTTATTGTCTTAGATTTTATGAAACCAAACCAGGTTTATTTGTTTCTCACTTAACTGTTATCTGCTGCAACATGAGGACTAATTAGACCGATACGTATAACTTAACCCTCCTGGGGTTTATCTGAGCATCCAAAAATACCCTGTTGTGCCTCTGGTGCAAAATCTTATTTCAAACTGCTACCAGTTCTGGGAAAAGGACAATTTGTTTTCCTAATTGGATCTTCATTTCTCTTTGGAGTAGTAGTGCACTTTTGTCTCGACGAGATATTTCGTCCGTAGTTAAGCTGATCAGATCTTGGAGCATATATCTCGTCGAAACGTTTGAAGGTTTAATGCCTGTAGCGTCCAGTCTGTAGTTGAAAAATCCAATTTGTTTTTCCAGTTGGATCTTCATTTCTCTTTGGAGTATCCTTTGCAGTGGGCTCCTACCCTGAACTCCATCTGTAGTATTAACGCTGAATTTGAAATTCACTTGTTTGCTAATTAACTATTTAGATATAAAAAAAAGGTACAAAAAGGTGTGCGGAACATCTACTGTTGTCACAAATTCCTGCAATGTTCCCATTCTGAAAGGAGAATCTAGCACTTTTACATAAATTTAAAATCAAGACCATGTGATATAACTACATCTTTACCACGACTGTATATTCTTATGCAGACCGACTGACAAGAGACATCCTGATAACAAGTTTAAAATATAAATTTCTCTAATATTATAAAGACTTACGCAGACTTTAAAACCGTACAAGCTTTCAACAAACTAATTTGATTTTATCTGCGTTTGCTGCTAAGCGTAACATTCCGGATATTACATCCAAAGTCTTTTTTTGAATAATCACACTGCCTGTAGTATTATAAGCTCATGCCTGTAGGAGCTTACGTAGGCAACTACCTACGTTAACTCTCGGAGGGGAGAAAACGTGCACGTGGTTGGAACTACAAAAAGACAGAAATTCCTTCAAGATTAGAAGTCTATTGAAGATGGGGTTCATTTCAGAACTGTTAATCCGTCATGAAATCGGTTACCCTCCCTATCTCTTCTATCACTGTCACGACTTCTCAGCAAGGGGTAACGATTGTGGTTAGGGGTTTCTCCATAAATATTCCCTCTGTCTGCAGTTTTCCAGCAGAAACTCAGCAAGTGGTCCAAGAGTAACCCTGGTAGCCACAGTTTGATACTTTTCACTCTGGAAGTGTTCCGAGGTTCCCGTTTTGTAGTGAGGAATCCTTAGGGCTTTGTTCCCACGTTCATCACTGTCTTCCTATTCGCTTGCGAAAGGAGAGGAGGGGACCCCTTTTTGAGAAGCTCTTTGAGTATTTGTCAGGGAGCTTAGTTTGTGGTCACTCCATCATTCTCACCGACAGCCATTTAACCTCTGTAACCAAGCGACAACTTGCTGCTGCCTCAGTTTGGCCTCCATCCGAACCTTCAGGAGGAACTAGGATATGGTCTGAGGAGATGAAATGTGGCGAAAGAAGACTGGAATGGAAGTTCAAAACTCATTTTAAATAGAAAAGAGCTACAATTTTGAACGAATACGAAGCTAATGTGTATTCAACATACTGTCGGCTTTGAGCAGCAACTCATTATATGACAAACAATCAATTTTACAGTTAAGACTGACCATTTAGTTTCAGGGCAACAATAGAAAATCTAAGCATTTTGGAAGCGTTATATTTTTGTTACAATAGATTGCAATGTGATAATGTATTAATCACCATCATCATGAAAACATTTAGTGTCATAAAACACATTTCTGAAAAATTGTAGTTATTAAGTTTATGCTCTAATCCGATGATGATTCACATTGAGTTACAATTTCTTGTAGAGGCAAACTGCAGCGGTCTAACGAAAATAGATTATTTTATAAGAAATTTACTCAAGGCCGTTCCTGAGATTTTAGCTGTCCACGTATAAACCTCACAAAAAAAAAGCCACCCCTTTTTTCAAATACATTTCATTTACAAAAATAACGCTCTTCAAGAATTTCAGAAAATAATTTCGAATGGCCGTCTTTCTTCCGGCTTCCTAAATGCTGTAACGTTAAATGAGCGTGGAGTTTTATATTTTTAGACTGTTTTCAGACTACTGACGTATTCAAACGCATATTTTAACTATGCTGTTTTCAAAACTCATACTTCCTCTGATATAACTAGTTTAGGCGTGTACCTATGAGAGCCTTTTAATTCCTAAATCTAGCTGCTCTTTAAGCCTTCGATTACCATCCTGAAAAAGAGTTTTGCAGGGAGAAAATAGTCGTCAAAGCTGTGCAAAATGCAAACAGTGACATCTGACTCAGAAATGAACACTACAATAACATCTCGGAAAGAATTCGAGCCCCTTTCTGAATACATCAATGCCCTAGATGAGTTTATTTTGAATATTTTAATGTAAATCTATATAAATAAGAATGGGGTGTTTGTTTGTAGATTGAATATTTTCGACCCATTTCAAGTTTTTTATCCGTTTTGAACCCTTCTGATGAAAAATCCGCCTCTTGCGAGTTTAGTATCTATCTGTCTGTCTGTATTGTATATGTCCTATACACGTCCACACGGTTTAATATATTTTCATGGAAATTTGCATACAGTGGGTACTTATCTTCATTTAGTGAGTGAAATTGGTTGCAAATGTCTGTCTGTCCGTCTTTCTGTTTTATGTGTGTGTGTTTGTGCAGGCATCACATGAATTGTATTCTAGATATTTGATTGCAATATGCTTTATTTTATACATTATATATTAGTTTAGTGAAGGCAATATAAAAAAAATTTCTTTATTATTATATTTAGATGAGTTTCATGCTAAAACATTTGAGTACGCGAACTTAAATCAACCATAGTTTGGTAGTTTTGGAAAAACTGGAATGTAATGAGGATTACCATTACTTGGATTGCTTTACCAGGGCTGCTAAAAAAGCAATTATTTAAAAAAAAAATTATTTTTTTATGGAATGTCATTTCTGATATTTTATTTATGTCTCGAGAAATGTTTTTGTTCTTTGCGCAATGTAATGTAAACGATTTCTGAATATTTGGGACAGACGATATTTTTCAACAAACAGGAATGAAACGGGAATTCGTATTGATTGATCGCGTGCACTGATATTTTCTGTTTCTTTCCTCTGAATTAATTTCGCATTTCTAATTTTGTGCAATTTTTTTTGTAAGTTGTGAGTTTTTGTTGTTAGAGCCAACTGTGAGATCAAGAGATAAAAAGGAATCACAAATTAATATCTTTAGAACAACTTTTTAAGACATCTTTTAATTTTGTTTTATTTCGCTGTTTTCTGTTTTTAATATTTATTACTTTAATAAATGTAGTTTCCTTCTCATCACACGCGACACCACCTCAAAGTAATCGACTTAAAGTGGCAGGTAAGTCATAATAAGGCTAATATTAAGTGTAATTATGCCATTATGGAAAGAATAATGCCGTTATTGAAAGTATTATAAGCGAAATTCGACTATGTCGCATGTCTGATACAAGAGTGCCACAAGTAAAAAAATATTGTTTAGTTAACTACGAGTGCGAGATCACTCGTAGTAAATTCGTCGTAATTATTAATTCAGTTGAACATGAAAAGAACTTTAATAAGGGAAATCCAAATCTCCCTCAAAAACGTATTTTGTAGTAGTAACCTTAGGACACCTTTCGTCAATTTGTAGCTCTGTCATACTACAAGAGTGCGATCTAAATACATGAAATGTATTACATGAATGGATATGCATGTGTAGAATTTGTATCTAAAGTAAATCGTAGAAATTTTAATGATGGCGAGAGGTGTTAAAATATTATTTTATTCTACGAAAGACATAAGTGATTATATGTTTCGATCATCTCTTCGTTAACCAATTCAAACCGAGTAAGGTCGTGTATTTTACTAGTTAAGAATAAAATACAGGTGACCCTCTTATAACACGGTACTCTTATAACACGGATTCCCTACAACACGGTACTAATATTGAGACGACCCTCGTATAACACGAAAATAGTTTCTGTATAACAAGGTTTAATTTTTACTTATTGTTGGTCATTTGGACGGTAAAATAGAGAGCAGTTAGATGTTTTTCACCTGTCTGTCTTGTTTGCATGTCCTGTCTGTCTGTTCAGTCTATCTGTTATGTCTGTCAGTTCAGTAGGTCCAGTCTGTATGCCCTGTTTGTCTGTATGCCTGGTCTGTCTTGTCTGTCTGTTCATCTGTCTGTCTGTATTGTGTGTGTCCTATACACGTCCACACGGTTTAATTCATAGTTAAAATGTTTTTAAAACTTTTATGAATTTACTTATATTATTTAATGATCCCTCATGTAACTTTACTTATAATACAAATAAATACGTTAACCTTTTCTATGTTTCCCTATAACAAGGATCCGCTACTCCGTATAACACGGTTTTAGTTTCCTTATTACACGGAACGCAATCTCTACTTTTATATTATTCCCAAGTTTCGCTTTACACGGTTTCTAAACAACACGAACTATCCTATAGCACGGTTTCCATATAACACGGTGCCGACCAACCAGTATAGTGGTTAAGGTGTTAGCCTCTAGATCGGAAGGTTCCTGGTTCGAATCCGGGTCCGGGCATGGATGTTTGTAAACGTATGGTGTAGAGGCGGCTGGTGCACCTTAAATCTGTCGTGGCCGAAAGTCCTCACGTTGGGTTGGCGTGGAAGTTTGGAGAGTGGGGTGCCAGCTCAGGTGTTGCTTCGTCATCTGACCGTGGTTCAAAATTACCAGGTGTTGTCCTCGAATCTTTCCCTTAAGGGACTGATTCCGGACCGTCGTCAATAGCCCGTTGTGTTGCTCTAGTACGACGTTAACTCAAAATTACCATTACCATTACCATTACCATATAACACGGTACCGAATATACAAAATTGTATGACCCCCTCCCCCATGTTTTGAAAAGTTAGAGAACCTGTATGCATATTTATAAGAGATCTTTTCCAATGCAATCGTAAGAAGAATTTGCAAAGCATGAAATTAGTAACGGAAAACTTATTGAGTGTGTATTTAGAGTTGGAGGTATACTGAGCCTGTCTTTTGTCGGTTCCAATTTTTTTACGCGCAAATTCACTCCTAGCACATCACTTAGGAACGTTCCTGAATTTATTTGAGTCTCAGGATGGAAGAAACATCTATTTCATTTAATAAAAACACGGTAGAGAGCTTATAAACTTAGTAGCATCCGAACGTAGACTGAATTTGGAAGTTTAAAGTCAAAGAATTTCAGTTTTTTAAATAATATTGTAGACAAAATTTGCTCATTTTGCGCAAAAACTAGCAAGTACAAATTATTTTATTGCTTTAAATTCCATGCCGTTTGTAATACTATTACTGTGAAGTCTCTAAAATACCATATAGCTCTGTGTCAGAGCGTAGGTGTCAATTTGGTAAAAGACGCCAGAGCAAATTTACTAGGCAATGATGTCCTTTTGTTACACATCTCTTGTAAGTAACTTACTTTTCTTACAAAAATTTGCTTCATACAATTAGTCTTTCCAACACGTATAGTTCCAAACACATATCCACATTTTTTGTGTTGGCAGCAAAAATTGTTGAAACCTACTCTAATTATTTAGCTGTCCATCATTTCCATTATAAAATAGGCGGATCAAGTCGTTCTAAGACAACATGCGCATTTAACTTTGAGACTTCTTGTAAGTAATTCTCAGATTTGCTGACCCAAATGCATTTTAACATTTTATTATGAAAATATAAATTAAATTGTTATATCTATGAGTAAATATAGTTTATTACGATAACTATGAAAGAGTAAATTAATTATAAAATCAAACTCTATTATTCAAATGTGTTAAGTAGAACAGAAACAAAACATTACAATGTGTGTTTCAATGCATTCTCCCAGTTTTAAAAAATGTATATTTTTCACGAAGTGTCGAAATTATCTCTTCTGAAATAAGTACACTTTTAATTTTTTACTGACATAATATTGTAAAATCGACAAAGGAAGGTCTCCGTAACTTCAAAGAAGGCAATCTGGAGTTTTCCATCTAAATCTTAGGATGCAGCTCAACTTCTGAATGAAAGGTAGATTTGTAGGTAGCTGAATTAACGTCGCAATGGAGCATCACTATTGGTGACAGTCCGGGATCAATCCCGAATATGAAAAAAGATATTTTTAAATTAACACAAGATAAAGTGCGCTTGTTCAATTATCAACACTCAACTAAAGATCTAATACAAATGTTGCACGATTATTTTTAGAATGAAAGGGGAACCTGGAGATCCCCATACCATCATTCTCTTCTCAATTCTCAATCGTTCTCACCACCCTCCACAACGTTTCTTTTTCCTCTGATCGTCGGTCTCGGTTCAATCGGATTCCCCTCATTCTTGGTGGAAAAAATAAATTCTTGTACTTCATGGATTAGTAATGTGCAGTGAAAATACAAACGTATTAGTAATTATATTAAATAAAGCTCAATAGTGTAAAGTACTATCTATTTATAGTTATCTGATAATAGATGTAGTTTGAGAATTCGTTATACGATAATTATCATTGTAATAGTAATTAATAAATGTCGCACTGGAGCAACACAATGGGTTATTGGCAATGCTCCGGGATCAATATCCAAGATAAAGATTCTAGGACAATACTACGTAAATTTTGAACCACGGTCATATGACGAGGTTAACACCTGAGTTGGCACCCCACTCTCCAAACTTCTACTGCACACCAACGTGAAGACATTTGAAGTCACGACGAATTTAAGGTGTACCAGCAACCGAGTGCACGACGGTCTTTGGTTGGATCCAGCTGTAACCCTGGGGCGGTACGAGCAGTACAACCGCACCATGCGCTGCCTTTGGGGGCCGCCGAAATCAAACATTACTGTTTAATAAAAATCAAAAGGTTCTTTTTTTTTTTAACCAAACACTTATCATAATTCCTACTAATAAACAAAACGTTGCATATATGTCGCTGTATGTTTTCACTAGAAATCACGTAAATCTCGACCAGAATATCAATATTTATTTAATAATTTAAAATATTTTCCAATTTTTTAGATTTCAAACTATGCCAAGATTTTGCAAATTCTGGAAATACTTTTCTAGTTACAAGGGTTTTCGTTAGGTACTGTCATCATGAACAGACATGTTTTCAAAACTTTAAAATCGATTTCTGAAGAACTGTGTTTTTGCAATAGAATGTTTTGTTCAAAACGTGACCACTCCATAATGAATCCACCAATTATAATAATTTTTGCATCCGTATGATCTATATAATACAGTGAATGTTTTAAACCTCAGTATAAAAGTCAAGAAATGGATTTGTATTGATTTTTAGGTGTTGAAATTCCTGAGAAAAAAAATGTTGATTTTTTTACACACACACACTCTCTTTCTTGATTAAAAAAAAAAACTGTAAAAAAAAAAATATATTGCTTCTAGCAACGTGATAGAGGTTCAAAACATGAAGAATAATATTAGGAATAATTTCCAACAGGAATCGTCTTTCGGAACAAATTAGAATTTGAGGTATCACGTTTCAAAAAACATTCTAATTAGCTAATTATATCTTAATTAAATAATTAATTATTTCCACACTCCGATTTTTTGTCCCTGAAATAAAACATTATATGGTCTAAAAAACTGGATTTTATAAATTAAATTTAAACAATATATTTTATTGTATACGTAGGTACGCCTTAATTGATCGGTTAACCAACTGCATAGTAGGTGCTTTGAAATTTATGGTGTGGGGGTTCAACTAGGCGATCTCGCACCACTTACAAAATGTTCTAGTACCGTCGCAACTAGGAGATCTCGCACCACCGTCAAAATGTTCTAAGGCCGTCGCTGGTTGGACCGAATTCACAACCCTCTAATATCTAATCCGTTAATCTATACCGGGCTACCGCGGGCTGATAACTATCATGAGTCCAGATTGGTGGTCGCTGTCTATCGTACTGACTTGTACTTCAACGAGTAAAACAATTCTGATGGTGTCTTGCCCAAGTATAATATCATAGGAATAGTATTTAAATTTGAAGTATGCACTACTTTCAGACATAATTTAAACGACGCATGATAAACAGAATGACAAATCTTCATTACCATAAAGTGGAGGTCGTTTAAGTTGATGGTATCTCCAGCTCGGAGAATTTGCTGCAGCTGATCAAGATGACCCTAAAAATATATATAATTACACATTCGTGTACACACACACACACAGATCACACAAGAAAATACATTATACTTTCTAATAACATATGTATACGTGATCGATATTATTTGGAAATTACTATTGTTGAAAGTAAGTTAATGATACGTTAAAATGAAAAAGTATAACTACGATAGGATCAATATCAATGGCATCAATTATGACGAAAGTAAAAATTTACAATACAGTTTATATTAAATGACTAAATAAAATGCATAAACCATTTTTCTCCCAATTTCCAAAGCCACATACTCGCTTTGGAAGCATGGGAATCATCTATCAGAGGGCAGGCAAGGAAGTAAATAATCGCAATTAGAATCGCATTGTAATGAACTTTAAACGTACATCAAAGAAAAATGATAAGGGAAGGCCATAATTAATATTTTCCTCTGTTGCTATCAAATTGAGTTGACATAATATAAATTTTTTTCAACTGCAGCAAACATCAAACATGTGCGTTTCCAACGAGAAGGCAGTCGACCGTGGGTCAGTCGATTTTTGAAAAGGAGTGAAAGCTAGTTAGGGAAAGGGTTGCTATACCGAAACCTTGATCTCCTTGTACGGACAGCGTGCCAACTCGTTGGCAACTGTAATCTGTTTCGGCACAGTACAATATACTTTGAACTAGAATCCATACTGAAGACTCGAAAAGGGACACTTGTATACCGTTTCAACTTATCACGCAATTTAAAGGATAGACAAGCGAGCACGGGATGGAGCCCCCTAGTATGGGAAAATTTCGGGAACTCTTTATTCTTCCAAATGGTTTCAAAGAGGTAGGTACTTAAATTAAAGTCACACTGGATGAACATAGCGGGCTATTGCCGACGGTCCGTGATCAAACCTGAAAGGAAAGATTCAAAGACAACACCATGTAATTTTGTACCACGATCAAATGACGAGGACAAGACCTGCACCCCACTTTCCAAACTTCTACACCATGCAAACATAAGAACATTTGAGTCCTCGATTTAACGTGCACCAACCCCTTTGTACTCGATGTTCTTTGGTTGGATTCGAACTCGCAACCCTCTGGTTGCTAATTTTTTACTCTTCCAACCGAGCTACCGCGGCCCCAGTTCCAACGAGATATCTCGTTCTTCAAAATTGAACCAATATTGCTAATGACAAAATCTATAGTCATCAAGATACAGATTACCGATAGTTTTTATAATGACGAGATCAAGGTTTGGTCGATTTTCTTTCAATGACCAGTTATTGGTCCATCAAAATCTGCTAATGCTACTGATGAGGTACCTCGTCAAGACAACCACTAGGAGGGGTTGATCCAATTCACTATGATCTCCTTCCAGTTTTATTTATCGCTAGAAGTCTTCCCCAGCAAGAGATAACGAATGCGTAGCTTATCCCCTCTGTGTGCTCATTACAGAAAACAAACCCACCAACAGGTGCCTGAATCGTCAAGAGACAGAAATTCCTGGGCTCTGCGCAACCCTCTTTTAACACTCGAGAAGATGACACAGGGCACAGGGAGCTCTGTTTCCCTCCCCACCGACGAGGAGGTTAGGTTTTTCCCACAGTGGCAGCGCGTCGCCCGGGGTCAAAATTTGACCTTTTTCTGTTCAACCTCCCCCTTAATTCTGACTTCTCTCGGCAGGGATTCCTTTACCCCTCCGCCTAAATATTCTTCATTTGACAGGGTTAAAGAAGTCGGATTCCTACTTAATTGAATTACTGCCGGCGTGACGGGCTCGCCTCGGGATTTAGGGGAGGGTAAATTAGAAAATGGCAGGTTTCGTCATCCGTGGTTTGGACTGAATTTGTCGTTAGCTTCTGTTCCCGGGTCATCGAGTACACCCCTCTATGCTGCTCCTCTGGATCTATTGAGCGCAGACATGTGCTCTTTCTGTACTGATAGCTAGAGATGGGAGTATTCGAATTCAAAAGTACTCGTGTAGTCAATACTTAAAAGTACTCGATGTATACGATTCTTTCTAGTAATCGAATATAGTAGTGTTCATCCAAAGTACTTGAATACCTAAATTTTTGTATACCAGACTACTCGAATACCAAAGCATTCATCTTAAGTGCATCAATATATTCATAAAACTTATTTTTATAAAAAACAAAACAAAGTTTGAGGTCGCAGTTGGCTGATTCCTACTATTTATGAGCCGTCTTTTGAATATGTATCCGAATACTTATTGGGTACTTCAAAGTGCTCCAATACCAAGTATTCAATTGAAAAAAGTACTACATTCTGCTCATTTTTTCTCTGGTGATGACTCTTCTAATAGCCCAGTACACACTGGATCAGAATGCTACAAAACATACAACGTGCAAGTGCACAGTTCCGTTTCTGTACAGGAAACATGCCAGTACCCATGCGCATTTCAGTCAATTTAGTGTCTTGCAGGGGTCATGTTGGCCCGGTTAATTTATGAAATTACTGGTTATTGCTGTCAATCTAGTATACTGATAGACTATACTATATTCCCCGGTACCATATCAATTTAGATGACAGGCCCACTATGAAATAAAAGTTTTATCCCCAAGTATATGTGCTCAAAGTTTGTAACTTGCATAAAGGTATACACTTTCTTTCTTTCTTCATTTATACAATTGTTGTACAACTTTGCTATAAATACGGTAATAAAATCTGTAAATTTATAAAACCAAAAAAAATTTACTCTGATTCACAAAAACATTCACATTTCCTGGGGCTCCTTCAGAAATCGGGCCCTAATACACTGAGTCTGGTTACCTCTCTATGTGGAATACTCATGATAAAACTGATAGTGGTTTTTTTCTCTTCTCTCAAATGATACTTGGTTGCTAAATCCGTGGCTAAGTTGATATGTCTGTCTATACAATGCAATCTATGAGTGAGCTCTGTCTCTCATAATACATTGAAACATCTGAACATAAAATCCATGGCTAATTAGATTTGATACTTCTTGACAGTGATGAGTAGAATTTTTTTTTACAGGGAGTAGTCCATTTTAAGGGGCGGATAGGAATTAAATTGATCTTTCTCAGAAATAATGGACTGTCGTAAATGAAATACATAGCTCATTTGCTTCCTCAAAACTATTGTTTCTACAAGCCTATTCTTTGTATTGCACTCTTTAGTGTAGCTTCTGGGTCCGAGATATCATTCTGTGCAGGAAGTGATAACAGATAATACATATAATCAAATCACATATGACGATTGCCATGCATGTGTTTGCTTATCACTTCTTCCTTGTAAGCTTAAACACCTTTTCGTAAATGAACTACCACAGTGTCATCTGCCTTCTCACCAGCATGAAAAGATAACGGGATAAGGAAGTTGACTGAGTTCACCTCCCGGAGAAACCTTATTGGTGACACATAGAGCTTGCATTGCACTGCGAAGAAATCTTTTACCTACACATTGCGAAAGTACACGAAACTGGGAAATTGGTTTAAGTGCATCTATTTTACGAAATTTTAAAATTCACCAACTCCCGATGATTGTTACGTATTCCCATTTGGTTTGCATCGCAAACGAACTCCTCGGGCAACGCCTTGATGGCCTCGAAGTGGCTATTGTCACCAACGTAAGTCAAAATACGCTAGAATCGGAAAACTTGGCGCGATTCCAAGGGCATTCGGGCTAAAAACGCTTGTGACGTCAGCGGTCGAAAATCGCAAAATCGGCTCGCTTCTTCATTTGAGGTAGGGGGGACGTCACATTCCGGAAAGTAGAAAGAAAAGTGAAAAAAACTAATACACTAATTTTAAAATGTTCTAGATTGAATTTTAAAATTCGGGCGCTACACAAAAATCGCAAAAAATTAGGACTACCTGTGTGCCAAATTTCATCATTGTAAGTGCCATAGATTCGTCAGGACACTGATATCAGAGACAGATAAACACAGACAAACACTTCCTTTAAAAACAGTAGAGGTACACAACATTAAATATTTTTTTTAAATTAGTTGCGAAAAAATGTTGATGACTATCAACATCATACAGTATTTTGATTTTGGGGATTGTTTCAATATTTTAGTATTTTGTATATTTCGGGTAGTTTTGGTGATTTCTATACGTTTGCAGATTTAATTTTGAATAATTAAAAAATATTTCTGATTTATTTTTTGAGCATCCATGAAAAAAATTATCAAGACCGCATCACTTAAGTATTTTTGTCAATTTATGCGATAGTTGCAAGTATCGTCTTAACTGATTTTAACATTTGCCTTTAAGAACAAGGCTGGCATTGACCGTCGAATGAAATAACCGGATTCTGAGTCGCTGATTCGTAACAGTAAGGTATGAGTAGTGTATGGCACGTGGGTTTGGGAATCGAAACACAAACTAAAGTTTTCACCAAGCTTATCAATTAGTCCTAAATTAGAATTCGTCCTTTCTTCCAATACCAAGTGATTCAACTGGAGATCGTCAAACTGAGCGATAGGTAGAAATAACAAGAATCTACGAGCACATGCTCCATCTATTTCATTTATAGATTATCAATGTAATCAAACAACTCAATTCATTCACTGAAATCGAGAAATTTCAGGGTAAGATTTGGTTTATTTTAAACTTGTGAAAGCGTAACAAACATACTATTTTATCCCCACAAGTTAATTAAATATTTCGTCACGATATTTGACCACAGTCAATGTGTGATTAAGATTATACCTTTATCAAAGCTGTCAGAGCGAAAGATTACTACCTCATGTAGTTATACGTTTTGAATTTTTATCATCGTAATAATCAATCTTGTTAGCAAATTGGAAAAATCTAGTATGCCTGTTACATTTAGAAATTCCTCAATTTGTGTACGAAGAAAATTATCCATTGAGAGAAAAACATATATCTGAGGCCATGCAAAGTGCGACTTCTTTCAAAACGAGTTGGTTATTTTGGTTAAAAGGAAAATAATTGCGTAGGCACTGCACTGATGGGTCAAATTATTGTGACCACCTGGTTAACGCGTTGTTGAACCTCTTTTTTTAAATTGCTTCAAAACTTCTTGATAAGATCTTGATGTCCATGTGTCATAATTTAAATGTTCAAATGATCAATTGCAATTTTTATATCTTGAAGATTACACGAAAATAGGTTCAGCTGCCGTTCTTTTGAATTCGTCTGATAAATATGCCGAATTCGGTGATGAATCAGGAAATCTATGCATCAGGGAAAATTTCTCAGCTATACCCTTCAATCCTTTCGCGTACATATTATAATCTTAACGACATTGTCCTTTTTTCTGGTTGTATCATCTGCACTTAGATAAACATCAACTCCATATGCACTTTGTGGGAGAAAAAGACAATCGAAACACCCCGAAGCCAGTGCTCGATTGAAATGATACTTGGAATGTATGATGGACGTGAAAAAAAATAAAGAAATTATCACAATAACAAATCTATAGGACTAGCACCGATACATGACGATATAAGGCTTGATATGGTGTCAAATGGAGTTCTTATGCTGTCCTGAGGCAAATTTAGCCAAGCATTCTACAGCTGCTGCTCCAGATCCCTTATATTCCGGGTTGGTGTAATTGATGGACTGGCATATCCCAGTCCTGCTTAATGAGAGATAAATCTGTGGATCTCTCGATGAAGAGACAATTTATTGTTCATACTTGAACCTTTTTTCCCTTTTGGAGTAATATGGCAGTTTTGTCTCAACGAAGTACCTCATCTTCAGTAAAATTGGCCTTGATGGTCGAGATATTTCATCTAAACCACTTGGAGGATCGATATTATTACGATTTTGGCCGAATAATCGAAAAAGCAAATTAGTTCTCTCAAATCTATATGATGGATTTAGTAATCAACATTTGGCAAAACCTCAACCGAACTTTTTGACGTAACGCATATGAATCGCCATCTGAACTGCTAGTTTAAAGTTACCATAGGGTTATTGTGAATTATATTTGAATACTGGGGAGGACTGGGACAAAAATTATGTTCTAGCATCCCAAGAGCACCATATCACTTTTTCCACAATGGCTTACTGAACTTCTTGAAAAAACCCGAAAGGGAATATGAATTAAAATAAAATTAACTTCGTAATATTCAGATTTAAAACAGTTTTAATAGTAAATTAGTAATACCTTGTACGTATTCTTCACTGCGAGGCATTTTATACAGTTTTCGGTAAAATTTCATGAATTAAATAAAATTTGACATTTTGGTAGCCCACACCCACCGATTCATTTTAGTACCAGCTATTAGTTGCTGTCGTCATTTTCAAATGGCCAGTCAGATTTTGTTTGGTAAAGACGAATGAACAGCGTTTGGCCTTTATTTTCAGCCAAGTTGAGCCAAATCTGAGGTAGAGAATCACATATAATCGCCAAGCGGAGTGATAAACTTAACATGTTTATTTCCTATGTACGAAATTTACGATTACAAGGGGAGAGTGAAGAATGAGGAGAAACTTGCCTGTTTGTTATACCTTGTTCCTGTTGGGGTGTTCACGGGATAGTTGAAAAAGAAAATACCTTTCAGCTTTGAAAAAATTCTGTTAGGGGAGATAAAATCTTCCGCGAGACCAGTAGCTCATTCGACGACCCCACCCGTGTTAGAGATATGAATTTGTTCCCACAGAGTCCAAAAAATGCCCTTGACTGGATTCTGTGCTGTCTCATCCCTTCTCTATGTTTCAGATGTACTGTGGAGGCAACAATTTTAACACAAAAATTGTATTTTAAAAGAAATAGGTATGAACTTCGTTCTTCCAAAAATACTAAACAAGGCAATATTGAATTTTTGAAAATTAACGTAGATTTTTTTTTTCTTGTCAACCTGAATTATCATATAAAAAAATAAAAAATGTTTATTCCTTTGTATTCTGCTTTTCAGATTTTTAATTGTTTGAAATAATAAAATAGATAAAGCTTTATATTTTTCTTTACAAAACAACATTATTCCGCCGTGAAAGGAAACATTTCACATCACCAAATTTGGCCATAAGGGTATTAATTGCTACTTAGACATTTCGTATCTTATAACGCTAGAAAATAGTTGCGACTCTTTAATAAAAAATCGATTAAGTGATCAAACTGTATTAGTTTCTTAAGTATGTCGCAATTCCACACACACACAGTCTGCACAAAACAAAATTTACTTATTTGAAAGGATGATAAAAAATTTTATTTAAATAATAGGTTAAAATATGTCAATTAGCATTCTTTAATGGATAATCGACCAAGTGATCCAACTGCATTTAGTTTGTTAAGTATGCCGCAACTCCACACACACACACACACACACACACACACACACACACACCCTTTACACAAAACAAAATTTACTTATTTGAATGGATGATAAAAATATTATTTAAATACTAGGTTAAAATATGATAATTAGCATTCTTTAATGGATAATCGACCAAGTGATCCAACTGCATTTAGTTTGTTAAGTATGCCGCAATTTCAGTTAAAATAGGATAAATAGCATTCTCGGGGAAATATTCATTCTTGATTGCAGTTTTTATAAATTACGTACAATAAACATAAAGAGGCAGAGCTTTGTTAAGGGCTCCTGTTTATGGGTCCAGGAAGAAATAAACAACCCCTTGTCTAAAATGTTCTCAAGATGTTTGGGAGAAAGGAAATATAAATTGTGTTGCCTCTTTCTTTCCAGAATAGTTGTATGATTGCCCGAGCTCCATCAGAAAAATCCATCAAAGAAAGTATCGACTATTAAACGTTAAAAGGTTTTATAAATTTGAAAACCCTTAAAATTATTTTACAAGAAAAAAAAAAACTTTTAAATAAATATTTGTGAAATACCGCCCTTTTTGACATTGACGCTTGGGGCATGTACCCCTGTCGATCCACGCCTCTTCTGTTTTATCTCAATTGTTATCATAGCATGCTTTCCTTTCACGGTATTTGTCCTTTCTAAGAAAAATATTGTCCAAAATTGTATCGTCTGTTAAAAATTGCGTTGTGTTACTCTAGTACGACGTTCATTAAAAATTACCATTGCAGGTTAAAATTGACTCCGAATCGACGGGTATTGTGTGACTCAACTTGGAGAATTATTTAACCTTCTTTTATTTTCTCGTACAACGATATCTCAATAAAAATTACGTTTCTAGTAACTTCTAATTGTAATTACTTTATTAGAACACTTGTGTGTTTGTGTGTGTGGTTTTCAGCTCAAACTTTCTATTAGAAATCTCAGCAAGGGTACTGTTTAGTGGAATACGTTTGGAGAATGGGAAAGTAGTTTTTCCTTCCTTTTCACAAAAAATGAAAGGGAAAGAAAACAAAAGTAAAAAAGGGAGAATATCTAAATTAGAAGCAAGGTGAGTTGAAATGGACATTAAAAGAAAGAATGACGACACTAGCATAACCATAATAGTTTTTTATAGCTAGCCTGATGTTTGATTAGTTTGAGTGACGGGTTATTTCATACTTTGAACATAAATGTTTCATTTGCTCCTGGTTCCAAATTAAGTCGCGCTGTACTCGTATCTTTATCTTCGGGATTGATCCCGTACTATCGCCAATAGCCCGTTGTGTTGTTCTAGTGCGACGTAAATTCCATTACCCACTTACCTACCAAAATGTCTAGCTTCCGACGGAACTTACAATTAACAATTCCACCCGTCGCAGTACTGGTAAGAACGGCTATTAATCAGAAATAATTTTTTAAATTTAAGTAGACTTGAGCCACTCCTCCTCCCCAAATAAAACCTACAGCTTGGTGCACACATCCGGTTTTTCAACGTGCGGCGCCTCTGCGGCACCGAAGCCCAACTATGCACAAATAACCATGAAATGACGCATGAAGTCATTTCGCGCCATTTGCGATAGATATTTTATCGAAGCAAAAATTGTTTATTTCGCTTACTCGGTGTACAAAAAAGTACATTTTGAAACAAAATAGACGTTACTGGATACAACCATTTATTAATTATTATTTATATTCTATTTATTTATGAAAACAAGGTACTTCAGAACGGAGAAGAGTGTGCGGCGAGCTGCGGCGCCGGGGGGAACTGCGGTACAAATTGCACGCAAGTTGGAGTGGACGTGAGGCGCCGGAGGCATGTGTGCACTGCTCCATTGGATCTAATGTATCTCAGACCGCACTTGCGTTGCGGCAGCGGCGCCGCACGTTGAAAAACCGCATGTGTGCCCCGGGCCTATAACGCCGCTGCTACTTATGCCAATAGAGCATATAAGATCCAAAATACGGAGGAACTGGTAAAAGGGACTCCTATTTGGGGAAGACGGAAAAAATTTAGGTGAGCCACCAAAATTCCTAAAGATGCCATTGCCACTAATCACAATAGAGCATAGCAAGAGGAGACCCAAGAATAGGAGGATTCCAAAACTTGATTTGTTTTTGTTCATCGCTTTATTCAAGACGGAACATGACTCATTTTTTGTCTTCCATCAAAGAATATTCCCGCGCTTTTTCGTAGCTCGTCTTTCGAAGGAAGATGGAGTCGGGGTGAGGAGTGAGATGCATTCCAGAGCAGTACAGCAGGTGGGTGTGACATTTATTTGAGCAGGACTCCGCGCTGAGATTAGACAAACAGCTGTTCCTTTTCGACACCCCATTGCTTTTCGCTTTTTTTTCCTCTTCCCCTCCTGATCTTCCTCCCGATGCGAGGCGAAGTTTTTTTTTTTTTTGTATCTCCATCTCGCTGCCCGTATCTGTGTTTTTTCTTGAAACTGAAGCAGCAGCATTTAGAAGAAAATCTTTTTCTTTTTCTTTATGTCAGTTGTAGGGTGCTTCGAACTTAGCTGTGTACCCAAAGGTTAGTAGAAAATACTCAACTATGAAATTATGTTCTTACGAAATTGTTTTTTATTCGATTACAATGAGCCTATTGTGTTCCCAGCAATTGCTAACTTCAAACTAGCTTTTGAAATTTCTGAAAATCAGAAATAGAATCAGTTCAAAAATTAAGTATTTTGGATCAAGAATCCTTGTAAAATTCACGAGATTGTATTCAATGCTTTTCGATGAATTTTTCGAAGTTCCGTTCTATGTTAAGAAAATTGGCCATTCCCCGTTAGACTTAATTCATACATCTGAAATATGTTAATACCTCTTACGTGACTGTCAAATTAGAATACAGCTCCATCACTGCAATATGTTTGTTAGTTTCTCTGAAAACAGTCATCAGTTCCAACACAACAGAAATGAATAAAAATGTATTTTAAAATGTCATTAACTTTCTGTACATAGCATGCTTACTGGAACCTGAAATCCCATCTGTAATAAATAATTTTTCGAGTTTTTTCGTAGAACCGCGTCAATGGAAACTGAAAGAACGATATAAAACTTCTTTTGCGACTTTCAGGATGCCGACAGCGTGGAATTTGTCTGCGTGGTTCACTTATAGGTCATAAAAAAAAACTAAAGGAGTTCGATAGACTTCTGCGGCAGGATTCCAGCTTGAAAATAAAATGCCCAGTTGTAATTTTTCGAATATTTAACAATTTCTATACCTTATTCATCGACATTTCTAATCTATTTTGCGATTGCAACGAAAGGAACATGAATCGATGCATATTTTATAAAAGAATTTTCAAAAGGCACTTATCAAAGGAATAGAAAGTCAATTACTTTTGTAAAGAAGGGTGAGAGCCGCGGTAGCTCAGTTAGTAGAGCGTCGGGCTCGCATCAGAAGGGTTGTGGGTTCTGTCCTCGGCGGAGCCTACAATTCTGATGATTTCGAGATCGGCGCTTCGACCTGGCTAAAGACCGTCGTGTTCACTAATGGTGACTGGGGCACGTTAAATAGGTCGTGGTCACAATGTCCCCCATGTTCCCATACCAAATCAATACCTCTGGGGGTACCTGATCAGGGGGTTATCGGCCTCTGATTGGAATCTAAATTACGATATGTGTGAGTGAATGGATGTATGAAAGGGACCTTCCTGTAAAACGGATGTGTCATGTATATCTAGCAAAGTCGGACTTCCTCCCAATGGGGCTCAATAACATGGAAGGCGCACCCCCCTCGCCTCTTGCCGTCTTCGACGGGCCTGGCACTCCTCTGGTCTGCCAGTGTAGGCATAAGAAACAACAACAAGAAGGGTGATGTATTTAAGTTTTGCATGTGGCTGTTTAACGCTTCATGCCGACAGCTTATAATTTTATAACCAACTGGATGTGGTATTCGGTTTTTATATTCCGCATTAAACTTCTTTGAATTGCATTTCTGCAGTTTCAAATTAAGTTTAGAAACCAAAGAAATTCCAGGAGTCGAGAAAAAGCAATTTCTCTTTCGTGGAATTCCATCATTTCAGCGCTCATGCTCATTAGCAAGGGAAGTGCATGTGGGACGCGAAAGGAAGAATTTGGTCCTCCGTGAGTGACCCCGAACTCACGCCGATCACCAGGAATTCGTGACAGTAGTTCCTGCTAGGCAGCCAGCAGGGAGGTCAAAAGGGCCTTTTCCACTCGTTTTTACGACCACTTGTTACACAAGCCCGTTCCCGGCTTCCATTTCTCCGTATGAGTTTGGCCGTCCACTTTGTGGCAGAATCCACGATTCTGGATGGTATCACCATCAGGGAGGTATAATAGTTGCTGAGGTTTTCCGAGAATTCAATAACGATGTCTGTTCTGGGAAGGATGGTAGGAAATTGGAAATTCATACGGCACAGATATCACGCGGAGGGCAGAGATCATCACCATGGTGGTATGAATGGCCATTACTGTATTTCTTCAACTCGGAAACCACAGAGGGTCACCCACCACAGAAGGGGGACTAGAAGAACAAGTTCTTGGGGGGTAGTGAATGGAATAGGCCTTGTGTTCGGACCAAAAGTGATGAGATTAAAGATGTAATAACAAACCCAATTTTTCTTGATAGAAAAATCGTCCCAGTATCAAACTTTTTCGGCAAATCTGTGATTTATCTGGATGGTTCTTGCAACAAGCATGTGCTTTACACCAGAACATACCCCAATTCCATATCTGTATTGGGATTTTTTACCTGTTTGGATATGAGTGGCTAGAAAAGCAAACTCAATTTTACACAGGCTCAAGGATCTCACATTCACATAAGATATCATCCAGAACTTACTGGATGGATTTATTGTGCGTATACCCTGTGTATATACGAGAACCAATAACGAGCGGAGTTCTCACATGTAGTCACTCACACAGGTACTGATCACATCAAAAAAGAAAATTAACTTGGGTGATTGATTATAGCCTTGGAACTGATATTTTTCTTACTATACGCTGTTGGGACGAAGAAGGATGTAGAATGTCTTGTCTAAAACATTCAAGGTGTAGTCAGCCAAAGAATATAGAAACATCACCCAGTGAATTTTATTTGTTTTGCTACTGTATGACAAATTTTTGTCACACCAGTCATCTTCGGAGTTGTGAAATGTCCCTTATTTTTACGAAAAACTTATAAAATCGTCATATTTTGCAATATATCCACAAACTTTACAAAGGATATTCATCCAATATAGAAATCTGAATTAGCATAATAAAATCTTAACGTTTTGATATTCAGCTAGCAGGACCCATATTCAGGGGGCCCAAGCTTTCTATAGAATATTATTTGGTTAAAAATTAGCAAAAATTAATGCTGAAAATGTTTTAATCAATATGCGAGACAAATCTAGTACTTTTAAAACATTAAAATATTTGATGGTAAAGGTGAGTCAAAACAAGCATGAGGACCGTTACGATTTGAACGAAGTGCGAGATATTGAATTAAAAGCACATTTCCCACGCATTACGCTTTTAATTAGGTAATATGAGGCCCATAGAAGGGGCTGGCGTAAAAATATCATTGAAGAGGAACGTAACGGTGCATAATCCAATCCATAAAAATTCAACATCTCATCTGCTGGTGTCCAGAAATGTTCCCACGCATGTTTTACTTGCATGAAAATCGCAACGGTCGGTAAACATCCGTTTCCACACGTTTCAGATCAGGCGGCACGTGTTTCATTCATTGTTGCAGGGCTGATGGGGCGATGCAGAGCGTTGATCGTCGCATTGTGGAGTAACGGACGATTTTCCCTGGGGGGAAAGAGTGGGAAAACCGTTATCGAGATCGTTGGTTGGTTCAAATAATTTATCGGATTAAATATAGTCCATGGCATCAGTGAGAGAGAGAGAGAGAGAGAGAGAAACTGGCTTGTGTGTGCATATCATTGGTCCGCCTTAATGGACAAGACTGCATTTTCAAAAATAAATTATGCAATTTCAAATAATTTGGCGCTTTGGCGATGATTTTAGCAACTTTAACTAAGGGGATAGAAAAATTAACATCCCACACAGGAGAAACACAATGGGGAATTGGCGACGGTCCGGGATCAACCCCAAAGGGAAAGAATCGAAGACAACATCTCGTAATTTTGAACCTGACGAGGTTAACAGATGAGTTTTCACCCCACTCTCCAAACTTACCTACCACGCCTACATGAGGGCATTTGAATCCACTGCAAATTTATTCTGTACCAGTCCCCATATACACGACGGTATTTGGTTGGATCTAGTTTTGAACACGAAACCCACCGGATGCTCATTCGCAACTCTTCCAACCAGATTACCATGGTCTGTTTTTCTTGAAGGAAGAACACCTTTTTAACTGTCACCTTTTGAAGAAGAGTTTCATCATCACATTTGTCTCATCCAAATATACCGATTCAATATTAGCAGAATACATTACAAAATTGATTCAAGTTTTATTCTAAACCTAGAAGGAATGATAAGTATTTCAAAGAAACCGACATGGGTCTATACTTTTCAACAAAAGAATATATGGCATATCAACACTCTGTACCAATATGGTAAGATAAGTAGTTGAATTAACGTCGCACTGGAGCAATACAACGGACAATTGATAACAGTCCCGGTCCATCCCGAAGGAAAAGATTCGAGAGCACCTCTTTTTTTAAAAATCACAGTCGGATGACGAGGTCAAACCTGAACTAGCAATCCACTCTACAAATTTACACACCACTCTAAAGTGAGGACATTTGGGGTCATACTTAACATACACCAGTTCCCTCCGATACGACTCTTTGGTTGGATCTAATTTAGAACTCATAACTCTCCGATTGCGAACTAATATGGTAAGGATTTTTCACATCACTGCCAGCTGCTTTGGGATCGAAGCCTGTACACTTCTACCATCGTTTGACCGCTAAATTCAACCACGTTCACCCCTGATTTCAACTGCAAGAGAAACTATTGCAACATTCGTAATATCCTGCAGTAATTATTTATTTAAACAGTTTACATTCTTTGTCTTCCTAAAATTAGGGGAAAAAATTAAATTATCGTATGAAAATAAACTCATATGTCTAATGGCGCATTACTTTTCTGTTGAAAGCCCTACCGGCCTCTTAGAAGGAACATTCTCTCGGGAATTTCCCGATTTCCAGGTGTGCCAGTCCATCTCTGGTGAAACTGAATCCGTAAGAACTTTTTTTATTGTTCTAATATTCTCCAGGCGATACGAACAGCTGCTTGAGAAGTACTTTGTAAGTCTTTTTTAATGAGCGGTTTCCCTCGACAAAGTTCATTCAATTCTCCGCCGTTGCATCAGGTGCCATTAAAACGTAGAAGAGCTGTAGTTCTCAAAATTAGTGAAATACTTGTGCAACGTGTAAGAATTGGAAATGTCCAGAGACGTGGAAGGTGAAAAGGCCTAGAAAGTCAAAAAAGTTGATTCAGTTGGCTCAAGAGAGAAAATGAATTTAATTCCGCTATGAATATTGCCATCTGATTGTAGGAACTTTATTACTGGAAAAATGGGTATTTTGCGCTATACTTAAATTAGTAAAGCTGAGATCATATAGAATTTAATGTATACACTAGGTGATTTGACCACTTGAGCTCTGTTTATCAGATCATGACGAATGAAGGTACAGACGTTGACGTGGAAACTGATTTTCCCCTTTATCTCAAAATTTAAACCCTTTAGTTACCTAATTGTTGCATTCAGATGACGATCCTTGATGTTTTTAAACCTTTCTGATTGTAACTTATCTAAATCTTTACTTGGAAAAGCCGGTTTATAAAAAGCACGGGTAATCAGAATCACTATGTCATGTAACGGTCCGTTGAGGAGAAAATTCAAAACATTAATATTAGCGCAAGGTTTCCTAATAGAAATGTGGTCACTAAGCACATGTATTCACAAATTTTTATTGACATAATCTCCGTGACTTTGTAGAATCCCCTCGTCTATTTTTTTTGACGACTTGTACAAAATGATGCATTTAAAAATTGAATTGAAATTAAACGAACCGATGACGACGATTCAATCACAAAAAAGAAATACTTTAGTATGTTTTTGTTTGACGTTGCTGGGATGAATTGAGAATTTTTTTTGTCGCCAGAAGTTAGTAGATGAGTCATTTATACTGTGTTTTATAGTAAAAACAAAATCTCATACTTAGGATGGCAACTTGGAATGTTACAACAAAAATTTTATTATAACGCAGGACAATAATAAAACTTTATGATGAATATTTAAAAATGATCTAAAAATATCAAAAACACTCCACAATGATTCAAAAAACAACATTTCAAGAATCAGGAGATTGTGAAAAGAATCTCCTATGTAGGCATGGAAGGCATGGAAGTACCTTAAAAATGGCGTGTCAATGAAATCCAGGCCCTTGTTATACACATTTCATATCTTAAATATAGAATTTCTAATTTAATAACTAAAATATAGCAAGCAATAATCATAAATCCTTCAAACTTTCACTTTACATATTAACTCGTTTTCCACAAAAAAAAAAAAAAAAAAAAAACTCGTCTTCTGTGCGTGGTTTAAAATTAACAGATAATGACTTCGTATCTTTCACAATGGGATTGATCCCGGACCGTTGCTAATAGCCCGTGTGTTACTCCAGTGTGCGACGTAATTTCAATTTTACCTACCTACTTCTCTATAAAATTTTTAAAATAATATTTTCACTTATAAAACTCTATTTTGCTCTTTATATTTTCACCCATATAAATCACATTCTTGTACCCATATTTCAGGAGATTTTAGGGAAATTATCAAGCATGAGGAGTTTTATGTGCTTTCTTTTTTTTTGTATTACAAAATAAGAGAGAGAGAGAGAGAGAGAGAGAGAGAGAGAGAGAGAGAAAATACTTTGATGTATACAAAATAAAAAATGCTGAGAGAACTGCATTTGACTTGATTTTTTTAACTACATAAAGCAGTAAACGTTTAAAGTTCGAATAATTCTTCTTGGCATTTGAATAAGAATTATGATATTAAAATTCTATAAAGTCTGTTCAAACGACGAGTACGATTTCGATTGAAACAGCCTAACCAAATATGGGCCTTCAAACTCATTCAACCTGTTGGTATTTGTGAACGCATTCTGGGTCAGAAGCAAATGATATATCCTACCTTCTTCAACACAAACTCTATTAGCATTCGATTATATTACTTTCAAAACGCCGCGTGATAAGGACCCAACAAGGGCAATTAACGAACTCATTGAACCTGTCCCTTCCCAATGAACCAAGCGAAACCTTTCCCGTGTTTATTTATCCTGCGCTCCCACGAGCTGGGGTTATGCACTTCCACGATAGCATCATTAAGCTGTAACGGATCAATTGTAGCGGTTCCCTGCCATTTCCAGGGAATGCCATCTCGCTGTGAGAATGAAAAAATCCGTCCCTGCTGGGTGAAAGTAGACACACGGGGACCTAATAGTATTATTTTCCCACATTCTCCCACTTTCAACTTCCCTCTACCACTTCCTCCGGAAAAGCGGCAGCTTCTCACGGAGCCCGCGGGCCGCCACTTGTTGCCGCGCCGAGGGGTTGAGGAAAGTCTCTGATGGGAAAAGGCGAGGGGAGGGTCTTTGGGAATCGAAGATTCGGGGCTTTCCCGAAAGATCTGCAGCATCCCTCACTCCCTCTCACGCTCCATGCCCGTAGAATTGATTTGTCAAGTGTAAACAGTTTGAGGTTAAATGGCGTTGGGTATATGCAGAGATGACAAGACCCAGGATAATTTTGTTGGATATCGAAGTACTTTCCCCCTCAACTCAGGTCCTTAGAACTAATTTCTATAGATGACGGAACCTTTACTAAATAAAAATTGTTAGTACTTGGCCTGTTTAACATGGGCATGAAAGTAGTAATTTTTTTTCTATTCCTTCTAACTAACATATACTTTATTAGTATAAAGGCGACGCAGCGGTCCAGTTCGAACAGTAACGGATTGGCAACCGGAGGTCTGTGAGTTAAACTTAGTCAAAAAAAAATGTCGTGTCCATGGGGGCTGATGCAAGCTAAATCTGTCTCAATTGTCCTCACGTTGGTGTTGTGTTGTGGTTTATAGAGTGGGGTGTCAGAGCAGGTGTTGACTTCGTGATCTGACCGTGTTTCAAAATTATGCGGCATTGTTCTCGGATCTTTCCTTTCGGGATGGATCTCTGGCCATCCCGAAAGCCTGTTGCTCCAGAGCGACGTTAAATAAATACCTACCTATAAGACAAGAAATTAAAATTTTGGATTTAGAAAACATACTACGTATTACAATGTAAAAGTCTTTTCAGATTTCCTGGGCCACCTTTAGCCCTTTTCAGATTTCCTGTGCATGACACTGATAAGCCAACCCCTATGCGTCCAAGGGTCTATTTATCAACATAATAATGTTCGATCACTAATGGGTCGCCGCTTCCATCAAGACCTGGTATTGAAACCTTTCCTTGACCAGCAAAATTTCCTGATTTGTCTCCATTGAGTATATCTGGGAGATACATGGTTATCAATCGCACCACCCCGGATATATTAGGGATCTGGAGCAACAGCTGCACAATACTTGGCTTTGTTTGCCATAGGGTAGAATAAGAATTCCATTTGATTCCATGCCCATAGGTATATCTTCATCCATTGTAGCCAGAAGGGACTTCCCTACTTATTAATTGATAATATTTCTGTTTAATTCGACAATAATAAACATTCCTCTAAATTTGATATTCTGATCATTTCTTTACTCATGTACAACGCACATACTGTTTCATTCCAACCCAACACGTACTTCGGGGGGCATCAATTGTTTTAGGGTACAATATGCCATCTAACACAATTCTATTGTTTTAATACGAAGCTTACGATTTAATAAAAGCATAGTCAGGCATATTTCATTTGTACCCCAGATTGCAGGACAATATCTCTCTCATATCTGACCCTTTAACTTTCCTTAAATCTTCTATTGACTAGAATATTACAAAACTTTACATCATTCTCTTTGACACAAAGCTCATTAGTTTCGTAGCAAGTATCCAAGTTCAATCAGAGAACAGTTTTAGTTCGAAATTTATGTTAATTGAATCTTTAATTTTAGCTGTTGCTGTTTCCATCATTTTTCATATGGGGTCTCATAAAATATCATTTGATTCTGAATCGGTATAACATACTCGGAGATCAATGCTTTAAGCATTGATCTACGATTAGATTAAAAGGCTTTCATAGATTTCATGGTTAATGAATAACAGTTCCCCTTTATATGTAAAAATTACACGAACGCTTCTTAATTTAGTAACAATTTTTCAAAAACGAATTACAACAGTATTGCTCGCTTTAATTCAGTCTCTAAATCAGTAGGTACCTCCATAAGTAATTTCCTCAAGATAATTTCTTACATAATTAGAACAGGTTATGTATTTAGATGCCATCGGTAGTTCTAAAAAAATTAAATCTTAGTTCCTTCCAAAGTTTTTGCTGTCATAAACAGTGGTTTTCATGCTATCTGTACCATCACAAGGGCAAATAAATCTAATTAGAAGTATGCCAAATGTTTCCATGGATTAACAGCGAGTGATTAGTTCATATATTCGCAATTGGGGTTGAATGAAGACTCGTTTCAAATGCTCTGACAGCCAAACATTTAAAAATACGTACGTCGCTTTGTACCTTTCTCTTCAATTTTAAAAACGAAAAGTTCCCCTTCTCATTAAGACGATAAATTGACGCTTTCGAATTTTGAGATATATTTCCATTTCCAAATTCTAGGTAGGTAGTTAATTTCCGTCTCACTAGAGCAACACCACGGATCATTGAAGATGATCATGGATCAATTCCTAAGGGAAAGATCCAAATACAATGTCTCGTAATTTTGAATCACGGTCAGATGTCGAGAAGAACACCTGCGCTGGCACACCACTCTGCAGACTTCCACACTTTGCCAACATGAGGACATTTGAGGTCCCGACAGATTTAATGTACACCAGACGTGGTGTAGGCGACGGTCTTTGACTGGATTGAGTTTCGATTTCTAATCCGTTGCTCTTTTCCAACTGGGCTAGCTCATCACTAATGCCAGATCCTCGGAAGTCTTTGAACGATACCCAATAATCATACAATGATTAACACGCCGCGAATTTTGCACAATAGTGCAGACATAGTGCAACGTATCGAAGTAAGACGTCAAATTTTCAAGGTCAAAAGTGGTTTTTTAGAATTACTCATGAAAGAATAGGAAATATCAATCAATTAAAAAAAAATACCGTTTTTGAAACTACCGTAGCATTACTCTATCTTAGCAAAATAGAGAATAGTATTAATTATTCTAGCACGAAAAATGAAGAGTTAAATTCCACAGTAAAAGCCTCTGCGCCGTTGAAATTTCTTTTTAATCTTCAAAGATCGTGTGAAATTATTTCCGAGACACTCTTCTGAAAAACTCCCCAAACCACACTCCTTGAGATATTTCTCACGAACATTGTTTATTTCTTCAACCCTCTGTCAAAAGCCAGTTCGAAGTAGTATACACACATTCTCTGCTCGTCAATCAATCTCAAAGGGGAGGAGTCAGGGGAGAACGGCTTGCTAGATTTCGACGCAGATCATTCTGGCGAGATGTTTGGATGCCAAGTTGACTGTTTCATCTCGATAAATCCGTTGTGAAAAGCGATGTTAGTATTGACATGTTTTAGGAATATTTTGTTGAAAATATTGCGGGGTAAAACTCCTTTTGACTTTTATGCATTTTGTAAATGAATTATGTTTCAAGAGAATAGCCCTCAGTTTTCTTTTCTTCAAATAAACTAGCCCTTTGTTAGATAAAATAAGAAATATCCGTGAAATTTAATTATAGATTTTAGGTGATGCGTTCAACGAAAAAATTAGAACAATTTAAAATGGATTTAACCTAGAAAAATAAAAAATAAATTGTTTAATGTATTAAAAAGTACAAAACCGTTTACAGAAAAAGTATTAATAAACAATGCTTTATAAATATACCAAGGTCTCGGCTTTTCATTTTGTAGGTTAAAACAAATTCGATGAGAGATAAATTATTCGTAAATAAATTAATTCCTTCAAGATTTTGATGGAAATATTTTTCTACTAACAGAAATAAATTATATTTTAAAATATCAATCACTACAGTGAATTCACTATCTCATTAACAAACAATTCCATTCAAACTTTTTTCAAATAAGACTATGCCTAAAATTATAATGCATTGGTTACTTTCGTCGTATGCAAACACTACTCGAACATATGAACAGTCGAGTACAGTGAAAACGACTATTCTCACTAAACTAGAACATTAGAACAAATTGCTAATGCTCTATTATTTGTAGTTGGAATGAGTAATAATATAAACTGATTTCACAAAAACGATTTGAAACTACATTGACTTGACTTTCGTTAAACTACGTAATCGGACTCTTGAAAAGTAGTTAATTAAAAGAAATGTTTCCAAAAATTAGTATTTCTCTACTAGTGGAATTTTTTCTCACAAGTTCAGATTCTGATATTAACTTTAAAATCTGTCGCTCTTATGTCTCGCTATATAATTCCATATAATGGGCCCCTACCCATACTACAAAGAGAAAAATTGTAAGCATGAAATATAACGTTTTTCAGATATTTCATACTTATTATAAACATGCCATAAAGCTTCTGTTGGCTTTACATGTTTTTCACTTTAGTTTTTTTGTATAGCAGTAAATTATTATTAACCGACTTATTTGTAAACAGTACACGATTTTTCCACAAAAATGTTTGCCCTCATAAAAAATACTAATGAAATATTCGTAAAATACTTCTTTAAATGGAAACACTCGAGGACGAATGTTTGAAAATGTTATTTTCGATGTACATAAATAAATTTCTATTCGTAAAAGCTTTTGGATAACTAAAAAAATATATGTTCTGTGTAGTTTTGTAGAGCTATTGTTTGAATCTTAATGAACATACACGGATTCCATGTTTGAAAATTTCTTCTTAAACTCGACCAGGAAATATGTGTATTTTAATTCTATGTCAGCCTCACCAAAAATCGACTCCTTTTCCACCGTTACAGAAAACATATTGGAAGTCTATAAAACTACTTGGCGACATTTGGCTGGTAGAGAGTGAAACTAGCGACGGGAAGATGAAGCAGCAAACCTACCCGCAGCCAGCTGTACGTCATTGGCCAAGGGGAGCTACGCGGGAAAGCCTAATGTACTCATCCACTTAATGAAGTCGGAGAGCCAGCGTTTCACAACATCCCAGTCACTTGGACTCGTAGGACGCGGAACGAACTCTCCTCTGCCCGGCACCGCCTAATCAACTCTCTGCCCGGGCCACAACCGATTCTAGTCCAGTTCTCGTTCCCCAATTGATGTCAAAGAGCTACTTAAACACCTCAACTCCCACCATGAGTCAAGCCGAGTTGCACACAACCTACCAGGACGATTTTATCCAGGCTGTCCGGGACGGCGATGCCATAGAACTACAGAAGATCCTCCAAAGGTGGGAAGGATGTGTAAACATCAACTACTACGACCAGGAAGGGCAGACGGCTTTGCATCTCAGCTGTTTGGATGGGAACCTAGAGCTTGTGAAACTTTTAGTGAAATTCGGAGCTGACATTCGCTTAGCGAATCGCGACGGTTGGAGTGCACTGCACATTGCAGCGTACGGAGGTCACCAAGATATAGCATTATATCTCATAGCCAACTCCACTAGAAGATAATGCTGCAATATAAATATTTTAGTGTGCATAGGACGATTATTACTATTGTTTTCTTGTACCATTTTTAGTGCTCAGTTGCAATAGGGAAATTGTATATACGTGTATAGTGAACGCTGTGGATCATCCGTTTCTTTTTTGTGCATTGAGATTGAATTCAGTGTTGTGTGTGAGAGGAGGCATCAATGTGCTTTGATTACGTTCTTGGATTTGCTTGTCGATCGGTGTGAATGGATTTATTACCTTCCTAAGACCAAACCAAAGAGTGTGAACTATTCTTTCTCTTCCGACGTCGATGGAGAGTGTTGTGAAATCGATCTTGAATCTCTGTACATCTGAACTCCTTTCTTCAGCTACCTGTTAATCATTCAAGAACAAAATCCTGTATTTAATACACGTCAAAAAGTGAGTTGCAGCTAAATTCGAAATTGAATGATTGTGTGTATGAAGAATGTGGCAGGATTTAGCTCATTTATCCGCATAGATAAGTAGAGATGCTACTTTTCAAAACACATATCCATTTATACTGTATCCAAAGATTAAATAATTATTTAAAACTGATTAAGTAAAAAGCCTTTGATATATTGTTTAAAAGAAGTTTCAATAGGAAACTTATAAAATTAAACGCACGCTAAAGATTGATTTAAAAAATATATAATACAGAGGAAAGTTTATCTGTTGTACTTAATCAATTGTAAAGTTAATTTTCTTTTCTAAAACTTTCTCTGGTGCTATAGTTTGCTACTTTTGTTTATTTTCACACTTTCCTACTTCAATAAACTTACTAGAGGATTTAATAACTTTCAATGATGTCTAAGTTCAACACTTAAATTCAGTCTGCATTTGTTTCAATTTTAAAACAGTCCTTATATTAGATAAATTTAGGTGAAATGCTTTTGAAATTTTGCATAGAAGTATATTAATTTTATACTAACAAATAATTGTACTTATTTCAGCATAAATTGTAAAACAAAATGTTAAATAATAAAGAGCTCTACTGAGAGAGAATTTGTATACTTTAGGCACTTTTATTAAAAATTAGTTTAACGTCATGCTTGTTTACAAATACAATCCTCTCCCCAAAAGAATATTTTCTGGTAATCACAGTAAACTATAGTTCTTTATTTATTTGCTGGAAATATTTATGCTCAGTGACATCTATACTTGAAATTTGTTACAAGTTCAATCATTTTACTCATAAAAATTGTAAGAGATTTTGAAAAGCAATAACTTAATTGCATTAATCGTATCATTTTAATATTTTCATTAAAAACTAGTGTATCAACAACTCGATATTTTTAGAATAGTAAAAAAAGAATTTAGAGTAAGAGAATTTGAATGTCTTATTTTTATACTGCTCATTTCACTTTGTTTTGTTAAGAAAACCTTATCACTACCTCTATGTACAACTTTCTATTTATTGTGAATATATATGGTTTGTAAATATGTTTCTGATGAAAAAGAATGTGTGAAGCACAAACCTTATGATTATTATGTAATTATTTTAAATACACACACACTTTGTGCCATATTGTACTCCTGGTTTCTGTTATACTTTATTATAATGAACTATTTATTAAATAATTTTCACTATAGATATTCTAATTTCTTATATTTTGTATACACATATCCTACTCATAACAATAGCATTAATATACAATATATAATGCTTATCAATGATGTTAATTAGAATGAAATGGATTTTTCTGCTTATACAAATGTTGACATTTGCTATTTGAATGGTTAAGTAAAAATTTTATTTACTGTGATTTAGTTAGGTAAAATGATACATAAAGAAATTTTCAACCCTAAAATTTCTAAAGAATAGAATCTGATTTTGACTTTTAAAATATCTTTCTGCTGTACTTACTTCAGCATTTGGCTTCATGCACAGTATTTATCCAATTCAGCATCAATTAATTATATTTTAAGGCTTTTCTGCTTTATCATAATTACAAATTTCGATATTGGGTGATGAATTTATAGATTTTTGTACAAATTACTAATCTGTATTGTCTAAATTTTGCTTTATTTGGAGGTATATTTTAAGATTATTCATGGTAATTTTATGATAGAAGTAATTCAAATCGAACTTGAAATTCTATTAGATACATGAACTTTTGCATGGGATATGTAAAAATATGCTCGACTACTATTTGGATTAAATAATAATTTCCATTGTTTTTTTTAAGTTTATCAACAAAATATTATTTTCAGCTGTCATCATATTTTGTGCTGACTTACAAGGTAAGTGATACATCTCTTTAATTTTTACTGTTAATATTATGTCGAACCATTGCTCTGCTATCTCCATTGTTATTTTTTGATCACTCGTCAAATATCATATTTGACGTTTTGTGGTAATAAAACTGAACGACGTGATTTTACTTTAAAAACAATTGCTGATTTGTATTCATCGAGAAATCAGGGCTATTCATCAGACAATGAATACAATTTGGTATTGGGTGTAATTAAGTTGTTTGGATTGAAAAACGTCTTTTTTTTATCATATTACAATTATCATGGCCTCCATCTCTATTGGGATTCCAGTACCAAGTTAGATGGCGAGTCGTTCATGAAAACCAATAAGTATTTTAAGTGTACTCAATGTTTAACTTACACGAAGGTATAGTTATTCTCGTATCTAATAATTCTGTACCTTGGAAGAAAAGGTCTACTGTCCATTTTGCAAGTTTTTGGTAACATCTGATCTTTAGGTAACATCTGATGAATTTTTTTTATTACAGCGTACAAAAAGTATTTTCCTGTCTTTTGTTTCTATCATAATGTATTGACAAGAGCATACATTGACACTTTTTTATATTACAACTTCCATTGTCTTGAAGGGATTTGTGGACGAACTCCTAATAATCGAATTTGATAGTAATCGAATTGCCCCTTTTCTACTAGAGACCAATAAAGTATTCCTTTCCTTTTCGCATTTTCTGCACAGTATAAAATATCTTTTGGAAAACAGGTAACATATTACAGTGCAAAAATTTTAAACAAATTATTGACGATTGGTATCACATCGACTGGTATCATACTACTGATGACCTCCCCCCTCTTCATGGGGTCTCCTGACTCTTCTGTAGATGCATTTGTTTACAAAGAAATGTTGTTAAATATATAAATATATACAATTAATGCCTCTGTCAAGATTTTCATGTGTGTCCTGAATGGGCAGGCAGAAAATACTAAGATGGCCATAACACTCGGAATTCACACAAGGAAGGCATAGAAAACGCGGTCTAACAGAATGAAAGGTTAAAAGGCTCTTCTGAAAGGACGGCCTAACCTCTGGCTTCTGATCACCGTTTTCACCTCGTTCCCAAGCCTTCACAATGGCATCACAATTGGCCGTTCGCCAAGGAATTCCCATTCATCCATCTGCTTATTCAATCCTTTCTATCTCTCCCAATGGCTAACGAGGCTGGAATGTTGCAGTGTGTGAGGCTCTCGTTCCTTTAAATGCGATAATTGTTATTTAAATGCTTCTCGAAGAACAAGAAAATTCTTTCTTTTATCTGTCATTTTAAAATATCGATTGCAATAGTAGCATTTTTCATTTCAGGCTTATCTGTTCTGTGTGATGAGGAAAACGTGTGGGTTTCTTTGTTGACATTAATTTGTTTGCTTATCCGCTACGAGTGACAACCGTTCTATAATCGTCAAACTATCTCAGTGTATACCGACGTGTTCTTTCTATCTCGGTGATAAAAAATACGTAAGTGCCCATCCGTCTTGCAAACACATGGAAATTTATTTTTTAAATCTAAATTTTCATGTTTAAAACTGAATTTGCAAAGAAAATGAGTATTTAAAATGTCCCATACATTGCTTTAAATATAAGTAACTGATTCGAAATTGTTCCATTCTTATATAAAAGATGTTTACTCAAAACAAACATGCAAAGATCGGATATCCATACTTTAGAAGAAAGGCCTTGTTGTAGAACCAGATCATGGCCAATTTAAAAGTATAGCGCTACATTTCAAATGCTTAAAATGAATTTCACAGCAACACTGAACTAATCTTTATAGTTTTTTTTATCAGAAAAAAATAGTTTTGTTTAATATCGGGTTTACAAAGGTTAAAATCTTAAAATAGTTGGAAAAGTATAAGAGTTTTTCCTACTACTGCACTACTATTGTTTTGATACTAGACTTCTAGATAATTTCCTAACACATTTAAATTTCATAGTTCATATCACAAAGTAATGAGAACCAAAAAATATTTTTACATCCACAATTACACACTAAACTTCTGAGACAAGGAACACATTGGGTCCTAATATTTATTGAAGATTTGTGTTTTAAAAATATAATGCAGAGACGAATGGAAAATGTAAATTACAATCGACTCTACTTTATTTAATCGTAAGAAAGATATTATAAATTAATATCTGAAATAAAAATAAACATTTATTTAAATTTTCGAAGAAAACGTTGAAAAAAATCTAATGCACTTTAAATTATTAAATGAAGTAATATACATGAACCTGTTCACCATTGAACAGATGTATCACTGGTCTAAATTAAATGGGACATGAAAGACGATGTCTTACTTGCACGTGTGTGAATAGTTTTCAGACGTACAAAACCATTAAAAAAAAGTGAATAAATGTTCAATTTTAAAAAAATGTCGAGAAATTTTTTGTTAAATAATTCTTCAAATTCTTTTTTTTTGTCATGTAACCAAACATAAAATAGATATTCACATATATTATAGTATTAGCTTGCTACTTCCTCTTTTCTGAATTTTGAAACTGTTCCAGATAAAAATAATTTCTTCAGAAAAAAAAAATAGAATGGATGTCTCAAAAACATTTTTTTTATGTTTATCCCATGGAACACTTGATGAAACGTAGCATTTTGCTTTAACTACTTGCTCTTTTTGACTACTGACTCTTATCCTGGAGCATTTGTGATTTGTGTTAAATAGTTTATTTATTTATGTAACGAATTAAATATTTTCTCCAGAACAATTATTCTACAGTTTGATTTTCGCATAGAAAATCTATAAAATTCTCATTCTCGTAGTTTTGACCAGAGGCACCTGAACCCTTTAAAGCCCATCAATATTTTTATGTTTGAGATCCCTCAATTGGAAAGAAATTTTAAATACGTGCAAACAGTGTAGGTAGCAAAGTAATTCGATCTGACTCAATATATCTTATGGCCGAGATTTAAAGGGAAATCGGTGCCAACTATTAAGGGTATACTAAATCCTTGACCATCCTCAATATTTTTATGGTGAAAGATCCGGCAACAAAAGTGATAAGCCACAAAAATGTGTTCCGTGATGAAAAAAGTTAAAAATGAAATATTCGAGATCAAAAGACTTTCTCATTATTTGAATGAATGAGGAAAAAATGAAAGTTTAAGATAACGTGACTCCTTTGAACAGTGAACAAACCATTAAAATTCTGAACCTTTTCAAAACTTGAAAATTGCTTATCATCATGTTGCCTGAAGCTTTTCATATACATGAAGCAACTATGATCTTACTTGTCCCCCAGATTTCACATAATAAGGGGCGGGGAGTTACCGGAAACCACACCGGAAAATGAAACGTTTATCTGAGTCCTAAATCCATAAATCTTCATTGTGTTTGTAATAATACAAAAGAGAAAAAATTGCATCCGTGCAAGTTAAACATTGGTACTAGGAATATTAAATTTTTATTTATACGGGATACGTCCTGGTGCTGGGAGACAAAGATTTTTAGTGACAAGGAGAAAGCGGTGCTGATACCACACTTTCCCGAATAAAATCTGCCTTGTTGAAATGAAGATACTGATTCATATCGCAGTATCCAATAGCAATCCGATAAATTTGCGAAGGAAAAGAGAAAAAATGTGCATATGTGCAAGTTTATATTGAATATTTGCACACATTTTTAATTATTTGAAGGACTGACATCCTCTAACCTGTTACTGGGACTCAGGCTGTTAATGTCGAAAGCCTGTACTGGGTTGGAGAGCCACCAAATGTTTGCCCACGTTGTTGCCGAGAGATTTCAATCGCGGTCCGATAGTTCACATCCATTCCACGTACGGTAGCTTGTTGGAGGCTCTACGCATGAATGAGTGCCGTGGGAACCTTCTCCGTAATTGATTCATTAGATTACAAGCTGACTCTCGGGAGAGTGGAATGGAGACATAAAAAAGGAATACACTGCCTCATTGAGAGGTTTCGAAATGAATTCACTTTTGCGTTGCTTGGGAAGTCGTTTCCTTGCTCTACGGGGGTTTGGGAAAATAAGGAACTTATCTCTCCGGCCTGGGTCTTATTTTGAGTGCATTAAGTTGACATTAGAAATGGTTTATGAAAAGAATGGTTATCCTCAATCCCCCCAGAGCCTGCATATTTGCACTAGATACTACAAGGTTCCCGGAGTGGCAAAATTTCAATGCACAAATCACACAATCTTCAATGAGAAAAGAAGTCAGTGCTTGGGGAGAGTTCATAAAGGTATCTTTTCAATTGAGATTAGCAATTTCATCTCTTTCTGAAACTTTTCAGTGGAATATTTTCAAATTTAGGACTTTCGTAGAGCTAATGTTGTTTTAAAAGTAATTACTTTGATGCTCCCATAATTTAAATCATTGTGGTTTGATCTAAAATAGAAGAAAAATTTTGCCTAAGTTCTAATTTTAAAGTTTTGCAGTCAGCCTAATTATATACGTTCACTATTATTAGTCCAGTTTATTATGAAATTGTTTTAGGTTTTTAGTAATTGTGATGTGGCGTTGAAATGACGAAAACTTGTAGAACACAGCTTGGAAATTATTAGTCATCACGAATTCTGAAAGGGAGCTCGATCATTTACTTCACTACATCTTAAAACACCAACGGTCCACATATACGGCCTACCCCTTCAATAGAGCGTTAAAACAATGAAAATATTTATGAAGTTTTAAGCTTGGAAAACCGGCAACATATCACAGTACAATAATATTTCATGTTTCCCTGACCTCATAGTTCTCCGGTACCGGTACCATAGTACTGGAAATACTCCTCTTTTGAGTGTGTGTGTGTGTGAGAGAGAGAGAGAGAAGGGAGGGGAGGGGTGCTTGCCTAAATTGAAAAACAGATGATTGAAAACCAAAAATTAATCTGAAGGGTCAAACCAGGCATTTATTAGACCAATTTAAAGAGCAATAAGACGAATCAGATCTCGTGTGTGCTTAAAGTTATTCCAAATGAAAGTAAAAGGCAATGCAACACGTATTCCATCAGTGGTGTATGAACTAATAGGCATGCGCCAATGTTATTATATTTATAGGATGGTCTCCATTTCGAAAGAGCTCCATGAGATTCATAATTCTAATCTTTTTAGTTACTAAAATACCATGATTAAAACTAAAATAATGGAATCAACTTATTTCACTTTTTCAATAATAGGTTGAAAATAAACATAGATTAATAATTTTGGAAGAATGATGAAAATTTTAGAAAATTAATTTTACGTAGTGAGAAATTTTTTTTAAAAACCGTGATTACCTTATTTGTGGAATGTTTGAGAGTGAAATGATCGAAATAAATTTGAATGAAATTTTTAACTGGGATGTGTATCGAAACACAATATACAGAGGAATTTTTATTGGAACTCATTTGGTTTTACATTATAATTTATAATTATCGTAAGAAAATCATTTATTGTTTAATTATAAAATTTTAATTTATAGTTTTGTAATAGAAAATAGAAATGTATATTTGGGTGTCACCACATCTGAGAATAATTTTGAAAGAGGACTCAAAACAATTTGATCCTCTACTGCTGTCCATTGAAAAAAGTATTTCACAAGAAACTGAAGTCATAATTATCTTAAAATTTAAATAAAAAATAACTTAAATTAAAAAATGCTTCAAATACAAAAAATATTATTACATAAGATATAAGATTATTCTTATTATTAATATAAGATTATTCTCTTGTCCTTTTACTGTTATTTATAAAATTTGGTTACATATTTTTTATCTAGTCACCAATGTGTATATCTACTCCTAAAATAGTGGCTAGTAAATATAATAGTAATGTAGTAAATATCTACTCCCAAAGGGCAGTGGCGGATTAAGCGGTACGCGGATTAAGCAGCACGCGGACTAAGCGGCCGCGTATAGCCCCCGGAATATCAAAGGGACCACGAGGTTTTAAAATGTCTTTTCATTAGATTTCGAGGAAAGTTATGACCGGTAAAAAGTGATTTGCGAAAACGCAGAAGAAATAGTCCAGAAAGATGCCTCGATAGACAAGACATCGAAGTAGTAAATAATATAGCTTTATGTCTACAATATTAACAGAAGCTGTTATTGACCATATTCTTAGTAACAAACCAAAAAATATCGGAAATATAGAGAATTTGTAATCAGTGTATAAAGACAGAGATGAAGTGAAAAAGAGGACTTTCTTATGATAATTTTTACAGAAAGAAATCAAATGGAAAAAAGAAATTGGTTGATATTTTCAGAAACAAGAAAAAGTGTCTACAGCTACCCTTGCAAATTTTACTCAACATCAATGTCTAAATCAATAACTGGTTTGCAAAATTGGAGATCAATTACTGTTTTTTTAAAATCGGACCACGAAGTTTCGAAAGAACATGTCAGTCATGTGTACTATGTATAAAAGATAAATAAAATTCATTAGAATTGCTAGTCAACTATTACAGGAAAAATTTTTTTTGAGCCGCTTAGGATTAGGATTTAGGAGTTACGATGAAAGCAAAGAATTCAATAGAAAAGTAAATTATTTAACCTACTTGGACTGCTGATAGGTTGGAAGTTACACCTACAAAAATATGCCGAAAAGGACGAAGAAATATAAACTATTTATCTCATAATATTTGCTACGAATTTGTAGGTCTTATTTGTAATCAAGTAAGAGCTGAAATAATTGAAGAAATCAAGTGTGCGACTTATAGTATAATTGTTGACTATACTCCCGATGTTTAGCATGTCTATCTACAAACTTTTGTTTTTTACGATGTTTCATCCTGTGACAATAAAAAGGACAGGCTTGTGGAATTCATTCCCATAGATCATATAACAGGAACATCAAAGAACTAGAAGTTTTGAAAACTTTAATAAAATTAGGAGTGGATATTGAAAACTGTCTAGGGCAATCAGTTGGTAATGCTTCTATTATGTCATGGAAGTACTCAGATTTGCAAGAACATATTAACGAACATGGCCCAAGTACGGTTTTTATTCCGTATGCTAAATCATTCCTTAAACTTAATTGGAACTTTCTCTGCAGAAAGTTGTAGCGCTGCAATTCAGTAATTTGTTTGTAAAGAATTTATTCACATTTTTTTCAGCGTCAAACCATCGCTGGAAAATTTTAACCAGAAATCTAGAAATGGTGTAAACATTCCGTCTCAGTAAAAAGAGTTTCTAATACAAGATGGTCAGCAAGAGCAGATGCTGTATTAACTATGAAACTTGGTTTCACCCATATAAAAGAAGCTTTAACTGAAATATGTAATTCGGAAGAAGAAAAAAAGTTATTATAGTGGAGGCGACTTCACTTCTGAAGAAAATGGACAAATATTAAATCGCCCTAATGACAGTTATTTGGAATACTATTTTACAAAAAATAAATGCTACTAGCAAATCACTGCAATCAGTGTGGAATGCGAACTATTGAGAAATAATCTATCCTACTAAAGGTCATTAGAAAATTTGATAAATAATTTCAGAGAAAAATTTGAAAAAGTGGTAACTGATTTATCAGGGCTATCTTTTAACGTAGAAGATAAAAAAACCTCAAAAGACAAAAAAAAAAAAAAAGGATAAAATTTTTTTTGATGAAAACAAAAAAGTCGGACACGTGAATTAACAATAAGAGAAAATTCCAGAGTCAATTCATTTTGTGTCATATGTGATTACACCAAGGCAAAATTATTTCAAAGAACTCAGACGTATGAAGTTGTAGTGGAGCCTTTTCGAATATTTTTTTATTGGGATTTACCAATAGAAGAACAAAAGAACACGATAAAAAAAGTTGAAGGATATTTACAAAATTGACATTGATGTTTGTACTTTTGAAGATGAATTTGACCATTTTTTTAATATTTCTAAAGAAAATGAGGACACCTTAAAACCCACACCATACATCTATCGAGCCGCCAAAGAAATGTTTTGCACATTTCCGAATGTTGAAATAGTTTTTAAAATTTTTTTTAACAATTCACTTATCTAATACGTCAGTAGAAAGATCGTTTTCTGTTTTAAAACGTGTAAAAAATTATTTAAGGAGTATTATGGGAGAAGAAAGATTAATTAACATGGCCATTCTGTATATAAAGCAAGAAATTTTAAACCGAATTGACGCTGCCAAAATAATTGACGAATTTTAAGAAATAAGCAAGACGGAAATTCATGTAAAAAATGTTGTTTTCATAAATTTATCTAATGTGTTATGGTATGACATTTTTGATTACTTTGTTTTTGTAAATAACTTAATGAGAGTTTTTCTTGAAATTTTTTTTCGAACTTGAGTTTGAGGGCCCCGAAATTTAGCGTTTGGGGCCCTCACTTGACTTGATCCGCCACTGCTAAAGGGTATTAATTAAATTCTTTAATTAATGCCCTTCACAAAAATTTGATTCCCTATCTTAGAAGCTCTCTCCGTGTCACTGCATCGGAAATATTATTTCAAAATTAATTATATTTTAAACCAAATTTCACTATACAGTACAACGAAGAACATCGAAATTGTGGAAAAAACACCGTTTAATTGAAAATTCGTTGAGTTTTATGACCGGCTCTTGGTTTTTAATACATCCTGCCGATTTCATGAAAACTCGTTCTTTTGAATTAGTCTGAAGCACTCTGAAGTACTGAAATCAATGATTTATAATATTTTTCAAGTTCTCTTCATGTCTGGCTCTTATACGACGTCTTAAGAATGCTATTTATCGATATTGTATCGTCGTTGACAAGAAGTCTGACAGGAACTAATAGGTGTTCTGCACAGTATTATAGGCCCACCTCTTTCCTTCCATGGCTGCTTCTTTGGGGGTGTAGAGCATCTTATAGTAGTTGTAGCATCTTGTTCACAACCTCTGTTTTAATCGTCTCCGGCGTCGTTATTAGACCAAAAGCTCCTTGAAACGAGAAGACAATTCCTCGATGGTGATCTAGTTTGGGATACCTTGTCTGACCCTCTTGTACCTAAAAACAGAGTACGGTCGATCATTTCTTTCACACATCAACGGCAACAACAAAACAGGCTAGAGATTTGTCAAAGTCGGGAGGATTCAAATCATTTTTTAAAATTAAAAGCACAATGTTTGTTTTGAGGCACATCTACTGTTGGCTATTTACACTCATGTCCACAAATTAAGGATAATGCCAGCTCCGGCAAATAAAGGTTCAGAAACAAAACAAACGTGACTTATTCATAAAACCCATTTATTAAACAAAAGATAAAGTACAAAAAAAGATGGTGTATGTATGATACCATTCATAAAAATTACAGTTTTTGCTCACTGGAGCAATTACAAAAAAATATCGACCTTGCAAAAACTTAACATGACATGGTTGGTATGATGGTAAATCAGGGCTCGAAATACCCGGGTGCACAGTTGCACTGTGCAAATGAAATTAAAATTGTGCACCTAATTTTTTCTCGCTAGGTGCACACCGTGCACCTAACGTTAAAAAAAAAAGGGGGGGGGGATATGTTTTATGTTATTTTGATGTTTGAATAAAGTATTAGTATCGACATCTCTCCCTCTAAAGGAACGTAATTAAAATTCCTAGATACACACTAAGCGATAACAAAATCACTGGTCCGTAACGGGTTTATACAGGAGGAAGGTTTACTTGTGTCACTGCCACCAGAACTTTCCGATGATCGAAGCATTTTCCTGATGGCTCTGTTAAAGCGACTGTCGCGATAGCTGTGCGTAGTAGAATTTCGATATGGTAAAATATTTTTTTATTTACTATCGACTAGGAACCTATATAAACCTACCCAACTAATACAGTAGTTTGCATTACATTAATACTCTTATATTACGTTTTTTTTTTAATGTGCGCCTATCATATAACCTGTGCACCTAATTTAAAAACTTAGGTGCACAGTGTGCACCTGTATTAAAAAGTCTATTTCTAGGCCTGGTGGTAAATACATTGTATGTCTCCCAGACGATGAAATACAGTCCATACAGCGCCTTGGCATGCTGAGGTTCAAATTATCGAGCTGATCTTGGAAAATATCACTCCACTGGGCAAGCAATGCTCTCAGAAAGTTCTGGTACACATGTAGTAGGTGGTGTACGGGCTGCAACTCGTCGGCCAAGCATGTCCCAAACATGCTCTATCGGATTCAAGACATTCGTTTACAATGTTTGCACGATGAGGACGGGCGTTGTCATCCATAAACACAAATTCTGCGCCCATGGCATCCCTAAACAAACGTACATGTTGTTCCAGAATGATGTCCCGATAAATTTGACCTCTCATGGTTCCGATTTGAACATGTAGATCTGTTCTGGAGCCCAGTATAATTCTGCCCCAAACGAGCAAACCTTCACCACCGTAACGGCGTCGTTCAATGATATTGTCCTGGTGGTAGCGGGTACCTGGCGTTCTCCATATGAACGTCCGCCGTGAATCAGACGGTAAGCTAAACCTGGACTCGTCGGAAAAAATCACACAAGCCCACTGTGACGATGTCCACATTGTATGTTCTTTACTCCAGGCTAACCGCTGGCGACAGTGAGTTGCCGTGAGCGGAACACATCTGACAGGCCTGCGAGCATATAGACCAACATGTCCTTAACGTCTGTAAACGGTTTGTCTTGAAACTGTCGTGCCCGTGGCTGAAAATAGCTGACGAGAAAAGTCGGATGCTGTGTTCCGTCTTCTTCTTTTTGCAGTTACTGCCAAATACCTTTCGTCATTTGGAGTTGTAACTCGGGGTGGGGGTGGGGTGGGGGGTAAGACCTGTACTGTAACGTTTACTGACATTTCCATCATTTTGGAATCATTACCAAAGCCTAGAGATGACACTTTGGGCGATTCCAAGTTAAACTAAAACTTCCAGCTGAGTACGCCCACATTCCAGGCGGCCGATAATTTTACCACGTAAAAAATCATCGACATGCGTCCTCTGTGCCATAACTATACGGTTGTGGCACTGAGCGGCTTACAGAACGCTTGTGAACAATTTTACTTCTTTGCTACCATTCCTTATATACACTTCTCTTACACTCTCGTCATTGTGACGTACTATCGGCGTCTTCTGTTGGCTTCCTGTAATTTGGTTATTATTCTTGAAGATGTGTGTGATAATTCTACAAGTGAAAATTTTACTTTAGAGTTTGATTTTCGTGTGATTCTGTATTACCCTTAATTTATGGACATAAGTGTATTTCAATCCATTTTGTTAGTTTGTAGCTTTGATTGATCAATACATTTGAGGTTATACTTTTGACTATTTTTTTTGTGAATGATCAGAGGCTGAAATTCACCTTGTATGCTTCCTCAGCCATTCATTTGTGCTTTCGGAGACCGATTTCCGAGGATGAGGTTCCTGTTCCAAGGATATCCTGAATGAATAAAGCTTAAAAATTGAAATTGAATTAGTTGAGCTTTTGACAAAAGTAACATGTTAAAACAAGTTTCACGTTTATAGGAAAGCTAACTTATATATAGTTTGTGTCATGGAGATGCTTCTTAAATATATCTGTAAATGACATGCGGTGTATATCTAGGATCTTCGGTTCAGGGGTCTGAAAAAAAAACGTTATTAAAAGAAATAAAAGAACACATAAATTGCCTTACTAATTATGTGGTTTCGAAGATATGATATAATATACTCCTATAACCCCATTCGTTTTTATTTCCATTTAAAAACTTTCATATGCATACATATTCAAGCATTACGTTCTAAACCATTATTCGCGCTTTAAAATTATTAGAAAATCTATAAAGGATGTGAAATCAGCATTCAGAGATCAATCAGTGATCATTTCATAATTGGACTCCTTGAACTTTGTGATGATGTTCATTCAGAGATGTTTGCTATCATCTCTTGTCGGCATTCTGCACTTTCCCTTTCATTGAGAGGAAACATTGGTTTTTAATGGTTTTCAAGTATAATATATATATATATATATATATATATATATATATATATATATATATATATATATATATATATATATATATATATATATATATATATACAACATTTATTGGGCGATGGTCTGGGATCATTTCCGAAAGGAATCACTGAAATCGAATAAATCGAAGGGGATCAATTCAATAAAGAAATATTTAACGACAAATTTGAATTTGAACCACGGTCAGATGACGGCTATGGTACGGTAGACCATTGTTTGAATAAACCGGATGATATAAATGGAAAGTATATTTATAGAGCGAATTCTTACAAAGAACATGAATGCTAGGTTTCGTGGTTTTAGGGTAGAATTCTCGCCGATTTCAGAAATTAAAATTCGATAAGCACATCTGTTCATGTTCTTGTAAAGTGCTCGTTTGTTGGAAACTTTAAAACGTGCGTGAAAGTATACTTCTTATAGACTCCTTAATCAGATTGCTTTATTATAATATCCAATTTATATTTTTTGTTTTACATTAAATTTCCAGAAATTGATTTAATTCAAATGTCATAAAATACAGAGTACGTTTAATAGTCCTAGATAAGTTATGTAATTTCATAATGAAGGCGACTCAGAGTTAAATTATTGTTTGTCATTCTACAACGAGACACCAAGACGAGGTGAAACACTTAGTCTACAATTGTTTAAGATAGCACTTGTGATTGTGAACGATATTACCAACGGTATTTTTACGAAAATGAAATTTATAAGGTACTGCTATCGAAGCATTCAAAAAAAGAATAAATCACGTGTTGCCAAAAAAATATAAAATAACTAGTATTGAAAATGCAGATATTTAAAGCAAAGGACATAAGCGTTAAGGCGGCGACATCAAATAGGAGTCAAAATTGTAAATGAATCCAGAAGAGTTCATTGAAAGTAAGTAAAGAAGCGAAATAATATAATTTTCTTGGTAAATTTAAAATGTCTAATGCTATAATTTTTCATCATAACCTTTGCTTTTAATTTTTATCTAAAGGCAGGTTTACACGCTACGATAAATCGTAACGATGTGATTGACAAATTTACTGTTCCAATAAATCGAAAGAGTGAGTATTGTTTACACGCTACGATAAATCGTAACGATTTCTTGTCAAATATTCGTTGTTGACCGCTAAATAAGCTCTTTTGCCATGGAGAAATGTGTTGTTGTTATAAATATGTTGTTTAGCGAGAAAAGTGAAAAAGTCGCGAAGACCAAGAACAAAGTGGAGCCGTCAGTGGTTGCTAAAGAAAAGTGAATTCTCTCATGTAAAATTATTGAAAGAATTGAGAAATGGACCAAATGACTGACGAATTTATTTGAGAATGGACGAAGAGACTAATTTTGAGTTGTTAAGGTTAGTTTCTCCGTTTATTGCGAAAACTGATACTGTTATGAGAAGAGCAATATCTGCGCACGAAAGACTCTCAGCTACCTTACGATTCCTTGCCACCGAAAGAAGCCTGAAGGACATGGAATATCTAACTGCTATTTCTAAACCAGCTCTCAGCAAAATAATCCCGGAAACCTGTGAAGCTATTTACAAAGTATTAAAACAATTCATACAGATATGTTAAGAACAGTTTTTTATTTTCTTTCAAACCACATATACAATACAAACATTATAACGAGTAATTATACAAACATAACTCTCGAGGAGTTTGTTTAGGTGCCATAATTACCTATTCGAATAAAAACAACAGTCAACCAAAGAACGAACTATTTGACACAACCTTTCTGATGCAGATGCAAATGCAAACGGAGTCAAGTCGTAGCGAGAAATGACTGCCACTTGTTTACAATTTCCAACACATCGTTACGATTCGCAGAAATTGATGCCGGCCGGCATCAACCATCCAATCCAATTCCAATTCCAATTAATCGCTACAATGTCCTGTTTACACCCTACGATAAATCGAAAGAATTCGATCGCTTCGATAAATTGCTAGCATTTATCGTAGCGTTTAAATCGGTCTTTAAATCGGTCTTACAAACTGTTATAAAACATAGTATTATTGGTTCCAGAAACATGTCATTCATGAGGTATGATCAGTACAAGTGCAATCGCAAAAGTCTTTCATTTTCTAAAAGAGCGTCCTTCATCAAGCACGTATTCAGTAAATAATTTCGAATGTCCCAGTCTTCTTTCTTTTAACATGCCATAACGTAAAAGGAGCATTGCGTTCAACGATCTTTTTCAACTGTTCTAATTATTAACTAATCCAGACATATGTTTTAGTTATAACGTACAAAATTTCAATGTTCTCTGACGTCAATTTTTTTTCTCTAACATGTGACCGGTAGCCTTTTTAAATACAAAATAATTTCAGGAGGGATTTTAGAACCCATGGGCCATGTCCCTCATAACATCCTGGCCACCTCAGCCAAGTCGGTACAGTAGCAACCGAATTGTTGGAAGTTTGAAACTTGATCCAACCAAACAGCGTCGTATATGAGGCGACTGGTGACCGTTAAATCTGTCGTTGCCTCAAATATTATCACGTTGGCGTGGTGGGAAAGTTTAGAGAGTGAAATGCCAGCTCAGGTGTTTATTTCGTTATCTGACTAGTGATTGAAAATTACGAGATGTCCTCGGGTATTTCCCTTCGGGATTGTTCCCTGACCAATGCCAATAGCCCACTGTGTGGGGTTCCAGTGCTATATTAATTCAGATACCGACCTACCTTCCCTCAAAACAACCTTGCCTTCAATAAGTATTTTTCGAATTTACTAATGTAAACAAACAAAACGGGCAGGTTCAGAAGTATCTTTCGTCACAATCCCCCCAACAACAACCTGGATTGTGGTCATAGTGTTCGTCTGACACCCAATAGGTCTCGGGTTCTAATCTCGATTTCTAAGCGCATGGATGTTGGTGATTGTTTCTGTTGTAAATAGCGGTGGCTCACCCACTGAGACTTACACTTCGTTACAAACAACCGTTAGTACTCCTCTTGAAGGGCCGAAGAGGTCAATGAACACTAGAAATAAATTGAATGCTACCAACCTACGTTTACTGAATAAATATAAATTAATAATATCGAGAAATGTATTGACTTGGCAAAAATTTACAGTGTGCAAGTGCAAGCCCAACATACTAATCAGGAACGGCTGTGCCAGACAGACTAGGACCAAAAAAAACCTTTTTCATCAGCTCACCTTTCGTTTCATGAAGTGTCTTTACAAAGCGTGGAGCGTTTGGTTCATGATAACTATGAAGAACCAAGTCACAATAGGGAAGGAGGGGAGAGATGAGGTCACGTGATGAATTATTCATCCTCCTCTTCCAAAGCAACATATTTTTCAACATGTGTTTCGAATCTCGATCGAGGCTCGAGTAGTGTACAGCTGTCAGACTTTGTGTCCATTTCATTTCGAACGATTTTCTCCTCCACCCTTTTCCACCTGCCTATCCATGTGTTTTGTTGACGACGAGGAACACCTGTATATTGTAATTGTACCTGCTGTCCCCCCTCCCCTTTCAATAGAATTGCAATCTTTCTTTTCATGATGGTAACGAGCTCTGGTTTACTACTAACAAAGTATCGAGGAAAGTTTACAATAAGTTTAAAATTTATCAATGCTCCTTTTTTCAGTTTTTCAAATATGAAATGCACTCAACCCTGTGGCTTTTATTCTTTGCGCGTTTTGTGAACGGTACTACATTTCCATCTCCAAAATTTTTAAATAATTTCTTTTGTGGTGCAAATATTTGCCCAAGCTGTTCCACACAAGACCGACACGATTACGGGCATAAACACGGTAGTAAACGGGCATACACACACAAGAGAAGTATTTCTGACACGTAGAAATACACTCAGGGTGTTACAGGAATCGAACCTGCGTCAATGAGAACTCGCATGTTCATAACGCAGTGGGCAAGGCCACTGAACCATGACAGCTGCTTGAAAACTGCATGTTATGTCAGCTATTCCTCTCATCATTTCGTATTCATCAACTATGAACTAAATACCTATGGAAAGATATTTTTGAAAATTTAGAATTTGTGTTAATCATAAATACGAACATGAAGAATACAAAATACAAAAGAAACAAAAATAAAACATCATCGAAACCTGATAAACGCGAAATCAATACCGTTGAAGAATTGTCTTCCCGCAACAAGCTCGGGCCATGATACAGACACAGATTAGCAACCGTAGGGTTTGCGAGTTTGAAACTCGATCCAACCAAAGATCGTCATCTGTGGGGGTGAGGCTGGTGCACGTTAAATCTGTCTTGGCCTCAAATGTCCTCATGTTGAAGCGTGGGAATTCGGAGATTCTGGTACCAGCTCAGGTATTGACCTCTTCTTCTGACCGTGGTTCGAAATTTCGAGGCTCCAGTGCCCCGTAAATTCAACCACCAGACCTAACCAGAATAAGACGGGTTATTTAAAACTTTCGAAGTATTGTGCATTCATTCAAACAATCAGAAATTCCTTTGATCCTCTTCAATGTTTTAAATGAGTTTTAATACAGAACGTATATTTTGTGTACTTTGTAGCCAGGAGCATTTCAAGTTTATTTGTATCAGTTCACAGTACCGCTGAGTTGCTATCAATATTGGGGTACAGCTACACTCTACGTTAAAAGTTATTAACAATATATTTAATTTCAAAAACTTATTTTGTTTTAGGCATTTAATCACTCGTTTAAAAACTTTTAAACTAATATGACAAATACAACACATACATGAAATACAAATCTTTATTATATTTTTTGGCATGAAATTGTTACAGATGTCAGTAATATGCAAAAAATTATTTGCAATCTGTTATTACATTTATTTACTATTACATTTGTTGTTATACATTAGTTTTGCAACATCTCAAGATTTCTCTGTTTACAAATTTTTCCCTCGTCTTTCATTTTAATGAAACTGTCGTTTTCCTTAATACAGATTTTGGAAACCTTGGACCCACTGAGATAATTTCCCTTTGCACAGTGAAACACAACATTTGTTAGGCATATTCTGAAATGAAAAATGCATTTAAGAAAACGAATTTTTTTACAGCTTTCGTATTTCATAAAATGTTGCAACATTATTATGGTTAAAATTTATTTTAATTATAGAATGTTTAGCTTTAATTTTATTCCAAATTATTTAATAGTAGTACAAAACAAATTATTATATAAAATAGAGTGATAATAAGATTTACAAGCTATAGCAAAGTTTCCAGAAGCTTAATCTACGTAGGTATAACAAAATTATTTTGTAAACCATAAGGATAAAAGTAAAAACATATTCAATCGAACAATATAATTTTCCAACCACAATTTATGACTGTTATTAATATTAACCTTATGAATATTAATAATATCAAAAGTATGCAAATGAAAATGATTTATTTCAATACGATTATTAGAGTTTTTTTTTTTTTAATTTATTAGCATTAAAAGATTCTGTATCACGCCTATTGGAAATTTGTGAACGTGGCGAACTTAACAAGATAATAAATAAATACAAGTTTTTTACAGAAAGAGAGAATTAGATTAGCATCCTCATTGATTTGATTATGATTCGAACAAATACAAGGTTTACATCTTTTGTTACCACATTTTTTAGATTAAATGAGATTAAGAGAATTTATTATTCAAAAACAAAATGAAATTTCTTCAGCTTGAAATTTGATACCCTTGCAACCAAAACAATATAAGTTTAAAATAGCCATATGAATTGATAATCATGAATTAAAAATCAAAAAAAAAATGACCGTTAAACTACTTATAAGACTAAATAACAATATTCATTGTTAAAAAATGGATGTGCATGAATAGCAAACTAAATAATTACCTCTTACAAATAATTGCATGTAGTAATTTTGAAGAAATAACAATACAAGCTAAATCATATTTTAAACAGCAATAACGTAAACTTGTTAATATGGTACAGCTACACTCCACGTTTATGAGTGATGGCAACGGCTTGGCGATTTTTTTTTTGGCGCACTTCTAGTAGCGAGTTACGATAAATTAATTCGTTGCTGTTGTGGTGGTTTTCATGGCAACCTCGGCAAACGGAAACTTTTAATTTTCATTTTGAATACCTACTAAAGTTCTTCTAAAATCCGTTAAAGTCGTTTGATTTCATTGATTCGTTTGAAATTTTTTCTTTCCTCCCATTGGTTATTTCGTTTTTAAAATATCCTTTGATTGCATTGGTCCTTTTAAATCGTTTTCTGTGATACCATTGGTCCTTTTATTTATATTTTGACAGTTGTGGAATTTTTATTTTGTTATAATACTTTTCACGACAGGGTTAAGAGTTTTGTATTTTTGACCATTTTCGTTTTCATTATTTTTTTACGAGAGAATTCTGACTATCAGGTATTATTTCTTGCTTTTTTTCTTTTGTAAATCTTTTTCCTTTTTCAACATGCTCACTGTATTTAGTGTAATTGATAAGTTTCAGGGTATTCTTACCATTCGTAGCTTAGTTTCTCTGTTGGTTCACAAATGTGTTTTGATATGTGCTTGAGCTTACTACTTTTTGTGAAATTTTTTTTAAATATGCTTTTTAAAACGTTCTGAAATATGCTTAAAAAGTGTGTTGTAAAAAGAAAAAAAAATTGTGACATTAAAAGAGTTAGAAAATAATTCTTTCCTGGCGACTTTAGAAGTGCGCCAAAAAAAAATCACCAAAGCCGTTGCCATCACTCATAAACGTAGAGTGTAGCTGTACCAATATTGGATATGTATTTCTGACCACCAGTCCCACAAGCCCAGACATGTTTCGTTGAAAAAATTATCAATCAACTGAATCAAGAAAAATTTAAGTTAAAAAAAAAAGTTTATGTTTGACGTAAATCTTCGTATAATATCAGTTTTGATTTCAACATGCTTTCGCCAGCATTATATCATAAGGACTCGACGCAGGCTCCTAGCCACCGAACCACGCGTATGTCCATCGTTTGGGCGTTTGAAGATTTCTGTATCTGATTGGTTAGTGGTGTTGCTCCAATGTGACGTAAATTCAACTACCTACCTCTGATAACTCAACAAGCGTCTCCTTATTTCTTAAAAAGCATTTTATATTCCAAAATATTGTTCTTGATGGTGAACCATGAAGCAGATATCTTAGACGTCAAGTTTCAAGAAGGTGCTATAGATAAATAGTACGGAGAGCGCTCACACACAATGCTTAACAAATTCAAATTTTGTCCGTAACGATCTGAGCAAGACCGTTAAATATGGACAGTCGTAAGTATTACCAAGATAGCTGGGCCGAAGTCAACGGGAGTACATTTTGTACTGTGAGATGAAGAGAGGACGATTATTTTCGATGATTTAAATAAAGGTCTGTGAAAATAATTTAACTTGAGTCAAACGAATTAACTTCCCATACTCCTAATCCAGGAATGATCGAAACAAACACCTAGCATTCCAGGCTAAATTTTGATACAAAATCGAAATTTGACGGCAAAATTGGGTAATGCTATTGTAAATCATCCAGTTTGTGCGCAATTGGGCGTAAAGACGACATGTTATGCATATGAATATTTGAGTGACTCCTCATGGAATGGTATTTTGAGTGAACAATTCTCAAATAAAAGCAATCTTTTGCTGTGCATGTAAGTACCATTTAAAAATTTTAAATTATTTGAAAAAATTCGTGTTTTTTAACTACGATGGATTCTACCTGGGGAGGTCTATAAATGTCCCCTTGAACTGTTAAAAAAGTTATAAATCAGACAGATGGTAGGAGTCGTGCGGTACTATTCATCATTGAGACGACGAGGAGGTGTTTTTTATTCTTTCCAGTTGTTCCGATCCCTATTGTTGGATTGGTACTGTAACAGAAATCATTCATTGTCAATCTATTCCGTCTGTTACCAAGATGTATTAAATTTAAATCTACACTTCTGTCAGTTTACGATTTGTATAACATGCAGAGAATGCAGTTTTGCTTCCATTTTGATTATTTTGTTCCGTATTTTAAAAATAAAACAGGAACTATTGAACAGAACTTATTCATATTAAAAAGAAACCGAAAAGAGCCTTTAATTGTTTGACAAAAGCACAAACGAGACAGTGCATTTAAAAAAATGTTTCAGAATATTTTCGCTTTTAAATCGTATTTCATTTGTACAAGGAAACTGAATTACACAAATTTCCGCTTTTCCCCCATTTGTTTAATTTTTAACATAGTTCGCGATTTTATGTCTACAGCAAAAACATCTGGTATGCTCACAAACTGTAAAAGTCGCAAGATTAAAAGAACATTTTAAAATAATACTAAATTAAAATTATTTTATTTACTTTAAATTCTTTGTAATTTTAGCTGGGGTTTGGAATAAATTTTATGTTACAGCAAAAAGCTGGACTGTTCAGAGTGAATTACCGAGACGCAATAAGCGCAACTAGATTACTTAGCTGCAAATGTTCGGAAAATATTTTAATTAAAACGAAAATGTATAATCAGGTGACAGTAATAACACACGAGAGCTCTTTCTTATTTATAAACTAGCAAAATACCCGACCTTACTCGGTTTGAATTGGTTTACTCTAGATTGAAGAGATAATCAAAATATATAATGACTTACGTTTTTTGTAGAATAAAAATTTATTTTAACACCTATCGCCATCTTTATATTTTCTACAACTTACTTTGGACACAAATCCTACACATGCATATCCATCTATGTTATACATTTCACATACATCGCACAATTGCTGTATGACAAAGCTACAAAATGACGAAAGGTGATACTAAGGTTACTACTATAAAAGACGATTTTGAGGGAGATTTGGAATTCCCTTTCTTAAGTTCTTTTCAAGTTCAACTCAATTAATTAAAATTACGATTTACGGCGAGTGCTCTCGCACTCATAGTCAACAAAACAATATTGTTTTACTTGTGGCACTCTTGCCTCCGGTATGCGACATTGTGAAATTTTGCAATCTTCTCCTGTCATTATTACAACGAATTTTTTAATGTTGGAAAAAGTTCTAGTTTGGATACATTATTATTCTTTCAATAACGGCATTATTCTTTAAATAACGGCATTATTCTTTAACTAACGGCATTATTCTTCAAATAACGGCATTATTCTTTTAATAATGGCATAACTACACTTAAAATTTACTGAAAATTTATACTGACTTACCTAACATTTTTAAGTCTAATACTTTGTGGTGCTGTTGCGTGTGATGAGAAGGAAAACACATGTATTAAAATAATAAATATTTAAAACAGGAAACAGCGAAATACAACAAAATAAAAGATGTCGCAAAAAATTGTTCTAAAGATATTAATTTGTGATTCAATTTTATCTCTTAATCTAGCACAGTTGCCACAACTTACAACTAAAAGTGTACAAAATTTAGAAATGTGAAATTAATTCAGAGCGAAAGAATCAGAAAAAATATCTCTGCTCGCGCGATCTTGTTCATTCTCGTTTCGTTGAAAAATATCGTCTGTCCCAAATATTCGGAAATCGTTTTCATTGCGCAAAGAATAAAAATAAGACTCGAAATAAATGAAGTATCAGATCTAAAATTTCACCATAAAAATTAAAAAAAAAAAATTGGTTTTCAGCATTACTGGGGTAAAGCAAATAAAAGTAATCGTAATACTCAAACTACATTCCAATTTTTCGAAAACTATCAAATTGTGGATGATTTAAGTATACTTACTCAGGTGTTTTAGCATGAAACTCTTCTAAATATAACAATAAAAAAAATGTTTAATATTGCATTCACTAAACTAATAAATAATGTATTCAATAAAATACATTGAAATCAAATATCTGGAATACAATTCATGTGATGTCTGCACAAACACACAAACACAAAATCGAGCATAGAACAGAAAGACGGACAGACAGACTTTCGCAACCAATGCCATTCACTAAATGAAGATAAGTACTCACTGTATGCAAATTTCCATAAAAATATCTTAAACCGCGTGGACGTGTATAGGGCACAACATACAGACAGACAGACAGACACCAAACGAGAAAAAGGCGGATTCGGCATCAGAAGGGTCCAAAACGGATAGAAAACTTGAAATGGGTCGAAAATATTGAATGTACAAACAAACACCATTCTTATTTATATAGATTTATTCCTGCTCAAAAATACAAAATTATTCGATAATTTAGCAGGTTTTCCACTAATATTTTTTATTAACGTTTACTTTACAAATACGTATAGACAAAGTTAACAAATTCGAGTTATTTCACATTCGAATGATTAAGGTGTGGTATATCAAAGTTTACTCTTACTTAATTATACTTAAGACAACCGATATATGTATATCTTTTGTTAGGTTATTTATTTGTTGTTAAGATATTTATTCTTTGTTATGCATTGTAAAAATGAGCTCCCTTTTATTATTACAAATCCTAATGTTTTTATAGTTTGAATTGACACGGATGTGGCTCAGTGGCCTCCCAAAGAAATTTTGTTGCATCCAAATGCTCCTGTGAGCCTCAATCTAAATCAGAAATGCATTTTTAATTCCGATTTCAACTGGGAAACCCCAATGGGAATAGGAAACCAGGGGTTCTTACATTGTAAAATAAAAGTTTGTGACAACTTAGTTTTACTACCGGGTCGTGTATAACGTAGGAATGCGATGACGTTGTTTTATAAAAAAAACCATCGATGTATTTACCATCGATGTATTGAAGCCGATGTTTTTTAAACATCGATATTTATACTTATCGATGTTTTATTTTTAAATGCAAAAAGTACCATTATAAAAATTTAAAAAATAATCAAGTAGAATAATTTTCATAATCAGTAAATTGAACATATTAGACCAAAGTGGCAAAGGGTAAATAGTCGGAAAAGGACGAGGATAAAAGGGGGAACGGTGCCTCTAGCAACGAGTCAAATGGCAGCCAACAAAAAATCCGAGCGCTTGGAATGTTCCCGCTCTCTAGAAAGTGTTGTTAATGAGAGCGGTTTATAAGAAAGTAGGGGGCTCCGCCCCCTGCTCGCTTACTCTCGCCAACCCCAAGGGATTGCTACGCATTTGGTTTGCTTCGCAAACCAACATTCCTTTCGCAGAGTGAATCTACTGGACAGCGAAACTATCTGAATAATTCGTATAATCCTGATTTGACTTTCCGGTCCATGACGTCACAGCGAGGGCTTCGCCCCCTGCTCGCTTCCGTTCGCCGACCCACGGGGATTGCTACGCAATTCCTTTTGGTTTGCTTCGCACAAGTGATTTCACTTAATTTTTACTTTGATACTCGCTTCACCCTAAACTAATAGCCGCATCAGTAAAAAGCCTTCTGCATCTTGTTCCCTGTAAAATTTTAAGTAAACTGTGTTAATCTCCTAACTTTACGATCTGTTCTTCGAACTTTCTCGGTAAACCGTCTGAGAATAGAGGGAAAAAAGCTCGCTTTTTTCCTTGACAGTAAAAGAAATCGTTTTTAAGGTAATTGTTGCTACTATAAATTTGATATCTGGCAAACCCGATAGTCAAAAATACAACCCTCATCTACGTGAGGAACATGCTCTGCGAACTAAAAAATACGAAATTTATGTGACCAACATTTGATTCCATCGAATTTATTTAATAACCAATTTCAAAAATAATTGTACCGTAAGAAATAGTACATTCTGAGGTATACTGCGATATTTTCAAAATTAAAAACTAATAGTCGTAAGATATAAATATGACAGTTTAAAAAAAAGTAACGAAAATGTCCCGATTTAGTATCGTAAAAATTTTAAAAATAACCGTGCAACGAAGTATTAGGGATGCGACATCGATATCAATGTTTCCAAAGCATCGATGTTTTATAAAAAAGTAACGAAAATGTCCTGATTTAGTATTGTAAAAATTTTAAAAATAACCGTGCAACGAAGTATTAGGGATGCGACATCGATATCAATGTTTCCAAAGCATCGATGTTTTATAAAAAAGTAACAAAAATGTCCTGATTTAGTATTGTAAAAATTTTAAAAATAACCGTGCAACGAAGTATTATTAGTGATGCGACATCAATATCAATGTTTTCAAAACATCGATGTTTTATAAAAAACTTCGATGTATTTACCATCGATGTATTGTAGCCGATGTCTTTTTAACATCGATGTTTATACTTGTCGATGTCTTTGTTTTGTTTTATTTTTGAATGCAAAAAGTACCATAGTAAAAATTAAGAAAATAACAGCGCAGCTAAATATTTCTCTGTGATGGCGACATCTGTCCCATCAGAAAAAGTTTTTTCCTTAATTGGTGGGAAAGTTAGTGAAAAAAGAAGTCGGCTTAAGGTGGACAAAGAAAACAAACTTCCTTTTTTACAAACTGTAAATTTCAAATATTGGTGCATATAATAATTACGGGCCCCAATATTTTTTTTAATAGTAAATAAAAAATAAGTTTGTTGTGTTCTGCCCCCCCCCATAAGTTGATAAATACTTAATAATAACTAACAATAATTATTGTTATGTACCTACGTAATTATACTTATAGTTAGTAGTACCTTTGTCAAATTGTAAATATTATTTTCTTTTAAGTTATTCAACTTGAAAATAAAATATTTGTTAATTGTTCTTATTAATTTGTTTCACTTTGTGCAGACAGTTAATAAAACGTCTTAGTTATAAATTAATAAACACGGCAAATGATAAATTAACCCCCCCCCCCTTCAAGCGAGCATAACTTTTGACGTTACTAAACCAGTTTTAAGTAATGGTGTTTTTTTGGGCGATATATTATCAACATCGATGTTTTAATTTTAAACACATCTATGTTTCAAAACATCGATGTTTTGCTGTCGATGTCGCATCCCTAGTTTAAAGTTAAAATTCACATAAAAATTATATTTTAGGCTATCGATATTGAAAAAAAAATTTGCAACTCACAACATTATTGATCCAAAGGAAAGTTAATAACTATCTCTCTTCCTGCTAACTATACAAAATATATTATATCATTACTCGAAATTATATTACTAATTAACAAAATTCTATTCTATTCTTAATTCATGCATCTAGTCAAACTGAGTTTTTGATAATCTATTTTAGCTCAAATTAGCTTTGTTTTAATTTCGAAATATTTCCGACGCATCTTTTGAAAAACAATTTTCTGTTTTTTCAATACCAAAATAATTGGATAAAAAATTATTTGGAATATTTAGGAAAAATGAAGGGCATAACGTGACCATTTATTTTTTTCTACTAATCTACTAATTTTTAGAAAAAAATGAGTATTCAAGAAAACACATATTTATTTATAGTTTTATTTATTAATGAAAAGAACCTCAATGTGTGTGATGAACCAACACCGACTCTACACAAAGCCTCCGTACGGTATTATGACGTCACAAACCGAAGTCCTACCCCAGCAGTGGTTGATCATAAACTTATAACTACGTGAACTTATATTTCAGATGTTTATTTATCTTTTGTTTGGTTGAAAGTTTTTAAGAACTGCTCTCAATCTTTGTAGATTTTATTAAAAAAAAAGGAATTGGTTTTGGACGATTAAAAACTGCAGAAAACAATCTTTTAAAACATAAAAGAACTTTGAAAAAAGAAACTAATGATCAACATAAAACTTGGCTATTTTAGTCCATTTAAAGCTTTTAACAGGTAGTTATAATATATCAATAAATAATTTATGTAATAAAAATAAAATTAATTGAGTCAGAGAATAGAAAAACTGATATATTATGAATATTTGATTCAAAGCAAGTGTGCGTTAAATGAATTTTTAAAAACTACCTTTCTTTTAGATCATTTCACAATATACATTTTTTTTTTTCAGATTTGTTATATATTTATATACATATATTTCGACGAGAAAAAATTAACTTTGCCTCATAATGATTCACAAATTTTATCTTATCTCACATGCATTAAATCAAATTTTATGTAAGTTTATTAACAATATGTTTAATTTCAAAAACTTATTTTGTTTTAGGCATTTAATCACTCGTTTAAAAACTTTTAAACTAATATGACAAATACAACACATACATGAAATACAAATCTTTATTATATTTTTTGGCATGAAATTGTTACAGATGTCAGTAATATGCAAAACATTATTTGCAATCTGTTATTACATTTATTTACTATTACATTTGTTGTTATACATTAGTTTTGCAACATCTCAAGATTTCTCTTTTTACAAATTTTTCCCTCTTCTTTCATTTTAATGAAACTGTCGTTTTCCTTAATACAGATTTTGGAAACCTTGGACCCACTGAGATAATTTCCCTTTGCACAGTGAAACACAACATTTGTTAGGCATATTCTGAAATGAAATGCATTTAAGAAAACGAATTTTTTTTATAGCTTTCGTATTTCACAAAATGTTGCAACATTATTATGGTTAAAATTTATTTTAATTATAGAATGTTTAGCTTTAATTTTATTCCAAATTATTTAATAGTAGTACAAAACAAATTACTATATAAAATAGAATGGTAATAAGATTTACAAGCTATAGCAAAGTTTCCAGAAGCTTAATCTACGTAGGTATAACAAAATTATTTTGCAAACCATAAGGATAAAAGTAAAAACATATTCAATCGAACAATATATTTTTCCAACCACAATTTATGACTGTTATTAATATTAACCTTATGAATATTAATAATATCAAAAGTATGCAAATGAAAATGATTTATTTCAATACGATTATTAGAGTTCTTTTTTAAAATTTATTAGCATTAAAAGATTCTGTATCACGCCTATTGGAAATTTGTGAACGTGGCGAACTTAACAAGATAATAAATAAAAAAAAGTTTTTTACAGAAAGAGAGAATTAGATTAGCATCCTCATTGATTTTATTATGATTCGAACAAATACAAGATTTACATCTTTTGTTACCACATTTTTTAGATTAAATGAGATTAAGAGAATTTATTATTAAAAAACAAAATGAAATTTCTTCAGCTTGAAATTTGATACCCTTGCAACCAAAACAATATAAGTTTAAAATAGCCATATGAATTGATAATCATGAATTAAAAATCAAAAAAAAAAAAAAATGACCGTTAAACTACTTATAAGACTAAATAACAATATTCATTGTTAAAAAATGGATGTGCATGAATAGCAAACTAAATAATTACCTCTTACAAATAATTGCATGTAGTAATTTTGAAGAAATAACAATACAAGCTAAATCATATTTTAAACAGCAATAACGTAAACTTGTTAATATGGTACAGCTACACTCCACGTTTATGAGTGATGGCAACGGCTTGGCGATTTTTTTGGCGCACTTCTAGTAGCAAGTTACGATAAATTAAGGCAACCCATCTTTCGTTACGGTTATTGTGGTTTTCATGGGAACCTCAGTAAACGGAAACTTTCAATTTTCATTTTGAATACTCTACACTGCTGGCCACCGTAAATGCAACACCCTGAAGGAATCATGCAAATAATATGAAATTTACAAAATGCATTAGCGGAGGTGAGATATGCAAATGATTAGAATTTCAGCGCAGACGCACATCACGCGCTCCTGTGGCGCCACTTCAAAGAGTTATTTCAGGCTTGGAGATTTCGACGATTTCAAGTACGGCAATTGTGTTTTTCTTGTGTTTAAAAAAAAAACGATCAATTATGCCTCGTAGAAAACAGCGATTATCTTTTGATCAAGAATCCCAGTTCGACAGAGGAAGGATAGTGGCCTACTGAGATTGTGGATTATCTTTCAGGGAAATCGGTAGTCGTGTTGGACGAAACCAAACAACTGTAATGCGGATAAGTGATCGTTGGATGCAGGAGGGTACGACGGACCGACGTGTTCGATTGCATCCACCTCAGTGCACCACTTCACGTGATGACAGGTATATTGTGCGTATGGCAGTGACGGATCGCTCTGCCACATCACGAACCATAGCACAGCACATTCAGTCTGTAAAGCATCATCCAGTTTCTGCGCGTACCATTCGACGCCGTTTACAGCAAAGTGGTCTGTCCGCAAGACGTCCATTGCTTCGTCTACCCTTGACGCTGAACCACAGACGTCTCCTCCGTCAATAGTGAGATGAAAGAAGGATGTGGACGGCAGAATGGAATGGAATTGTCTTTACTGACGAGTCACGCTTCTGTCTGCAACACCACGATGGTCGGATTCGAGTCTGGAGACACCGTGGAGAGAGGATGCTGAACAGCTGCGTTATGCACCGCCACGCTGGTCCTGCACCGGGTATTATGGTATGGGTCGGTATTGGATTTCACTCTCGCACTCCTCTATTACGCATACTTTAAACAGCCAGCGCTACATCTCCGAGGTGTTGGAGCCAGTTGTCCTTCTTTACCTTCAGGGCTTGCCCACAGCAATATTTCAACAGGATAATGCCCGACAACACGTGGCACGCGTTGTCCAAGGGTTTTTCGTCAATCCTCACATTGAATTGCTTCCCTGGCCAGCTCGCTCTCCGGATCTTTAGCCGATAGAAAACATGTGGTCCATGGTTGCTCAACAATTGATCCAGATTAAATTTCCAGCTGCCACACCAGATCAACTTTGGCAACGTGTGGAAGCTGCTAGGTCTGTTGTACCCCAAGAACACATCTAAAGTCTCTTTGAATCAATGCCGAGGCGTGTGGCAGCGGTGATCTCCAACAATGGCGGCTACTCTGGCTGCTGATTTTGGTAGGAACCACACTTCACAGAAGTCTATAAATTTAATGATTTGATACTTGATCAACATGTTATCTACAAAATAAATTTTGTTGTGATATCTCTTGTCTTTCTTGGTGTTGCAATTTGGGTGGCCAGCAATGTAGAAATTTCTTCCAAAATCCGTTAAAGTCGTTTGATTTCATTCACTCGTTTGAAATTTTTTCTTTCCTCCCATTGTTTATTTTGTTTTTAAAATAACCTTTGATTGCATTGGTCCTTTTTCTGTGATACCATTGGTCCATTTATTTGTATTTTGACAGATGTGGAATATTTATTTTATTATAATAGTTTTCACGAGTGGATTAAGAGTTTTTTTTTTTTTTTGACCATTTTCTCGTTTTCATTATTTTTTTACGAAAGAATTCTGACGTTATCAGGTTGTATTATTTCTTGTAAATCTTTTTCTTTTTCAACATGCCCACTGTATTTAGTGTAATTGATAAGTTTCAGGGTATTCTTACCCAACATTCGTAGCTTAGTTTCTCTGCTGGTTTACAAATGCGTTTTGATATGTGCTTCAGCTTACTACTTTTTGTGAAATTTTTTTTAAAATATACTTTTCAAACCGTTTTGAAATGTGTTTAAAAAGTGTGTTGTAAAAAGAAAAAAAAATTGTGACAGAAAAAGAGTCAAGAAATAATTATTTCCTTGGCGACTCTAGAAGTGAGCCTAAAAAAACACCAAGGCCGTTGCCATCGCTCATAAACGTAGAGTGTAGCTGTTCCGTTAATAATTATTATGAGACAAACAAGAAAAAGATACTTACGTTTAACTTAAATCCAGTTTGCTAAACTAACTGTAATTCGTAAAAGTAGTCGCGCAATAGGACTTCGAGTTGTGACGTCACAGGCTAAGCTGAAATTTGTACGGAGGCTTTGTATGGAGTTGGTATTGGATGAACTCGTGAAAATAAATAATTTGTGCCGTCATTGCCGCGCTACTATGCACTACCGTCGGATTTTTTAAAATTTGTTCCACCTCTTTTTGAAATTGTTACCGTGGATTGATCACTTTCTAAAAACGGGACATTTCGGTGTCCCGAAGCTGTGCTTGGGTTGTGGACATGCCCCTGCGTGACATTAAGGTGCTGATCGCTGATGATCGTGATTGGCTGAGAAATTTCCTCATCGTAATGACTGAGAAAGCATCAAAGCCAATCTTGTCGGCAATCTAATGTAAGATTCTAGCAGTCCTGGAGAACCATCAGCATTTGCCATTTGGATTTGGATCGATGGAAGGAATTACGGTGGGTTGGTCATAATTAACGGTCAGTTGCATATTTTTTGAATTATTTCATTCCTTTATCCCTTTCACTTTGTGTGTTTTATTGTTCATTTGCTACGCTAAATGGTGAATCCCGTTGTGTTAGCTTGTTTTTTAATGCTAACCAACGAAATTTACTTTTTGGTGGGCAGATGAAAATTCTCTTGGTCAATTGCTTTCTTTCTTCCTTCATATTCAGACTCAGACTGTCACCAATAACCTGTTATATTACACAAGTGCACGAAATTCAACTTCCTACCAACATATTTGAATATTTATATCTATACCTTAATGTCACGCAGGGTCTAGTGTTGTGGACAACGGGACGTATGGTCACATTAGGAATGGAGGTAAGATGAGGACCATTTCTTGATTAAACGACCAATTGTATCATTAAAACCCCCTCTTTAGGCATGGTTTTTCAGGATGACTAAAAGTCCCTTAAAAGCTACGTGTTTTCCCAACCACATTTTAAAACCACAACTGTTGACTATAGGAAAATCATAGAGAAGCAGCATAAATCAACCTTAGAACGACGATTGTTCACCACAAGGATTCGACAGATTTTTAGATAAGGGAATAAAAAACTTTCGCGACATCGTAAAATATGAATGGCATTTATCTAACTAAAAAATATTTTACAGAATTTTAGAGAACATTATTGAGGAAACTGATTTAATATATTTACCTTATGTTTGTATATTAGCAATGAATAAATATTCGTTTTGAGTCCATTTAAGAACTGACATGATAGTTAATATCTCTATCGTTTGATGATCTCTATCATTATACATCTTCAGAAAATTTATACAGAAGTAACTTTTAGAGATTCGTTTCAAATATAAATAGCAGTTCTGTATCGGTTCTAAAATGTACTTGACATACACTGAAGAGGCAAAACATCATGACCACCTACTCAATAACGCGTTGCGTCTAATTTGGCCTGTAAAACAGCTACAACTCGTTATAGCGTTCATGGTCTGTTCTACCACAACTACGGGTCCAAGACTCGCCCATGAGAACGTTCTCATAAGCATAATACCGGCACCACCAGCCTGTGTATGACCTGCTGTACAAGAAGGGAACAACTATTCGCCTGGCAGACGTACCGTGACACGACCATCGACGTGACGGAAGAGAAATCGGGATTCATCTGAGCTGGCATCTCTCTTCCACTGATCCATGGTCCAGTATCGAGGTTCCCGGACCTACTGTAGGCGTAGTTGATGATGACGCTTGGTCAACAGAGACACACGAGTGGGACGTCTGCTGCACAGTCCCATATCCAACAGTGTCCAGTGAACTGTGTGTTCCGAAACACTTTCGATTGGATCTGCATTGTATTGGGTTGTCAGCTGTGCCACTGTCTCGTGCCGATTTTGCTTTACCAAGCGGGACAGTCTTCGGCGTCCTTTTTCTTTGATGACGCGTGGACGACCAACACCTTCGTGTCTACTGCTGGTGTCACCGTCATTTATCCACTTTGCATGAATACTAACAACTGCAGATCGTGAACAACCTACCAGTCGTGCAGTTTAGATGATACTCGTTCCGATTCTTCGGGTCATTACTATCTGCCCTCTATCAAAATCGCTTAGATCATCAGCCTTTCCCATCACTCGCAAAAGTAAGTGCAATAATTATTGCTTACCTTCTTCAGCAGTAGGTAAATACCATTCTCACTTAATCACGAGCCCTCCACGTGATCCAGACGAGTGCATTGAAAACTGTGGGGATGATCATAACGTTTTGGTTCGTCAGTGTAGAATGTATGACTACCTAATACGTTACATTTCAGTGCTGATCGGAGCATATCGTGATTGGCTGAAAAATTTCCTCATTGTAACGATTGAGGAAGCACTTAAGACAATCTTGTCGCCAATCTAATGTAAAATTTTAGCAGTCCTGAAGAGCCATTAGCATTTGCCATTTGGATTTCGTTGGATTGAAGGAAGGAATTATGGGTCGGTTATAATTATCGGTCAGTTGCTTATTTTTACTTACTTCATTCCATTATATAAATCATTTTGTGTGTTTTATTGTTCATTTTCTACGAAAAGGATGAATCACGTTGCGTCAGTTTGTTTTAAATGCATACCAACGAAATTTACTTTTTGGAGGGGAGATAAAAATTCTCTTGGTCAGTTGTTTATTTTACCTACTTCATTCTTTTGTATCCTGCTGTCTTCATTATTGTTCATTTGCTATGCTAATTTGAGAATAACATTGTGTTACCTTGTTTTGAAGTGCTAACCAACAAAATTTACTTTGGCGGGCAGATGGAAGATTTTCTTTTGTATTTGCATTTTTTTTATCAAAATGTTATTTCTTTCATAATCAGTTTTGTAAATGTTTTGGTTCACCTGCAATGCAAAATGATGGAATTATGTTGAGTTAGCTTGTTTAAATTCTTGTTTAATTGCTTTCTTCCTACATATTCAAATGGCCCTTTGCACCTTAAAACCACAACCAAACCATGTATTTTAAAAAATCATGAGAGTTATCCTTGAATCCTTTCTTTCATGATTCATCTCAGACTGTCACCAATAGCCTGTTACATTACACAAGTGCAAGAAATTCAACTACCTACCTACATATTTGAATCTTTTATATCTAAAACAAGAAGGGGAATTGTTATTTAATTGTAGTGTTAGTGTTCATGAAAAAGTGTTATTGAAATTTATTGTTGTTGATGTGTCTTCCAAACCCCCGTTAGGTTTAGAAGCTTGTCAAAAGAAAGATTTGATAAGAAATATTGACGAAATTCAAGACATTGCCAGTAAAAATGACAATATTAAGAACAGTGAGATTTTCAAGTGTTTAGGATTGTTTCCTGTGGATCCATATCACATTGAGTCAATTATCAAAATAATGTGCCAACATTATTTTAATTTCAGGAAATCTTCGAAATCATTGCCGACCTGACAGTCAAGTCATTAGCACTCTGACCTTGATCCAACAGGCTCAGGATTCGATTTCAAACAGGGTACGGATGTTCGTAGTGGTTCGGAACCAATTTTTAGCCCTTGTGTTGTAAAAAATGACCGAAGAGCGACATTCAAAACCTTCGAAATCACTAATTCAATTTGAGAAAATTCAAAAATACTGTGTGCCGATTTTATCCCTATCAGAAGGTTTCTGTGTAGCTAAATGTAAGTAGATAGTTAATTAACCTCGCATTGGAGCAATACAACGTGCTATAGGGGACCATCCATGATCAATTCCGGAAAGAAAGATCCAAGGACAACGCCTTGCATTTTTGAAACACAGTAAGATGATGAGAACAACACTTGAGCTGTTACCCTCTCTCCAAACTTCTATATCACCGCCAACTTAAGGATAATTGGGGCCACTACATTTTTAACGGGCACCAACCTCAATTGTATACGACGGTCCATAGCTGGACCTAGTTTCGATCTCGCAACCCTCTGGATGCTAATTCGGCGCTCTTTCAACTGGATTAACGCTGCACCACTATATGTAGAAAATAATGGTAAATTAATTAACGTTGAACTGAAGTAACACAGCAGGTTATTAAATTTAGAGGAAATTAGCACTTTTGTAGTTATGAGAATTTCCTGTTTCATTCCAAAAGTGACGTCACTTGGCATGTTACTTAGGCCGAAAGTAACTTATTTCAAATTGAATTTCAAATTGAATTAGTTTGAACTTAATTTCAAATTGAACTTAATTTCAAATTGAACTTAATTTCAAATTGAATTAGTGATTTTAATAGTTAAATAGGCCGAAAGTAACTTATTTCAAATTGAATTTCAAATTGAATTAGTTTGAACTTAAATCAAATTGAACTTAATTTCAAATTGAATTAGTGATTTTAATAGTTAATTAACCTCGCATTGGAGCAATACAACGTGCTATTGGGGACCATCCATGATCAATTTCGGAAAGAAAGATCCAAGGACAACGCCTTGCATTTTTGAAACACAGTAAGATGATGAGAACAACACTTGAGCTGTTACCCTCTCTCCAAACTTCTATATCACCGCCAACTTAAGGATAATTGGGGCCACGACAGATTTAACGGGCACCAACCTCAATTGTATACGACGGTCCATAGCTGGACCTAGTTTCGATCTCGCAACCCTCTGGTTGCTAATTCGGCGCTCTTTCAACTGGATTAACGCTGCACCACTATATGTAGAAAATAATGGTAAATTAATTAACGTTGAACTGAAGTAACACAACAGGTTATTAAATTTAGAGGAAATTAGCACTTTTGTAGTTATGAGAATTTCCTGTTTCATTCCAAAAGTGACGTCACTTGGCATGTTACTTAGGCCGCTATTACTCTATAAAAGTTCTTTGACAAAGATCCTTTTATAAAATAAGTTTGACAACGAAATATGATAGCGTAATAGTCAACTTTGATAAAATACGCGCTTCGTCGAAGTTTCTTTCATGAAAGTTAGCCTCCTCATACAATATTTGATAAAAAAATTTATGTTGATACACTTTCTATTTTGCAGTTTCAACTGCTGAAGTCTTGAATTTCAATTTTCCGATTGGGAACGCTCCGAATAAGAATGCAAGGAATGTTCCACTCTGGAAAAGAAAGGGAATTGCTCCCTGTACAGGATCACGAACGAGACCGTTATTCTGTTTTCACGCTACCGTTTGGAGCGACGACACCACAACATACTTTGTGATTTGATCAAATAAATGAGTGATAGGTTGTCAGTGGGAGCTACAAATTTCTTAATATATGAATATCAGGGGCTTGAATTTGTCCATGATGCCTGACATGCTGACTACAAAAACAGAAACAAACGGTTGGATGGATATAAAGAAATAGTTAATGTTTTGAAAGAAAATGGATTACAGTATACCACAGGAGATGTGAGAAAGAAACTTTATAAGTTGAGAAGCCAGTACCTTGCGAAAAAGTTAAAAGTGCAAGTACAAATTAGCAATTGTTACGCTATTATTATTTTTGTTACGCAATATTCTGATACAGATTAATATGATTGTTAAGCAATAATCTAAACAAACTAATACAATAATTCACTTTTTTTTAAGGAAATTCAAATACTTTTTAAAATTAAGTTAAGTTAATTTTCGAAAGTTCATTACAGTTTGGAGGGGGTTCTTATTACAGATAACAAACAGTATAAAAAGTGGAGCTGACGGTTACGATAGTTACAAGCCTTCTATATATTGTATGCTGGCCATTTTTATGTTATTTTATAATTTTTATTGGATCAGAAATATCTCCCGAATTCCTTTTTAATGTTGTAATGTTGGTGATGTAAATGACTTATATATTATATCTTCTTCAGTATATTCAAGAATTCATTTATTATTAGTAGTAGTAGTTGCCGGTGTTGTTGCTGGAAGTCTTTTTATTTTTATAAGAAACGGGAACCCACTTCTAAGTTGGCATTTTTCAAAATACTAACCATTTTTATTTTTAATTACATCTATCCCATTTCACTTTAATACAATTTAAAACTATCACTGTACTTTGAGGGATACGTGTGCTATGCTGGAGGCTTGAGTAGCTCTCTCCTGTGGCGAGAAATCTCAGAGTAACTATAAGCCGTTCCTCAACAGGCTTTCGCAAATGCATCATTTGCCGTGATATTAAAGTTCCCATCTTCAGAGTAATAAAATTGCAAGTACCTTCATCCATCCTTAAATAATTCATTTAACTTCTATGATCATCCGTGGCCAACTCCAGAAGCAAGTTATTATGAACACCTTTCAACTCTCGCCGAGCAATCCATGGTCTTACCCACACACCACCGCGTTTTTTTTGTTAGCCTTTCTTAATGCTTATTCTTTAAAGCCTTTATTATGAATGCAAATGATAAGTTTGCTACAGCAATTGGTAAAAATACGTGATCCATAGCTACAACCAATAACAATATAAATAAACTCAAACTTATCAAAACTTTTATAAAATATTTTATAAATCTTTTATACATTGTAATATGTTCAATTTACTGTCTTAAAAGATATTTTATAAAATGAATTTGAATAAAAGTTTTTAAAAAGATCTTTGTCAAAGAACTTTTATAGTGTAATAACGGTCTTAAATCAATTCCTGTTTGCAACATGTGAGGGTAGGTATATAGGTAGGTAGTTAATTAATGTCGCACTGGACCAACATAAAGGGCTATTGGCGAAAGTTCGAATCAATCTCAATTGGAAAGATCTTAATGATTTAATAATTTTTTGAGTTCTCTTTTAATTTACCTGTGAAGTTTAGCTGGATTTGTTCACAAGAGTCTTACCGCAACTCTATCCCGTGGAACCATTTTTAAACTGCGCATGCGCGATTTGTTAAGTATATGCAAGGCGTGGCTTATCTGACATGAGTGAGTAGAGGTTCACCCTGGCTTCGAGAGTATAAAAACATTGGGGAAGGCGAAGGGGGGATTTCTGTGTTTTGTTTTGTTAGGATAGGACATCGGGCTAAAATTTATTTCCGATTTAGAAGAACGGAAAAATACCAGATCCTGGAAAAGAACGAGAAGCAGATACAGATAGATTTTTTGATGTGGTGAGAAGGAAACTGACAGTTAGATACTTGTTAAAAAGATAATTTTAATTGAACCCCAGTAGGGACCTATCTTAATTAATTAGAAATGTTATTTGAATTAAATGTGTTGTCCGCACTAATGCAGTTATAAATTTTTTGAATAATGTGGAATCTCAGCTCTTATGGTAGAACATTTTTTACAAATCATAATGGTAATTAGCACTATATGTACACGCATATCTAATCAGCCTAAGCGGAGAAAAAAAATAATCTTTAAAGGGTAGTTTTCAGAGGATTTCAGTTGCTCTAAACTGTGAAATTATTCACTTCTGAGTAAGTTACTATTTAATATGACCTCCAGTAATTTGGTATCTGCTGCATGTAATTGTTAAATTGTGGCTACCCAATAATTTTTCTATTTTATTTTAATGTGATAACATCATTGTTGTTAACAGTGTATTGATTGATAAACAGCATCACAGTTTGCATAGTGATAGCAGAATTGTTATACAACTGTACTTTTTTGATAATGCTAGAAATTGGGAAATTATTTTTTCACTGTCAAAGACTTAAGTGTAGTGTTGACTGACTTAACTGTAGGCATACAGTACAGCTTAAATTCCTGTTATTTAATCCTGGATGTACTTCCCTTTTGTATGAGTAAAACTTTCCTCGTGCGTAATGTCTTAGTTCACGATTTCTATCGATCAAAAACACAAGTTGGAATAAATGCATACTACATCATTAATATAACTTTGATTGAATTAAAGTACTCATCAATAGTGGTTATTTATGGTGGTGTAGTTTTGCATCATTCAACTACACAGATAGTGGTACAAATCAAAATACTTATTGTTTTATTTTTAATAAAAAAAAAACATCTAAGGATCAAAATTAAAAAATTTATAAAGTGGGAATGTTGTTTTTTAGCCTAGATTATCCTTTTTCTACAAAAAAAAGTCCTCAAAATTAAATTGGATAATTGTTCCAGTAGCAGCTATTACTGATTAGCAATAGTTCTACCTTCCTGTGTTAGTCTAGCATCTAAGTAATAGATTATAAAATCCAACAAAAATATTTATGATATTGCAAAATCTAGGTGTGCACAAAGTATATATACACTACATAGAGCATCATGTCTGAATTTAGTAATTTTATATAGGACAATGTACACATTGTCCTATATACAAGGTTTACAGCTGTACAAGGTTCACTGATGTACACTATAGTGAAGCATCAATATATTGTAGATCAATAAACCTTAATTCAGTTGATTTGTGAACATTTTTTTAAAGATTAATAGGAAAAGGCTGCCATATGTAAAGCAAGAATGGTTTTCCTTTGCCAACATGTTATTGTTGTTGCTTTTGGAACCATAAACTTAACACCAGGATCCTTGCTATAGACATCAACAAAAGACATGGTTTGTTTACATTACTGCCAGTGTCCTAATTTAATTAATGACTTGTTCAAGACCATGTAACTCAACTGGCAGGAGTTAGACTATACTCCAATTTTGAATTCATAAATCTGTGGATGAGTTTTCCAGTAAGGCTTGCAATAAGTACAAAATATGCTGTGGATCAAGAAATGCTGTAAAGTATTGGACATGGCATTTTTATTTTATATTTCTGCTTATTTCAAAAGTTGTTGCTTGTTTTTAAAATTAAGAAACTAGTAGTCTGGCTACGGAAAGTTGTCATTTCAGTTGATTTTGTAAGAATGAGTGGAGATGCTTAAGGGCTGGTTAGAGATATTATAATGCCAGACCATAATTGGTGGTACTGATTTCGAATTTTTTTTGTCGAAAGTGATTGCAATAAGCATGAGCTGGCGAAACAAATAACTATCTAAGGCAATGCCCACATTATTTTGTATGTGGCTGCACTTTTCTTGTTCAGCTTGTTTCTGAAAATAGACCTGGTCTGTTATAAGCAATTCAATATTTCATTTGTATTAATCATGCAAGTTTAGCATCAGGGCAGAAACATGCACACATACTTTTGGGTGACATTTATTAAATTTGGTACTTATAACTGATAAGTAGATAACAATACATTTATAAATTAAATTATGTGTATGTAGTTGATCAGTTGTATTGTTTAGATTAGGTATTGATTTTTGGATTTGTTGCATGTGTTTTGGGCCACAAAGTTACTTAAATATGTTTACAAAATTCGTGCCACATTTGCTGGGGTCAATGTCGCAGAAGGTTGCTTAAGTAAATTCTGTCATTTAATGGATTCATTATATTAGTTGAAGAAAACTATACACATACCTAAACTACTTCAAAGATCCAAGTAGTTAAATTGCAGATGACCGACAAGATTTGACTGCATTTTTGTTCAAAAAGAGTAAAGCATCTGTTTCAAGAAGTGGTTCCAATTGTCAGTAATGTGATGTAGATGACATTTCTTCTATTATCCTATTTATTTTAACATTTCACGAAGTTATTTTATACCCAATAATTTAAAAACTGCAATGGCATAAAATATTTGTATTTATCAGTTGGTCACATTACCAATTAGCTGGCATAAAGCACATCTTCAATTGAATATCTGGTGATGTAATGGAATCATTGATTTCATAGAGGTATAATCAATGAGCATGAACAAAACATGTAACTAATTTGGATTTTTGGTCATTCCATAACAAATCAATTTGTGACATATTTTGTATCGTTTATTGTTGCCATTTTAAGATTTCTAAATATAATGTTCGTTTTTTACTTCAATTAAGTGTTTATTTCTTTTTTATCAGCCCATAGTGTAAGTGTACTGTGATGTAATTTCTGCTTTGTTTATCTAAATGCATTAATTTTCAATTCTTTCAGCTAAAATGGATGCTACAATGTGTTGTTTAACATTATTTCTGGAATGCTAGGTAGCTTTAGAATTGAAACTGTATAATAAAAAAAATTTATTTGTAATATGAATGAACTTTCTTTGAGTTCAGTTGAAAATAAAAGTTTTCTTTGCACCACTTGGTTATATTTTTACAGAATATCTTGTATTCACCAGGATTTTTTTTTAAATCCAAGAAACTCATTACATTATCTGCTATAATTCAATTTTGTCCATATAATTTTTAAATAAGTTTTCTTAAACCATGAAATATAAAGTAAATATTGACTATCTACTATTTTTAGTTTTGTTTACTTGAAACATGTAACCTATTATAAATCTCATCTGCTTTTCCCTAAAGCACGAAACAAACTGTAACTTTAACATTTTAGCTTGTTTTTGTTATTTATAAAGAAACAAGTATCTCTGTCATACTGTTTTGTAAGTAATATTTTAAGAGTGTTTTTTTATCGTTTCTTGTTTACAAAAAAAGCCAAAGTTTTGTATAATATTTAGCTGTTTTTTTTATTTGTATACTAAAATTAAAATGGTTAGTTCAAATAACATTTATTAAATGAAAATTGTAACTTGTAGAAGTTAATTTCATAACATTTTTGTTACAAGCAAATTGCAGCATGTTTATACATGTAAACAATTGCCATTCACAATTTAATGTCAATTTTTTTACATTCGAATGCATTTCTTGCCAAGTAGAATTAGCAAGTTTTCTCACATGTTGGCTTTATGCCTCCCATCCTAAGTGCAATACAATAAAATATTGCTGTTACATTTGCACTTAAAAGTATACAAACCTTAGTGTTTTTAGTGAGTAGCTAGAAATAAGTCCCACATAAACTGTCACTAAATAAATAAAATTAGCATTTCAGGATCGTAATTCAATTTCGGAGCCATTATTATAGATGCTTTGAGGTGAAGCTCAGCTACAGCACTTAAACATTCTCGAGAATATTAGTTTTAAGCTTATTTTATTTCAACAAAATACATGTAATAAAAATGTATTAAAATAAATTGCATTCAAAATGGAAAAAACTCTTCATGAACAAAATATGTTTTACAAGATGTTGTTCATTTTCTGACAATAAATGGTGCATATGTTCGTATACATCTAGAATATCACTCAAAGATTTATTTTAGACAGGATGAAACAACTTCTATTTCACATGGATTAGCAATGTTTGTTCTTAAATCGCAAGTCAAAGAGCATGCAACACATTCTGGTCTCAGTATTTTAGTTTCAACACAGGATCATGTAAACCTCTTTATTTAAACAATCTGACATTTCTCTTCGAGGTCTAAAATAAAAATTAATGGGCTGAAACAATGATAAAGATGTGCACCAAATCCAATAAAAATGATTCATAGATACCTAGAGGTACACATTATAAAACCTAAGCATGCGTTTCCAAATGCACATTAGCTGTTATGCAATCTATTCATGCATATACCGCAAATAAAAATAAAATAGGCAAACTAGAAATTGGCTCGGCCCGCTCGTGTTAAATCAAATTAGAGTAAAGAAGGTTTGTGCAAAAACAGAACTAGCCATACTTGTAGTAGTCTAAATGTTAATATGATTGTTTCTGCAGAAGCTAGAGGGAAATATCTGAATGTTACTCTCTTTTGACAATGAAACAAAGCATATTTTGTACCTCAACCCTTAGTGTGCCATTTTTTAAATTCGGAAAATTATCATTTGAGTGAGAACTATCTCAAGTCTGTTTTAACTTATGACAAATATTAATTTTGTAAATCCTAAAAATGGAACCAGCATATTCCATATAACTGAATACAAGAATTTGAAAGCCATCACGATTGTATTCTGTAACTTATAACATGTCCTAAAATGGACAATTCCATTTCCACATCACCCATGGGGTAGGAATCATGATGCGCTTTTTTTATAGAGGTATCGCCAACAGCCCTAATCCTCTTAAGCAGCAGTTCTCATCTTTGTTTACCTTGTAAACTGGTTTGATTTGTCAAGGGATAACTAGATATTGGATGAATGAAAAAGTCGATTCTGAAACCCCGCCAAATAAATTCACTGAGGATCCCAATAACAAGTTTCAGGAAATGTACGACAATCTGATTTTAAGGATTCCAATAAATTTCTAAAACCCGTATATACAATAAAATTGCCAAAAGTAGACTTAAAATATATTTCAATGCCCTGTAATACAGTGAAAACTGAAACTATAGATAGATGGAAGCGAATAAATAACTAAACGAAATAGGATCACAAAGGCACAGCTAGCATTATTTGTCCGAGTCATCAATGTGATATCATGATCAAAATGATAATGATGGGTTGTTATGGTACAAGAGCCACAAATGGCCAAGCTAGACTAGACAAAATTAAGACTGACAATAAACTAATTAAAAAGTTGTTTAGAAATGACGAGTTGGACTACTCAATATGCAGTAATTAAGTCGAAGCGACAACAAAAGACACATAGAAGCTAAAGGTGGTTCTTGACAAACAACGTATAAATTTTAGACTGGTGAGGTCCTGAAGGCACTGGAACAGATTTTAAATGGGAGGTGATGCACTGTATCGAGCTTTCGCAAGTCTGGTAGATGGAACCATAGGTAGTATACACAGAGTGAAGTCTGAAACGAATTATAGATCTTGACCATGGAGAATCTGCTCCCCGAGATGTTTTTGAGGATACTTTTAGAGTATTTACACAATACATCCGTAGCTGAACAACATGCAAGAGGAAGCAAATTTCTGGTCAAAAATGATACCTAGAAATCTTACTCTGCCCTACCTTGTAATACCACTCAGAAAGATCTCTGGATCAAGATGCAGGTTCCAACATCTGCAGAAATTAACACAGGATGTCTTTTGAGATATACGACACGTCACTTCCTTGGCACATACTTACCAACTTTTACGGATTATAGTGGATGTGTCCAGTTTGGTATTAAAACACTACTGCTTTGCTAAGTTTCTGCAGTTGATAAAAATGTGAATTTTTACATATGCATTTTTAAACACAAATAATACTAGTTATTGTGACATACGGATATTTCTAATACACATTAATTAATGTATTAATGTTGTGTTTATGGCAAGGGGCATTCGGGAGTGCAAAAGTTTCACTGATGCAATTTTTAAATTTGGCAAGTATGCAATGAGAGGTCTCTTGAGATTTGATGAATTCCCACAAACCAGGGAAATATTTTGAAAACAATATACACAAGATAGGCCACTTGCAACTATTTCAAAAGTTTTACAGAATTATACTAAATATTAGAATCCATTTAATTTTAGAAGAGTTAATTTTTAAAATAAATGATAATAAACAAGAAATTAGAGAAACGCAAAAGTTCATAATGACAACAACTGAAACGCAAGAAAATATGCACCATACAAATGATAAAGCACTTGAATAAATTTAAAAGAATTTCCTAGATTTTAGAATCATTTAAATTTTTGAAATACTTTTTAACATGAAATAAACAAGAAATGAAAGAAACAACAGTTATAATAATCAAAAAGAAACTTTGTAAGAGAAGACTAATTCTATCACTTATAAGAATAGTAGAAGTAATTCGTTACATTACAAGCAAACTGCAACACTGCTCTTGTAGAAAACTTTCGCTGATACGCAATTATAAGAAACAAATCCGCTCGCTGTTCTTCAGTTCACAATATTTATTTCAGTTCTAGCTGATCTAACCTTGAAAAGTTCTCGGAAAAGAAAATACTACTGAACAACAACAGAACTAAACCTAAAAAAGTAAACACCGCTGGGAATTTTTTTTTCCCGCTCATGCTTTTATACTCACATACTCTCGAAATCAGAGTAATTAAAATCTAGTTCTAGTCCCTCCCGTCAGATAAGCCACACCTTCCATATACTTAAACAGTTTGCGCATGCGTAGTTTAAAAATGGTTCCACGGGATAGAGTTGCGGTAAGACTCTTGTGATTTGTTCCACACGCCATTTTTTGGAATTAACACAGACATCGTCTCAACAGCGAGAAATCAAATTAGTTTTCTTAACAGGAAGTCTTCCGGTGATTTGCTTATGCTTTTTTTCTGTAAAATTCCTTTTTCTGAAAGATTCCTTTATTCATTGCTCAAGAAAAGCATTAGCCAAGGCTTTTATTAAACGGTGATTTATAAGCAGATAACTGAAAACCATTATACCATATATTCATTTATTTATTATTATCATTATTATTATTATTTTTATATAATTATTATCATTACTTATTATTTTTATATAATTATTATCATTACTTATTATTTTTATATAATTATTATCATTACTTATTATTTTTATATAATTATTTTATTAATAATAAAATTATTATCATTACTTATTATTATTACATAATTTTATTATTATTAATAGAATTATAATCATTACTTATCATTATATAATTAGAATTATTACTTATTATGATTATTATCTATCTTCAAAGCTCATCCAAAAGCTACTGTTTTTGTGATGTGTTTCTCTCTTTCGCGTCAGTAAGGCTTTCAATGTGTGTGTGTGTCAATTACTTGACATTATGTCTGGTGTAGCATGATCAAATATGGGCCCTTACGGCATAAAATCCCGAAACTAACCAACCAACCAAAAGCTGCTGAGGGCGCTACAGTGTAAAAAAATTTTGAATGCTTATGACAGTGCGCACTCTGTTAATACTCTAGTTTAAGAACATGAAATTTTGAAATTATTTTCGTCTTTGTTCACCCTGATGTATTTTTAGTGCATCAAAAAATATATGTTTGGCAATTATGTATTATCACTAGGTTCAAAGTTCTTATATTGATATATATGCTGTTGTTATTGTAAAGCCATTCAATAGTTTTAATTTAGAGCGATGTTTCGAATTTACAATGGCAATGAGTGAAACCGGACGATGAGTGTCTGTCACCGGAGTGTCTATTGCGCCGTACAAAATACGGCTCTATAACTTTTCATTCTATGTAGCCGTACAGCGCAGTTCCTTACTGCGCAGCTCGTAGATTGCGCATGGGCAAACTTTGTTTGGTGATTTCGCCAATCTAAAGTAGAATTCTAGCAGTCCTGATGAGCCATAAGTAAACGCATTTGCCATTTCGAAGGACGCGGGATTCTGTGTATGTGTAATGAGTAAAGGTCTTTTGTGTGCCGTGCCGACCTAGTGTTTTTCCATTTAGAAGCTAAATTTATGTAAGTAATAATATTTTTATTTGAAATTTAATATTTTCATTGCTTTATATTTGCTTTGCAAATTGTTTTGTTCCGTTAAGTTAGCTTGTATTTAAATGCTATTCTACGAATTACACTTTTTGATGGGCAGATGAAGGCTCTTAATTTGCTTATTTTTCCTTCATTTTATAACTCGTTTTGAAATGTATTGTTCACTTGCTGTGCTAAATGGTTAATAACGTTGAGTTAGCTTGTTTTTAAGTGCTACCCAACGGAATTGACTTTATGGCAGGCAGATGAAAATTCTCGGTCAGGTGCATATTTTACCTATTTTATTCCTGCATATCCCTTTGTGTGTTGTATTGTTCATTTGCTACGTTAAATGGTGAATAACGTTGAGTTAGCTTGTTTTTAAGTGCTACCCAACGGAATTGACTTTATGGCAGGCAGATGAAAATTCTCGGTCAGGTGCATATTTTACCTATTTTATTCCTGCATATCCCTTTGTGTGTTGTATTGTTCATTTGCTACGTTAAATGGTGAACAACGTTGAGTTAGCTTGTTTTTAAGTGCTACCCAACGGAATTTCCTTTTTGGCGAGCAGATGAAAATTCTCGGTTCGTTGCTTATTTTACCTATTTTATTCTTTATTTTCCTGTTGTGCTCAGTATTGTTCCTTTGCTATGTTAAATGGTGAATTTAGCTTGTTTTTAAATGCAACCTAATGAAGTTTTTTTTGTTGGTTGGCAGAAGAAAATTCTTGTTCAATTGCTGTCTTCCCTACATTTTAAATGGCCCTTTGCACCTTAAACCCTAACTAAGTTATACATTTTTAAAATGAGTTGTCCTTTTCCATAGTGTATTGTTATAATATGGTAACTGGTTAGGTAGTCCCTCACTCTTTCCAGGGTGATGGCACAATGATTATGCCCACTGTACTAGAAACCTGTGAGCTGTAGGAAGTGAAGGTGTGATTCCTCCATTGTATTTATCTTCTGTGTCAGAAAAAATTTCTTTATGTGCATGTCTATTACTTGATGTTTGCAGCAAATGTATTGTTCACTTTGTTCATTATTTGCAAGTTCCATTGAGTTAGCTTGTTTTTAATGTTACCTAGCAAAATTAATTGAGAATATTTTGCGTTTAAATAATATTCCTTTTTCTTATAGATGTGATGTAAGCGTTTCTTTCATCAAAATTTTTGCAACCACCAAAGTGAAAATTTTCTTGCTGTGTTAAATTGTTCTGCTGGTTTGTTAAATATGTTGAAAATATCTTTTTAATTCCTTTATTGTGAGTTCTTTTAGGTGGAAACAAGAATGTTTTGACTATAAATATGAGCCCAAATGCCTTGACACATTTTACAAATTATCTCAATTTTAATTGTTATTGTAAGATAGAAAATAATTCAAGAATTTATTTTGCTTGAAAAAACCTGTATGTCCCATTTCAGCCTCTACTCCCAACCAGCTGTCACTGAATTGATGTAGGATCACATGAGGGATTTTGATGAGCACGTTAAAAACAACAAGGTAATGCACTCTTGGATGTTGAAATTTGTTCTCTTCGTGTGCTTCATGGATGAAATAAAAATAGGATATGAATGATTTCTTGCGTGCCAATTATTATCTGTTCAAGGACTTTCCTTCGAGAAAAGCAGATTATCATCATTCATCCATAAAAACTTTCAAGGGGATCAGACTCCTGTGGCATGCTTGGTGTAGATGCTCTTATAACAATTTGTCTAATTTCTCATTGGAATTATTTGCCTCACGTTTGTGTGGATACAAGGAGTTCAGGACCCTAGGAGTTGGCATCTATAGTAGAATGACAATTGATTGTAACAAATATTTCTTTCTACTCACTAAAAACCGGCAGAAGTTGAATTTCAAAGTATTTTTTGGCTAATTTTGATTCTTTACAGTTGGGAGGTTTGAACTGATGCCTTTCAAGAGGGGGATCAGCACTGTTTAAAATTTGTTTTCAGTATGTTAAAAACTAGTATGGATGCCCTCGCTTCCTAGTTTAAATAGTAAACCCTTTGAAATAAACTAAACTGAATTAGAAAGAACCTCTTAATATTCGCAAAAGCAAAGTACTCATCTAATAAGCCCGTAATTAAGAAAATCCAAAGGCATATGCATGTTTTGATTTCCTTTGTGAAAACATTGTATTCCAGATATTTCCTTTTGATTCTAGAACAATTTGGTTCCGGCAAATTTAAATTAGTTTAAATTTATGCTTTCGTGTCTGGCCGACAAAAAAGTATTCTAAGAAAGGTATCGCGTGTCCTGTCCGGACGTTTCTTGAGCGGACAATTCTGGCAACCATACAGAGGGGAGACTTGGGGTGGTACTTCTGGCGAAATTCTCAGAAATGGGAAGGGAAGAACCACTCTCAGGGCAGTAATTTTCTGGTGAGGGATAACTTAAAAATTGCGCTCGTCTAAGGTGTTCTCATGCTTGATGTTCACTCAATTGCGACATAAAACGACACAACAACGCGTTAGGCGATACTTGCGCAGACATAAACTTTGAAGTAATAGGTATTCAAAAATTACAAGTTTCTTTCATCCGTAGAATTCGGACTCTGTACTTAAAATAAAAGAAATTAGACCATGGATTAAACAGAAATGGTCTTGAAATGTTCAATTGCATTCTATGACTACTTTTCAACCTCCTCGAGCAGCAGAGAGTCATTCTACAAGTAATTGAATGAAAACTAGCTATCGTAAGTGATGACAAATATTGTCCATAGTAATAGACAAAAGCATAGTAATTTTGTAAACTCCCATACAAAGTTATGATAGCCTAATTGAATGCAAAAGGAAACAACTTTATGGATTTGAAAATATTGTACTTCATCGCTACCCTAATTGCACGAAAAGAAATATGTTACAATAAAAAAACATGCACAAAGGTTTCAGGATTTTTTATCCGTGATCAAATATGAATTTATATGAAACTTCGCTTATGCGATACAGTTATAGGAAAACAATTTGAAGTGGTGAATATAACTTCCGTCAAAATAAAGGCTGAGAAAAAATGCCTAGAAATTAATTTTTCTTAATCCCTTCAGATTAAATACAGATATTCACTTAAGTATTTTAATAACTCCACTTACAGTTTTATAATTTCTAGCATATCTTTTCTTTAGCATAAATAATCGCTCTGTCGTTTTTGAAAAAAAAATGTGTTTAAACATTGACAAATAACTGTTAATAGACAAAACGAAACTAATGTAAAACAACTTTCGTTTCATCTAGTAATAATTGACAACTTTCTGTCATTGCGACAAAATAATATCACTTTTTTTATGTAATTAATACAATGTTTATATTCTATCGAGATAATGATGCAGTTTTGTATAAAACCTTTAAAACTTATGTTACATCACATTCGACAGTTGATCCTTACATCACTTATTTTCAGGTGAGAAATTATCAATTTCTGAACTAAGATTACACATATCTTCAGAGTCATAATGTGGCTTGATCAGATGTTCAATCGGTACATTTATTAATGAAAAACAATTATTAAATTAAAGATAAGTAAAAACCATTAAAATTTAAGCAATATAACCATATCGTAAGAGATACCTACTCCGAAACTTTAAAATCTTTGAACAATCACTTGTATAAAAGGTTTGGATTACATCTTTTTTTTTTTTTAATATTTATTTTACTTTTCGAAACTTCAAACACATAGGAGTCTTAAGGAAAGTTAATCAAAATAGTCATCGCCAAGACAATTACATGGTGGACCGAAAAAAAAAATTTCGCTGGTTAAATAAATTACTGTAATGCGAAAATCGTGTGTATGGCACACCTTAGGACTGTGAAAATACTTTTCTAAATCAGACAATTTTTCAATTTGCATTTCAATTGCTCAAATCTAGCGTACAGATTAGTCCGAGAACCTTCAAATTTTAATGAAACTTGGTGTAGCAAGTGACATTACCATAGCTATGAATGAAAATAATAACTTAAAAAAAGTTTTGTCCTCCATTCAAAAGGTTATTAAGCTTCAGTTATTTAAAGCTTAAATGAAAATGTACTGCATCTTTAAGATAGCTAATTAATTTTTGGGAAGATACAGACTTGGTTCTCTCATTTTAAAGCTATTTTATTGGGATTTAATTTCTTCAATTTAATATAAATCGTAACGCATTTTAATTGTATTAGGTCTTTTTAATGTATCGTATTTTACAAATAGAATATTTACAAAAGGTGCAGCTTTAAAAATTTAACAAATTACGTAGTACATCCCCCCCCCCTTAAAAAAAGTTTCAGTGTTGGTTCTCTTAATGGGGAAGGAACAGGTGTCCCTTTTTTCCAATACACAACCACTCACACACAATCACTTGTGAAGAAGTGTTCAGTTTCCTGCTACTCCTAACAGGAACAATCAGTGGCTTATCAAGTCAAGTGGGGACCCCAAGCGGTAAAAATTTGGGGGCCCTCAATCTCAAGTTAGAAAAAAAAGTTTCAAGAAAACTGTCCTTAAGAGTTGTTAACAAAAAAGAAAAGTAATCAAAATATTTTCATACCACAGCCCATTAAATAAACTTATTAAAAAAAAAACATTTTTACATGAATTTTCGTCTTACTTTATTTTATGCAAATTCGTCAATTATTTTGGAAGTGTCAATTCGTTTTACGATTCCTTGCTCTATATACAGAATGGTCATATTAATTAATATTTCTTCTACCATAGAACTCCTAAAATTATTTTTTTACACGCTTTAAAACAGGAAACAACCTTTCTCCTGTTGCAATAGAAAAGTAAATTGTTAAAAAAAAATTTCAATAATGTTTCAGCATTCGGAAATGTGCAAGACATTTCTTTATCGGCTCGATAGATGACTGGTGTGGTTTATATGTGTCCTCGTTTTCTTTAAGAAATATTAAAAAACTAGCCACTGCGTGGCTAGAACGACGTTGCCCGTGCAAACCAATAACACGGGCAACACCGTGATGTAAGGTATTAAGCTGGTGTAAAATTTTCCTCAGATTTCAAATCCGTTGAAGATATATTCAATTAAAAAATTATTTATTTAAAGAAAATCGTATTTTTAGGTACCAATCTAAACTGAAATTTTTCGCAGTTTTCCAATCCGTTGAAATTAGTCTTGGAGATAGAAAAAAGAAGTGTGACTAGAATTAAAAGATTTATCGTCTGGCTGGATAAACATTTCTCCTCGCAAAATGAAAGCGGAAACGAAAAAAATAATTTTCTCCACGTTCTGCATATGAAAAAACTTGCCATAATTCCAAACCTTGACTGCAAGGTCGCATGAGTAGAAAATGTTATCCGCGTTTAAAAAATCGATTGAGAATAAAACTATCAAATTCACATTTAAAAATCTTCTAGATTGAATTTTAAAATTCGCCGCTACACAAAAATTGCAAACAATTCGGACTACCTGTGTGCCAAATCTCATTGCTGTAAGTGCCATAGAATCGTCAGGATTTTGCGGCCCCAAACAAACAAACACTTTCTTTTATTATAGTACAGATGATCAAATTCGTCTTCAAAAGTACAAACACCTAAATCATTTTTGTAAATATTCTTCAACTTTTTTTTTATCGTGTTCTTTTTTTCTACTGATAAATCCCAATAAAAAATATTCGAAAAGGCTCCACAACAACTCCATACGTTCTTTGAGATAATTCTGCCTTGGTGTTATCACATATGAAAAAAATCGAATTAATTGACTATGAAATTTTCTCTCACTGTAAATGCATGTCCAACTCCTTTGTTTTCATTAAAAAAAACCCACTTTTTTTTCTTATTTGTTGTCTGCGAGTTTAACCATCTTTCACATTAAATGACAGCCCTGATAAATCAGTTGCCTCTTTTTCAACTTCTCTTTAAATTATTGATAAAATTTACTAATGACTTCAGGATAGATAACCTTCCAATAGTTCGCATTCAAATGGTTGCAGTTATTTACTAATAGCATTTATCCTTTATAACATAGTATTCCAACTAACTGTCATTAGGGAGGTTTCATATTTGTTCATTTTCCTCAGAAGTGAAGTCGCCTCCAATATGGTAACTTTGTTTCTTCGGAATTACAAATTCCAGGTAAAGCCTCATATATATGGGTGAAACCAAGTTTTATAGTTAATACAGCATCTGCTTTTGCTGACCATCGTATGTTAGGAAGTCTTTTCACTGCTCATAAAGACGCACATTGTAAAGACACACACTGTCACAACTTTTCTCGAACCTTAATGAAAAACATTTCAAGACCTCGGGGCCCTACGCGGCCGCTTAGTCCGCTTACCGCTTAATCCGCCACTGGGAACAATCACAAACATCCATGCACTTACAAACAGTGATTTGAGCCAGGGACCTACTGGTGGCAGACAAATGCTTTTAAGAGAATATGTTGTCATAGAGCGGGGTTCATGTTTCACATGTACGGAGACAACCCACGAAAGTCGTATAAGTCCCAATTTAAAAGCATAAAAACTCATATTACTGTAGCATAAACACTTATATTACACTATTAATTCAAACACGAGATAGCCTGATGTAGCGTTCTTTCAGTCAAAAGTTCAGCACTTCCCTCCACTTTTGGGTTTTAGTCCACATAAGTCAGTCCTCGGTATAAAGACAATCAATGCCAGGGACATGCTTTAGTTTTGTGGTGTTCGTTGGTGTGCAATTAATACAACATAAATTAGAACACAATAATTTATTCCACAAGACGAAAAGAGACACAAGACGAACACAACCGAAAGGGAAAAGTTAAGAAGTAAGAATATTGATACGCACTCCGTTCGCAATGCTTCGCGCATGCGCATTACAAACTTGCGCCGAGAGAGAAAGAGAGCGATATTACGCGAATCGTCTGCTTCTGACAAGAACAACGAATTTCAATTCGTACTCTCCACAGTTTTAAAACAAAGTCATTTTTATACATTTTAAACAGATCACAGCTCAAAACTGCACATTGTGGTAGAGTAGTCTGGAAAAAACTAAAACCTTGATTACCAACTATTATACCTGACTACATAAGCACTGGCTAATAAAACCTCTAATCCAATGGTTCCCAAAGTGGGTTCCGCGGAACCCCGGGGTTCCACGAAAAAATTTAGGGGTTCCGCGTGACAAATTTTATTTCATTAAAAAAATAAGAATGGCGTCTAATATATTCACATTTTCCTTGGAAAGTATACAATCGACCACCGCATTAAATTTAAAATTTTTAAATAAGGCGACTGAAAAAAAAATCACCCAATAAATAAAGGCAAAGATATTTCTTTTTTTAAGAAGAATACTTGAAAGCCATAATAAAAGCAAGAGTTTTGTGATAAAAAAAAATTCAAAACAGATAATCAAAAGATAACGGAAGCGTCGTATAAAGTATCTTGCCGTATTGCTCTAGCAGGCGAGGCACATGTTATTGGTGAATCACTTATTAAACCTTGCGTTCAAGACATCGTTTCGTGTGTATTCGGCGAAGGGTATAGTAAACAAATTTAAAGTTTGTCTCTTTCTAACAAGGACTGTAAAAAGGCGTATTAACAATATTGCCGGTGACATTTAAATAGAACTTATTTCATGGTTACAGGCGTGTGACGCTTATGTATTACAACTACGGTCAAAAAAAAATGCTTTTTACAAATAAATAACCGATTATAAAGGTTCAAAAATCACTCCTTCATTGTAGGACAATTTTTACACGTTTATATGCATTTTCTTTATTTTAAATTCCAAATCAAGTTGGAATTATTTTTCATGCGGATGAACATCATTTCTGCCTTTCCCAATACTGACAAGTTAAGGTGAAACAGAGTATAGTAACGTCTGTGGACTCCGAAGCGAATGAATATATCCGAAACGGAATTCTAAACCGGTTTCCATGGTAACATTTCTGGCGAGCTAAATACGCTTTCCGGCCAAGTCTGCGCCATTTCGCTCTGCGTCTTTGCTAGCGTGTGTATTTACGTTCATATCTCTCTTGTGCTATTTTATTGGAGTGTGTTTGATACTCTGAACATGGCTGAAAAAGGAACGTCACCATCCAAGCTGTATACGCCATCAAAGCAAGGAAAATCAATTGGTAGTGGAGCTCGCAGGAACATATTGAATGTTTATTCTAGACTTCGAGAAGAAAACCATAGTGATTCCATTAACCAAATCGTCGGAAAGGTGTCTCAACTAACTGGTGTTTCCAAAAGAACTGTTTTTCGTTTGAAAAAAGAAAAGAAGACGACAAGTCCTTTGAGTACTCCAGGAAAAAAACGACCTTATGCCGTTGGAAAAAGAACAAGAATGATGAAATATGACAACTTTACTTTATCGTGCATCCGACGAAAAATTCATGATTGTTTTCTTCGAAATGAAATTCCTACATTGGACAAAGTTCTAAATGAAATTAACAATGATAAGGATATTTTTTCGACAAACATTAGCCGAAGTACACTGTACAGGATACTGAAAGATTTGGGATTTTCCTTTGAAAAGCGAAAAAGGCAGGCTATGCTTTTAGAAAGACACGACATAATTTTATGGCGAAGAAATTATTTACGAAAAATTAGAGAACTGAAGAATGAAAATGCTTCAATCTATTATTTAGATGAAACATGGGTGAATGAAGGACACTCACAAAGTCGAGTATGGCAAGACAAAAACATCAAAAGCACCAATGAAGCTTCCTCTTCAAGTTTGACAACAGGCTTGGCTGCACCCAGGGCCGCCCATAATGGGGGACAAACCCGACAAATGTCGGGGGGCCCGGACGTTTAAGGGGCCCGCGGCCCTAAGGTTTGTTCAAGAAATTATCTGCCTCATTTTAGGGTTATTTTCCGAATTTGAGAAAAAATATCGAACAGAAAATATTATTTTCAAGTCCTTAAAACGGCCCCGTCAAGGTGGTCTCACATTTTCACCAGTCTCTGGTCTACGACAACGATTATTTGGTTTACATGCCACAAGGAGTAATGAAATAGTAAGCACGTTCTTCAACTTCATAAACCAGCTTTACAATTTCTTTAGTGCGAGCCCACGGTGATGGGAACTACTTCTAAAACACACTGATGGGAGGTCTCTACACGGTCTTTGTGAGAAATATAAAATAATAAAATATTACTTGTTTCATTTAATATCAGATATTAAATTTTGAAAAGTCGTTGTATAAAAAATATTCAGGGTTCCGCGATCATTGGCAACAAATTTGGGGGTTCCACGACCAAAATAGTTTGGGAACCACTGCTCTAATCCAATTAAACATGTATGATTTTACACCAATTGAGAAGAGTTTTAACAATTCCCCTCTATACTGCATCGTAAACTGACATCAAATCAACAACAACTGCTGTCATTACATGCTTGTATTCCAGCGCATTTTTAATAGCGTTTAGCTGAAATTTCCATACTCTGTTCTTCGGTAAGTGTGAGCAAGTAGTAACAAGAGCTACCAAAAACCAATAAAGGATATTATAGGATTCTTTCTGTCTTTTAAATTAATGCATACATCAATTATCTCGGGTGGGAGTTATGGATAAAAATCAGTTACCAAAAATTTCAGATACTATAAGTCATATTAGTGGATGTGGTAATTAAAGCCTAACCCAGGTTTTTCAGTCTTTTCTACACCCCCAAATGTGATTAATGACTTCTGAAAATTTATTTTCAACTTCTGGTGTAACAGTACTGAATTCACTTTGCAAATTACAACAGTAGAAAGAATTCCATAAACAAGTGTAAGTATCGTCAAAATCAAATTTATCTATGAACCAAAGAAAAAAATTCAGATATCTCAGGCCCAATATGAAAATAAAAAGAATTTTCAAACTGCTTTAGAATTATACCTTTTTCATGAAGACCTTTTTGGAATGCAAAAAAAGACTAATTCAGTTGAGCAAGAAAGAAATTCCCACATCCAAGCATATTGACTAATATTGTGTAAATTTTTGAAGTAAGTAGTAGTTAAAACTATTTTCTCGTCAACTGAATTCACATTTTCAGTTTCCATGTGTTTTAAAATTATATTTGTATTTAAGTCAGCTAGATTTGTGTTCAAAATAAGATTTTTGTGAATACTTCGTACTTTATGTTGGTTGTATCGAGGGGCGCCAACCAGAGAGAACCCCGACACATCATTAATTATTATTACTGTAATTATTGATCAGATATAAAAATAAAAGTATTTAATATAATTTCAAAGTACACATAAAAATTTCTTTTACTAAAACGGTAATTTATCTTCATACATAACTTTCAAAATAGCTAGTCGCATGAATTTTGGCTAAGTTAGAAAATAAAATTTATGTCTATTCAAAAGTAAAAGAGAAATTAAAGGTATAGTAACTTAGAGTTATTATGTAATCGGGGGTGCATTTGAATTATTCTGATGAAAGGTTGTTCACTGTTCCTATTATGCCCAGCTAAATTCTAAATTGAAATACTTAGCTTTGTCAATGGTGAAAAGGGATTTACAAACGCGGTTTTTTTTATGACTAACCTTATGCATTTGTATTGCAGAATCTGAGAACTTAGAACCCAAAATGGGAAAGTTTCATTTTCGGAAGGGTTACGTGTAAGCCAGTGAATGGCTGTGGGAGCTCAAAAATTCACCCCAGAAGTATTGTTTTCTGGTATTTAAAATATTTCTTCACATGAAATACTCTAGTTGCATGCGTGAAGGCCTTTATTTCATTCATCTTCAAGAAAAGTAATGGTTCATAAATCGATATTATTTATGAACTATTATTTCTTACATGATGTAATAATTCATTGAATTAATTTTATATTGAAGTATAAAAGCAATGATTTTGGACATTCGTTTTCTTTTCTCTCTCTCAACCATCTTCTGACCTGTATTTAAAAGTGCTAATCCCCAGCAATGACACAAAGTAAAAGGGAATTTCCAGATACAAGGGGATTTTAAGTATTTATTTATCTCTCCAAGCAGTTACGATGAGATACCTCGTCTTACAAGATCGGGATAATTTTTCTGAAGAACAACCCGTCAAGATCTTTTGTTAAGAACGAGCCGTTTGAAAAGATCGTTAACAGATTTCACCACGAGGTTTAGTTTTCATTCCCTTTAGGAAGCACAGGTGCGTCGCTCGCGTTAATGGTTTTTCTTGTAGTCTAGAGTGAGTTGCTTGAGGATATTGAATGATAGGGGTCATTGTTGTTCGATTGAGTCGGCAGAAGATCAATGTTTCCGTTCAATTGGTTTTTAGAAGAGTTTTTCTGTGTCCTCATGTTTCGAAGAATTTTCTTTTGCATGTGATTCTCTCTCTAATGTTGTTCCTATCTCTAAATAAGGCAGGCACACAAAGAATTCTGCATCTCTGTTATGGGCATCTTCAGTTAACAGTTTTGCTTCATAAAAGGCTTTGTCAAGAAATTACCTGAAGTACTGGGCTTTTAGTGAACGCACAACTCGGACTCTGTGAGACTTGGAGACTGCAGTCACTGTTAGGAGAGCCTTGAGTAGACTTTTAATCCAGAGACTTCAACTATACAACTGAATATGAACAGCGCATTATATATTGCGGAGATTGTCAAAGGCATACCTTGTCTTCTAAGAATGGGATATAGACATAGAGTGCTCAGAATAAATGACTGTTGCACCAGCTGGAGTAATTATCCACAAGAGGGCGAGAGAAGACGTAGTTACTCTAGTAAAATACACAGTCATTTTAAAGAGTCTCATCCTTTTCATTTAATACATTTTAAACTAATTATTATCTCTCTAAATTTCCAATTTCTTCAAACATCTGATATGACCTGAGTGTCAAAAATTCAGAAATGAAAAATTCTGTCATTTAACTTCGGAAGTTAAAAACACACTTAAGTTGAATTAAACACATCCCAAAATTACAAACATTAATGTCATTTTTGTAAATATCCTTAAACTTTTTTGTCGTGTTCTACTTTTAATCCTGTCTTGGTGTTATCACATGACATAAAATGCATTGACTGTGAAATTTGCTCTTATTGTAAATTCATGTCCGACTGTTTTGTTTTTATCAAAAAACATTTTTATCTTTTGCTGTCTGCGAGTTTGTCCTTCTTCCACATTAAATGATAGGTTATTATGATAACAGTTGCACCACATTAACCTTATAAAACAGTTGCCTCTTTATCAATTTTTTCAAATTCTTCTCTGAAATTATTGATAAAATTTTCTAATGCCTTTAATAGGATGGATCTATTCAATAGTTTGCATTCCACTGATTGCAGTGATTTACTAGTAGCACTTATTCTTTGTAAAATAGTATTCCTAATAATTGCCATTGGATCAGTTTCATATTTGTCTGTTTAAGAAGTTGTCTCCGATATGGAAAGAAGAATATACACTGGAAAGAAGAAGAAGGAGGGGGGGGGGGATTTGATTCAGCTTTTCAAGTTTGTAAAACAAGGGGACACAGAGGGCTTAAATTTCAATAGGGATAACAGAACAAGGGGTCATGGGTATAAATTGAATAAGACACATTTTAATCGGGATTTAAGGAAAAACTACTATTTTAATAGGGTAATAGACAGTTGGAACGCGTTGCCAGAAAATATAGTTAATTCAAAGGGAGTGTACGAATTTAAGATACAGTTGGATAGTTAGTGGGAATTGGGGAATTCATAAACAAAGGGCCAGCCTTGTTGGGCTCGAGCCTGTAGCTGGTCGTCAATATTTGTATTTATATTTCTTTTCTTCTTCTGAATTACAAATTTCAGTTAAAGCCTCTTTAACATGGGTGAAACTAAGTTTTACAGCTAATATAGCATATGTTCTTGTTGACCATCTTGAATTAGAAACTCTTTTCACTGCACTTAAAGATGCACATTGTAAAGACGCTGGCACAACTTTCCTCGGATCCAAATGAAAATGCATTTTGTGGGCCCTGCGCACCCGTCTCTGCTTGAGGGTCATTGACACGAGGTACAAACCGCAGATTTTTTCTTCCTCGAAGTCTTCGAATGAGCAAGAACGAAGTGTTTTCCCTTCAACTGTCCCATAACTCTTACCCTCCCCCCATAAGAGACGCTGTGCGTCCGGTGGGACTGGAAGGGGCGAAGCGAAGAAGTGAGAACAGAAACTAAGCAGATCTGATCATTCCTTTGCTTTTTGATCGGAAATTTTTTTCGTCAATCTGAATTTTAAAGATACAATCGAGGGAATTTGAATAAAAAAAATTAAAGTTATATATATAAATGTATGATTTTGCTTTGAATGTATTTTTTTGTATCATTTTGCTTTGAATGTATTTTTTTGTATCATTTTTATACCATCTAAACAGTGCACTGTTACAATTCTGCTCAACTAGGTAACACATTTCAATAATTTGATAATGGTATTCAACTAGTTACCATCGTCCCAGCTAAGCCATTCGGTGCATCGCCAAGTAATTTTGAACCACGGTCAAATGACGGGGCAACATCTGCGCTGGCATCCCACTCTCCAAACATCCACACAAACCCAAACTGAGGACTTTTCGGCCATTACAGATTTAAGGTGCACCAGCCGCCTCTACACCATACGCTTACAAATATCCACGCCCTGACCCGGTTTTGAATCAGGAACCTTCCAATAATTTGATAATATTCAACAAGTTACCACCTTCCCAGCCTAAGCCATTCGGTGTATCGCCACGTAATTTTGAACCACGGTCAGATGATGAGGCAACATCTGAGCTGGCACCCCACTCTCCAAACTTCCACACCAACCCAACGTGAGGACTTTCGGCCACGACAGATTTAAGGTACACCAACCGCCTCTACACCATACGCTTACAAATATCCATGCCCTGACCCGATTTCGAATCAGGAACTTTCCAATAATTGGATAATATAATAACTTTATTTTAAAACGCAGAAGAATAAAAGTGTATGAAAGCTCTGTCAGGGGTTACATGAACAAGAAAAGTTGAAACTCCTGCAAAAGCTTTTTATCAGAAAAAATAATTATTTGATTAAATGTTTTTAATTGTTTTATCACCTTTCTTCTACTGAACTTGGTTTTAAATTTATAATATCTAACTTTACTGTAAATATCATTACTGACGGCAGGAAGGGGGCGGCAAGTTTCCAGTAGCCCAGGGGAGGCTAACCTTTTACATACCACACGCCAATTTTTTTTCACATACGAATTCATATGCGTCTTACAACTCGAGCACCTACTTTCTTAAGTTTTCATGGTCCAGGCATATTCTTAATAACCTTTTTAATAAAGGTATGTTTATGCACATAATTAACATTTTAAAATGAATTAATTATTGTATGTAAAACAATATGTATTACATCACATAAACATTACTTTCTATTAATGATACTTTTGAGACTGGGTTTGGCTAGTCTGAATGTTTGGTGTTAAAATTGGTACTGAGAACAGAAGAGAATTTTTTAAATTGAATCAGTCAATCGTGACTTTCGTTTTGCTTTTCATGAATGTAAATTTCATTAATGAAAATACTAGTTCACATCTGTATGTCGTTCCTAATAATAACAGCAGAATAATTATAGAAAACGTCCACAGGAAAATAGACAGAGAGGTTTTCTTGCCTTTTTGTTAACCTACTTGTTTCTTTGAATACCTTTTTGTCTGCCAGACACGAAAGCATAAATTTAAACTAATTTAAATTTGCCGGAACCAAATTGTTCTAGAATCAAAAGGAAATATCTGGAATACAATGTTTTCACAAAGGAAATCAAAACACTTATATGCCTTTGGATTTTCTTAATTACAGGCTTATTAGAAGAGTACTTTGCTTTTGTGAATATTAAGAGGTTCTTTCTATTTAAGTTTAGCTTTGTATTTAACCTTAGTTTATTTTGTTCCAAAGGGTTTACTATTTAAACTATGAAGTGAGGGCATCCATACTAGTTTTTAACATACTGAAAACAAATTTTAAAGTGTTGATTCCCCTCTTGAAAGGCATCAGTTCAAACCTCCGTAACCTTCCAACTGTGAAGAATCAGTGCCAAAATTAGCCAAAAAATACTTTGAAATTCAACCTCTGCCTGTTTTTAGTGAGTAGAAAGAAAAATTTGTTATAGTCAATTGTTATTCTACTATAGATGCCAACTCCTAGTGTCAACTCCTTGTATATCCACAAACGTGAGATGCAAATATTTCAAATGAGAAATTAGATAAATTGTTAAAAGAGCATCTACATCAAGCGTGCCATAGGAGTTGGATCCCCTTAAAAGTTTTTATGGTAGACCAAGGAACCTCAAACATAAGGGGTAAATATAACGAATAATAGAAATAACCAAATATAATAAAATGATTTGATCTCTCTTAATAGACTACTTTACCAGAAGCCTCAAAATCAGCGCAATTCTCTGAATGCGTGATAAATTTATCTTGCACAACTTTATTATCGCACAACTTGAGCGTAAAGAAAATCAAACGATAAAAATTAAAGAGTCGATAAGAATTATCGAAAAACGATAATAATTATCGATAAAATTCAGTAATTAAAAAAAAACAAGGGCAATAAATTTTTTTAAAGCTGGAGTACGGGAACTTTTAGGACACCCTGTACAAAAGCTTCAAAAGAGAATACGAAATGTCTAAAATAAATATGTTGGGATTTCATGATCAGTAGATGTAGCGTTTTTTGCAGTTCAGGTTAAAATGTCCCACACAAATGTTAAACACCAATGTCCAATTAGTCCCCCAGAAGATAATGAAATTAACCTAATTTGGGGCAGCAAGACCTATAGTAGTCCTTGCGCCATTAAATAATAAACAAACAGAAACAACATAGTAAAAATAACAGTATAAAAATGAATTAATCGATACATCGGGTAAATATGCAATTATTTCCAATCAACACCCAATTAAAAATTTTGTCCCCCCCCAGTTTATGAATCCTGGATAAACTCCTGCTTCCATATCACATTTTATTGTGTTGGATATAAAACCTTTCTGTTTGTTTTGCGGTTTGCAAATAATAAAAATTGGTGTTTAATTAATTGTTTTTTACAATTTGAATTAAAAATGTAAAAATAATTTAGACAACTACCTATCCATACAAACGCTTACGAGTAACCACATTTTTACTTAAAGAAAGCAAATTAATATTTCAATGAAATGGATTAAAATATTTTAGCCTACATGTGATTGTGATTTTAATATGCCAGCCAAGTAAAGGCACTTGCAAAACAATTCAAACTTGAATGTTTCAAGTACTTTATCTATCTTTCGAAATGGTTAAATAATATGGTAGATACTACATGAAAATGCACCTTTACTGAGCTTGATGTGAAGAGATATCCAATTAAATTTTAAATATGGAGGAAAATCTGAAATTGTTAGTAGAAATTGAATCTTGATTTTTACGATAGGGTCTTTAAAATGGAAAAAGAACCTTTTCCAATAACTTATTTTATTGGAGACGTGAGATTAAAACTAGTAATACTCATTGCTCTCAAATGGTAAATCAAGTTTAGCAAATTTTGCAAAATTGCAAAGTGCAAAATTTTAATGCGTAAATTTTTTTTCATCCAAATTGCAAATCATCCCTCAAGCATATCTGCAATAAAAAGGATTTTTTTCAACTGTTCACATGAGAATTCGGACCTGGTTTTAAAAAGAAATGAATTATTTGATCAAAACCTGTTTTCGTTAGCAAAATGTAGTCAACTTGGCAAATATTTCACAATTTGATGGATTTTAAATATTTGATCATTTGTTGTATGTTATTAAAGAGGAATTAAAAATTTTTTTTTTTTTTTATTTGTGTATTTAAAAACATTTATACGTATTCCTCTTTTGTGAAAAAGAATTCTTAATTATGTGTGCAAAAGTGGCTAAAAATAAACATAATTACTCCATTATAAAACAAAAATGCAAACTTGTATTTCTTCTTTAAAAAGTCATGTCATTAAATCTATGGTTCGGAACACAAACAAAACATGAAAAATATTTAAAAGACAGTTTGTGCAAATTTTCCTGAATTGACCAGGAACACATTTCATTACTTTAATTTCCAATCACTTGTTATTATCCATCCCATTCCGCGCACTTTGCGCCATAAAACCCAACCATTCATTTTTTCCCGCGGTCATTTCCACAACCCATCCTCGATTCATATACGGAGAATCTTAAAAAGGCGGGAAACGGTAGGGAAAATGCGTCTTCCTTCCACAAAAAAGGATTGCCTTTTTTGGCAGTTTATGGCAAAGGCAAAATGGATCAAAATACTACATAATCGCCAAAAACATGAATGACTCTCTTTGCCGTCTAACGGCAGAAGTGAAAATACTGCGCAGTAAGGAACTGCGCTGTACGGCTACATAGAATGAAAAGTTATATAGCCGTACTGTACGGTTCAATAGACACTGCCGTCTGTCACAGAATTCTAGTTTCTATCTGAACTGCATGACTTTTGAATTTAAAATTAAATTGTTTAAATATATATTTTGACTATATATATAGGCTTACATTCATTCCAACAATTAAAGTTATTTTCGTATCTAAGACGAGATATTTTTATGTTTGACATTTAAAGCAAGAATCATTACATTATCATAAGGAGCTTTAACATTTATATTTGAAAGATGACTGTAATGGAGTTTTTCGGCTGTGCCATGATAGCATTTGGTCCATCTGCGGCGATGTTAGGCATAACAATAGCTAGAGATCCAATTAGAATTATTATCCTGATATCAGCGTGCGTATTTTCTGTTATTTTTTCTGAAAATGTTTTGTTATCTACTAATGTGAAACATTGGCATGTCATTCGCTAACATCTGTGTTAGTGTTTTGTTTGTTCACAATTTTAATTATATGTTGTGAAAACGTCTATTCATTTGAAAATTCAAGTGGGATTGTAGTTTTTGCTATATTATTTTAAAACTTTAGTGTTAAGTACATTTATCATGAGACCACAAATGTCGTCGTTTTATCTCAACAATATCTTTTTGTTTTTGTGAAACAAATTAATTTGAAAGATATAGAATACCAAAAATACTCTCCAGTAAGAGTCAAAACTACCGTATGGTTTTAAGGTATGAAAAACATTGATTTTCATATTTGAAAACTATTTGAGTCAATAAACTTAAATCACAACATTGATATTAATTTTCTTTGTAGAATTAAGTTGATATCAACATGTAAAAACAGTATGATATAGTAGGACAGAGTATTTGAATAAAATTAACATATTCTTTTAATTTTTACTTCTGTATCTGACAGTCAGGGATATAACTGATGTATAATGTCTGGTATTATTAATTCTTTTGGTTGCAAGGAGGGTTTTTGGACCTTCCCAATATGAAAACGGAAACAATTCAAGTTTTCAATTAGGAAAAGACAAATTCTAATTACAGTGTTTTCACAAATATGAAGTACCTATTACAATTTAGGATTGCAGCATTTAATTATCGATACACCTCTTTCTATGTAAAAGAATTGTTTCCGACATACCTCCTGTAGTCTTAGCTTAATCCTTTGTTGTTGTCATTTTGTTGTTTTAGCTAATTTTAGAGATCAGATTGCAAAAGGATAATACAGTACAAAATCTAAATCCTCCAGACCTCGGCCATTCCAGATTTCAGACTATCTGCAATTTTGTCCAAAAAACTTTAATCCTTAATCCCCCCCCCCAACACGAATTTTGTGTTTGCAATAGTCAAATATCAGATATATAAATGGGAATAATTATTTTAGAAAACAAAGAAAACCTTTTTAATACACAGCAACAATTTTTACTTGCAAATCTTCTAATTTTTCTGTGCGGTATTTACTCTGAACATGCCTGTTATTTTGCGTTGTTTCATGCCCTTGCTCTTTAAAATACCCCAGTTTGCAAAATGTCTGGATTTTGGGCAATTTTGGACGTCCAGATTTGGGACTTTGTACTGTATTTAGTTTTAGCATTGATAGGGTATATATACGGTATGTTATTGAAAGGTGATAAGCCCAAAAATTTAGCAGCATTTCTATTCATATCTCTAAAAGTAGACCTGATTGATCCCCAAATACAAGGTCCTCAAAGGCACATCCTATACTATCATTTATATGTGCATCACAACCCCTAGGAAACTGAGTGATCTTTCCTCCCTTTCATTTTTATTCTCATCTACCCTTCTGTTTTTTCTTACTTCCTCATTGTGTTGTCTGTCTTGTGTTTGTCCAAATATGGCCTTTGCACATTAAATCCCGAGTGCAATCAACTCAAATTCCGACATTTTAATATTTAGTATATTTTACTAAACCTTAAAATCAGTCCTAGGATTTGGAAAATGGCCCTTTATTTTTTAAATTATTGATATGTTTCCATTGTATTTCTGATATTGTATGTCTTGTGTCTGGCGCAGCATGGTCAAATGTGGCCCTTGGGCCATAAAACACCCAAATAAACTAACTTTCCACCGTAGTCAAAGCACATACTGTGTAAAGGGCCATGTTTTTGCAAAAGTTGATATTTTCTAGGTCCATAATTTTATTTTCTGCCCCAGCAAGATACAAAGTTTGCAGGAGTTGTAAATTGAATTGAGACCTTAGTTTAGTCTACCTTACCACTTCTGCTCTACCAAAAAACTAACATGTGTCAAATAGATATGGTAGACCAATCAATCATCTGTATGAAAAATGATTCATTGTAACTAAGACAACTTTTTGCAACAAATGCAACTTTTTTTCACACGTTCTATGCTTTATGTACTAGAAACAAAATTCCTCCTTCATGGGGTGTATTGTAAGTGAGTTATAACCGGAATATAATTGCAACTTTTTGCATAGTTAAATTAATTAATTTAAATTAATTAATATGAAATTACAATTTCATTTTTTGCCCTTTGAATCATCTCTTCAACCACGTATGTCTGATCTTGCGAACGCCGAAGTTTTACAGATCAAACAAGAAGTTTATGGAAAGAAGGTATTTGTCCTAACAGACGAAAGTGAAATACATAGCAAGAAGTACTTTAACACATAGTTTGCACTCATGATAATCCAGAGCAAACTTGCGTAATCGACTGCAGAGTTTACGAGGTGAGTTTCGATCATCAATATATTGTTTCCTTGTAGATGATGTTTTAAAATCTCTGAATGTTGAGCGAAAGGATTTTGCGCTTCTACTAACCGATACAGCACATTACGAATCCGGCTGGTGCATGTTTTCAATGTTTAAAGAAATTACTGGCCAAGGATCGGCCATTCAACGTTCTTCTGTATTTCAGTATGTATTATAGTACTGTTGTACACAACTAAAATTGTCAATATATTTTGAATATTTTTTCATTTTCTACGAATAATTTATTTAGTGTATCAAAAATAAATGCAACTTTATTTCCATAAATACAACTTTAGGGAATGATAAATGCAACTTTTCCCATTTTTACTGCAATAAAAAAGTTACCCTAATTATAACTTAATCATTGAAATAAGATTTTTCTTTCAGGGCCTTCTTTTGGCTTTTGTCGCTGCTGTTATCATCAATATTATGGAATGTTGTAATACCCTTACGGAAAGAATTAGCATTTGGTGTAGTCTTCTCAGTGATATTTCAGGAAATATTCAGATTCCTCTTTTACAAACTACTTAGGTATACTTTCAATTTTCTACTTTATTTTCATCAATTTTCAACATTTTTTAATGTGTTGTATTAGAATATCAACTTTTTAAATAACATTCATGTATGTTATTTTAAAATGTAAAAGTATGATGAGTAATATAATTCATAAAAAAAATATAAGCAATGTACTAGTGTTTCCTAACACTTAATCTTAGTAGTGTTGGTTACTAGTAATGCACAGCTATCTTAGCAACACTGTTCACTGATTTGATTGTTATTTTTCTTATTATTTCTAAATACAAGTCATTGTCATATTGTTATTTGCATTTAGCATAGAACAACACTTAAATTTATATGAAATAATTCTGATGATAAAATCTAAAAATGTGTATTACATTCAAGCTATTTAGTCAGAAAAATTTGAAAGCTTCATTCTGAGACAATATGTTTGCACACAATATCTGTTTTAGAATACTTATTTTTTACAATTACTAAAATTGTCTTGTGTTGTAATGATTTTTATATTTTAAATATATAATTAGTCGTTTTGAAATAGTTTTTTAACATAGATTACCAAAACGAAGTAAAATATGATAAGTTTGCTTAAGCTAGAAATATGAGCAGAGAATATTCTGAGAATGAGAATATTCTCCAAAGATTGAATTTTAAAGAATAACCTAATTTTTCAGAAAATTGTAATCTGTTTCATTTTATTGACTGCAGAAATGAACATGAAGGTTATTTTATATATCATTCACAGTATATAGGCATATAAGTACTGTGTTATAGAAATTAGTTGTAACTTATGTGTTATTGAAAAACATGCAAGATTTTTCAATTTTTATTATCATAAAATGAAAATCTGCAATTTATAACTTGTGGAAATAAAGGAAAAGTTAACATGCTATGTAACATTAAGACTCTAATTTATCATACCTAACATAATTTTTTATGTTATTTCACTTGTGTATAATAATTCTTCCTTGTGAGCTAAGTTACTAATATTACATAGATCTAATATTATTAATTTTGATTATTAAAGAATATTTTAAATTCTCATTAATAATGAGATTTTTCATCCTCAGGAAAAGTATATTTAGTATTAGATTTGTAGCAGTTTACAAAAGCTATATTACAGAGGTAAAAATCTAGCAATTTTTACTCAAAAATCTGGTTTTTCTAGCCAATAAATATTAAATAAAATGTCAAAATATAAAAAATTATTTGAAGAAAATCATAAAATATAATTTGATTCTGCATTTTAAACAAAAATCAGAAATCTAGTAGTTTTAGTTCTAATATGTGTTTATTTTTGGCAGAATTTGGAGATTTTTCAGCTTTCTGAGTTAGGGATACTGCCCCAATGCCTTGTTTCACCATTACAGTCCTCCACGAGTGAAATGTTTATAACTTTATTTTTAAAGTTATTAACAACAAACACAACTTAAAATTATTTTTTCATCTCATGCATTCCTTCTTTTAGATAGAAAAAAATATGTGCTGTATTTTAATATTTTACGCATTTAGAAAAGAAAATCTTGATTATTTTTTTCCTCTGGAGAATATTCTCCAAAAGATTATTACCACGAATTTTACATCTCTAGTTTAAGCCCCCTTATTTTTGCTGTATTGTCGAGGTTTGTTGGTTTGCATTCCCCATAAACTTTCTTTTTTCAATGTCTATTTACTTTTTTGAGAAACTAACAATTATGACAGATTATTTATCTAACATGAAGTAAATTGGACTGTTGACTAAATTGTGCTGGGCATTGCTACAAAAATTGTATGTTTAAAAATCGAATTAAAGTTTTTTCTTTTATATTAAAGTGTCAGAAACTGGCAGAAATTTAAGTAAGTGCTCTTATTAAGTTAAAGTTTTTTCGTTAGTTTAAAAAAATTAAATTTTTTTAAAAATTTTGTAGAAATCCTGGTAATTATTATGTCTGAACATTTGAAAACATGGATGAAATGTTAGATATTATCAATGATTAGTGGACTTAAAGTTCTTATCAGATTTGAACCAGAAAATATTTTTTTGTAAACAATACTTAGTGAAATACTTTTTACAAATCTTGACGAAATAGATTTTCAAACTAAAATGAATTTACTTTCTTAAATACAATGTATTTATCATAAAAGAAGTTCAAATATTTCTCTTATTTTTTTAGAAAAGCTGAAGTTGGCCTAAAAAAAGTTCAAGAAGTTGGAGCAGATGGTGCTTCTGTATCTAGTAACCGAGTCACTTTAGCATATGGTATATTTCTTTGTATCCAGTAATGTAATTTTCTAAAAGTTGCTCTTATTGTGATTTGATTCACTGATTAAAACATTGTTGAATATCATATTCTAGTAGCAGGCCAGCATGGTGATAAGTTTTGATTCTTTACTGATACTGAAAACATTGAAAAGAAAAAACAATAATTTAAAAAATAATTTTAAAATTATTGTTTTTTCTTTTTAATTTGATGCAAAGTTTTCTGCACATTTTGTTCAAATCCATTGAAATGTTCACTATTTTTAATGATTGCAAAGATAGTCCTTGCCTTTTTACAAAGTTAAAATCGCTAGCAAGAAAGTTATACTAATTAACAACGTGAATCAATACACGCAAGAATCGAAAATCTATTAAGAAAAAAACAAGAGCTATTTTTCTCTCTAAATGTGACGTCATAACTTGGCATGGTTTCAAAGGCATTAGGACAAAAGATGCTGAATCTGTCCTTTCTTCAATCAAAGAGCTGTGACATCAGCTCCGCAATAAAAAAAAAATGAACGGAGGGGTAAAAACTAATAAATTAATTTTAAAATGTCCTAGATTAAAATTTTAAATTTAGGCTGGACATAAAATTAGCAGTACACATCAGACATAAAAAGATACAGACACATAAACACTTCCTTTTTAACAGTATAGATGGAGTCACTGTCTCAGTGGGTGTACCCACGTCCTTACAAACCACAAGTGTTATAGGCAGCATGAGTTTGATACATGTCGGATTCAATTACTATCTGGGTGTAGACCTGGGCGATGTATCAATACATCGTGAAAAACCGGTGTAAGGTCGACATTGTCACAGTGGTTTCGCGATTTTCACTGTCATGAAGCTCACCTTACCCGATCACATGTTACTTATACTCTTATACTATTACTCTTTTATCATCAAAACAGAATTTGTTACTGTATAGATCATATGTCATTCTTGAATTCATAAATTTTTAAATATAAATAGTGTTTGGTCAGACCTGGCCCTTGCTCCATAGACCAACTGTCAACAAAGCAGCAATGCCTCTGTTGCTGTTGAAAATGTTCGACAATTAAATGGCTTAGGTAAAGGTTCACTCACAGTCTTTGGAATATGATCTTGCATTTCAGACAGACTGGAACTTTTTCTGTAGAACCAGAGTGAAGTCACAAGCCAACTGGACTGCCCAGAGCAGAAGTTTCAATTGCTGTGAGGTATAAAGACCTATAAAATTTGGATCAATCTGTATATGATTGTGATCGATTGTTTTGCAGATGGAAATATTTTGCATTAAAAGTAAGATCCTCTAATTTTTTGTATAACATAATGGCTATGAATCCATCCATAGTTCAAGAATCAAGGTTTGAAAGAACAACCATTATAAATCAGAATCATTGTAAAAAAAATTATTTTATGCAAGAAATGTGAAAAGTATTTTTGATGCTATCAATGCACACACACATAAAACGTGTTCAGTAACTAAAGGAAAATCTAAAAAAAAAATGTTATTACTGTATCAGTTTTACATAGGGTATGTATGTAATATCTATTTTATAAAATAATATATAAATCTGCATAAATATTGTGTTTGTCAAGAAAAATAACATTAATATGAAATAAATATTAAAAAAAATGTTGTTCTTTGTTTCTGCATTTTCTACTTTATTTCAATCGGTATTATTGTGTTCTAGTTGCTGGCCTTGGGTTTGGTTTAATGAGTGGCTTATTCTCCTTAATTAATGTTCTTGCTGATTCGGTTGGTCCAGGAACTGTTGGAATGCATGGAGATTCACGTTTCTTTTTCCTCACATCAGGTAAATCAGATTTTAAATGTTTCTGCCCTTAATCAATTGAAATGTGATTTACTATGAAACCTTACTTTTCTGAATTTTAATTGAGTTATTTTGATGTGTTCAAAGTTGAACTTTCGTAATGTGAATGAAAGTTTTAGTTATGAAAGGCTGTGTTAAGGCATCAAAGCCATTACTAAAATAAAATGAAACTCAAAATTCTAATTCATTGATGTGTGAGGTCAACTGTATATTTCTTGTTTCTGTATGGAAATAAGTTTATCATTTTATTTTGAGATATCAAAATATATCTAGACTCTAAAATTTTATACTTCCCATTTATATAAATAATAAATGCATCTATGTTAGATACTGGTTGTAATGGGGTTTGTAAAGATCCATTCACATTAATTAAGAAATTCTTTACCAATTAATTTTTCTTTGATTTATGTCATGTGATAGAACAGGGCTCGAAATACCCGGGTGCACTGTTCACATGAAAATATAACTGTGCACCTAATTTTTTCCCACTAGGTGCACGCAGTGCACCTAATTTAAAAACGTAGGTGCACAAGGTGCACCTGTATTAAAAAATCTATTTCGAGGCCTGTGATAGAATGTATTTTAATTTCATAATTTTTGCAATTCCATCTTCAACATACCTTTTCAACTTTAGTGCTGCTACATACCTTTTTGGAAGTTATGCTTTCATTCCTGATAATCACTACCAAGTTTTAAAAACATAACATCCCATTTCAATTTTTATATTTCCGATTAATGTCAAAACCATTATAAAATGATCTGAGAAGTTCAATTTCTAAATTGAGAAATTCTTTGATTTAGTAGAGGAGTTTGAAGTTTTTGTTGTGCAATTTTCAAAAACGAATAATTTCTTTGGTTTATTCTTTTACAGCTTTCACTACTTTAGCTTTCACATTGCTTCATACTTTCTGGGGAGTTATATACTTTCATGCATGGGATAATCATTGTTATGCAAAAATAATTTTTGTTTGTGCTTCTCATCTCTTGGTATCAACTTTGGTAAGTTGAACAAGTTTTTATTTAAAATTCACTTATATACTATATATTTACTTAGTTACATTTCATTTTTAATTTTTATTAATATATATATTAAAGTATGTCTGTATATATAGGGTAATGGCAATACAAATTACTTAAAGTCTGAGGGTTTGGTGATGAGCCAATTCTGGAATACATTTGTTAACATTGCTTTTGGTCTTAAAAGGCAATCCTTAATTTCTTTTTACTATAGTCATATTAAACTTCCTTTAATATATTGTGTTTATTGGAGCTTTCCTTCATTTGACTTTGTATGCCTATTTAGAGTGTACAACCATCATTTTGCAATATTCCTTTGTATTTTGAAGGTTAGAAATGAAGACAGACTTTCAAATTTCAGCAAGTAATCATACCTAGCGCTTCAACTTATGAATTTCAACATGCCTTTAAATTCCTTTAACTCATAAAACCTTTTTAACACTCAAGGATTTTCTATTTTTCATACCAATATTTTAGATTAAAATATGGTGTTATTTCCAAATAGAAAAAAATTTTAAGATTACAAACATAAAGAATTTTTACAACTACTCTTCAAAGCTGCATCCATAATATGCCTGGAATTTTAAAAGTACTTTGCATATCAATCCACATGCCTAAACTAAACCCTTGTACCGAATTTCTTGAAAATACATCGCCAGGTTTTTCTTGTTTTTGCTCATTTCACATGGCACAATGACCCTGTTTTCTGTTCAGTTCAGAGTGTGCATGTGCAAGCAGGTGTTCATGTTGTATATCAGACGAATGTGTGATTTTCCTAAGAATGTTGAGAAGTATGTGCTTTTTCCTCTTAATTGTGCACGAATGTGAAAACAGTTACCCAGTTTTATCGCTTTTAAAGTACAATTTAATGTCAAGCTTTTTCTAAAATTAGTCTAATTTGTCCTTTTGGTAAAATTTATCCATAGCAAGTATTGGAGCTTTCATGTTTCTACATTCCTTGCGCTGAAAAGATTTCTCTTCTATTTGGAGATGCGATCATTAAATGTGTTTAATTTTTAATTGATCATTCAATTAAGAGAAACTATTAAACAGTATTGAATAAATAAATTTCCTTTTCAGACTTTGTTGAATCCGTACCATTTGTATTTGGCAACCATCATTCCTGCGTATATTGTAACAGTAATAAGTGCAGTGCTAGCGTACCAATCTGCTGGAGGCTCGTGGAAAAGCTTGTTGGCATCTCTGTCGCCTAAGAATTCCAATTGATAATGGTGAATTTTATTTATTTTAAAGTGGAGTCATACTCAGTTCAGAGCTCAGACACGAATAAAATAATTAAACCATCACGAAGCTCATATTTGTAAGTGTTTTACATAGTGCTGAAATTTATTTTTAAAATGATATGTATATGAAGTGAAAAACGAAGTTAGTACTGTGACATGAATAAAAATGCTCATGATTTTGTATTCCTGTCATACACTGGGAGGAACCTGAACTGGGCTCTGTGACATTGAGTTGGCATACGAGTAATTTTTTATGTTAGATTTTTAAATCTTTGTTTTACTTTTGTAATGCAATAAATGTAATTTTTTATGTGTAGCTAGGTGTTGTGCACCTCATGAGTGAAAGGGGAATTAATTGAATTGATTATATATTTGTGATAAGATGTGAGATGAGAGTACTTATTTCAATCTTAGTCTGCATAGGTCTGTTCTATATTGCCAAGCTACTCATTTTTACCATCAATGTAAGTCAAGCTTAATGAGATATTGTATCAATTTTTTAATTAAGTTAATTTCAGTTCACAAAATATATGAGAAGCAAAATGCATCCAATTTATATTCAAACATGAATTTAAATTTATAAAATTTACCTGGCTCTACTTATTGTATTATTTTTAAAGATATTTAATAAAAAGCTTTCAAGATTGCTTACCCATATCTAAAATTATTTTATTGAAAATATTGTTTACTTTTTTTAATATGAAAGTAACAAAGTAAAACTGCAGTATTAAGTAAAGTTGTATGATATATGTGAAGGAGGAGGACAAGCATTACAAATTTTTTCATTATCTTTCAAGTGTTGCATTTCCTTTCATTCCCTAAAATTCATATTTTTTTAAATTCTTTACTGCTTTCCTTTGCTGTAGCTATTTTCTATTTTATAAACATGATAAAACAGTGAGTTACTGTTTTGGATGTTTGATTTACACTCTTATTAAATGTCTTGTGATCAAATGTTTTTTTGTTGTAAAAATTTTCATGTTACTATCATATTTTGATTTTATTGTATTTCACCGATTGTGTTTTTTAATCATATGTAGATAGTCACTCATAAAAATAATAAAATACAACATGATAAAATTGTTAATTTCTTCTAAAAATTTGATGTGTAAGTGGACAATCACTAGATTCCAATAGTGCTTACAATCTGTAAAATAATTTTTATATCACTGAATGTATCTACTAGCAGGAATGATAATAAATAGCTCATTTGAAATAATATACTAATATATTTATTACTCATTGCACAAGAATGTTTGATTTGGAATTTTCCCACTATGTACAAACAGGCATGCATAGTTTTCAATTAGATTTTTATATAATTGAAGTTTGTAACAGAGTGCATCAACTCCTAAATTTAACTACACATTTAAGTAGAAAGTGGTATAAGGCATTAATTAAGAGCTTATTAAGAGCATAGAACATCGCCAAGTAATAATTATCAATGTAGTTTTTATATTGAAGGGTAGCGAAATTGAAAACAAATTTTTCTAGTTTTCCAGTATTTGTGTTAAAAAAACTTGGTAATTTAATCAACTAGAGTAACATAGAGAAGTTTTAACATGTTTTTGTAATTCATAATACTATGAATTCTTACAAAAGTACGATGGCCATATTTAACTCAAAAGTTTTATAGCATAAAATATAATGATAAAATTAGGATTTTCAAAATGTGTACTAAGATAAAAAATAATATCTATGTATTCAAATTATTTACATAATTTATTAAAATTCATGGATCAATCTTCTAAAGTAAAACATCAGTATCTATATTAAAAAAGCGTTGCCGTCGCAGGATTGGAAACTCGCTTCTTTTTTTTTGCTAGATTCTTAGACGGTTTCCTGAGTAAGTACTGATCAGAAAGCAATCAGACTGAACAGAAAACGAAACGGGTCAGAAAACTTTTCCCGAGAAAATACGGATCGGTGATTGGCGAGTAGGAGACGGAGCCTTAGTTTTTTATAAAAAATTATTAATACATAAAATGTGTCAACTACTTTTCATTAAAAAAAAGCTTAATTTAGGTAATTTTGTTCACAAAATTGAATCTTATTATAATGTGAATAATAAAAATAGAATTAAAAACATTTAATCACTTTGATTTAATGTTTGTTACACATTTTCAGTACTAAATACTTTATGCTTATTGTATTGTATAAAATGGTTACATATAAATTTATTTAACACATTAAATTATTACAGAATTTTTCTCTTGAATCTTTCTAATTTTAACTTAGCTTTTTGTAATACCACTCACCTCATTAGTTTGTGTGAGAAACTGAAAAACTAACAGCAAAAATAAGCTTATAGTAGTTATTTATTAAATTATCAAGTCTTAGCTACATCTTTTTTAGTGTATACGGATTTTCAATTGCACTTTAGTTAATTAAATAGATAAATGCAAAAATACTGAATGTTGCATCAAATATCATCTAAGAAATATATTTAAATAAAAATACAAATCTCAAAAATCAAAAAAAAAATTTGTATATTTAAATAAAAATACAAATCTCTTCAAACAATGTTTGTCTTGTATAAGATGAGAAAGTAATGAAAATAAATAATTTACTTACTCCATTTATAATCGTTAACAATCGCTAGTTTTAATAAAAATATGCTAATAACTAAATGTCTGAAAAATATGTGCAGCTTTCTATATTTTTGTTCAAAAGCATAATTTTATGTCTTAAAGAGTGATAACAGTTCCTTTAAATTGAGTAAACTTAAGAACAAATCTAATTCAGAAAAAGTAATCAGTTTATAAATTTCATTCCTGCTTTTCCAATCTGCAAAGTGTATAAATGAGTAACCTTTGTATGACATAAAAATAATTATTTTTTAAAACTATAATTCAAAAGTTTAAATTATAATACTTTTTGATTTACCATATTTCTTGATAAAATATTTTCTTAAGCATACATAGATGTTTTCATTCACATTTTATGTAATGATAAAATACTTGAAGTGGAAATGTGTGTACTCGACTTATGTTGCTCTTTTATCAATCCAGTGTGCGTATGTATGTTACATTGTTTTGTGATGTGTGTTGGGAGAAACTGTCTTTTGTTGATCAAGTGAGAAGCAATCCTGACACTTTTAAACAATAAAGATTTTGAGAAAAGAGTTGGACCATTAGATGTCTTGTACATAAAACACTTCTATAGGTCAGGTTGATAATTGTGATTTTTACCATTTTTAAGCTGTCCTTGGAGTATGCAAGCATATTAAGAGAGGTATAATATTAAGGCTTAGTAATTTATAATCCAGACATATATTTGTCTCAACTTTGTATTCTGTTATGAAACAGTGAGAGAGATATATTATTTGGGTTTAGTTTAATGGCACAAGGCAATGTTTGGCAAGTTATGACAAACAAGTACATGGGCAATCACACAAGGAAAGTCTTGCTGACATTGAAGAGAGAAATGCACCCATGGAGGAATAGAACCATGGTCATTCACAAGTTGCTAGTTTTGTTGACTAATCCACTGAGCCACGGCCAACCTCTACAGTTAATAAGACCTCATAAACTTGTTCAACTAACCATTAGCTCTTTGAAGGTTCCATCAAGATTCAATAAAAGTCTTGTAGCTTTGAAAAGGAGTAGGTTGAAAACCTTCATTCCTAATGGGCTATACTGTGAAACATTCATCTTTTGTTTCTAGAGTGGAAATTATCTTTAGGTTTCTTCACTAGGTACATTTCAAGTTCCATGGAATCAATAAAGTGCAATTTATCCCATAGAACTTCGGATCTTAATTGGGGACAAGATAAAGTGATTTTTTTTTCTACCTAACTATCAGGCAAATTATCTGAATTCAGAAAAATGTTTAAGTTAGAGTTTCAGTTCAATATTAAGAATCAGTTTTGTAGTTTTCTGCTTATTTTAAGGTTAATGGTGTATAAAACACTTGCTAAATGTTTGTCAGTACGTACTGAATGCACTTGAATGCCACTGAAATGCACTTGAAGAAAGGTACTGAATGCTTGGAGTAGAAATGTAATGTAGCATTTATTGACATATATTAGTATGGTGTTGGTCAAACCTTTGGTCCTAATACATGCAATGACCCTTCTAGAAGGCATCTCACAATATTTTGAACAGTGATATAAGTATGCCTCCATTCATTACATAATACTACCGCTTACTGTTGCTTTGTAGTAGACAGGTTACAAACTTCGTATTCTGTGCTCTAATTCATCCTATAGCTGCTCTATGAGATTCAGATTAGGGCTCTGCTGATCAGTTCAAAAGCAATACAGCATTGTCATCAAACTACTGCATACAATACCCTAACCCTTGTTTACATTATGCCAGGGCTCGAAATATCCGGGTGCACATGAAAATATAATTGTGCAACTAATTTTTACCACTAAGTGCACGCAGTGCACCTAATTTAAAAACTCAGGTGAACGCAGTGCACCTAATTTAAAAACTCAGGTGAACGCAGTGCACCTGTATTAAAAAATCTATTTCGAGGCCTGCATTATGCTGATAATTGTTATGAACATATGTAAACATGGGGTTAACAGTTTTCTCCACAGTAGCCGATGCGCCAGGAACATACCACGAAAAACACCCTACACAAGTACACTGCCATCTTCAAACTTGACTAGGAACTTTGGGAAATAGGCTGCTGTCACACACTAGGACATCAGGCTGGTACATCTTGAATCTGGTTTCGTCAGTCCATAGGACCCATTTTTTAAATTCTACTCTGTGAGTGGTATGTGTACATGCTAAGGTTTCATAAAACTGATGTGTACACTGAGGTCTTGTGCAGTAGTGCATCGATTATATGCAATAGTGACTTCTACATCCTCTATCATTAGTTTTCTTGGGTCTGCCAGTTTGTTGCTGCTTGAGGCATGCAATGTTTCCTTCAATTATTTTGTATATCAAAAACAATTAACATGGAGAGATAGAGTTAAATGCTTCTTGGTTTCTCTTGTAGATAAACCGCTAAGATAGCAACCAACTTTCAAACCTTTCTCCGAATCCATTCTTGGGCCGAGGTTGCCCGGTTGGAAGAGTAGTGCATTAGCAACAGTAGAGTTGCAAGTTTGTATCCAACCAAAGACTGGTGTACAAAGGGGCACGTTAAATCTGTCATGTCATCAAATGCTGTATTGGCATGTTGTGGAAGTTTGAAGAGTAGGGTGCCAGCTCAGGTGTGACATTAAATACCTACCGAGTCTATTTTCTCACTGACATTTTTTTATCAACCTCTTGGTGTGATATGATCGAGGTACGCAGGAGGCTTGTTTTTATACCATTAGCAGATGTACTGAGTATTTGTTCAATACAACAGATCAATTCATTTTATTTTAAAGGGGTCCTGGTACAGTACGTATTGAGCATTGACTGTGCCTGGTACAGTATGTATATAGAGTACAATTTTGAAAAATACTACAGCATATCTTCAAACTGCTTGCTGATTTAATGAAATATGTAAACCTGCTAACAGTGACAGCTATCGCATACTATTAATCTAAAAATTATTTCAGGTTCATTTAAATTGGTTTTAAGTAGACTTGGACAGTTAAGAAGGTACAATTTGTTTTGTGGAAAGTAAAACTGTTTTTTATCACAAGACTTGGTAAAAGGATTGCCTAGAATCAAATTCCTGGGTTATGAAATAGTAATAATTCCTATGAAATAGCTATTTATCTATGATGTTAAGACTTGTGTATGTGTTCAAACATTATACTTATGTTGCTTTACTGAAAATTGTGGATTTTGTCACATCCCTTGTCCAGGATGTGTGTCACATGAGTGGTTCTCACACTGACCACTGAAAGAGCTCTTTTTAGGTATTGTCTCGGCAGTGCTAACTATAAGGGAATAGTTGCAACTTATTCAAACTGCAGTTTAGGTTGAAATATTTCAGCTGTTAGTGCTCATTTCAGTACTTGATTTTTTAACAGTATATTCATATTTATTTACTAAGATTATAATCTACTTATTGAAATTCAGGAAATAGACAACTTTTACTTTTCTAGTTTAGAGCACTCGTACAAAAAAACCCTTATACTTTTGTTATTCTAATGCTTAGTTAGAAATGAAAATTATTAACATTTTCCATTTTCGCTGATATTTTAGAACTGTCTTTGCATTATGATTTTTTTATGTTTTTAATTTTTCATATGAGTTGTATTAACATGACATTTAAGTGTTCAAATCTTACACCAAGTTGCAATGATATTAATGTTAAATAGCATTTTCTATAAATTTATTACAATCAATTTGGAAACCTGTTCTTCATGATACACAAGTTAAATGAAAAAATAGATAAATAGTTTCTACTTGCAGAATATGGACAAGAAATAAAAATGTATTTTTTATTTTTCACGAAACAAAGATCCCCTTCTAATCAAGATAATATTACTGTCGTAAGAAAATTTACATTAATGCAGTCATGCCTTCATTTTTCTTTGTATTAGTGGGTTATTTTAAATTGGAAATTATGTATTTCATTGTTTGATTAGAAACATTAAATTTTTAACTTTTCATTAATATTGTTTAAATAACGACATTTGCATTGAAATCATAAAACTGCTTCCACTACAACAAATCCGCTCTTTTAAATTCACTACAGAACAATGTAGCTTTAAAGAAAGTTTATTAGTCAATTTATCTAAACAAGTAATTTATTATGAGACGTTTTAAAATTTTCCAATCTGAAACAACTCATGTTCGTAGCCTTTAATTGTGTTTAAGTATGAGATTCCAACACCAAATCTAATTGCTATTATTATAATTTCAAGCCTTAAACTAGAAATTACATGCAATAAGGCAGTGTAACAGAAATTATAAACTGGGTATTCCAATAGTGTCCAAGGAGGCAAAAATACTTCCTTGAATGTACTTAATTTAAAAGAAGTGTTACTGTCTTTCACTCTTTTTTTCCAGAAAGCTTTGGAATTGAGATTGATATGAGCAGCATCCTTAGGAGGGGTAGAAATCTGGCATAGCATCTGCATTGAGCTGGCCGTAAAGTGAGATAATACAATTGTTATCTGGTTAAACCAGCCTGTCTAAAGATTAATGGAAGATCCAAGATACAACCTGATACCCATAGCTACTATGGTATCCAAAGAAAATAGTTTGTTTTTGCTATTGAAACATCAGATTTTCAGAAAATAACAAATAACGTTGAACTAAATTGTATAAATTACAAACACAGTACAGTACCCCCTTGTTATATTGCACATTTGGCTTTATGGCTCTTGCATGTCCACAATGAATTTTAGATTTGAGGACAAGAAAATTCATCTTGTTTCAAGCCAACTGTGAGCTCAAACAGAATTGGTAAAACCATTTTTGAGTGCTGCAGGAGAATATATTTTTAATATTACTTACAGGTTTTACCTTCAAATTTGTAGTTATATGATTGCTGTTCAATAAAGAATGATCATAATTTTTTTAAGGTGATGAAAAATATCAAGAAAATAAAATTAATATTGAATGTGTAGCAGGAGAATAGATAGCGCAAGTTTCACGGTCATGACGTCATTGCTGAGGCCTTGGCAGCCGGCCAAGAATGCCTAGTTTTACTTTCGCCTACGGCAAAAAATGGATGTGACACGCGAAGTGCAATACACTGCATTGAAATATTTTCGCCTTAAAAAATCGCCTGATCTTTCAAACACCAATGTCATGTGTTCCTCCATCCTCCATATAGTCCTGATGTAGCACCAAGCGAAATTTTCTTTTCCCGAATAAGAAGAAACACCTCCGGGAAAAGCGGTTTTCATTATCATAGGCAGTGGTAAAAGTTGCGAAGGCGATTTTGAAGGACCTATAAAAATGGCTTCCAGCATGTGTTTGAAGACTGGAAAAGAGGTGGGATAAGCACATTGCATGTAATGGAGAGTATTTTGAGAAAGACCATAAAAATTTGAAGGATTAGTTAAGAGTACAGAAAATTATTTTTTATTAATTTATGATCATTCTTTATTAAACAGCCCTCCTACATAGCAGGTTGCAATAATTTTGACGCTAGACCAAGTGCTTTACAATATTCCTTTTTACATAGTTAATTGGCGCAGTTTTATTTCTAATACATAAGTTATTTCGACCTTCGCAACCCCAGGTGCAGAATTGTATTCAGTGTTCTGCAACACAACTCCAAGCAATTGCAATTCTTCTGCAGGCTATTTGTTCAAATTTTGAAAACTGCAGTAAAATCAAAAACAGACGTAAAACACAATTATCGGCTAAATATGTATTACATAATTATATAATAAAACATCATAATTTATTAACTTTATTTAAAACCAAGGCATATTTTTAGAATTTGGAATATTTTGTCATTGACATAGAAGATGAGTTATTTATAAAGTGTTTGGTAATTTAGGCAGTGTTGGGAGGTTGTTCTGTTGCTAGAAAAGAAAAAAAACTTATAATTGAAAAAAAAAAAGCCAACATTTTGATAAAATTAAGGAAAATTTGTTCTGTGACGTACGTTGCAGTTTCTGCTCCCAGGTTCACATTACCCCTTTGGTTTGGCGGTTTTTTTCTTGTTCCAAGATGCATAAGGATGCTATATGTGTAGTTAAATTTGAAGAAAATGCTTTTAAAATATTCAGAGGAAATTTAATTACATTGGCTTAATCCTACTACATTTTTGTGTATTGAGGTTTCCAAAGATTTACAGGTAAATAACGTTTCCTTAATTTCATACTAAAGTCTTGACAGTATAAAAATATTTTCAAAGTAGCTTTAGTATTCCAAATATTTTATATTAATGTAAAGATTCATCGAGTCCAAGAACGTCTTTTTGTGATTTATTTTCGGACATCAAACAAACATTACAACAACACAACAAACGATAATATTACGCTGAGATACATAAATTCAAGTTTCAAGAACAAGGAGGGAGCTCATCAAGAAAGCTCACACCCGAAGCCGTGCCATTCAGGAAGTCTTTTAAATTGTTTGAATCACATTACTTTACGAACGATCACGTGGTCTCGCCGAGAGTGTCAGCAAGAAGCTCCACTCTCAACAACACCCACGTGGTACATTCCTATTCTCAACAATTAATGAATCATTTATTTCAAAATATTAGAGGGATTTTCAGTGAAAACCAACCATCTGAAGAAAAGGATTTTACTAATACTTTCTTCAATGGTTTCGCTCAGATATAGAAGTTACCTTGAAATGAACTCAAGCGATGTCTCTTCTAGAATACATACTGAAAACTTATTCCGCCACAAAAACACTAGCTATTGTTTTTACAGAAGTGCCATCTTTTCAAAGAGGGTCTAGATACTAGAATGTGTAAACTGATTTGAAGAAAAATGAGCAATACATTTTGACAAACATTGAGTTTGTATTAAGTTAACATGGGAAGCAAAATTAATATTTCCAGGTGTACCTGCCTCCCTTAGGCTAACTGCTGTGCAAGTGGTTTTAGCTTAGTTTCAAAAGTAAAGAAAGTTTCTAAGAAATAAAATATGCGATAATCCATTCCAATACACTGATGAAAGACAAATTTGTCCCCACAAACACTAACTCCAAATTAGATCAAACAAATCAAAAAATAATTTTGAAATCATTGTTGGAATGTAGTGGCAGTGTCATCAAACTAACCAAAACCTAGAGTTTAAAATGTGTAAAAAGTTAATACAATGGTGTTAATGAAAACTGAAGGTTAGTACTTCCATTCTCACACTTTAACTATTCATTCTCCAATACACATTATTTATAGAAATGGTAGATATTTTTAGAGCAGTTGTGACTTTTACAACCAAAATGCAAAGAAAAACCCAACTAAAATTATGAGAAATAAAATTTGTTTGCAGTGGATAAAACTATATCAAAAATCTCTAAAAAGAAAAAGACGTAGAATTTTTTTATATACAAGTTTTAAAATACCACTTAATAAGTTTTCCTAACAAACAAAAGGTATTTTTTGTAGCAAAGTGTAATGATATATAGATATCACAGCCATGTAAAGCCTCCAAATTGTTTCTTGAGTCAACTGTCAATGGTGTTAATTTCAATGAATTTCCTTTATAAGAATAGCCAACAGCTTGCAACACCAATTATAATTCCTATTATTTTAGAATGCTATAGTACAATTTTGTCTCATTAACGTATTCAACGATCCAGAAATTTATGGAACAATGTTGCAAAAGATGCCACACAAATGTTTTCTCTGCTTGGAATGCATTTTAACAATGAGCTAAAGTCTATTTACACAATAAGTGTTGTGCCAACACAAAACTCTGTTCATGCTGTGTCAGTTATGATTGTCTGATTATATGAAATAGCAGGGAATACCTCGTATCATGGTATGCAAAATCAGATTTGTATGATTTTAATAAACCGTATATAAGTTTACACTGTTTCTAAATTTTTTTATAAAAAAATTTAAATTTCAGGTTTTTTGCATTATATATATATTTATATGAAATATGCATAGAATTTCTTTAGTTACTAACGTTATTAATTGATTAGACTTGCTTTTGAGAAAAATGTCACCAAAAGAAAATAAAACAATAGGTACTTGCATCAAAATTCTTGAGAAAAATTCCTAGTAATTAATATTTAACTTGCAAAAAAGTACTTAGTTGTGAAAAATGCTATTTGCAAGACATGAAAATATAAACTGAAATTAAATATGCCGATTTTCTTAATTTCTCTGAGTGTTTCAAAGCAACATTCCAAGCGTTTATACATAAGATACAAGAAAATGAAGCTTTTCTCTTGTGAAATGTGAAAGCATAGGTGTAATAACTAGGGTAACTTTTTGCAACAAATCCAACTTTTTTTCACACATTTTATGCTGCCTGTAAAGTACTAAAACTGAAATTCCTCCAACATGGGGTGTATAAGTAATAAGTGAGTACAAACTGTACATAAATGCATATAACCATACATAATAATCTGTACATAAATGTAACCACCTGCAACTTTTTAAAATTTAGCTAAAAATTAATTAATATCAAATTATTATTTCATTTTTTACCCTCCGATTAAACCCTTCAATGACATGTCTGATCTTGCGAATGCCGAAGTATTGCAGATCAAACAAGAAGTTAATAGAAAAAAGGTGTTTGTCCTAACAGACGAAAGTGAAATAAATGGCGAGAAGTATTTTAACACTTTGGTTGGCACTTTTCATAATCCAGAGGAAAGTTCCGTAATCGACTGTAGAGTTTGCAAGGTGAGTGTCGGTGATCAATATGTTTGCCTTATAGATGATGTTTTAAAATCTCTGACTGTTGAGCGAAAGGATTTTGCGCTTCTGCTATCTAATACAGCATATTATATGACTGCGACTGAAAACACACTCAAGGTGCTTCATCCGCAGTTGCTCCAAGTTACTTGCATGGCACACTTGTTTCACAACTGCAGATTTTACACAAATGTGGACAATCTCATTGCTTGTGTTAAGATAGCCACAGTACAAAACAAGCTCCGAAAAGCCACTTCAGACCATCGGTCAACTGCCTGAGCCAATACTTACACGCTGGGCTACGTAGTTTTGGACAGCATTGTACTACGCCGACCACCTTTCCACTGTAAAGGACATTGTGAGCAGTTTCAGTTGCGACAGCATTTCAGTGCGTGCCATACAAAAAGCAGTGTGTGACCCAGAGTTGCCAAAAAGTTTGCTGGAAATCAGAAGCAGCTACGAATGTTTGATTTGTCTCGTAGAAAAATCGGAATCGAAAGTGTACATCAAGACAGCATATGAAGATAACAGATCAATGAATTTTAAAGATCCTTGCAACCTTAAAGCATATCTTAAAAGAACGATTGGAAAAGAATAATGACCCGACGGTTATTGTTTACGTTTGTGGCTCATTCCATGAATTTTGAAACCAAGGGCCCCAATTTTTTTTTTTTATAATAAACATGATTGCAGCACATATTTTTAATGAAAAATATATGATCTTTCTTGTAATTGACTTTATTTTTGTTTAAAAATAAGAAGTCTCATCATAAATAGCATATTTCAAGACCTATGACAAAAATTGTAAGTAGTCTGTTTTATTAGAATGTTTCTTAAAGGCTTCTACAATTCCTTCACTTTTAATATAGGTACCTATCATATTTTAATTTTCAATTACTACTATATTTTTAGTAAGAATATATCAAAACATAACAAAATAATGTCCATTTTGGTATTTTTTAAACAATCAAATGTATCAATGTTGTGGGGAGTCACATACCTGACCATTAATACATGTTTTTTATTTCCTGTCATTAAATTAACAGAAAAATTCTAAACTATTATTTACAAAATATAATCATACTAATTGATGAAATAATGTCCAAAAATTAAAAAAATATTATATTTAAATTATAATTTTCAATGGTCATGTATGTGACATTGTGGTTATGTATGTGACTTCAAGCAGTCATGTATGTGACATGAAATAGTAAAATGCAAAGATTGCTATTGTATTGCAAGTAGATTTTGTTATGAGTTATTCATGTGAGTGGCTAAACAAAATACAACCTGCACTTTGAAGCATGGAAAATGCAACTTTTTTCACATCTGCGTTGTTTGAAAAGAATAATGAAACACACTGTTATCTTATTGTAAGCGATACCAAAGATAAATCTAAGCTATCTGTATCTGCTTTCATTTTAAAACTTCTTGAAATTATTAAATTTCAAACAAATGAACCAAAATTGATCATCTGGAGTGATGGCCCATCCAGCGAGTTTAAAAACAAATTTGTTACTTTCTTTTTTTATCCAAAATACAAAAGCGTTTTTCAGGTTTTTAATGGAAATGTTCAGCAACTTCCCATGGAAAGGGAGTTGTTGATGGTATAAGTGGTACCGTTAAGTCGCGATTATATGCAGAAGTAAAGGCAAGAAGATTCATAGTACAGAATGCAATCAACTTTGCTACAGTTGCTGCAAAAATAGTACCAAAATTACGGCTATTTCTATGTTGCAGAATGAGATAGATAAAACCCAGATTGATTGGAATTTAGCCAAGGATGTTCCCAAAATTAAAAAAGCACATATCGTTAAAAGTTCTGATGACCACATTTGTTTGTTTACCAGCCAGCAAAATTTGTATACTCCTATACAAGAGTTATGCTATTGTGAAAATACAGAACAGTTTCAAAAGTACCCAACCACCAGCAGAAAATCACACTTTATATGTAAATATTTCACTTGGCATGTTTGTACTAGTAAAAGCGTTTGGGAAAAGGTAGTGGAAGCCCTACATTGCACAAACATCTGTTTTAGATGAAACTGATATCAATGTAGTTTTCGAAAAGTAAGTGCTTGTAATTAACTTCATTTATCAAGAAAATGATACAGAAATTATTCAACATGAGAATATAATTAAAGTGCTGCCAAAACCAATAATTAATGGTTGCAATATTTCCAAATTCAGTTATGTAAAATTGAACGATGTCACATACATGACTGCATGTCACATACATGACCTGCAAAATTATATTTTGTTAAAAATCGAAAAATATAAAATTATTTAAAATACTTTTAACTTGGCTTTGTCAATCCTTTTTCTAATGCCAAAAATTTTTTAAACATATTTCATGCATATAATTCACTGAATTCTTTAATAAAAGTTAGTGTTGTCAAATCACACTTCTGTTTTTTTGTCACATACATAACTAACTAAAAAGAATATAAAAATACTATACATTTTTTTTTTAAATATGATTTTCATTACTATTTACTAGATATTCTTTTAAACTGTTTAACAAAATGGATTTTTGTCTTTTCGCTAAATTTATACATACATTTATCAAATCTTGTTGAGTGATTGTCACATACATGACCGTGGAATGGGCCTTGTCAGTCCCAGATGAAAAAATTACTGGCCAAGGATGGGCCATTCAAAGGACATCAACGTTTTTCTGTATTTAATGATGTATTATAATACTGTTGTATATACAACTCAATAAATTTTGAATTTTCTCTTGTTTTGGTAATTTTTTAGTTAACATCGTACTAGAGCAACACAACGGGCTATATTTTTCATTTTTATGAATAATTTATTAGAGATCTTAGTGTATAAAAAATAAATGCAACTTTAAGGAATGACGAATGCAACTTTTCCATTTTTACTGCAACAAAAAAGTTGCCCTAGTAATAACATTCCCACAGAACATACCAATTCAGTGGAACCTTGATTTTGCAATACAAAAATTCATCAAAATCATAGCTTCAATTCATAATTTATTATGATAGCATACTGAATCAGTAGATGGCCAAATTAACTTTTATATTTCAAGTACCTAAATACAAAATAATTATGCAAGAATTCTTAGGTATCAATGTGCATAAAATTTTCCAATTAGATTTAAATAAACATTAACACAAAATTAAAATTCCCAATTTTAAGGGTAATTGGTAATTTTTAGTTAACGTCGTACTAGAGCAACACAACGGGCTATTGACGACGGTCCGGGATCAGTCCCTTAAGGGAAAGATCCGAGGACAACACTTCGTAATTTTGAACCACGGTCAGATGACGAAGCAACACCTGAGCTGGCACCCCACTCTCCAAACTTCCACGCCAACCCAACGTGAGGACTTTCGACCACGACAGATTTAAGGTGCACCAGCCGCCTCTACACCATACGCTTACAAACATCCATGCCCGGACCCGGATTCGAACCAGGAACCTTCCGATCTAAAGGCTAACACCTTAACCACTATACCGGTTGGTCGGCCCCAATTTTAAGGATTTATATGCAAATGATTTTGATACTATGGAAAACTTTTTCATTGCAAGTCATTATTTATCAGACTGCTTAACTTATTTGAATAAAATAACATGCATCTTGTTCAGTTATTTCATTTTCTATAATTATAAACTTTATACAGAAAGGAAATTTTAAAATGATGATTTTTTCAATTGGTATACCCTGTTTAACATCAAAAATGTATTTCAATACTACCATGTCTAAAAATTAAAATGGTAATAGTAACATTAGTCATTTTAATGTAGTTTGTGGAAACATTTCAAACAAATGAGGATTTCCAGCATTCACCATGAAATTGTTTTGTATTCTCTTCGTAACAGTATGCTATTGTGTGGTAACATTTGAAAAATAGACTCAGTTAGCTAGGCAGTTATATAATTAGATAGCTTATGCACTTTTAATGCTCGAGAAAAACTTAAGTCATTTAATTTCTAGGGAAAGTTTACTGTTTGTTAGATATAACATCTTCAGAGCTGTACTAAAAGTGAAAAAAAATGCATAAATGCAGTGCTGTATTTCTCCAAACTCTTAAGGTTTGGTTCAATTTGTTTTTTAAATCACTGAAAATATTGAACCAACTTTGTTCTTACTTCCTGTTTACATTCTGGGAATGGATATTTCGATGTCAGTATGTGCTGAACTTTCTACTGATAGGTCAAAACTGTTGATAAAACTGGTAGTTCATATTTGAATGTGCTTGACCGAGACAAATATATAATTTAAATTTCACACTTTTGATTGTTAATGATAATATGGAGGATCCAAAAAAATTAACTCCAATGCAGGAGTTCCCAGTAAATACTAGAGTAATGGTACAGAAATGTTCAAATTCTGAAGACAAATAACAATTTGCCAAAGCAAATCACATTTATAAATTTTTATTTTTTTAAATTTATGATTAATATAATAAATCTAAGAGATAAAACAACAAAACGGCTATTTATTACACCAATTTTTATAAAACAAAATAGGAATATGAATTCAAATTTCCGTTTAAATATGTATATAATGTGATTTTTCATTACCTCGGACATTCAACAGCCAAAATTTTTGTCAATGCATTACATTCTCACAATGATGAAATCCACTTAGAATATTTTATTTGGAGCAACAAACTAGGATAAAAAGAAACTGTCTAGACCACATTATTTTTCTGGGATTTATTTTGCCTCAGCAATTTTCCTCAGCTTTTCCAACATTTTGTCATAGCTCTCTTGTTGCTTTTTCACTTTTAGGGCTTTCTTCTTTTCCTTAGTTTTTTGTTCCACAGCTTCTTTGAACCGGGGATCTCTTGGGTCGATATCATAACCTAGGTACTCAGAAATTTCTTCCACCAATTTTTCTCTTTCCATTTTCAACTGTCGAGTTTTTTCATGTTTCTTCTCGATCTTGTCATAGTATTCTTTCTTCCATTTATCCAAATTAGCCATGTTCTTGTCTACCTCAGCTTCTACTTCTCGCTTTCGTGTCTCTTCAGCCAATCGTGCCGACTCTATCCTGTTTATTCTTTCTTGCAGTGGTGGTTCGAATATTTTATCGTCCTCTACAATCTCCAATATTTCTTTTTTGGTCGGCCAACATATACCTGGGTTCAGTTTACTTTCACTGCCAAATCTAGCATAATACGTTCGTAATCTGGCCATTCTGAAGTCGTATTTGGCTTCTATGGGAACGGGTTCTTTAGCGACAAATTTTTTGTATATCCTTTCTGGCAAGCGAGCTTTAAATCGAATTTTCATGATATCTTCTTCTGTTAGTTCTGGTTCCCGCAAATCATTTAAAATGTTTTCAACAGGCAATTCTTCTGCCTTTTCTTTAGCATTTAGCTTTGATGTTGGAAAAGTAATATGTCGCACATGTACTTTACCACATGTAAGAAGCAAAGGTTTTGAAGTCAGATTAAACATCTTGATGACATTCATTTTCTATTTGTCTTTTTGGCAGTTTGCTGCGTTTGAGTGACAAATATTCAGAACAAATGCATCTAAATAGTGAATACTACAACCCAAAAACCATGAAGTGTGAATTGTAAAATGTAAATATAAACATTAAGATTTAGCTGTATATTTGCTGCTAAACCAATTCGTTGCTAATGTAAAAATTATTTTAGTACAAAATATTACTCAACAGTTAAGCATTGGAAAATATGTAAAAGTGATAACAAAATATTGATAAGAGTCGTTCGTGGGATATTCTTAGAAGATAGAATATTTTCTGTAAAGCGGAAACAAGAATGCGCCAGTGCTTATGTGGAAGTACGTATTTCCTGTTTTATTCCGGAAATGTGTTCGGAATGCAATTTCAGCAAGGATCGTCCTAAGATATTTGGCACCATTGGGTTACTAACAATAATGCGCCCCTCTTCATTAGAAAATATACAGAAAGAGAAGCGGAAGAGGGGTGACCGGTGAAATTTTAAAAGTTTGAACTAGAAAAAGTCATTATAGTCAATCACAAGCCGTCTTCAGCCATCAAAAAGATTTTAGTGCACGCAAAATTGCCGCCCCAAAAGGATGGCGCCCAGGGGCTATATCCCATTTAGCCCTGTGGTTAGGATGGTCCTGCTTAGCACCACAATATGCATGTAAAATGATGCACCCATTCATAACTCTTCACCTGTGCATGTCTTACCACGGCAAAACGTTTTTGGGACGACAAAGGGATGAACAAAATTATTACCAACGTCATTGAGTCAAATTTCCTACCTTACGAATGAAATGTAAACTATTCTTTTCTTCATATATCAAAACCGCATACTCAGGAAAGTATATGTATAAAATTTGCTTGTGATTCGTTCAATAGATTTTTCTTCAGGGAAGTCTAAATACCTCCAATTTAATTTCGATCACCATGTACGTTGAAAGTGAAAGCTCGAAATGAATCGCCTGCATATGAATGTAATTCTAAATTTATTAGAGGTGAAAACATTACATTTTACAATTCAGCGAGTTGCTTTTATTTATAAAATAATTTTTATACACGTGCAATAAAGTGTCTTTTAATATTTGATGGCATAATAAAGCAGATATTCTGGCTTTGGAATAAATAGATGAAAATTTTCTGTTCTATAATAAAACATTTCTTAGCTCTGTAATTAATGCATATCTAAAAAAAAATGCGTAAAATAAAATAATTTATTTGGCTGGTGTTTGCTTTTTATAAATTATGCATCGGTAGTGGTTTAAAATAATTAAAAAAGAAATAAAAATTTAAAAATTGTGTTGAATCGATTTTGGTCTTAGCAATGATTTTTTACGCCAAACTAGGATCATGTTTAGTACAGTAAATAATGTTATGGGGAAATAAATGCAAAATAAACATATAAACTATGTATTAAATAATAAACTATGCATATTAATAAACTTATTACCTATAAATATAAACTATGCATTAAAAGTTTTATTTCTTGCTAAACAAAAATATTTAGTATCAACCCATCTGTAGAAGAATGATAATTTGGAAAATAAAAGATAAAGTCTGAAACTAAAGTATTACGTACAATACGAAGAAGTGATATGTTAAAATACCATAACCCATTGACGAAAAAAAATGTGAAACATATTTATGCTGTGTTTAACTTTTTGTAATGTTTTAAATAAATGTAAGATAGTTTATTTTAGTTATACAGAACTATTGTGTTTGTTGAAAGGGCATATTTTCTTAACCTTTAGACTACAGCTGGTACAGCAGTTGTACCACGATCACGCCAAGAAAGAATTTAAACTACGGCCGGTACCGTGAAAGTTATAAGAATTGCGTTTTTTTTTTGTGATATCTATAGCCATAGTTAAAAGTCTAATATAACTTTCTATTGAAATATTTTTTAAATACTTTGTTTTTAACGGAAAATCAAAGTAGTGCTTGAACAAATATTTAGTACTGTCTAGCTATTTGAGATATTATCTTTTATCTAAAACTAGCGTATGTCCAACTAAAAGCGAAAATTGCGAGTCAGAGCATAAAAATGGAAAATGAAATTTCACTTCTTTGGACCTAATTCCAATTAGCCTGGAAAATGTCTTATCCAAAACATCTGCTTGACACTCCTGATTTTTGCGTTTCATAAAGTATAAATAAAAACAAACTATAATAATTTATTTTTAAATTCCAAATTATTAATATTTTTTTTTTGCGTTTTTGTAATTTTGTGATAAATTAAGTAAAATTAAATAGGTTTCAGCTATTTCTGAAAATATTTCTGTCTTTTATAATGTTTTTTCAATCCTTGAAAAAAGCGCGACAGTGATGAAAACGCATTCGACATTGAATTGCAATCTCTAAACGAATAATTATTCTGCTAAAAGGGATCAATTTAAAATTATTGCCTCTAAATCTAGCACATTGAATAAATTGAAGTACCTAGTAAAACTGGGTGCATTACAAAAACCACTCTGCCATTAAACCAACATTTAATCCACCACTGCAATTTTGTTTACACTGTGGAGACCTAGTTTTTTTAAAGCCTTGAATTTGTGATAATTTATCAGAAAACCAAATATTTTAGGCATGCTAATTAAATTATTCAAAATAATTTTGAGTTTATGAAATGCGTAATTTAAATCAAACGTTAAATTTATTTGATTATTAGAGAGTACATGTGACGTATACACACGTTGAAAATCCTTTTATTCAGTTTGTATGAATTTATAAATTTTATATATATCACATAATATTTTTTAGTTTTCCCATAGATGAAGAATGGTTGGCAGTACAATTAACATCGTACTGGAGCAACACAACGGCTATTAACAATGGTTCGGGTAGGTAGGTATTTTAATTTACGTCACATTGTAGCAACACAACGGGCTATTGGTGACGGTCAGAGATCGATTTCGAAAGGAAAGATTCGAGGACAACACTTAATTTTGAACCATGGTCAGATGACGAGGTTAGACCTATGATGGAAGCCGACTTTCCATTCTTCAACACTATGCTAACGCGAGAACATTTGAGGCCACGACAGATTTAACATGCATCATCGAGTTTCGAAATGGAAACCTCCGGTTGCTAATCCGCTACTCATCTTACCGGACTTCCGCGACTCCAGATAAAGAAAGAGAAACAAAATCAAAAGAGAACTGTTTAGGAAAAAAGAGGAGAACTGTTTTGAGAACAAAAGAAAACTGTTAAAATTACTTTATCATTTTAAGTGAAACACTTTTATCGTGTTTTAAATGTGATGTACTAAATACATGTGCCAACGTTTGATATATACAGATTGCTGGTTGTGTTATATAAATGTGACAAAAAAGAAAAATTTTAAAATGTATAGTTAATTATTTGTGTTTTATATTCAAAAAGTACTGGATTGAAGTGTGTGCATACAAATTTAACATAAAAACTACAAAGAACTTAATACAAAATCCTTGGTCGTAAAACTTTTGAAGTATAGTTAAAATTTTTGGCTGTGATATGATAATTTTCAAAATTTAGATTCATATTTAATTTTTTTCCAGACCTTTTTAATATATATATATATACGTTCTGTCCTCGGCGGAGCCTCCAATTCTGATGATTGCGAGATCGGCGCTTCGACCTGGCTAAAGACCGTCGTGTTCACTAATGGTGACTGGGGCACGTTAAATAGGTCGTGGTCACAATGTCCCCCATGTTCCCATACCAAATCAATACCTCTGGGGGTACCTGATCAAGGGGTTATCGGCCTCTGATTGGGATCTAAATTACGATATGTGTGAGTGAATGGATGTATGAAAGGGCCCTTCCTGTAAAACGGATGTGTCATGTATGTCGAGCAAAGTCGGACTTCCTCCCAATGGGGCTCAATAACATGGAAGGCGCACCCCCCTCGCCTCTTCTATAGGAGGTGTTGCTTCGACGGGCCTGGCACTCCTCTGGTATGCCAGTGTAGGCATAAGAAACAACAACAAATGTATATATATAATATACATTTACTTTATATATATATATATATATATATATATATATATATATATATATATATATATATATATATATATATATATATATATATATATATATATATATAATTTCAAGAACACAAGAATTTCTAAAAAAAAATGTAACAAAAGTCTTAAAAAATAATAAAAAATGAAGAAATGTTGGTGGATCAGGGCGTCATCAGGGAGGAGCCTGACCCAAACAACATAAAATGGTGTTTTCTACATATGAGCAGCATTAGGCTGAAAAAATTGCTCATACACTCCCCCAAACACCACCAAAAATCAAGTAAAACAAAAACAGAACAAAATACCAAAACATAGCAGGAATAGAACGAAATGAAACCCGAACGATTTTGGTGGTGTTTGGGGGAGTGTATGAGCAATTTTTTCAACCTAATGCTGCTCATATGTAGAAAACACCATTTTATGTTGTTTGGGTCAGGCTCCTCCCTGATGACGCCCTGATCCACCAACATTTCTTCATTTTTTATTATTTTTTAAGACTTTTGTTACATTTTTTTAGAAATTCTTGTGTTCTTGAAATTATATTGCTTACCATGCTATGTCTGCAGCTTCAGCGCGCTTGCATGGGTAGTTTCGAGTTTCGATTTCTGGTTAATGCACCCCGGCTGTTTGGTTATTTTTTGTTATTTTGTGTGTGTTATGTTATTTTGTATATTGTATGTTGTTATTATATATATATATATATATATATATATATATATATATATATATATATATATATATATATATATATATATATATATATATATATATATATATATATATATATATATATATATATATTAAAAGCCTTAAAAGCCTTGTGATAACCTATGAAGTAATGCTGATTTTTTCACTGTTTTTTTAACTTTATGCCTCTGAATTTTTGCTGCTATTTAATCTATATGGATATTTGATACTTGCCTTTCGCTTGTATCCAAGTTATAACGAATCTGATGAAAAATGAATTACATATATAGATATATATATATAGGGACAACTATTTGTTCATTTATCTTGGGGATCGATCCCGGACCGTCATCAATTGCCCGTTGTGTTGCTCTAGTACGACGTCAATTTAAATACCTACGTACCTTCTTCATTTGTATTTAAAACATGCAATTTATAATAACTTGGTTAATGTACAAAAAAAAATCATATAATAATATTAAACACCCACAATCTAATAAATAATTAAAAACTAGGACAGTTTACTGATAATTTAATAGTTGTAAATAATGTAGCTTAAAGGAAAATGTGTCTGGCCAAGCCTTAAAAACATTGGTTTCCCTTATAAGCATTTACACATCACCAAACGGTGATAAGACGCCAAAGCTTCCAACAATGTCAATTTTTCACAGAGCAATTACGTGATTACTAGTCGACAAGTTGGTCACATTTTTTGAAGCTCCTCTCAATAAGAATACTCAGTCTACTTACATAGTATCACGTCTCTAATTTCAGCATGTCCATATGAAATGGATCATTAATGTTTAATCTATGTATTTCTCTTTTGATCAAAATAAAAACAAGCTGAAAACATGTGTTGCAAAAGGTTTCTCCAAGTGTGTGTGTGATCGGACTTTAATTGTTCCACACAATTCATATTTTAGTGTCGGTAGGTAGATATTTGAATTTACATCTCACTGGGGAGTGCCGACCAACCGGTATAGTGGTTAAGGTGTTAGCCTCTAGATCGGAAGATTCCTTATTCGAATCCGGGTCAAGGCATAGATGTTTGTAAGCGTATGGTGTAGAGGCGGCTGGTGCACTATACATCTGTCGTTGCCGAAAGTCCTCTCGTTGGGTTGGTGTGGAAGTTTGGAGAGTGGGGTGCCAGTTCAGATGATGACTCTTCGTCTGACCGTGGTTCACAATTATGCGATGCACCGAATGGCTTAGGCTGGGACGGTGGTATCTAGAAGAATATCACTGGGGAGAGCAACACAATGGGACATTAGCTATGGTTCGGATCAATTCTAAAGGGGTAGATCCTATAGGTAGTTGAATTTACGTCGTACTATCAATATAATGTAGTCAGAAGGAATTACCGTCAAAATAGTGCTAAATCAAATTTTAAGGTAATTGTTCAAAATTAGCAGAACGTTTTCTTCCTCCGGTGTCAGTTTGTGTTTACATAGAAACATTGTAACCACTTCTCCAGTAATTATTCAACTCTTGAATAATATCCTCTGTGGCTCAGTTACACTGGTTTGATTTCTCTCCACTGAGTCATTAAACCGTTTTTCGTGGGTATGGTATCACTTGACGCTGATTTATAGGCGAATGCACGAAGCACATTGGTGAAAAAGAACTGTTTTAAAATTTTATAGGTAGCTGAAACTCAAAAAGGATTAAGATAACATATTAAAAAGTAAAAACGTAACATTAACGGTGTCTTCATCAAACATATTCATACGCTATCCAACAGTTTGTCAAGGAGATAGTCGATAGCATCCTTGATATGATACTGGAAAACAGTATAATATCAAGGATGCTATCGAATATCTAATTGATCTCTTATTTCCTACTATAAGTTTTTTTGGATTGTAAATGTCTCCTCTTTTGATAAAAAATTACTCCTTTTGTCTAATGAGTAAAACTCTCTCTGTTTGTGTATGATAATTATTTATCGTTATCCATCTTGTATTTGGCGATCTTAGCCAATTATAGTCCTAGCACTATACTAGGCAACCAAATTTTGTTAGACATCTCAGGAAACATTTTTAAGCTCTCCCATTTGTGTAATATACGCAGGTATAATTGAGTCAGAAAAGATCATGATAGTGCAACTAGAGTCTGGAAGAGTGTATCTTAACCTCAAAGGTTATACCAGCATTGTAGTTACTTAACACAATGATGTCTATATACAGGGGTTGGACAAAAGAATGGAAACATCTAAAAAAAATCTTGTAATCTTGTCTAATATGGTGTAGGAAAACCGTTGACATTCAAAACAGCTTGAAGACTTCTCAGAATGGAGAGACTTCAAGTCTACAGTTCTGTATGCTTGCCAAGGGAATCTTGTACCATTCTTCCTGCAAAACGGTGGCAAGTTCAGGTAACGATGATGGCGGTGGATAGTGATCACGCACTTTCCTCTCCAATGTAGACCACAAAGATTCAATAATAAATAATATTGAGGTCTGGTGACTGTGGTGGATAGGGGAAGTGGGACAAATCATCCTCGTGCTCAGAAAACCAGTACTAGACGTTGTGAGCTATGTGAACAGGGGCTTTGTCGTCTTGGAAGACACCTTCGCCATTGGGGAACAAAGTTTGGGAATAAGTTTGGGATGGTCTTGATCATCCAAAATGTTCACATAATCATTGACCTTAATGTGCCCTTGCAAAGTAATCATGTTGCCCACAGAAGAACACGATATGGTTGCCTAAACCATCACAGAACATGTTTCACTCTTGGCAACAAGCAATCTGTATTATTGGCTTGGGATGGCTTCGCCAGACGCAAACTCGGCCAGAAAAGGGAAACAAGATTCATCCAACCAAATTACTGTCGTCCCTTGCTCCATAGTCCAGGTTTTATGACTTTTTTCTGTTACAGACACTTTTTCCTGTTACAGGCATTAGAATCACTAATGGTTTTTGAATTGCAGCTCGGTCAGAAATATTTTGGGTATGGGGCTACCTTCTTATTGTTTTGGTACTCACAGGGTTTATGAGCACGGCATTCATTTCAGCGGTAACTTTTGCAGCTGTGGTCTTCTTTAGTCACAATTCTCCTTAATGATCGTCTGTCCCAATCCACTCAACACACACTTTCGTCCGCGCTGTGATTTAGCGGATGTTTTTATGTTTTTCAAATATGCGGAATACATATTAGATGCAGTACTTTTTGAAACACTAAACACTTCGGCTACCTTGCTTACTGACGCACCCATCAGACGAGCTCCAACAATTCGCCAACGTTCGAAATCTGTTAGCTCTGACATGATGCAATTACAATTTCGCAGAGCAGTGCCCCGACAACGACTGTCCTGCGCAGCGTATTTACGACGTTGTATAGGGACGTCAGTAGGTCAAAACACCAACGTCATCTACACATTTTACTAGAACAAACATTTCTTTTCAAGCATGCATTCACGAGGTGTTTCCATATATTTGTCCAACCCCTGTATGTTACAGTATGGATTCATAAAAAAGAGCGCAATAGATTGATGCAACTCCTGTTATATTCTGCTAAGTAACCATGACCACAGAACCGTCTGGAGAAGTGATCGTACTAATTGTAGTGGGCAACAGATTAAGCTGATCCCGTACTCTAATACTTTTAACTATGAGAAATGCACTTCCACGATACCAAGCGAGGACGACTGAAGATAATCTGTTCTTTGCCTGTCGCTGAATCTCAATGTGTTAAACCATCTTCACAACAGCGATCATTTTCCCATTTCGTCTCGCGTGATAGCAGCAGGTAGCGCACACCTATCTACTCATATCATCGAACGTTTTGGAATAAATTCACACAGCTGGTCGCTGTTAAGGAAACAGGGAAGATAATAATATCCACTGTAAAATGTCACCGAGAAATTATAAAGGATACAGATATAGCCGGGAGTCTTTCGAAATTTCTTCACATCTAGGCAATATTTGTAAGCGCTGGTAGAACACCGAATGCCAACCTGCTTACGAGAGACAGAGGACGTTATGGAGCGTATTTCAGAGATACGCAATTACTACCAACATCATCGCACTGAAACAGGTCTTAGAATTCACTCGTTAGGTGTAATATCAAAGCTAGAAAGATTCTTGCACTAGATGCGTTTCTTCAATTACATCGTCAACATCAAGAATTTTCTATCCTCTTTTGAAACAAGGCCCCACATAACATACCACTGCCATCCAAGAGTTCAGCTCCGGCTCTTACAGCTGTACGAGCTGCCTCGTCACAGCAACTGGACAATATCATGGTACGGCTTAGAAAGTAGCATTTTTCTACACCATGTTGGAATGTGGCTTTCTCCAAGCCTAACAGCTCCTACCGGCGGAATAAGATTAATGCCACCAAAATATGAAGCAATCCCATGCAATCGCCAAGTTCTAGGTCATATTGTCCTCCAGAAATTACCTTAATGCTTAATTGTACCGTGAAATACGTGTATCATTGAAAGATATTGAAAAGAGTAGTGAGTTCTTGTTTAAATATTTTCCAATAATGCATAACTTTCTTGGGCAAGAAACAACAAGAATTCGTTGCCCAAATGGCTGAAATAATTTCTGAGTATTCTTAAGGGTAATAGATTTTGTTTCGTCTTCCCGTAAAGTTGGCATTTAAAATGTTAAATTAAAAATAAGTCATGAAAAAGCGTCAACTGAGAGAGAAATCATGGTGGAGTGGTCGTTCACGGTAAGAAGGCGATTTGTCGCCAAATATGGTAACCTTCACCTTTTGCGAATTTTTTTCACATCTGCCGTTTTTGTTATGGCAACCCTCTCTGCTGTTACGGAATTCGGCCGCCATCTTGATTTGGCGACATAAATTAGCTGGCGACAAACGTCTTACCGTGAACGACCACTCCACCGAAATCATTTGATATCCTGGGCTTATGATAATTCACGTTTGATGTAAAACCATCTTAACTTGTTCGCTGCTGATCTCGCGGCAGTGCGTGATCGTTCTCCGCTTTAGTTGGCATTATATGTTAGGTGTTGGCGTGGTATTGACATGGAGTAAAGGTTAGAAGCTAGTTGTAAATGTATATGTGTGTGGTTTCGAATTTATATCTTTATTAGTTAAATAAAAAAAATTTCTAAAGCGGGGCAGTAACTAAAAGTACCGCCAATACCACGCCAATCTATTGTGGTATTGGCGCACTTTTCAGTCATATTTGCTATAAAAAGTAATTTAGCTTCTGCTTGGGGGGAAGTGACCAGAAGCGAACGCGTTAATTTGTTATAAAAAGTAAGTCGGCTTCTGGGAAAAAGTGACCAGCAGCGAACGTGTTAATACATAGGTCCAGATGAAATCAAGGCCCCACTTGTGGTCAATTTATTTTTTATCAGAATAAAAGCATAAATGTCTGTTTAAAATTGCCTATGAAATAATAGTTTCTACTTCCATAGAGGAAGGCAGTGTGAAAGTCTGCAATCGTATTGGTGATTGAAGTGAAGCACACACACACCTACTATTGAGGCGTTCAGAACTAAAGCGGTTCAAGTCCATTTTATAACATTTTGAGATACATCGGGATAAAGCTTCTTCTCGTGTGTACTTTTCCTATTCGGTGGGCTTTTCTTTTGCCATTTCTCGGGAACCAAAGCAACTAGAGACTTGATTCAAAGATGCACTAAAAAGATTCAACTTAAAGGAGTTCGGGTGTGTGATTATCAGAGTTTGAACAGAAAGTAAACTTGATCCACTCTAATTCTGAATGCTTCAATTGTAACCCACTATTTTCTTTATTTTGCTAAAAATAACACTAATACAATATAATTAAATGTCTTAAGATTCAACATTCTTGCCTTCGGAGGGAAATAGGCATCAAGACCTTTCATAGAAAGTGAATTATAAAAGCTTTCTCAATAAATACGTCTTTCAAACATTTATTAATAATTAAAATGACTATTTCTGACTTCTATCTGACTTCTGAACACAATATTAAGAAACACATCCACCTTAACACATAAATGATAGTTGATAAACTTTAATGCTTATATAAACTTTTTTACATCCTGCTCTTTTCATATTTTAAAGCACTGATTTTAATAAAATTATCAAAAACTAGGTTTTCATATAGTATTGATAGCTTACATTTTCATTCCTATGAATTAATCAGCAGGGAAGTCAGCACACTGATTTATCCACGGTCTATTATTCTTTCTAGGGTTGTGGTTTTATGTGCTTGTATGTCCTTTGAGAAATTATAATGTAAAATAATGCACAACTAATCGGCAATAAAATTACTTTAATTACAATCTTTTAAAAAATGAAAACAAAATGTACCACGAGATATTTTACTTGTAAACAAGTTCCACTTTTGTTTCATATATATATACTTCAGCTTAACTTTTTTTTCTTTCTTTTAGAAGTCCTCTGTCCTGCTACATAAAAATTCACACAAGCAACTTTGAAAAGCAACAACTTCCTTATATTTATGTACTTTGAGAAGCCATAGTTCAGTTTGACACTCGGCTTTAAAGGAAAAAGAGTTCGAAGAAGAAATTCATATTCGATGTCTTTATCAAGTAGAATTTCGCTTGGCGCCATTTTGGCTTTAACGTCGTAGATCTGTAAGGCGAGAGAATGTCATATCTTAGCAGACACAAAATTCACTTCAAAGTTTTTCAGAACGTATTTTGAGACACCTCACCTTGTAACTCAAAGATTTAAGTCTTGCAAATCGTATAATTGTGCTTTTAACTTACCTTAGTATTCGAAATCTCTTTGTTCGTGCACCACACTAAGGAAACGAGTCACAAAGTAATACTTAACGACGAACTTTTTTTTTTGCATGCGGCTTTCAAGCGATCTATCACATGCAGTTGTATTCCTTGGAGACAATTTTCTGGTCTTTGTTCTTGTGGATCAGTTCTTGAAGGATGTAGATTATCATCCAAATCTTTTCAAGAAGACGCTTGCTAGGATGTGCTCCAAAAATATTTTCATAAATACACGTAGTATAAACTGAACTTTTATCAATCAACATTTGATGGTAAAAAGTTAGTAAATATTAAAGCTGCCACGAACAGGTTTATAGATAATTATCAGGCACTCCAGCAATAATAAAACTTGTGATCGCTACATGTATAAAGAAGACAAACACACGACGAAATTTCTGGATTGCATAACACAGCGATTTCCAACCGGCCTCTCTCGAGAATGTCTAACGGATAGTGAAGTGGTTTAAATTCGTTTGATTTATTCAATTTCAACGATTTAGCTTCGAACTTTTAACAAGCGTATTCTGAAATAATTTCAAGTAATACCCGTATAAATAGTTTCGAGTATTATTTATTTTTTACAAAAAAAATAATAAATAAACTGTTTCGAAAATATTTTTTATAAAGATACTCTGGAGGAAAAAGGGTAAGTTAATAATATTATTATTTTTCGTACATCAATCATAATTATACCCATCTTTTTGTCAGATTCTTAAAAAACCCTGATGTATTTTTTAGTGTGCCACATAATTTTAGCACTAAGTTTATATGTACCATGAGATACGAAGAGGTTGAAAATCGCTGGTGTGATGAAATAAAAGCATTTAAAAATGTTTAACTTGTATGTGTACTGAACAGAAACAATGAGCCTGAGATACAATCTGACTGATTTGTATCCAAGTAACTGTATCAATAAATAAGGATCAGATATGAATATCATTTGAGTTGCAATATATTTACAGATTTAAAGGCAAAAATGAAAGCAAATTCTTCCGAAAAATTAGCGGTTCCATTTAAATTAAAACAATATGAGGCTAAAATTAAAGAGAATATTTCCACACAGTAATTAGAATTCTATCCACATTAAAAACAGTCACACGATTGAAGGTAAAAGATACAGAAAGACAATATCAGACCAAATATACTTTATAAATTACACTATATTTAAAATGATAACACAGTGCTATAGTTATTTTATATGCATTTTGAATAAAAAATTGAAAAAAGAAATGAAACGGAATCAGTTTTGAATAAACCATCATGAATACCTGATGTCTCAATGTTCTTGAATAACATTAAACTTTACCGATTCATAATACTTGTTTTGATAAAATTTGAATTTCTATACATACATTTTTCAAAAATAGGGATAAAATCATCTTTAAATCGATCAACATGGTTTAATTTAATGGAATTAACTTTCGTAAAGGAATGCTATACTTTGTATTGTTTATAAGTTCATAAAATTATTTACAACGGTTACTAGATTTGAAAGCAAGCAACGAATATTAATTTTTTATACCCTTAGAATATTTAACACTTGTAGTATGCGTGTGATATTTGTGTTACTTCACTCGCATTTATATCGGAATACCATTTGTTAGTCAATATAATATTAGAATGTCGCAATATTCAAGAATGTGTCCGATCTTTTGTAGTCTTTTATACCACGTCTAGAAAAGTACGAAATTTTGTGGCCTTTTGTACCCGACTTGAAGGGTACAAACTTTGTAGACGTGGTACAAAATTAATTTTTAAAATTGAATAACAATTTCATTGTACTATCTAACCATTAACACCGAAGTTTGAAAACAAATTCAATGTACTACAAAACATTCTCTTTGAGAAAGAACAAAATAACTTAGTACAATATAACTAATATTTCTTTTATCAAGTCAATAAATACCACAGATAGGTTTAAATTTTGTATGTTTTCAAACGTAGGCATAAAGCTATAGATTTTTATACGTAAATTTTTATCACCATATGATGCTAGTTAGACTCACAAATGAAACACATAAAATCAAAAAGCATAGTTCTGAGAAATGAAGAGAGAAAAACTAACCAATGCAAAAAAAATGTAATTTTATAATATTAGCAAATTATTATTAGTTATTTGACTAATTTTTTTGTATTACAGTGTAAGATATAATGAAAAATTAAAATTCACTAGTCTTATCAATACAGAATATATCGTGGACTTACAAATGAAACACATTAAGACCCGGTGCACACATCCAGTTTTTTCAACGTGCGCCGCCGCAGCAGAACCGAAGCCCAACTATGCACACATAACCGTGAAATGACGCAAGTACTCATTTCGCGCCATTTGCGATAAATATTCTATCGAAGAAAACATGTTTATTTCGCTTACTTGTTTTAAAAAAGTATATTTTGAATCAAAATAGACGTTACTGGATGCAACCATTTATTAATTATTATTTATATTCCATTAGTTTATGAAAACAAGGTACTTCAGACCGGAGAAGCGTATGCGGCGAGCTGCGGCGCCCTGGGGAACTGCGGTACACATTGCACGCAAGTTGGACGTGCGTTGTCGTTGAAAAATCGGATGTGTGCAACGGGCCTAGATCAAAAAGCATAGTTCTGATAAAACGAAGAGGGAAAAACTAACAATGCGAAAAACTGTAAGTTTATAAATTAAACAAATGAATTTTTGAGTGCAGAAACTCCAGGAGACAAAGAATTTCGTCAACCGACTTTATTTCAAAGATGTACTTGTCTAGAGTTAACGAGTCATGTGTAAACAAATAAAACATTTTTTGGTCCGTCTCTCTTTAGTTATTAAGTGTTGAGGCCATGAAAAAAAAGTTAATATAAATTTAAAAAAGCGAGATGCTTGATAAGACACATGTCCTAATTTTTATAATGTAAAAATCACGAAATTCTGAGAACTGATCGATCTTTTAACTTGCTAATCACGTGCTAAATAAAAAATACCTAAATATCTTTTTTACAAATAACTTGCCTTTTAAAGTCTTATCTAGTGAATACGCTTTGTAAATTATAAAGCAATGCTGTGTTCCATTTATATTTAAAAAATATGATACACTCGATTGGTAGTCGGTCTTTATTTGTGTGACGTCAGAAATTGCAATGTTTGGTTGTTTAACAACTTCAGATAAAGTTGTATAAACAAATTTGCCTTTTCATTGTTAGGCCAAATACCCACACTATTTTTTGTGGTGATTCGTAATCTTTGTGGGTTGCATGCAGACGTTTAAAAAGATAGTTACTAGTGTATTGAACCTCTATCTCTCAGTAAGTTCCAAAGCACCAAAATGATTCCACCACCATTGTACCATCCAGTATGGGACTTTATATTTGGTTGATCTGCAACGTACTTTTTATATCTTTTATAGAATATGATCAGTGCTTTATTGATAGGATTTCATTTGTTCAGATTGTAAGACAAATCCAATTCTACTTATTTTTGAGTCTTCTTGCATTTAAGACGTAGAACTGTAAAAAATTTTACAGCATAGCAAAATTTAAAGTTATGAATGAATAATATTCAATATAATATATATTTATTTAATTTAAGCCGATTCAGATCCTCAGTATGTTTTGTTTTACAGAAACTATTATTAGAAAAAAAAAGAGAAACTCTCATATATATATATATATATAACATCCTTAAAAGAAGTTTCCTTTAGCTAGAGCTTTTTTGGGCTCTTTTTACAAACTGTTGGATCTTTGGTGTGAAATGTTATATTTTAAATAAATGTTCAACAGATTCATGACTTTTATAGCAACGATATAGACTTGCTTCCAGCTAAAAACAATATTTCATTTAACTGTATGCATTGGCTGTAATGCAAGCGGAATAATTTTTTCACAAATATTTTAGTGTTAAAAACACTTTATATGATAAGCTCTAGATCTTTAGAATATCAATATTTATAAGAGATATTTTATGTAGAACAATTTCATCAAAAGCGAGGAATTAAGTCATCGATGACTTCATATGAAAGCGTATTTTCCAGTAATATTTTAACCTTTATCGTTCAAACGACTTAATCGTAAAGTTTTAAAACAAAACTTGCAATTATGAATGATACATTCTATTGATTGAGTACTATTGTGTTGGTAATACATTTTTTCATGCATTTGCAAAAATTAATGAGAAAATTTGTCATTTTACTAGCAACATCGTTACTAGCAAAGAGAATATTTCTGGCAAAAAAAAAGTTTGCAAAGAGCATAAAAGTTAATTTTTTTCTAAATTTTGGATAGAAATATTTAAAGATAAAGCCATCAAAATCTTAATCGGATAATACTGCTTCTAGAAAGTGTTAATATTGCCCAAGTCTCAACATTTTGTAGCGTGTATTTCCTAACGAAATATACAAATTTTCTGTGTGTACACATCAATATAAAATTACTTAAAAATTCCTGAAAATTTCATTGTTTTATGAAAAGGGTTAATGCAACAGCTTGGAGTATAAATACGTCCGTACGCATGACTAAGTTTGGTTCTGAATCATCAAACCTAATGTATGAATATTTATTTAATACCGCAAAATTTAAGGATTATAAATATTTGTTTTTGTACGTTTAAATTTCTAGAAAAATGAAATCATAAAAATCAAAGATGTGTGGTATCAGAATATTTGTATTACAGATACGTTTTTCGATTTCCTTTTTACTTGAAGACTGTACATCTTTCTACTCATTTAAAAGAGATGAAAGCCTCATAACTAATCAAATTATTATTAAAAAAATCTAATTGTTTTCTCAGAAACAAATTTCCACTTGGGCACATCAATTTTTCAGTACATATTCAACATAAAAGTACAAAACGACTGTTTTACAATGTGTATTCCTTGTTTTAGGTTAACATTTGAAAATAATACAGTCCTCATAATAAGCTCTATTTTGTGTGCAAAATAATTTTTTTCTTTTTTTACTCCAATGCTACATTAGCTTCAATTTACTAAACACTTTAGCAAAAACTATGAAATGCTCGACTAGACATAAGAAAAAAAATTCATTCAGGTACTCATCAGTCAATATAAAATGATTGGAACCAACACATTCATGTGCGCTGAACAATGTTACTCTTAAGACTTTAGTCTCGGTTCTTGTTGGGTTCACAATAATTGGACTACAAGACAGCCTTTAAAGTTTCAGGACAAAAATGATACTTAATACTTTAGTGTTTCGTAATGACGCTTTGTGCAATGCAAGGAGAAAAAAGCCCAAAATCTCCGAAGAGAAATAACGAAAAACTAAACTCGGACCTTTTGCTTCATAGTCATGGTCCTAGGATATAATGAAACCAGCTGGAGCTTGGAACCGATAAGCACGTCACATAACAAAATGAAAAACGAAGATGAAAATTCACAGTTTAATACTTTAACTCAGTTCTCATCCAGTGGTGGATAACTTGTATTTCTGTTTTATGAGATAATAGTACTTTTTTAAAGCAATATAGGTTATACACTGTCAACACACATAGTTCATCTGGGGAATTGCGCCTTGAGTCTATGCCACTGCCAGTTTGCAGGTGGTTTCTGGCCTAGGTGACTTCGGTGCCGATGTGACGTCGTCCGTTCTCGTGGACGAACTCTGGTCTGTCTTGGTCTTACTTCTGACGCACACGTAGACGGGTCGGTAGAGTACCACGGTCTCGCCTTCCTCCACGCAGCCCATAGTTCCGTCGTACACCTGGCCCAGTAAGAACTCCGGGCCTATATACATGCCTCCTTCTACATGATCACAGCACATTTCTAGGGGATAGAAAAAAACATCATTAACTGAAATAAGTCAGTCTAACCCTTCTTTGCATAATGGTGGAAATTTCCATCATAACATTGAATGCCCAAAAATTATATAAAAGAACAAGTTCACTTTAATTTGATCGTGTCTGGATACCTTTTTAATGTCCATTGCATAAAAAAACAAACATAGCTGTCAAAAATAAGCAAGTGTCGCTATCAGTAAAACGAGCTTGAAGTTGTCATTCCGCTGTTTGTTGTAGTTGCAATAAACGTATGATTTCGTTTTTAATTTTGTTTCATTATATTTGAGTTTTTATTGCTAAAAAAGTGAAAATGAGTGGAAGAAAGGTTTGTAACATGTGTTTCTGTTATTTTTAAAGCAATTTCTGAAAAAGTTTGCGTTTATTTAAAAAAATACCACATGATACCATCCTATTGTTTTTTGCTAAATTTATACTATAAATATATACTAAGATTTTTTTAACCATTTTTCCTTTAATTTTGAACATGAATTATATCACCTTGATTTATTTCACCAATAAAGAAAAAATCATGCAAAAGAAGTTTTAAATCAGGCTTCGAAATAGATTTTTAAATACAGGTGTAACTTGTGCACCTAAGTTTTTAAATTAGGTGCACAGATAATATTTTAGGTGCACATTTAAAAAAACGTAATATAAGAGCATTAATGTAATGTAAACTATTTTATTAGTTGTATATGTTTGAATATGTTACTAGTATATAGTAAATAAAAATATTTAAACGTTCCTTTATCTGCGAAATTATTACTTCAATTATCATCAGACATTGGTGAGCAATCAGAAACGTCTACTTTTTTTGTCAGATCTTTACCCATATGTTTTAGAGTACATCCTTCTATTTGTATTTTTCCTCATTGCAACATAGCATTTTCTGGATTAAAGTTTTCGCATTGTGTATATTTAGCAATTTAAATTACGTTCCTTTAGAGCGAGAGGTAGATACTAATATTTTGTTCAGGCATCAAAACAACATAAAATACGTTTCCCACTCAGTGCACCTAGAGGGAAAAAATTAGGTGCACAATTTTATTTTCAGGTGCACAGTGCACCCAGGTATTTCGAGCCCTGGTTTAAATTAATAATTGACTTGAAAATATTTGACAGTACGTGGTATGAAAACGTTTGGTTTTTTAACTGAACTGCATTTTGTATTGCTAGACAAAGCCGAGTTTCGGTAGTCTAGAGCGGACAGTTAAAGGGAGAAAACTATGGGATTATCAGTGAAAAATAAATACGTAGAAATACATTCAGAAATTAGATTAATTACAAACATGTCTATTGATTACTTAAGGGAGTCTGGGACTAAAAATTCTACAATCTTCAGTTTTGAAGTTTTTGTTCTAAACTTTTTTCTGTAGGTATACATCGTATTTTGAAATTATTATTGCTATATAATATTTTCAAAACTTTAAAATTTTATTTATTAAAATTTAAAAATGTCAAAATTTTGACGTTGGGCAAAATTGATGTATTGCAAAATATTTTATAATAAATCACTTCATTTTTGCATTAATTAACTTCTAAGAGTTCATACTATAAATTGTCTTCGTGATTTTTGGTTAAAACAATTATAAATTTTTTTTAAATATTTTGTTCATAAACTTTATACAACACATAGTTCGAAAAATTATAGAATAAAAACTAATATATATATACACACACAATTGCTGAAGACAAATTAAAGAAATATATTTGAAAAGTAAATGTTACAAATTTCGTTCATTTATGACAAGTAGTTCTTAAGTTATATCGATTTTTACTAGTGAAATCCCATTTTACACAAAATTAGAAAAAGAGCGTTTAAAATTATTAAGGCTCGTTGGATTTGCAGCTGTCATATTTATAAAAAGTTTAATATTGCCGGTTCTACGTATGGTAGACACAAAATTGAGGTGTCATTTTATTCAGTAAGATCTATACTATTTTTAAGGTAATAATAAAAAAAATGTGACTTTTTTCATATTTTGAGTATCAGACCCCCCTAAAATTTCCAGAAATAATGTGATTGGGCATCTCAGATAAGTTATTAGTTCATAAAGTACGACTCTGTAGGTAAAAGCCAATTTCATACATTTCAACAGATACTGCTAAGGTAGTTCACATTAAGCGGATTATATTCCCGCAGATACTGCTGGGGAAGATGACATTAGGTGGATTATATTTCAACAGATACTGCTAAGGTAGATCATATTGTGAAATTACTATTTTGGTATGAAAACGTTTACTTCTTTAAAGTGTTTATTTCTAGATAAGCCGAGCAGCTGATCCTAGCGAGGCAAACTTTGTGGGATTTTTAAAAAGCAAAAGCAATACTTTTAAATCTTTTCAAAAATGAACTATCACAAATTTGCTAATTGGTTCCTTAAATTACCTGAAATAATGTGATTGGATATCAGAGATAATGCTATTTAGATTATAAATTCATACAGTATGGCAGAACGGATCACACTGCATCAGGTACCATAAAAGTAGATCACAATGCAGCAGATATCAATCAGGTAGATCACATTGTGAAATCCTTATTTTAATAGGAAAGCGTTTGCTTCTATCTCAGTACAGTACTTTCATGCAGGATCGAGTAGCTGCAGCTTAGAGGGGTATATTAAAGGTAGGCAAACTTTGGGATTTTCAGTAAAAAATAGAATGCTTTCATTCTTTCAAAAATTGAACTTAAACTGAAAATTTCGTTTATTAGTATCTGTACATCTTTGGTGATAAGGCAGATCACTTCTTGATAAGTAGTAAGTTTATATGTTGTCATCAATTTGTTTTAACCAATCTCTCTTTTTCGGCACTAAACAGTGAAAATTAACTCTGCAGTGAACTGTCAGTGAAAACTAACTCTTTCTTCCGGCACCAAACAGTGAACTGTAAGTCAGAATCCGTGGTTATGGATTCTGCTATTTGTGGAGCGCCTCTTGACCTGTCACCTAATTTAATGAATAATATCATTCAAAATCACAGAACTGGACTATAAATTGTGAAGACTTTCGCATCATTTTCTCACACCTGTCGGTATGACGAATATAGTCACGCCCACTGTTGTTCCTTTATCAGCAGCTTTACAACCACTTGTGTAGAACAGGTTATGTTGTTTGTTTTTGAACTGCGGACGATGGACGGTTAGACAACATGGGAGAGAGAGAGAGAGAGAGAGAGAGAGAGAGAGAGAGAGAGAGCTGGAGTTAGTAGGTGACGCTTGGTGATCGCGCTGGACTTTGAGGTCAAACACTAATATGCATTATCATATTACTATTAATGTAATGATGTAAATACTGTACACACGATTATCATGTTTTTGGAATAATAAAAACTTAAAAATCTTAGCTGTTGGTAGTTTTCTCCTTGTGTACGATTCATACTGTTTTCACGCTACCGTTTGGGACGATGACACTACAATATATTTAATTCTTTCTTTTTCAATCATACAGCTATGCTGTAGTCCGCTCATGTAGCTTTAGCAGATGACATAAACATTAAATTTTTGCACTTATCTTTCAGGTTGAGATCAGATCAAGAATAACTACAATCGAGACATTTTTTTAGATTATTCTATGGTGGTAAAGAGTAAATCTGGATCTGTTTTTTTTTGTAATAGCACATTCACAACAATCAAGAATGATATTAAGGTTTATTTCTCGGAGCATGAACCTGCGCCAGGAAATGTGAAATTGCTAATTTATAGCAGTTTCCAGAGAACTTATAAAATTGTAAGATGGATTCAGAACTTACCGTAATCTATCTTTGGTTGTTGATTCGAGTTTGGAATTCTAAAGGGACAGGTAGCTATGGTGATGGGAAAGTTCATGTGTAGGTCGTCGCCAGATTTTTCCATTTCCACCCACACCTACAAAAGAAATAGAATCGTACTTAAAATTGTGTACAGAGGAGAGCTTCAATGAATTCAAAGAAAAGACCTTCAAAGTTATGAATGCATTAAATTATAAGTGTATTTTTTAAGTAGTAATACAGCATAAAAAAATTTCATGTTAAAGTGTTGCTTGATACTTTTCTGGTAATATTGAGAGAAATCTTGATAGTTAAAAATGAAATTTTGAAATCTTGTCACTGAACACCTGACTAAAATGATTATAATATCTATCATTTTAACTATCATTAATGAGATCAGACCATTTGAAGTCAGAGTTGCTTTATTCAGACCATTTTATTTATAATTTGTGAGCTTCATACACTTCTCAGCTAGTGGAAATCTTGATGAGAGAGTACGAAAATGTAAGAGGAATTGAAAGGAAATGTTTATTAAATCTTAGAGGAAAGTTTAGATTTTCGTTCGTTCTGATAGATGTCTGCAGGTTAGATACTGTTAAGATCACGATGAAACAGACTATCTGAACGCTTGCTAAACACTTACCCAATGGTGTAGACTTCAAAGATGGAAGCGTCATCGAAGTGGTTTGCATGAATTTTTCAAATTTATTTGTGATCACCAGTTACCAGAAATTAGAAAGCATTAGCTGTTATCAACAGGATTTCATGCAAGATGATTAAATAATTTTTTCAACTATTCATAACCATCCTCAAGTAAAATGATTTTATTTCTCTTATTTAGCGTAATTCGAGTTAGTAAGCAAAAAATATACTACTAGGGAGATGAGAAATATGTAAATAAATTTCCTAAGAAGGTCCATGACACATTTACGTGCTTAGAATAATAAAACGGAAATTTCAAGAGTAGTGAATGAATCAAAATATTTTATTTATTACTCAGATTTGGCCCTGCGTTTATGCTTCAACCTAATAGTAAGAGTAAAGTTTACGATTACCAAAAATTTTACAACTCTTGGTACTGCACTTCATTATTACCAACACCGTAAAATTTACAATTACAGATATTGCTAAGTATACCACTCAGGAGAAAAAAGTCTGGTAAATATCCAATTCAGAGTCTCTTTATAACCGTATTAAATATTGTTATGATTTTGACACATGTCTCCATCGTATACTTCATTTCATCTATGCTAGAACTAATCTGGGGCAAGTCAAACATTTTTCTTAGTATCTTACAGCAATGCTAGAAGAGTTCATGAGATACAATGAGGTAGCAGCTTTTTTGTTTCAATTTTACTATGTTAGAGGATGAAAATCCATGAAAAATGACATATATATTATTGAAATTGGAAAACTATTCCCCGATATATTAATTTTTTAATTTCGTTTTCGGTATTGGCGGGAAAAACAGGAATTTCGTAATGGCTGCTCTGTGACGTCACAGCGCATAGTAACCCACTGCGCCGGCCTGGCTATGGTTGTTTATAACTTGGACAAGTTTATAACTGTTTATAATTTGGACAAGTTCAGTAATGATACTTAGTGTAAAAGGGCTTTATGCATTTCTAAAACCTTTTCCCGAACTCTTCGAATATTTCTGTTCTGCATAATATTTTAAATTATTAATTGAACCTTTCACTTGTTTATTTTTTATGATTGCCCTTTTGTAAACAGTATTTGTACTAGTGATTTGTTGGTTCATGAAGTACTTTTTATAAACAGTTACTATCTTATTTACTGCTGCTTATGAAATAAATTGCGAATTAGATTACAAGAGCGATTGCGAGTGTACAGGAATCATAGATGAGAGATGTAAACAAAAGCTCAGCTATGCTCAATGACGTCACATCCAATGGCGGCCTGTTTTCGGATCACGTGACTTTGTTTCGTTTTCAACACAATTAAAATTGATTTTATAATAATTTCAAAATTATTTTGAAAGTTCAAACGCAATGTTTAAGGATTTTTAAACTTAGAAATACTAGAAAAGATCATTTGTAAGCAAAACCCTCGCACATGCAAATACCTTATTGCAAGCAGGGTGAAGCTAAACTTTCTGGAACCTGTAGCAAATGAGGCAGATGCCGCCTTTTATAAAAAATCATGTATTTAAAATACTATAAAGTATACATGTTTAAATTATATAAAATATACTAATTAGTACCATATTAATTTTTTTAATAAATTACTGTTCACAATAATAACTATTGATCGCAAATTTTTAAAGACTGCATAAAAGCTATCAAAAGATTGAGATTTGTTAAGGGCTCCAGCCAATGGATCTCCAGGACAAGTAAAGGAGAGCGGGGTGCTAGCTCAGGTGTTGCCTCGTCATCTGACCGTGGTTCAAAATTACGTGGTGTTGCCTTCAGATCTTTTCCTTGGGGGATTGATCCCAGACCGTCGTCAATAGTCGTTGTGTTACTCTAATACGACGTTAGTTAAAATTACCTTACCTTAACAGGACAAGTGAACAATGGGACTTCCTGTCTCGCTTTGTGCTCTTAAGACGTTTATGAGGTGAAAATATTTTTGCTTTGTCAATTTTTTCTTTTCTAAATAGCAGTAAGGTTGTTAAGGTTGAAATGAAGGTTGTTAAGTTTTTAAAGTTGCATGATTTTAAAGATGGAATGATTGAAAACATTCATTTTTTTCTCTCACATGACATTGGACAATACTTCTAACGGTACGAAATTATGCTTCAATCTTGAAAGGTAGTTGGTAATTTTTTTAGTTAACGTCGTACTAGAGCAACACAATGGGCTATTGACGACTGTCCGGGATCAATTTCTCAAGGCAAAGATCCTATGACAACACCTTGTAATTTTGAACCACAGTCAGATGACGATGTATGATTGAAATGATTGAAATATATATACATATATATATATATATATATATATATATATATATATATATATATATATATATATATATATATATATATATATATATATATATATATATATATATATATATATATATTCATTTTTATTATATATATAAATTATATGATTGAAATATATATATATATATATATATATATATATATATATATATATATATATATTCATTTTTATTATATACAGGGTGGTCCCGAATTCATGGTACAAACTTTAATGGTAGGTACAGGACATTGTAACAATGATTTATTGTATAGGAATGTATAGTCGCAAGTGACGCGGTGAGGCGTAAACAGGGGAAATAAAAGGAAAGAGAAATGGGGTGATCGGTTGGTATCATTGCCGGTAGAGGGCAGTAGATGTCTAGCCGCTGTTGAACATGATGCATCGCAGTAGGGAAAAGCGCCATTCACAATTGTGCTGCCGTAGACGATGGGTGACTTTACGTATGCAGAAAAAGCAGACATGCATTACATGTACGGCCGTGCAAATGGTAACGGCAGAGCTGCGTTACGAATGTATCGCGTGGAGTATCCTGATCGACGAATGCCGGATCATAGAATTTTTCAACGGTTACATCGTCAACTTTGTGAAACAGGTGCGTTCGACGTCAACAGACATGGCGCTGGTCGAGTAAGAGCTGTACGCACTCCAAGGCTGGAAGAAAGCATCTTGAACATTGTGGCTGATAGACCCGAGTCAAGCACAAGAACTGTTGCGCGTGACGTAGGTGTGAGTCATCAGACTGTATGCAGAGTGTTAAACGAAAATCGCTTACACCCCTTCCATTTTCAGAAAGTACAAGCATTGAATCCGGCAGATTATCCTCGCCGCGTGAACTTCTGCCTGTGGGTGATGCAGCAATGTGCGTTGCAGCCGGATTTCGTAGATTATGTGCTATTTACAGATGAAGCGACATTTTCACGCGAGGGTGTCTTTAATGCGCACAATTCCCATGTGTGGGCAACCGATAATCCACATGCAACTCGTCGACATGCGTTTCAACAACGTTTCAGTATTAATGTGTGGGCTGGTATTGTGAACGACTTTTTGATTGGCCCATACTTACTACCCACGCGGCTCACTGGCGGAAGCTATCTTATTTTTCTGAAAGAAGTGTTACCACAACTGCTGCATGATGTTCCGATCGCCATTCGTAACCGCATGTGGTTTCAGCACGATGGGGCGCCAGCACACTTCAGCATTGATGTACGGAATTACCTGAATGCCACGTTTGGTACTCGATGGATTGGGCGTGGTGGACCAGTCCCTTGGCCACCCCGATCTCCCGATTTATCGAGCCTCGATTACTTTTTATGGGGACATCTAAAGCATCTTGTTTATGAGACTCCAGTTGACTCAGATGAGGATCTCGTCGCTCGCTTATCTGTAGCTGCTGCAGGTGTGCGTGAAATACCAGGCATCTTTGAACGTGTACGCCAATCGCTCCACCGACGCTGTCAAGCATGTATCGATACTGGTGGACGCAATTTTGAACAATTACTGTAAACATGACACTTGTCAACAACGCTTTCAATAAAATCTTTGTTTTTCCTTTCGGCCGTTATTTCCCCTGTTTTCGCCTCACCGCGTCACTTGCGACTATACATTCCTATACAATAAATCATTGTTACAATGTCCTGTACCTACCATTAAAGTTTGTACCATGAATTCGGGACCACCCTGTATATAAATGATATGATTGAAATATATATATATATATATATATATATATATATATATATATATATATATATATATATATATATTCATTTTTATTATATATATAAATGATATAATTGAAATGATTGAAATATATATATATATATATATATTTATTTATTTATTTCAAACAAATATATTTTATATTTATATTCCCAAAAGGTACTGGCGCTCGGGCCTCTACCCCTTAGCTAATCCACTGATCGTGAGGTATTGTTCAATAATCACCGTAAATGGTATTTACTTTGAGAACATAGTATATCTGTAGCAGTCTGCACACCCCTATGAGTGTGGGTGGCATGACGGGGACTACGAGGCTGGAGGAACTGTCGAATTTGGACCTCGTGTTGGGACTAATGGGGTCGCCCCTGTATTCCAGCACCGTGTGGTTAACTTCTTTCGTCATGCCCAACACGCCCCGATCGATGAAGAACTCCACATACTGAAAGAGAAACTCAACTGTAGGAAATAATGATAAAATCAACTACTTTTATAAACAGGACCCTATTTAAGGTGACCGGTGTAGTTCTATTACCGCAATCTTAAAATGGGCAAATCTTAAGGCACATTTTCTTTGAATCTGTTATGTGTGTGGATTTGAATTTTATTATGCAGGTTATCAAGTGGACACTTATATACTATACTTTAACACAGGGATTAAAATATTTTTTTTGAAGTTTTGATATTCTTTTCCTTTAACTCCTATTTTTATTTTGAAAAATTACCAATTTTCATTTTTTTCACCAATTAAAATTAACTTTTCTGAGCAGATAGAAAAAAATTTCTAGGTTAAAATATGTTATAAGGTATGTTACACTATTTTTATATTATATGTATGTTACACTATTACAAAAAATTTTATGCTTGTTTGAATAGACTTTGAAAAAATGTTCCTTCTATGGAAAAAAATCCATATTATGAAACATTGAAGTTTAAAGCATAAAATTGACCCTACTTCAGGTACGTATTTTTCAAAAAATTATTTAAATTACTACTACTCAACCTGTCTCTATAAATAATATATCATTTTAAACAGAATTGTATAAACATTTATTTAAATGTATTAAAAAATATTCGAAACTTTCAAAGATTTTTGTGCATTTGTCTCCTTAATATATTTACACATTCCACGTTCAACTATCGATAGAATATCTTCCCTCAGGGACAAAATGTTTTGGACGAATTCTGTGGGAACATAAATCTCAGATCATGTTCATTTCTAACATGATGAATGATCAAAGGAAATTATCGTCCTTGACCCCTATTGCCTATCAGACGGGAATTTCAATATAGAGATCCTTATCTCTGTTTCATATAGTAAGCATATTGAACGTTGATGAGTTAGTACCTATTTCATTCCCTGATTAGATGATGCGTTTGAATCAGTATTTCATTTATTTCTGATTTATTTATTTTATTACCTGGTTAGAAGATGCATTTGAATCAGTAGTACTAAATATCAAATTCTTGATTAATCGAAATTTGAAGTACAGTCATAAATGACCAAGGGAAACGTTTATCAAATGCATTGAAGGAACGCAATTTTTTTATTTCGTTTCTATGAAGACGTCAAAACTCAAATGACTTTGAATGAATGAGCTGTATTCTTAAATGCATATTTTGACCACGAGGAACTAGTATACTCTTTCGTAATTTTTTTATGACCTTGGAGGATCACACTTGAAGTTTATTGGGTGAAAATTACTTATTGAACCCAATGATTTTGTGTGGATGGGATGTATACTCCATAATACACACAATACTTATATCGGCACGGCATGGAATGATCAACAAAACTTGAATTTCGAAGTCATTTTTGTGTTAGATACCGATGTTCATAAAAGAGATATTTTTCAGTATCTAAATCATAGAATACATCTTCCGCAATGGGAAAAACATTCAAGAGGATGAACAGAATTTCTGACTGTTTGAATGACTACTTGATGTATCAATGTTTAAGACAACTTAACCTCTTGAATAAAGAATAAACCATTAAAACTAAAAACATTTGAAACTTGTAGAAAAATTTGAAAAGCGTCTTAACATTTTGTTACTAGAAACTCTTCCTTTCATAAACTATTTATAGAGCATACCTTAAAAACTTTCTGTTACAATAAGTTTGAACATTAGTGATTTTTAAGTAATCTATTGTCAACTACAGCAGTGCTCCCCAACCTTTTTATCGCCGCGGACCGGATCAAAGTTTGATAATTTTAACGCGGCCCGCTGGAGGGGGGGGGGAGATACGTTGATTGTTTATATTTTAGATTGTTTTGATTTAATAATTTTAATTTAATTGGATTTAAACATGCCTTCAAAATAAAATACAGTAACACCAAAAAATGAATATAATATGATTCAACATTTTATAACTCACTAGAACGCTAAATCAATAAAATAGTTTCCCAACCACAAAAAACCCACGAAGCGCTCGAACACTTTTAAAAGAAAAGACAGGTGATCGTGCACCAACTAGGAGAATGAATGTTTAGGCTCAGTCTCGCCTAAAATCCCCGCTAATGTCTGAAACAAATCCAAAATGACTCTGTTCACGCGCCGTCCCCACAGCTTGAGTTTGGATTTAAATGCAGCTACTTTGTCTGCCAACTTGAAAACAGCTGTCACATTTGTCAAAATTAGAAAATAGAGACATACAGAATTCAGAAATCATAATTGAAGCTCTAGTAACAGAACAAATTTCAAGTTCTGATTTACCGCCTTCTAATTTGAGTGGACATTTCATAGATTAGAACCGCACAAACCCGAGATAAATACACCAAAGTAAATAAAATGGAAATAATTTAATATTTCATGGACGGCCCGGTACCATTTGATCCATGGACTGGTACCGGTCCGCGGCCCGGGGGTTGGGGACCACTGATCTACAGTATTCATAGGAGTCAGTTAAACATTCATCAAAAGAGATACTTGTTGACCCTTCTGTACCTGTACAAGCTTGAGCTTGATCCTAAGAACTTCATCACTCTGGTTATCTATGTCAGCCTTCAGCCGGATACTCTCTCCACAACAGTACGCAGAACGTTCCAGATTGCTGCGGACGCTCACCACACCTCTGCGGCAGCATAAGCAACACGTTGCTCTCTGGTCGGCCCCCATCAATGGTTTCTATAAAGAAACATGTATGCATGATGTAAGAGGATTAAAAATGCGCTTAGAATGACAATAGTAAAATGCTCAGGTGCAGAATTATATTCAGTGTTCTGCAACACAACTCCAAGCAATTGCAATTTTCTGCAGTCATTTTGTCCGAATTTTGAAAACTGCAGTAAAATCAAAAACAGACGTAAAACACAATTATCGGCTAAATATGTATTATATATTTGTAACTAATCATCCAAATTAATAAACTTACTTTATTTAAAACCAAATCATACTTTCAGAATTTCCAATTATGTCGATAACTTTTGAAGTTAATTATTTTGTCATCGACATAGAAGATGTGTTATATATAAAGTGTTAGTGTTAATTAGGGTGGTATAGGGAGGTTGTTCCATAGCTAGAGAAGAAAAAAGGTGTGGCAAGGAGCGTGCTCTACACTGCAGAACATCGTAACTTATGACTGAATAAAAACCGGCCAAAAATTTGATAAAATTAAGGAAAAATTGTCCTGCAAAGGCATTGTTCTGCGACGTACGTCGCGATTTTAAGCACTTTCTGCTCCCGGGGTAAAATGTATTTCCTCATCCCCTGGTAGTTGATCTGGCAGAGAAAGGAACTGATATATTTTAGTACCACTTCACACCAGCAGAATACGGGGCAATCCAAATACAGTAGAAACTGACTAAAGTAGATTCAGGTGTATTGAAGCGGAATGATCCTTATTTAGGTGACGTGAAAAGGTATTAAGAAGCTAACAAAATATTTCTTAGGAAACGACTTTATCGAATTTTTATTTAGGTACTTTCTACCGAATTAGTTTCGGATCGTTCATTTCGGGATTGATCCCAGATCGTCGTCAATAGCCCATCGTATTACTCCAATGCAACGTAAATTCAACAACCTACCCATCTACCCGATTCAGATTTATTTGGATTGACTAGGATACTGTCGGAATGAAGCTATCCTTATAGTATATCCGGCCTGTTGAAGAAGACCAGCTAGAAACAAGGAAGAAACAAGCTGAATCCGAATTCATGATAGTTGAATTGGTTGATGCTGCATTACATTCTCTATTACGAATAACTTTCTCTGAAAATTTTTACAGGTTCACAGGTCTCCAATCAGCTGTTGTTTGGAGCACCCCATAACAAAACCGTAGAGTTGACAGGGGCCTTTTCTATTCTTCAAGAAGTCGAAAAAACCTTTTTTATGAATGCCTCTGAAATTCAATATACTTTTACTAAGTTTACGTTTCCAATTTTTAAAATAGTTGAACACATAAAGAGAGAATTATAAATATGTAACATATGTTTCATAAACTCTGAAAATGTGTTGAACTCCTAAGACATTCATGCAAAAAGGTACTAGCATGAATACTGGGTGGTAGCTTTTGTATGCCACTCAAGAGGTCCCAAGTTCAAATCCCGGTTTGTAACCAAATTGATGCTGGTGATTGTTCCTGTTAGTAGTGGTGGAGTAGGTTATATTTCTGTCGAAAAAATTACACCCAGTCATCGTTTCAAATTATTTATTAATCACATCTTAATTGACTTCAGTTACAGATAGATATAGTGCGTAGTAATTTATCTCTACTGTAAAATGAGATGGCGGTTTTTCGTCGTTTACAAATCAGACGGAATGCTTAGTAATATTTTAAACTGACCCTTCTCAACCTTTATTAGGATATTATATGAGTTTGATATTTTAGCAATCATTCAGTATCAGGTTCCTGTGTAACGTTATTTACTTACAGAGAAGAGCCAACCAATCAGAGAGAAAGCATGATGGAAACATCTGGTCGAATATTCCAATTATGAGTTATTTTAATACAAAAATAGATTACAGTGAGGTGACCAAATTAAGTGTGAAGGCCATCATGGTTTTGAACTATATTATGTCATACTTCCGACACAATTGAAGAATCGTAATACCCCTCTAAGAATATCATAAATATAGATAAAAGCTTGCAAAAATATGGTCTAGTGTGTGCGTGTGTGTTCAAATAATTTCTTGCTCATTTGCTAAACATTTGATTAAGTAAGGTGATTATGTAAGGTTTCTAACGATTATGCCAAAATATACTTAAAAAAATTATATACTTAAAACTACAGCTAGAAAATTTGCGTCGACAGCAGAAGAAGTAATACAATGTTCTGTTAAAAAAAGTTAAGAAACATTTTTTTTGTTGTCGATTTTCTTGAAGCAATTTTTTATAGGAGGAGAATGCTTAAAGAATACTTAAAAGTACAGCTAGAAAATTTGTGTCGACAGCAGAAGAAGTAATAACTTGTTCTGTTAAGAAAGTTTTAAAATATTTCTTGTCGATTTTCGTGACATAATTCCTTACAGGAGGAAATACAAAGAATGCTTAAAAAACTATTTCGAAGTTTCATCTTAGCGTTGCGTTTTATAGCATCTAAATCTGTAGTTCGCACACACAAGCCAGCTGAGATTTAAAACCTCGAAAACAACTAAAACAGTAAAACTGAGAGAAATCCTTGCCTGGTTTTACATCCTTCCTCTATCCAGTTCGTTCTTCACAAAGTGCACTGAACTTTTGTCAGTGAATCTTTTATGGTTATCTTCCCTTGCGTTTTTCTTTTATCTACTTTTGAGCCGTGAAGTTTTCTTTTATTTTATTCAATGGGGTGTCTTTAGTTTGAAGTCTTTATAGGACTTCCATGTGTAACATAGTCAAGCTGTTGTTCATTTTTGATTTATTTGATGATGTAACTGTTACTTCGATTGATGTAACATCGATGTAACTTCGACTGATGTAACATCGTATACCGTCAAAATAAATCACATTTCTAAGATGGGATAACATTTTCATCCTTTATTCTCTTGGGCCTTGGTAGCCTGGTTGTAAGAGTAGCAGATTAGCATTCGGGGTTACGAGTTCGAGACTAGATTCAAACAAAGACGTGTACGTGGAGGCTGGTGAACGTTAAATCTGCCGTGGTCTCAAATGTTCTCACGTTGGTGTGGTGTGAAAGTTTTAAGAAAGGGTTGCCAGCTTTGGTATTGCCCTCGTCATCTGACCGTAGCTCAAAATGACCGGTTCTTTCCCTTTGGAATTGATCGAGGACCGTAGCTCATATCCCGTTGTGCTGCTTTAGTGCGACATAGAATTAGAGAAAAAATTCTTTGAAAATGTGAAATTTTTTCTCATAATATATATTTTATTGTATAATTTTTCCTTTGGCAATGGCATTTGTTATGAATTTGAAAATCAAGTACTCTGCAGAAAGACGGTTACTATAATCAAGCATTTGTTAAGGTCTATTTTTTCTTACTGTCAGTTACGGAGAGGGCTGACTCCCCGATGATCGAACCTGAAAATGTAGCCATGAACCCCAACTCAGGTGGGGAAAGGCAGAATTGTTAAATGTAAAATTTGCAATTTTAAACAATTTCATGCCTTGTAAATTTGGTAGTGATTTTAGCAGCATTAATTCACGGTAATAACAACATTACAATTTTCATCCTGCGAAAAATGTTGTCCTTTGTTTTGGACAAAAAAGTTTATTGAATATTAGCAAAAAGACTTACAGGGGTTGGACAAAAAAATGGAAACACCTTGTGAAATGCATGCTTGAAAATAAATGTTTTTTCGAATTAAATGTACAGGTGGCTCTGGTTTTTTCGCCAACTGACGCAACCTATACAACGTTTTAAATACGCTGCGCAGGTCAATCGTTGTCGGGGCACTGTTCTGAGAAGTTGAAATTGCATCATGTCAGAGCTAACAGACTTCGAACGTGGGCAAATTGTTGGAGTCTTGTTTCCCACTTCTGCCGAGTTTACGTCTGGCGAACGCCATCTCAAGCCTAAAATACAGTCTGCTTGTTGCCAAGAGTAAAACCTGGTGGGGGTTCTGTGATGGCTTGGGCAATCATAACGTGATTTTCTGTGGGCACCATGGTTACTGTGCAAGTTCCAATTAAGGCCAAGGATTATGTGAACATTTTGGCCCATCAAGTCCATCCCATGGTACAAACTTTGTTCCCCAATGGTGATGGTGCCTTCCAAGACGACAAAGCCCCTGTTCACACAGTGGTTTTCTGGGCACGAGGATGATAGGTCCCATCTTCCCTGGCCACCAAAGTAACCAGATCTCAATATATTATTGAATCTTTGTTGTCTACATTGGAGAGTAAAGTGCGTGATCTATATCCACCGCCATCATCGTTACCTGAACTGGTCACCGTTTTGCAGAAAGAATGGTTAGATTCCCTTGGGAAGCATACAGGAACTGTATTTCTCCATTCCGAGAAGACTGCAAGCTGTTTTGAATGCTAGCGGTTTTTCTACACCATATTAGGCAAGGTTACATGTTCTTTAGGTGTTTCTATATTTGGTCCAACCCTTGTAACTGGTAATGGTAATTAACGTCGCCCTTGAGAAACACTAAGGGTTATTGCCGAGTGTCCGTCCCATGATAACTGTGAGCTGGGACGGACACCTTGTGACGCTTAAGCGGGGGCCGTGCAGGCTGTCGGGGGACTCGAACCACGTCTTGGATAACCTGGATCATTTAGCGCGCCTCCCACATGCCCGTTTCTTCATTCGTCTCTCATTCGAGGCTTTCTCCCTGCCAATCCGCTGTGGGTTTTCGGTAACTCGGTACCGAGGGGTCTTCCATGAGAGAGAGAGAGAGAGAGAGAAACGGCTCAATTAAACTCTGAACAACCGAGCTTTCAACTGCAACAGCTAACTAATGCTATAGTATTATAATATACAGAGCATATATCATTGTTTATCTGGAAAAGCATGTATGTTACGTTATTACATGAAATAAATAAACTATCCTTGTACAAATGACACTGTTTTTTTAAGCCCTTCCGCCCAAATCAAAGTACCAGATTCTCAGAAATTTCTCGATCACTCTACGTTCCTGCCCATCTCTGCATACAGAGAGGGGAAAGAAGCATAGAAATGTACAGAGGCACCGTTGCGAGCCCAATAATTTTATTATACTTATTTCTCAGGGACATATGAAAAACATCTTGAATCGAAATCATTTTGCGTACATCGGCACCCGCGGGCCAAAATTGTGGATAGCGTATCACTTCAACTTTGTAGGTGCTTGCAAATGATTATTTCTATAAATTTAGGAGATATCTTGAATGTCTGTTATAAACATGTATATTCACTAAAACTGCATTATTTTCTGAATAAAATAACAATGAAATCACGAAGATAAAACATACTTGAGAAATCTTACTGTTCTAATGCTTTTTGTGTTCCTATTAGTTTTTATACATTCATTTGAATCTACACAAAACTAATTAAGATTTATTAATAGGATACATTAATAAAAAATATAGCAATTTGAAAAAAATTGGCACAAAATAGTAAATGGTAAACTTATCAATAAATGAATAATGGTATCCAAAAAAAGGTAAAGCTATCAATAAGTTACCAATTTTGTTTTAAAAGAAAGGCAAAATATTTACGTATTTCCCGGAATATTCTATTAGAAAACTGACGCATGCTGTTACAAACTTAACATGCCAAAGTGGAACGCAATTATTAAAACAGTTCTTATTTTCGGTAACTTGCATGGAGGGAGGGGTTAAAAAAATGCTCTCAATTCCCTTTAAAAGGCAACATTCTACGTGCATCTAGCTCGCTGTATCGACAAACCTCTCTCAAAAACACTCTCTGTTCTATTCTCCTCCAAAAAGTCTTGCATTTATTTGTATCCAAACAGCGAGAGAGAGAGAGAGAGACTAAGAGTTATCCGCATTCTGATTCAATTTGGACGAGAGTCGGAGAAAAACTCCTCCCAATCGATGAGAATTTTCTCCATGCTTGATTCTGCTCGTTTTCTCCTCCCATTCGATATTCGATATTCAGACGCACGGCCTCCCCTCCTTCTACTTCTGGGATTAAATTTATTGACCCGGGTCCGGTGGAATTGAAATCACGTCTGACGGATTCAATGCGTACCAAATGAAATAACAGAGGATTCGCGAAAGAACGCTGCTAGTCACGCCCGTGCGGAATGCGAATTGGGTCACGATGGTGAAATTGGGGAGGTGTTCTTTGCATCTCCGTTGCAGTGTCTTAATTGAATCTCATAGGTACACGCGATACAAATATATATCTTATTATTAATAATATATATATATATATATATATATATATATATATATATATATATATATATATATATATATAAAACATAAAACATACAAAATAACAGAGTAACATAACACACACAAAATAACCAAAAATAACCAAACAGCCGGGGTGCATTAACCAGAAAGCTAAACTCGAAACTACCGTTGCAGTAGAAAGCTGACGCTGCAGACATAGAATGGTAAGCAATATAATTTCAAAAACCCAAGAATTTCCAAAAAAAAAATTTCAACAAAAGTCTTAAAGAATGATAAAAAATGAAGAAATGTTAGGGGATCATCAGGGAGGAGCCTGACCCAAACAACATAAAATGGTGTTTTCTACATATGAGCTGCATTAGGCTGAAAAAATTGCTCATACACTCCTCCAAACACCACCAAAAAGCAAGTAAAGCAAAAACAAAACAAAATACCAAAACAGAGCAGGAACAAAACGAAATCAAACCCGAATCCGTTCGGGTATTAAATATACAAAGTATGGTGTTAGCATATAGTTAGATTGTGTAATTGATGGCATTTGGTGGTAATTTTTAGGCTTGTTGTTGTTGTTCTCCCGGCTACGACTTCGGGTTTGATTTCATTTTGTTTCTGCGCTGTTTTGGTATTTTCTTTTGTTTTACTTGCGTTTTGGTGGTGTTTGGGGGAGTGTATGAGCAATTATTTCAGCCTAATGCTGCTCATATGTAGAAAACACCATTTTATGTTGTTTGGGTCAGGCTCCTCCCTGCTCCCTGATGACGCCCTGATCCACCAACATTTCTTCATTTTTTATCCTTTTTTAAGACTTTTGTTGAAATTTTTTTTTTGGAAATTCTTGTGTTCTTGAAATTATATATATATATACGCTGCATTTAAAGTACTAAAACCAAAATTCCTCTTTCATGGGGTGTATAGTAAGTGAGTTATAACCTCAACATAAATGCAACTTTTTGCATAAATGCAACCACCTGCAACTTTTAAAAATATAGTTTAAAATTAATTAATATCAAATTACTATTTCATTTTTTTCTCTTTGAATCAATACTTCGATCACGTGTGTCTGACCTTGCGAACGCCGAAGTATTGCGGATCAAACAAGTTCATGGTAAGAAGGTGTTCGTAATAAGACGAAAGTGAAATAAATGGCAAGAAATACTTGAACACATTGTTTGGCACTCTTGATATTCCAGAGGAAACTTGCGAAATCGACTGCTGAGTTTGCAAGGTGAGTTTCGATCATTAACATGTTGTTCGCCTTGTAGATGATGTTTTAAAATCTCTGAATGTTCAGCAAAAGGATTTTGCGCTTCTACTATCTGATACAGCACATTATATGACTGCGGCAGGCACAGGTTTTCAATGTTAAAGAAATTACTGGCCAAGGATCGGCCATTCAACGTTCTTCTGTATTTCAGTATGTATTATAATACTGTTGTATACGACTAAAATTGTGAACATATTTTGAATTTTTTTCATCTTTTACGAATAATTTATATTAAAATTTAGTGTATAAAAAAATGCAACTTTAGGAAATGATAAATGCAACTTTTCTATATGTTCTTTAAGTATGTTCTCTCTCTCTCTCTCTCTCTCTCTATATATATATATATATACTAGCCACTGAGTGGCTAGACCGGCGTTGACCATGCCCGTGGTGTAAGGTAGTAACCTGGTGTAAAATTTTCCGCAGATTTCAAATCCGTTGAAATTTTCAATCTATCCAACGATTTTACGAAAACGAACTTAACAATCTCAGTCAAAATGTTTTTTATTTTTTTGTTCTCATTCGCTCAGATGGAAAAGGGCAGAAAAAATGCAATCTGTTTACTTTTGGAAAGAGAAAGTTCACAATGACGTCACAGTCTCTCTTGCAAAATATAAGATACATTCAATTTAAAAATTATTTATTTAAAGAAAATCATAATTTTAGGTATGTATCTAAAGTAAAATTTTCCGCTGATTTAAAATACGTTGAAATTTTTACTCTATCATTAAGGGTCTAGGATATAGAAAAAAGAATTAAGTGACACCAGCTGAAAGATTGTTTGTTTTTATCGTCTGACAGAAAAATCATTCATCCGCGCAAAATCAAAATGGAAACGTAAAAAATAAATTTAGAATCTGATCTCTATTATCAACACCTCCTATATCAGGTGTTGCTTGTATGCTGTTGCATTCAATAATGATTAAATTTCATTAAACTCATTTAAAAATGTTCTAGATTGAATTTTAAAATTCGCCTCGATCATAAAATTGCAAAAAATTCGGACTACCTGTGTGCCAAATCCCATTACTGTAAGTGCCATAGATTCGTCAGGACTTTGATCACAAGAAACAAGCAAACACTTCCTTTTATAATATTATATATATATATATATATATATATATATATATATATATATATATATATATATATATATATATATATATATATATATATGTATATATATATATATATATATATATATATATATATATATATATATATATATATATATATATATATATATATATATATATATATATATATGTGAACAGCAAAGAACCAGACAGCCGTGATGCAATCAAGCAGTAAATGAAAGCACGCCGAAACTGCAGACACACAGCAGCAAAGTATTTTAAAGAACAAAAGGAAATTTAAAATAAGCATAAAAAAAAGAATTTGAAAAAGTAATGAAATTAAAAAAAAAAAGATATTTTCGACACTCAAAGTGTTGATGTATCAGGGCCAGGGCGTCATCAGGGATGAGCCTGACCCAAACAACACAAAAATGGTGTTTTCTACGTATGAGCAGCAACATGTTTAAAGTTGATCATACACTCCCTCAAACACCATTAAGAAGCAAACACACAAAACAATATCATTTTTAAACCACATAAAAAGAATAAAAAGAAAACGAAATAAAACCCACAACAGCAGATGCTAGACCTGTGATACTAAGCCTGAAGACCGCCATCAAATGTTAATGTGTCTCTATTTCGTGAAACAAAGCTATAGGATTAATGACAGTTAAACTTAATACATTAAAACTATTCAAAAATTAAATGGTAGTGTTCGTATACAAAAATGATGTTCGTGTTTTGTTATCCAAAACCGAGTGTTCCGATTTCTATTTTAAGAAAATCGTATAAAAATTCGTGTTTGTCTCCAACCCCAATTTTGAAAATAAAATTCAAATACATTATAATTAAATTGATAGGCAACTAATACGCTCCAGAAGTAGTAAGTAAATATTAATCATCGGTTAAATAATTGTTGATATTATTAAATCTTTCAAGAATAGTATTAAACTAGGGGGTCTGCCCCCTGCTCGCTAACGCTCGCCAACCCCCGGAGGATTGCTTCGCAATCCTAATTGGTTCGCTGCGCGAACCTATGCTCGCTTCGCTCGCCTCAATGAAGACGTGTCCTAGCATAAGGGATTGTTTACAAAATATGTTACCAAAAAAATGTTTAAAAAATCTAAATTTGCTGTATTACAGAAAAAATACGTACAGTATCTCTAAAATCAGAATTCAAATGAAAACTTTGTGCAAATTTTGACTCGAAATGTGAGCGTTGCTTTGGAAATTGAATACCCAGCATGTTGTTTGTGTGTACATTTTCCCAGCACTCAAACGACCCACACTTTTTCATTGAGTTTGTTGCCGAAAGTTGTAGTGCAAGCGTCTTGTTGAACTATAATTGTTGGCACTGAAAAGGACCGTTTTTTAAATGGCCCTGAAAAGATCCTCCGCTTTCTTTGATTTCTATTATAAACTAACTGCAACAGCTCATTAAAATTTCCTATTTTTTTTCAATAAAATTTCATCCGATAACGCTATAAATTCAATCGATGCGCGAGACTTCGCGATAAACAAACAAACCGTACAGTGTTGCCAAAACGCGATTACAAATAACGTCTTTTTTGCGTGCCACGTAAGAGAATTATATATAAGATAAAGGAAAAGGGTATTTATTATGGAAAAGGTGTGTTGTAAGAGAAAGTTAGATTCAGAGTCATAAAGCTATCTGAAAATGCACCAGTTGGCCAGCAATTGTTTTATAATAAATTTGTTAGACAGTTTAAAGTCTCAGTCGTTTAATATAATAACTGTAAATTTAAAAATCATTATGTTTATCGTAGATATCAATATCAGTTTTGCTGTTCGAAACAGAAATATTCAAGAAAAGAAAGTCAACTGTATTATTAAAACTAATTGGGTCAGGTCCTGATGACTACCTGAACCACCAACACTTTCATATTCGAAAAATATATAGATGTATAGATTGCTCCTCTGATCTTACCCCCTAAGCAAATGTGTGTTATGTCATCTGATGCGTGTCACACTATCTCCAAATGCAATTAAGGCTTGTAAATTAATTTACAAGCATTGGACTTTGTTACGTTCGAATCTCAAAGGCATTGTCCCGCATTGTCCGAATTGGAGTGACATCATCCAATATCGTGAAATTTTTACGCAGCGTGAAAATATTTAGGATTTTACATTTATACAATTATGTTCTACACATGTTTAACATAAAGTATTTTCGAGAATTTTTCTGTCAAATCGTGTAATTGTAAGATTTTTAATTCAAATTTCATGAAATTTGGAATTTTTGAACTGTAGAAAGTCTTTAATTCGCTTCTTAATTTTTGAAATGTATTATATACTAATTCCATTTTATTAAAATTTTATTTTGTGTAAGGCATACACATAACACATAATAAAAAATATGTGTTTAAATATATTTTACTATTAGTTTATAGTTCCGTTTGAATATACGTGAGGGGTTTAAGGTATCCGACCCTTCACGTATAGTAAACGAAGAGAGAGGAAACAGGAGAAAAACTAATCTGACTTAAATATTAATTTGGTTGGTCGCGCTGTTTTGGGATGGTTGGCATTAATTTTGTAATACAAGCGACCCGATGAATTCGTGTAATATGCCAAGCACTGCCACAAGTTACGAAAGAGGTTACTAAAATACTATATTTAGGTTTTTAGGGAATAGGTAGAAGGATATAATTTTCGAAGGTATATGGATCATGAATTCTTAATGGCAATACAAACTATAAGCAGTAGTCAATAAAGTTCAAACTAAGACTAAAAAACTTGCATGTGAGAATTGACTTCAACCATCCATTAAATTTTTTTTACTGATCTATCATCTTGATTACAATAATCAACTGCCTTTTGATAATTTATTTTTCCATTGAAATTTCAAAGTATTTTGGTCAAGATCAAATGTTCCGAGTTTCCGAAAGCAATCACAATACTTAAATGCATGCCTTAAATTATGAATAAAACATATTTAGTAAAATTTATTTACACATAAAATTAATTTAAGAGTAAAATTAGAGTTAAGTTCATTATGATAATAATCACAGAATTAATTAAAAGCAAAATGCCCTGGGCACAATGGTAATGAACTGCTGATTCTTGTAAAAGCAAAAAAAGTCATTTTGTGTAGTAGCTTCTCTGTGAGTTAGTCATTTAAGACGCATGTGAGTACCAAATAGATGGGTTTAAAACGAAAACAAACAATTTGGAGACAATGCTTATTGAAATCAATAGACTGTCGAGAGAGAAAGAAATTCGCGATTGAATCGATGAAAATATTTCCTTAGTGATGAAACTCTATCTAACTACAAAAAGAAAGATTGAGAGAGATTCGATAAAGTTTGCAGCGAGTTGCATTCTACCATTTGAAGGATACATTTTTGAAGAGGGAGGGAATGTGTCTTCCATTTTCAACGGATAAATCAGATTTTACAGTAGCTAAAGAGAATAGTTTGTCTTTTCTTTGATCGTTTTTCGCTACCCGGAGGTCTTAGATAGACAAGACATAGTTAAATTTAAACATAGGATTTAAATGACCTAAAGATTTTGTATTTCATACTTTGATTTATGTGCACGAAAGTGGCCGTGGTAGCTCAGTTGGTAGATTCATGGTTTTGAAACAGAAGGGTTGCAGTTCGAAACTCAAACCAGCCAAAGACTGTCATGTACGTGAGGGCAGGTGTACATCAAATAAATGTCTTCGCATCGGAAAGGTGTTGAGGTTTGGGGAGTTGAGTGCAAGTTCAAGTGCTGATCTCGTCATTTGACCGTGGTTTAAAATTACTAAGTGTTACTAAGTGTACGCCGGTTGTGTTGCTCTATTGTTACGTAAATCCAACTACCTACCTATCTTTGTTCAACGATGGGTTAGAATCGAAATTAGTTTTTTATGAAACTTCTGAAATATCTAGCTGGAACTTTTTGAGAATTTAGTTCTTGGTCAAATAACGAATAACTTCAATACTCCACAAAACAATATGGGAAAACTAATCAATTGGATATGAAAAGTTCTCGTGGATGCTTTATGTTTCACTGTTCTGACGAATTGTACATTGACGTGCTAAAATTGTTAAGTTAATCTTCTAAATCACACATAAAAAACAAATTAGTGATTTCCTTCTAGTATGTTACTGTAATGGGGAAATGATACACCGGGCGAATTTGATTGAATGATTTGTAGTAAATATTTTTATTTCAAATTTTGTAAGTTCGTATGAAACCTGCAGTCAAATATCAATAATCAATTTAAGAGCATCTGACAAAATACAGCATACATCATTTACCTTTTATGAAAAAATTTCTTTCTTCGATTATTCAAGGGACAAGTGTTTGGACTTTTTAAGTACCTCATTTTTTATATAACTTTTGAAAACAACTAATTACTGTCAATCCTTTATTAATGTTCTGATAATAAATATTAATTTCACATAAAAAGGTACTACTATTGTCTTTTTAAGATGTACCGTGTAACTTGTTGTTATAAATGTAACTTTTTCCTTTCTCTGCTGCAAAAGTTTCTCATATTAGCATAGTTAAAAATAAGATTTAAATGGAAAATAAAAGAGAACATTTCCCATTTTATTCTAATTTCAGCACATCTACTTTAAAATACATACAATATTTTTCACCGGCGAGACTGTTTTCGCTTTCATTGTTTTACAGCAGAGAATTCGTCTTCATAAGTGAACTAGAATAAAGGTATTCGATCTTCTCTTATGTGAAATTTACTTTTTTATGAGCAGTTTCTTGGAAAAGTGTGGTACAACAAATATGTTTCCGGATCCCTCCTGACCACTACTTGTGCTTTAGTGAATGTTTCTGGGTTGGATTCGTTGATTTATACCCATTTGGTTCTCCTGACTAGAGGATGAACTGCTTATGTTGATAACACACTTTTACAAACATATACCCTTTTAATTGAGATTTAATCTTAGTAATGATATTTTAAACGTTGCGTGCAGTATTTCCTTGATCTTAAGCAGTAGTGGAGACGGAATTTTAATTCTGTACAAATTTTTTGAATCACGGTCAGATCACGAGATCAATACTTAAGGTGGCACCCCACTCTCCAAACTTTCACACCACTTCAACATGAGGACATTTGAGGTCACAACAGATTTAAAGGTCACCAACCAACTCTTACACGATGGTCTTTGTTTGGATCGAGTTTAGAGCTTGAAACCGTTTGTTTGCTAATCCGTGACATTACCAACTGAACTACACAAATTCTGTACTGATATCCGAAGTGCAAACAAAGTTTCAAGCTAATTCCAACCACCAACCTCTTCGTCTTTTAGCAACTACAAGGGGTGAACTGAAGACTACTTGTGAAGCAGCACCTCAGTGGGTAAGCCGACACAACTCCCAACAGTGACTAATACCAACATCCATGAGCTTACAAACCGATATTCGAACATGGGACCTACTGGGTTGGAAACGAACGATGTGGTTTATATACCAATTAGGTAGCAGGGGGTTAAAGTTACGAATAAAAAATTTTATGCGAAGTTAAGATCATCAAAATTTGTAAGGTATTTTGACATGTTAGACGTCGTTAAAAAGCGTATTCAAAGACCATCCAAGGGAAAAAGCCGACCAACCGGTATGGTGTTAGCCTCTAGATTGGAAGGATATTAACAAGCGTATGGTGTAGAGGCGGCTGGTGCATCTTAAATCTGTCGTGGCCGAAAGTCCTCACGTTGGCGTGGTGTTGAAGTTTGGAGAGTGGGGTGCCAGCTCAGGTGTTGCCTCGTCATCTGACCGTGGTTCAAACTTACGCGATCTTGTCCTCGTTAGTGGTTTGATTCCGGATCGTCGTCAATAGCCCGTTGTGTTAATCGAGTACGACGTTAATTAAAATTACCTTACCTTACCAATTGAAAAAAAACGCTATTAACTACAGTAATGAATATATGTCTGCAATGGGCCAAACACCCCATATCGTGAACTGTTGATGGATATTGAGACGCTTTGTTTTCGGATTAAAGTAGTTTCCATTTGTGAAGTGATGCTCCACCTTTTACCCACCGTGTAGTTTAAAAGTGAAGCAATGCTTTCAGAAAGTGTTTTTTTTTAAATTGCAGAGAATAAGACAGACGTTACAACAAACATAACAGAAACTGTGAACAATAACTTGAAAAGTCATTATCCCATCATTTGGCCTCTTGCGTTCCAATACTTCTCCATCTCACCCCATATCGTGAACTGTTGATGGATAATGAGACGCTTTGTTTTCGGATTAAAGTAGTTTCCATTTGTGAAGTGATGCTCCACCTTTTACCCACCGTGTAGTTTAAAAGTGAAGCAATGCTTTCAGAAAGTGTTTTTTTTTTAATTCCAGAGAATAAGACAGACGTTACAACAAACATAACAGAAACTGTGAACAATAACTTGAAAAGTCAATATCCCGTCATTTGGCCTCTTGCGTTCCAATACTTCTCCACCTCTGAAGCTCCACCCCCGATGTGGGCCCTGTTCTTTTCTTCATGTTACTCGCAAAGTGGGCACATTGGGCTGGTAAGAATACCATCATGACAGAGATGGCTCGCCAAGCAATCGTGACTAACATCGAGCCTAAGATAGGCCACTGCTTCATCCCGTGGCTTGTCTGCTATTTTCCTTTCCAAAATTTCCCTCAGCTCTTATGTGAGTCATGCGCCATAAGTTTTTCTCCCCTCTTTTGTTTCATAAATCTACGAATATATAATTTGACAGAATGGTAGGAATAATTTATCTGTAACTTTTGAACTATTTCTATACCCTTTTTTCCAAGTTTATCGGCCTGATCGTTTCCGCAAATGTCACAATGCCTGGGGATCCATTGTAAGATAATTTCATCACCCCCAGTCTTAGTTTTTCCAAGCGAATTTGGCATTCAAGGACTTCCCCGGAGATAGGGCAAGTCTGCTTTCAGAAAGTACGCAGGAGAAAAACTAAAGCACCCTGATTCCGTTATGGTCTTGGGGTGGGGTTTTATGTTTTAATGGTGTTTACCCTTTAACAAACAAAGAGTAAACTCCGAACACTTTGAAAGTGTTGTTTGACTTCTGTCAGCAAAGAATACTTTAATCATTTACACAGGAGGACCAACAAGATTTGATACATTGTCCTACATCTTGAAGTGTAAATAATTTATAATTAAATGTAATTTCAGACCTCATTTCTTATATTCCTTTTCAGAATTAATATTGAGCTAAAAATGCAGTTGCAGAAAGTGTTTAGGCAACTGTATATCAATGTTCTACCCCATTGGACTGTCTAGTCCCATATCTTAATTCAAGAAAATTTAACCCTTTGGGTACAGATTTATTTGAAAAAAAGTAGCTCGGATTATCGTTTGCACATTAGTTACTGTTATATTTTCGTATTATCGTCTGTACACTAATTACTGTTATACTTTCGTATAATTTAGTTTGATGAAAATGGCAACAGTATGAGAGAGATCGCATAGCTTCTAATCTCTGCGTTCATTCCAAAAAAAATAATGTCTGATAACGCAGGCGTGTAAATATTTCTATGTATGGAGTCAGATTAAATAAAGCGTATTTTTGTAGAGAACGATTGAATAATTTGATTCAAGGAGAGTCTCGTAACACCAATCATTCTTGCCATTAACAAGAATGTATATGTTTTATTTTGTACTAGTTTGAATGACGAATTAGACTCGTCACACGTAACTTAGGCAAAACAAGTGCATGACGAGTCTCAGTCGTCAAATGTACCCAAGGGATTAATGGTGTTTACCCTTTAACAAACAAAGAGTGAACTCTGAACACTTTGAAAGTGTTTGACTTTTGTCAGCAAATAATACTTTAATTCTATAACAACAAGATGTGTTACATTGTCCCACATCTTGAAGTGTAAATAATTTATAATTAAAGTTAATTTCAGACCTCTTTTCCTGAATTACTTTTCAGAATTAATAGTCGTGACGAGTCTAATTCGTCATTCAAACTAGGACAAAATAAAACATATACATTCTTGTTAATGGCAAGAATGATTGGTGTTACGAGACTCTCCTTGAATCAAATTATTCAATCTGAGAATGGAGTTGCAGAAAGTGTTCATTGAAATATATATCGATGTTATAACCCCTTGGACTGTCTAGTCCCATTCTTTAATAGAAGAAAATTGAAGGCTGTAAAAAAAATTCATAAAGCTTGAAACTGTTATACACTTTAAAGAATTTATAATTAATGTGTGGGTAGCATTGCATCGACCAATGTTACGAAACTTGGTTCACTATATGCCACATCGTATTGCTGCTGAAAATTAAAGTCAAAGTTTACGCAGCGAAATATTAAAAAAAAAACATCAGACTTTAAGGACATAATCAAACTGCAAGTATATGTAAAAATTAATATTAAGTTTGAGATTGGTAGTGTGAAAGTTTTAATAGAAAATACTTCATTTCTGAATTTGTTAGACAGATTTGTTATAAACTGTATTATGGATAAAAATAATCACCATTTATCACAAGTGGAACAACTGCATTTTCCAAATATTGTACAAACTAGTATATATTTAATCAGGTTAAATTATAAAATTTTATTGAACAGAACAAAAATTGGTAGCCATAGAAAAAACAATATTGAGTAAAAATAGAAAGTTTGCTTAACTTATGCACACGTGTGTAGTTAGAAATATAAATATTTAGGAGTTCATACGGGTCATTCTGAAGAAATGCGCATTGTGGTGTGTTTATTCTTTTTTTATCATTATTCTATCGATTCAAGAGTGCCACAAAAGTAATTCATTCTAGACCTCTGGGGGGGGGGGGAGTGCAAGCCGTTTCCTGTTTTCCATTTCCCTTGAGATTTAGGTCAGTTGTCCGGATGTCTTATGTCGTTTGAACCATCAATTTTTAGGTAATATATTTCCCGAGCACGCCCTAAATAACTTCTTAGATCTTAAAAATCTCTCGGAATCATACGAGGATCGTTATCGAGTTTCGTTTACACCAAGACGTATGTGCTCGACACGTAAAAAAACATACTGTAACCTAAATCACTGCTGACTGAATCTCAACTCTCAAAACAAGTAATGATCTGGAATACTCGTTTTTAGTTTGTCGGTAGTGATCTAATAGAAATAAAATGACAGCGTACAGATGATGCTATTACATTACTTTTTAATACTATTTATTTCTTCCGTAAACAGTTATAAGGACGTTTTGTATTGTATTTGAAATAAAAAAATAAGCGAATGAATACCAATCATTTACAAGATATCTTAAGTCAGAACAGAAAACTTGTATTAGAAGAACCACGTATTTAATACAGTTAACTGTAGGTGAACATTGTGCATCAAAAAATTATTTGTTTTAGCTGCATTTTTGAAGGAAAATTTCTTTAAATACCTCGTTTTTAACAGAGTGTGAGCCGATATGATTAAATGGCGTAGTGCTCATAGGCGATCAGAAACTCAGTATCCATCAATAAAAATAATTAAAATTAAGTGGAAAAAGAAATAAAATCGATAAAACTTGAAGCAAAAGTGACTATGTTTTTAAGATAAATTTGAATGAGATATCAGTTTCTATTTAAACCTCCTTTAATTTAACCACAAAAAGTCAATCATGAACTGCTGATGTCAACTACTTTCAGCATCAAATGATTTCTTGCTATGATTGGTTAATTTAATGGTGTTTGTCATGCGCAATGGACCTTCAGTACAGATTCTTCTCCCTTATTACATGCTTCCTACTGAGACCAGCATCCAGACCAAAAAATATGCACAGTGGACTATTACACCTGATCTTTCTCTTCCTGTTTTCTTTCATTTTCAAGCCTTTGTAAAAGACAGCTTCATTTCCCTTGTAAAATACATACAGCTTTGGCTAGCAAGTCTCAGATCATCCACAGTAGGGATGCGGCATCGATGTCAATGTTTCCAAAATATCGATGTTTTTTATAAAACATCGATGTATTGGAGCCGATGCTTTTGTAACATCGATGTTTATACTTGTAGATGTTTTATATTTAAATTAAAAAAATATCATTATAAAAAACTAAAAACATAACCAAGTAGCATAATTTTTATAATCAGTAAATTGAACATACTTTTAGACCAAAGTGGCCAAGGGTGAATGGTCTGAAAAGTAGGGATGCGACATCGATGTCAATGTTTCCAAAATATCGATGTTTTATAAAAAACATCGATGTATTGGAGCCGATGCTTTTGTAACATCGATGTTTATACTTGTAGATGTTTTATATTTAAATTAAAAAAATATCATTATAAAAAAATAAAAAAAATAACCAAGTAGCATAATTTTTATAATCAGTAAATTGAACATACTTTTAGACCAAAGTGGCCAAGGGTGAATGGTCTGAAAAGTAGGGATGCGACATCGATGTCAATGTTTCCAAAATATCGATGTTTTATAAAAAACATCGATGTATTGGAGCCGATGCTTTTGTAACATCGATGTTTATACTTGTAGATGTTTTATATTTAAATTAAAAAAATATCATTATAAAAAAATAAAAAAAATAACCAAGTAGCATAATTTTTATAATCAGTAAATTGAACATACTTTTAGACCAAAGTGGCAAAGGGTGAATGGTCTGAAAAGTAGGGATGCGACATCGATGTCAATGTTTCCAAAATATCGATGTTTTATAAAAAACATCGATGTATTGGAGCCGATGCTTTTGTAACATCGATGTTTATACTTGTAGATGTTTTATATTTAAATTAAAAAAATATCATTATAAAAAAATAAAAAAAATAACCAAGTAGCATAATTTTTATAATCAGTAAATTGAACATACTTTTAGACCAAAGTGGCAAAGGGTGAATGGTCTGAAAAGTAGGGATGCGACATCGATGTCAATGTTTCCAAAATATCGATGTTTTATAAAAAACATCGATGTATTGGAGCCGATGCTTTTGTAACATCGATGTTTATACTTGTAGATGTTTTATATTTAAATTAAAAAAATATCATTATAAAAAAATTAAAAAAATAACCAAGTAGCATAATTTTTATAATCAGTAAATTGAACATACTTTTAGACCAAAGTGGCCAAGGGTGAATGGTCTGAAAAGTAGGGATGCGACATCGATGTCAATGTTTCCAAAATATCGATGTTTTATAAAAAACATCGATGTATTGGAGCCGATGCTTTTGTAACATCGATGTTTATACTTGTAGATGTTTTATATTTAAATTAAAAAAATATCATTATAAAAAAATAAAAAAAATAACCAAGTAGCATAATTTTTATAATCAGTAAATTGAACATACTTTTAGACCAAAGTGGCAAAGGGTGAATGGTCTGAAAAGTAGGGATGCGACATCGATGTCAATGTTTCCAAAATATCGATGTTTTATAAAAAACATCGATGTATTGGAGCCGATGCTTTTGTAACATCGATGTTTATACTTGTAGATGTTTTATATTTAAATTAAAAAAATATCATTATAAAAAAATAAAAAAAATAACCAAGTAGCATAATTTTTATAATCAGTAAATTGAACATACTTTTAGACCAAAGTGGCCAAGGGTGAATGGTCTGAAAAGTCGGGATGCGACATAGATGTCGATGTTTTATAACAACATTGATGTATTTACTATAGATTTATTGGAGCCGATGTTTGTTTAACATCGATGTTTTAACATTATAGATGTTTTTACGCTGTCGATGTTTTATTTTTGAATGAAAAAAGCACCGTAGTAATTAATAAAAATAACCGTGTCACTAAGTATTCGTTTAGTGATGGCGATATCTGTCTCATCAGAAAGAGTTTTTTCCCTAACTGGTGGGATAGTTAGTGGGAAAAAAAAGTCGACTTAAGGTCTAAAAAGTTAACAAACTTCTTATTTTACAAACTGCAAATAACAAATATTGGGGTATATAATAATTATAGGCCTGTTTTTCCCCCACCAGTTGATAAATAATTAATAAAAACTAACAATAATTATTGTTATGTATCTACCTAATTATACTTATAGTTAGTAGTTCCTATATGAAATTGTTGTAAATATTGTTTTCTTTTATACTATTCAATTTGAAAATAAAAGATTTGTTAATTTTTTTGACCTTGTTTTGACAGTTAAAAAAAGTCTTAGTTATAAATTAATAAACACGGCATATGACAGATTAAATCCCTCCCCCGGCGAACATTAATGTTTGAGATTGCTATACCCGTTTTTAGAAATGGGAGGGAGGGGGGGGGAGTTTAAATACTCTGATTTTTAGAAATATCGATGGTTTTTGGTCGATGTATAATCAACATCGATGTTTTAATTTTAAACATCGATGTTTTGCTGTTGTTGTCGCATTCCTAATACACAGACGTAAGGATTGGACGCAATCGCACCTTTGGGGCTACTTCTTAATTTACGACTAAAAATAATTTGTATTTATATTATTGAGGAAAAGAAACAACTGTGCGAATCTCTAGTCTAAAACTAAGCATTATATTTTTTCGGTCCAAACTAGGCATACCCAGTTATCAATGCTACGCTATGCTACTGCTATTATTTCAGTAGTTCATTGGTATGTGAATAAAGAAAACAGAAGCTTGACGAACGAGTAAATGTGATAGATAATGTATGGAGATAATGTCATCTATTGAGCTTATAAAATTCTCAAAGCATAAGTTGTACTATAACATTGAGTGTGTGAGTTCCCTATTTTTCAAAATTATATTAATGCATTGCTGAGAAGAATAAATTTAAATTGCAGCATCATTTCATGAAACTAGACACTTCAATTTTGGAACTGAAACCTTTTCTGTAACTGTAACTTATATGATTAATGACAGTGCTTTCTTATAATACTTTGTATTTAATGTTACATCGTTTTTCTTAATTTATTGATGGAAAATCCAGTTGTGCTAATGTAAACATTTTCTGTAGCTGCAACTTATATGATTAATGAAAGTGCTTTCTTATATTACTTTGTATTTAAAGTCACATCGATTTTCTTAACTTACTGATAGAAAATTCAGTTGTGCAAATGTATGCATTTAAGAGTCAAGCGAATAACTCACAAATGTAATTTTCGTATTTTGCGAAATTTTTCTTGTTATTGACAAGCATATATAGTATACTATTGTGATAACATTTTAGAAGCTACGACTAAGCGTTTGAGGGGATTGAAACCCAATAAATTGCAAGGTAGTTGAATCTACAGTATCAATTATTGGTGACGGTTCGGGATCAATTCAGAAGGGAAAGATCTGTAGTTTTGAGCCATGGACAGATGACGAGGTCAACATCTGAACTGCACCCCACTTTCTAAACTTCCACACCACGGCAACGTGAGGATATTTATGGTCACGACAAATTTAAAACGTAGCAGCTACCAATCACATCACGGTATTTAGTTAGATCGAGTGACGTACTCGCAACCCTCCGGTTGTTAATCTGCGGCCCTTTCAACTTGTCTATCACGACACTTCAGAGCAATAGGAATTTGACGAAAGCGAGAGGACTATTGACACAAAAGCCTCCAATACCAGTAAAATGTAAAATAAAAATTTATGTTCAATATATTTAACTAGGTTAAATTTTATGTTCTATGCTAAAAATAAATTCCCTAAAATGTATAATTCCTTACCAAATTTTGTTTTATATAAAATATATAACACAAGTAAGATAGCTACATAATCCCATACTTAGAATCAGCAATGATTATAGATCACCCGTATCTAAAACTTTTTGTAGTAGTTCAACTAAAGAGCTGAGTACAAATTTGTAAATAAAGTTTCTGTATTTGTTATACAGTTGAGATGGGAAACTTATAATGAATGTCAGGATTTTGAAGATTTTTTTGCAAAAAAGAATCATTATGATACATCAGTATAATGTGAGGATGGTCCTTATCTCAACATTCCTAAAGCATCACGACTGTCAGTTCCACGAGACAACCACTTTTTCAGTCCCTTCACAAACACATGACTACATTAGTACCATGATGATGACCGCTTTTTCAGTCTCTCCTCAAAAAGACATAATCACATCAGTACCATTAAAATGACTATCTTCTCAGCCCTTCGAAAACTACATGAATACGATGTGATGGCCCCTTTCGGAGTTCCTCCCGAAACAAACAATTATTACATCAGAACCTTAATGATTAATTCCTCAGCCTCTTACCAAAATAACGTGACAACATCAGTATCATGATGATGACCACCGCCCCTCCTAAAAAGCCTTGAATACATCACCATAATGATGTTGACCTTTCTCAAACCTGCCACAAAAACATGACATCAGTACCATTATGCCGACCACTTTTTCAGTTCCTCCCCAAAAAAACATGACAAGTCATGCTTTGTTCAGCCCCATGAGGATATCCACTTTCTCAATCCTTCAGAAAACCTGACTATTTAGGTACCAAGTTGATGACCAGTTTTTAAGCCTCTCACAAAAAAATTACCACGAACTCTTTCCGCAGTCCACCGCAAAAACAAGGAAAGATCTGATGCTAATATGAATACGTTATACTCTCACGCGCTTTTTTCATCTGCGTTGAGTGCTTTTGCTACGTGCCTTTCATTCTCACCCACTAAACGAGTACGCAAATTCTCTGTTCTCATCCATCAGACTTGCTAACTGCTTTTATCATCCCCCCTCTCTGAAGCAGAAACTACAACTCCATCCAATGGCAACATGCCAGGACCTGCACCAATCGAGGTGTGCTCAAAAGGCTATTTCCAGAAGATGGTGGAAGAAGAGAGGCAATCCTTACCAAACTGTCCTGCATTGCATTGCTTACTTCCCCAAACAAACAAAACTCCATGATGATGACTACTTTCTTAGCCGCCCATCCCAAAAAAACATGACTACATCAGTATCTCATGATGATGATTACTTTCTGATCATTCTTAAAAAATATTGACTACAGCAGAACCACGACGACAACCCCACTTTCTTAGTCCCTTCTAAAAAACCATGACTACATCACTACTATCTTTCCCAAACGACATGAATACATCAGTGCGACTTGGATGACTACAATTCAATCCCTCCGCAAAAAGCACAACTTTATCTGCATCATGAGGATGAGCCCTTTATAAGCCCTTCAAAACACATAGCTACTTAAATACCATGATGATGACATTTTTTGACACATGATGAGGCCTCTCCCTCTAGTTCTAAGTTCTGGATACACCTCTAACATGATGATGACCATTTTCTCAGTCTATCCCACAAAAAATATGACTACATCAGTGCCATTTTGATGAATACATTTTCAATCCCTCCCCCAAAAGCACAACTTTATCTGCATCATGAGGATGAGCCCTTTCTAAACCCTTCAAAACACATAACTACTTAGATACCCCTTTCCTGATGATTAGTTTAAGCCTCTCCCAAAGAGAAGTTCTGGATACACCTTTAACATGATGACGACCATTTTCTCAGTCTCTTCCCCCCAAAAATGACTTCATCAGTGCCATTTTGATGTGACTACATCTTTAATCCCTCCCCAAAAAGCACAGCTTTATCTGCATCATGAGGATGAGCACTTTCTAAACCCTTCAAAACACATAACTACTTCAGTACCATGATGATGACTATTTTCACGGCCTGTTCCAAAGAAGTTCTGGGTACAGACCACGAACTCTTTCCGCACTCCACCTCAAAAACAAGGAAAGATCTGATGCGGATATGAATCCGATATACTCTCACGCTCTTTCCTCATCTGCGTTGAGTGCCTCTGCTACGTGCCTTTCATTCTTACTCACTAAACGAGTACGCAAATGCTCTGCTCTCATCCATCAGAGACTTGTTAACTCCTCTTATCACTCCCCCTCTCGCTGAAGTAGAAACTACAACTCCATTCACTGGCGACATGCCAGGACTTGCTCGGAGCGAGGTACGTGCAAAAGGCCATCTCCAGAAGATGGTGTAAGAGAGAGAGGCAGTCCCTGCCAAATTATCATGAATTCCATTGTTTACCTTTCCTGTTGAGCCGAAGAGTGATTTTTACGACTTTTCGGGATTCCAAGGAGCATTCTTCCAAAATGCTTTTCACGCTGGGGATGCTGGCGGCGTTCCCGAATTTGGAATTGCCACTACCCCTTGCGATCTTAACCACGAAAACGAGATATTTTATACTGACTCGGTTAAGTGCTGCAGAGGCACGGTTGCTATGCGTCGTGACAGAGGATCGTTGCTGGAATTGAACTCTGTTGTTTTACTTACAAATTAAAATGATGACAGACAAAGGTAATGGTAATGGTAATTTTAGTTAACGTCGTACTTGAGCAATACAACGGGCTATTGACGACGGTCTGGGATCAGTCCCTTAAGGAAAAGATCCGAGACAGAAAAAGGAAGTTAAATTTAAAAGTAGTTAAATATGGAAACTACTTATGTATTATTTGCGAAAGAAACATGGAGAGGCTGTTTTATAAAATATATAAGCGTTAACAATTAGTGAGATTAAGATAAGTGCAATGTACATTACAAAATGATTTCAGCTTCTAGAGTATGAATTGGTGTAGAAACAAAATGACTGTAGAATTGAAAACCGAAGCAAACTAGAGCATGCCCAAATGAAAGAATCTATAAAGATGGATTAAAAAAGGAATTGAATGTATGCACTTTTAAAAAATACTTTCAGATAATCTTTATAAGCAAATACTAAGCATTATAAATGAAATTGTTATGACGAGGTACTATCTATATATACGTATATACTAACTAGAATCACTGAATAACTGCTATCTTTTAAGTAATTTCTTTATAAGGTTCCGATAGAAACGTATTTCAAATGCCCAAGAGTAACTAGTACCACAGTAGGAAGGGTGAATTTATACAATAAAATGCATCCTAAATTTTCGGCTCGAATGTTCGAAAAAATGTAGGGTAATAGACACGTTATACAAACCTGATTTTACAAGATTTCCAAACGTAAGGGTATGGTTTTTTGAATGAATGATACGCCAAATCACGAAAAAATAGTATCGAATATGGAATATCTAAAGAATTTATCACAAGAGAAAAATAACTGTTTATAGATGTAGTAATTTTCCATTAAAAACATGCAGATTCTGCTCATGTTTATGGGAATAAAAGTCAAATTCGTTAATAGTTTTTAATATCAGGGCACAGGTCTATGAAAAATTCCTTTTTATAGAAATCATCACTCGCTAAAGTAAATCTTTTAAAGAGGACAATGACCCGTTTCAAGGGGCTCTAACATAAAAAGCCAGTCTGAGCTTCTAGAAAAAAAACTATAGAGACCATGTGGTATTATCCAAGATAAATTGCTACTTCACTAACTTTATTATCTTTTCCCACCCCTTAAAAGGAACAAAAGAATTTTGAAAGGAAGCTCATTCAACCAATCATTATTATATAGAGTGTTTTCGAATGTGTGTAGCTACTGTTACCCAAAATAGTACTTCATTTGAGTTATTATATGAATGGAATACAACACTAGAATTACAATAGAACTTATTTAAACAATGCACTTCCCTTTTCTTTGGAAGTAAAGGACAATAAAAATAATGTGAATTATTTTTAAGAGACTGTTGTTTATGAATTTAGTAAAAACTGAAAATATTTTAATGAATTTCACTTCAATTAGCAAACAAGTGAACTTCAATGAACAAACATAGGAGAAGCCGGTCTAATTTTTACAGAATTTCATACTGCGTATAGGTTATTTTATTCAAACAGTTATTTATGTTTTGGTAATTTTACCAAAAAGTTTATACTTTCCTACCTATTTACTTTATTTTCCCAGTATCGAAGGTGTCATTAACTGAGTGAGAGATGTGGCAAATTGAATATTATTATGAAGGTTTAGAGGTTATGTTTAGGGAGGGAAGTCTCTTTGTTGAACACTTTTTCTGCAAAGAGTTTTTCCATCCACAGGGATGAATGGCAAGGAATGTTTTTTGAGTTCACATGGCTCAAGAGGTCAATAAAAACTTATTAAATATATTTTGTAGAAAATTATTTTGTGGAATGGGAAAATAATTTATAAATATTTTGACAGAAGATTTCTAAAAACGGTACTTTGTCTGAGGTGAATAAGAATTGTTTTCCAAATCAAGGGGGGTTCCAAAACTTCTGTACAAACTTTAAATAGAGGCAGGGAACATTAACTTATTCTTAGAGGTGTGAATACTAACAAAAGATTGGTCAGAGGATCCACCAAGATGAAAGATAGCAAGTATGTGGACATTTTGAACTATTCCTAATCTTACAGTTTGGCTGTGTACCCATTTACAGCTTCATAGTAGGTATTCAAAGTTGCAATCCTCAATAGTAATACACGCACTACAGCATCGAAGATCTCGCTAATTTTCCTATAAAAAATCTAAAAAGAGCTTGAGGACATCCATCCATCTGTGAATATTATTTAATTCAGTGTTCCCAGACCTCCTCTAAAATTCCGTACAAAACGTTGTGAAACGCCCTGTTTTATCTAAGTGTTATATCAAGACATATGAGTATGTAAACCTGATGACAAGTTTTACCAGGTATAGTAAAGATTCACTTGAACCTCTCTCCCTAAGACCCAACAAAACAATCATCTAACCAGATAGGAAAACTATGCTCGTTTTCAACTACATGAGAGCCAATTTCACTACATTGACTATCGATGATCAATATTCTCGATCATCTTAGAAGCTCATGGTTATGACTTACCAAACACTTTGCTTCCCTGAATGCAGATTACTTTCCAGATATGAAAGTTCTGATGAAAATATGGATTAGTTCCTGTCTAAAATAATACACACATGCTCGCAATCTTTCGAGTGTCAGAAGGTCCTTCCTAGATTAAATTGGCATTTTCTTGGAAGATATTTAAACGTTTACTCATAGCAAATCGATTCGTGCTTGGCAACTTTTGTGTCGTGTGTAGTATGTGATGAGTTGTTTTTTATAATTAATCTACTTTATTTGATATTTTAATGCTAAACCTAGTACTTTGAACTTAAACGTCTACAAATATTATTGAGGTGATTATTAAAGATAGTTGAACTATTGGTATATTAGCAAATTTGATCATTTTAAAATTGATTCAGAGCTTTCATTTTAATAAACGATTTTATTGAAGAATAAAAATATATTTAATCGTGATATGAAGTTTGAAGGATTTTGATCTTTTCACGAGGGATCTTTTCAGTATTTTAAACATTAAGCATTGAAAGAGCTGATGAGAAAGTATGTTAGATTCATTTTATAAATATTGATTTAACGAACGTGGGAGTTATCTATAATAAATGACTTAAAATCTCTCTAGATTGATTCGAATACAATAAAGAAACTCCATCTATCTAAGCAATACAGTACATTTTCAATCTTTGAATCTATCCCGAATTATAAAAGCTGTGAGAATGCACACATGTATCTTAGATTTAAAATACTTTTAATGGGGAAAGTTTTTGTATTGAATTTTCGTCCAGCCAGCGTGGTAGACGTGTGGTTAGGTTCTCTGCTCAGTTCTACAATGTTTGAAGCCTGAGTATGATGTAAATGCTCGTAGTGGTTCGGAATCCACTTTAAATTTGCATATCCCGGTCTATTCAGCCCTCCTGTAGCAACAAATAGACCCAGAGAGACATACCAAACCAATCGTATTAGTTAATGCGCTGGAAAGTGAATGTTCAACTATTATGTTAATCACCAAGTTTTCATTCTCAGACATTAGCTATGAATTTACTTACAAAACACTAAATCTGATTCCGAAATGTAGATGACTTAAAAATGAGTAAAATATTCAAACGAGAGGTACGACTACAATTTTCTTTAAGAATGCATCATCAAGCACAACTATTTTAACATATTTTCATTACTGCATTAGCAAAGAAAGAGAACCAACGAATACTCAGCCATTCTATAACTCACTAAGATAACATTCATTCAGTCCTCCGACAATAAGCTATGAATTTACTCACAAAACAATGAATCCCAAACGTAACTGACTAAATTGAACAGGTTAAATATTCAGAACTATAGCCATATTTTGCTTGGAATACTGGCATCAGCAAGGAAACATTTCATCACTCCTTTATGACTACTAGCCAATAAATCGAGGAAAAATATTTTATTAAGTTAAAACAATTCCCTAGCTGTTTGGAAAACCAATCCATCTCGCGAGGAACAATGCAATTCTGCAATTCCAATTCCAACTCTGGGAACCGCATCAGAAATGGTTGAAATGCAAAGTCGATTAATAGCATCGCAGGCTCCACACCGTCATTTGCATTTACCCGAGATTCCGTCTGTAGAGTGATTACTTTGATGCACTTTTACAGCGATTGAATGCCCTTCTAGATCCCAGACCATTTGTAATATGCAAATTTAATTATGCCGAGTGGCCAATCCAAAGCGAACAGATTCGAATATAATCTGCCTGATGTTAATGAATGCAGATTTCCATAATTGAGGATTGCGTTCCGTTTTTTGCTCCCGCTGCGTTTCGGTTTCTAAAGCTAAAACAATTTGTCAAGCAATGAATTTTTAAATAAATTTATTCTCCAATGTCGGGTTTATTTTATGCAAGAAGAATTCGCTTCCTCTCCCTCCTCCGTTTCGCATTAGCCGCGACTCGCCGCTTTTTAATTAAGTGGGTTATGTAGATTGCGGTGCAAAACAGTTTTCTCTACTGCTCGCCTCGATAGCAGTGCACCGTAATGACATTTTAAAAGGAGGTGAACTATTTCTTTCAAACAGCTCAACGCTATTTAATTTTCAGGATGCCATCTTACTGATAGAAACCGGAAGAGAAAACTGTATTGGAAGGGGAAAAAATGTACCGGAAGGGTAAAATTACATTAGTAAGGCAAAACGTGGATGTACCCAAACTTTACCAATAATACATTTTTTAATGATCAGTAGCAGGGAATAGTAGCCAGTTCACAAGTTCGCCCATTAGTTTTTGTTTTGAGTTCGTACTCCCCAACGTGAACTATACATTTGCCAAATTGTAAACAGTTGGATATTAATGCAATGAATTGTTTGATAAAAATGAATTCGAAAAGCTATGTACATTGGGCATGCAAATTCGTGGACGTAGTTGGGACTTGCTATGTCCACCTATTAGTTTCCAAAGTTAGGTTACTGTATATCTGGGCGTTTGAAAAACTTCTATAGAAATTTCAATGGAACAGAGAACGCAAGCACAACCTGGATATACCAGAGGGTATGAATTAAGGTGTAGTAAAAAAGATGACAAGTTAATTTCAATGCCCATAACTAACCTCTTCGGCACTACCAGGGGGTGAACTGAATTTCAATTTGAGCATTTCTTTTAAAATAAATATGGTTTCCTCTTTTGAGTATGTTTCTACTTTTATTGTTTTACAGCAAAGAATCCGCCATAAGCAAAGTACAATAAAGACTTTCGATCTTTTGACTCTCCCATTCAAAATGTACTTTTTACGAGCTGAGTCACTTTTCTTGCATGCTAAGTCGTGATATAACAAGTAAAAATTTCCGGAGCCTGCCTGACCACAACGTGGTGATAGATTCGTGTGCTAGCGAATATTTGCTGATTCATTTTCATACAGTCCTCTGGAGAATCGCGTTCTCATAGGCCGTTGAACTGTTTGTATTGCCAATGAACTTTTACAAATATTACCCGCGTTAAATTAGAATTCACTTTAGTAAATACATTTTAAACAGTGCGTGCACTATTTCTTTGATGATACAGTAGCGTTGCCAGAATTTTATTTCCGAAGAAAGTTCAAAGCTTCACTGTTTTTTCTAATATCCGACCGTTGACCTCTTCGGCCATCGTCACTACAAGAGGCAAACTGAAGGCTACTTATCCACCTGTAAAGAAGCACCCACAGTGGGTAAGTCACTGCTACTACTAAGAGGGAAAATTGTCATTATCCAAGAACTTACAAATCGGATTTGAACCTTTAAACCTATTGGTGGCAGGTAGGTATTTTAATTAACGTCGTAATGAATTAACAACGGGATATTGACGACGGTCCGAGATCGACTCCAATGGGAAAAATCCGAGGATTACACCACGTAATTTTGAACCACGGTCAAATGACGTATAAAGCAGTCAAATGACGTCCAAGTACTGAAAAACCGAAAACTGAAGTACTGAAAAACTACTTATTGTGATGAGATAAATTCAGAGAGATGATATCTTATCTTTACTTTATTGTCGTGTTTTCGATATATTGTATAAGTACTTAAAAACTGATTTAATGTTGAAATCCAAGTAATACAATCAACTGGCCCACCATACGCTCTCAAGGTTCAAATTACACGCATTTTCATTTTACGTTCTATTACATTTCTATTGAAATTTTAAGACTAATGAAACCTCATATTTCCTTTAAAAATATTGATTAATAGATAGAATCTAAAGGGGTTCTAAAAGATGTTTAAGTAGTTAAAAATTAGTGGAGTTCTACATACATTTCAATGCAAGATTATTATTTATTCTTTTGCACAATAATAAAAACTAAAACTCGCTAATATGTAGAGGGTTTTGTTTGAAAACAATAACTAATAGTAAAATGCTAAATGAGAACATTAAACATAATTCATAGAAATTACAAAGAGTATATTCACGAACGTATAGAGCATATACCCTATATGGACAAAAGCATTTGGATACTGTATGCTTTTCAGAAAAAGTGCTTTATTATTCTGTTTAGTAACGGGTAGGCCCTTTGCTTGTATTATAGCTCCAACACGTCGAGAATACTTTCCACAAGTTCTCTGTAAGCCTGGGCAGGAATAGCTTGTCATGCCTCTTGCAAGGCTGTGTGAAGACATTTTTGTGAAGATTTGCGTGCGTGGCGGTGTCGTACTCGTAGCCACAGATTGTCCCACAAAGGATCGATGGGATCGGGGCTCTAAAAATGCCAATCAAGCAAGTTCACCTCATTCTCAGGAAACCAGTCCAGCACTCGTTTTGCAGTATGACCATGGAGCTCGATCCTGTTGGAAGAAGTAACCATCATCGACGTAGTATTGTCATAGTGTAGGCAAGGTATAATTATCCTGAACGTTGAGGTACACGTCAGCGTTTATGGTACCAGGTACATAGAGCGATGGGCCGAGTCATAACCAGGAAAAACAACCCCACTCTAAGATGGATCCTCCTCCGAATTTTTGCAGTGTCCAAATACTTTTGACCAGATAGTGTAGAACTATTAACTTTCATTCCATTTTCCGAGCAGACGTTAGAACAGATTTTACACTGCATACAGGAAATGTTACTTTGTAAGTAAATACTTTGATAAAAAAGATCCACATTTTTGTTACCCAAAACGCATTGTAATCAATTTTGGGCATTGTCAAAGCTAAATTGTCGGAAGGGTATGCTAGTCAATGGGTCGATGGGATGTAATGTGGCATATCGCGTGATACCCAGCGTGACGTACTAGAAATTTCCGTCATAAGTGACACATTTATTCATTCTAAAATATAACATTCAAAACGACATGTAACTTTGCTTGTGATTTTTATGCTAACTACCGAATTGTTCCTTTCAATAATTAACTGTACAAACATTATTTTCTAACAAATACTTTATTAACCCGGTATATTTAGCTCTATGTTTTCTTTACGATAGCAAACACATTGAATCGTATGCCCTCCCCTCAACAAGTATGATACGCAGCTTACTACAAATAAAACATATGCTTCAACTCTAAAAATACTTCGAATGCTAATTATTTTGAAAAGAGAAATATGTTATAAGTATTCATGATTGAAATAAATTGAATTGATTATATAATTTTTGTTAGTGGATAGATATACCAGTTATCCAGTGTTATATCATAGTTATATATAGTGTTATATATAGCCTGAGCCATACATCGGAGAGCATCGTCTTTTTGCAATATAAATTGAAGAATTGCTAATTTTAAAGTCACTACCAGGTTGTGATCCACATAAAATTATATTTGAAGAAAGAGAAAAAACTCTAGCATCTCATTATTTCTTAGTCATATATATAGTTAGAGATATCTTATAGTTATGGATATCTTAGAGTTAAAGTTTTAGATATCTTAGTCACAAATCTACTGTCTAAGCACACATATAAACAAGCTTTACTTCGATCGTAACATATTCGCTAACGGTGTATGCATTTTTACACTTCGCATTGAAATTACCAACGAAATTTCAAACGACTGTTTCTTTACGTCTTTTCGACCCATCATAAATACAATCAAATGTGACATCTTGAAAAGAATAAAACCTTTTATGAAACGTGATGGTATAGAAAATATACAACACAAGTCCACTTACACTCCCATATGGTGCATAGAATCACGATTGGAGAGGAAGGGAAGAAGGGGAATGGGAACACAAAGCCTTGCACGGGATGTCTGGTCTTGACCAAGGAAATGTCCTTTTCTCGGAAACAAAACATCTAGCTAACTCGCATTTTGAAGTCCGGAGATTCAAACAACTTCGTTAGCAAACATTGCGTTTCTAAACACAGCAACTGAAAAGGTAAGGTTTCTGCCCCGGGAGCAAAAAATGCTTAAACTGCGAACAATTTTTCATTAATTTTATCAAAATTTTGATAGAATTTTTTTAAATTATAAGATACGATGTTCTACAGTGCAAAGCGCTCTCCTTGCCATACCTTTTCGTCTTCTCTACCTACGGAACAACCTCCCTACACACCTCCCCACCCCTCTCTATTCTTCAGAGGAGTGTGTCCAGTCATCTGACATTTTAGCTTGGGAATATGAAAGCTGCATACGTAATCTTATAAGTCATTTGTCCATAATGAAGTACCACTCAATTCATATTTCCAATTCTGAAAGCAAGGATGAATTGCGGAAACATATAACATTCTTGCCATTATCTTTTTTTTTTAAATACGAAGCTTTCAACTCAAATGTTTTCTTTAGAAAGTACATTTCAATAACCTTTTTCCTTAACTTCATGTGAGCTCGAAAAGATTGAGCTTTACACAAGGACATGATTATTTCTGAGATTTCACACTTCTGTTTGCATATCTAGAAGATTATAGGTTACATTGATTCGCTGTTAGAACAATATAGTGTATATTTGGAAAAAGAGGAAAAAGCTGACATCATCATAGGGCACGCTAATGTACTGTTTAATTTTGAGTATTTAATATACCCAAGAAATGATGTAAATTCTGAGCAAAAGGAAGATTTGGAAATTCTTCTAGATTCAATTTCATTGATAAAATTTTTTCCATGGGTTCCGCAGTGTGAAGAAGAAAAAAAAAGATTTATATTTTGAGAACACTCATTTTACTACATGGATTTACAGAAATTTTGAAGAATGTAGGAAAACTGAATGTTTTTACCAGCTGAAGGCTCTTCTAAAGCAAGCCATAAATGAATTGAAGACAGATTCTCTAATTAGTTAAATTTCTTATTTTTGTTCTGTCTGTATCTGTGTCTGAAGCAATTTTTAATCTTGGGGATCAACAATACATAAAATAAATAGCAAAATAACCAAGGTTGTTGAGGAAGATGACGCAGTCACTGGAACAACTGATATGCGTAAGTTTATTTTTTCAACTGGTGTACCACCTGGCCATAAAACAGAAAGGAAATTATTAAAAGCAGCCCTTGTTTCTATGTTTGGACCAAATTGCCATAAACACTATAAATAACACATTTATGTCAATCACAAAATATTTAACTTCAAAAGTTATCGACAGAATTGCAAATTCTAATAGTATGCCTTGGTTTTAAATAAATAAAGCTAATTAATTTTGACGTTTTAATATAAATATGTAATATTTAGCCGATGATTGTGTTTTACGCCTGTCTTTGATTTTACTGCAATTTTCGAAATTCGGACAAAATGCCTGCAGAACAATTGCAATAACTTGGAGTTGTGTTGCAGAGCACTGAATATAATTCTGCACCTGGGATTTAGCCGACCAACCGGTATAGTGGTTAAGGTGTTAGCCTCTAGATCGGAAGGTTCCTGGTTCGAATCCGGGTCCGGGCATGGATGTTTGTAAACGTATGGTGTAGAGGCGGCTGGTGCACCTTAAATCTGTCGTGGCCGAAAGTCCTCACGTTGGGTTGGCGTGGAAGTTTGGAGAGTGGGGTGCCAGCTCAGGTGTTGCTTCGTCATCTGACCGTGGTTCAAAATTATTAGGTGTCGTCCTCGGATCTTTCCCTTAAGGGACTGATCCCGGACCGTCGTTAATAGCCCGTTGTGTTGCTCTAGTACGACGTTAACTAAAATTACCATTTTTTTAACCTGGGATTTATGCTATGAGTAAATTTTCGGGATGAATCTACATTATACATGAAGTGTGTACTGCAGGGTTGAAATTTATTTGCAATGCCCGGCCATTTGAATATTATCTATCATGACGCTACAAGGGTAGAATTGGCAACCATTTGCCATTACCTTGTTGCACTAGGGGGTCACGTTAAACTTCATATACATAACATATAATCTAGGACCAAACATCCCCCTTGTAGAGTGGCAACACATTCACGCCAGTAGGACAAACATCCATGTCGTACTCCCGGATTCGAACAAGGAACTTTTCGATCCAGAAATCCCTGGGTAACAGAAGATCAAGGATCGACTTACCACTAGAAGACCGATTGGTTGGCTGGATTGAACTCTGTTATTTTACCATATTTTGAAGTACTCTTATTGGTTCCTTTTTCTTGACCCTATTGGTGGTTGTCTAGGTGCCTCGACTCCAGATTAGCCAAAACTGTCAGATTTTGATGAAAGAGATACCTTGTCGAAACCCCTTGGAGGGTTGAGTCTAAACTTTCTATTCCAAGAATGTTTTCTTGGTTCCAGGAGTTTCGTTCAAACGAGCATAAACTCTGATATCCCCGTTTAAAAATGTATCAATCATATACACGAAAGACATCCCCTACTTGTATACAAAAGCACCGTCTTCTTTTGGCAGATAACTTATGTGAAAGTATATGCTTTCAGACTCGTTCGTTTCGAGACCAATATTTCGCCATAAACATTTCCCAGGAATGGAAATTTAAAATGCGGACACTGTCGTCGGACGACACGAGACAACTCAGCACACCTACGCCGAGGGTGTTTCTTCGCGGGATTGTCCGGGGGAAATACTTTATTTTCGGGTGAGAAATTCCATTCGAGACTTGTCAGTGGAAGAAGAAATGCATTCCACCTACTCCTGTTCACTTAAATTCCTGAATAAACTCCCCCAAAGGGAGACAAAAACGACCGCATTCTGTTTTGAAATAAAACACTGGGAAAGAGGTTTTAATTTATTTACCGTGCGCGCATGTGTGCTTTCAGCAGAGACCAGAGATCGATTCAGAGCAAACAATAATCGATAGATGCAGGCCCCTGTTGCTCATTAATCATGTATCGCCTAGGGGGCGATAAGTGGTTCATTGTGTTATGTTTGGGAGTATAGATTAAGATATAGAATGTAAGTGGTTTCCGATGGCGAAGAATTGAGCAATTGACGCAATAGCTAGGGGAAGACAGAATTGATATCCGAAGGGGAAAATTGTGGCTTTTGCCCCAGCTTTAGGTGCCTTCTATCTCTACTAATATAAAAGGAAGTGTTTGCTTGTTTGTATGGTTATGTGTACGCTCCTGACGAATGTATGGCACTTACAGTAATGGGATTTGGCACACAGGTAGTCAGAATGTTTTGCAATTTTTGTACGAAGCCCGAAATTTAAAATTCAATCTAGAACATTTTAAAATGAATTTAATGGAATTTTATATTATTGCTTTCCCTGGAATGGCAACACCATAAAGATATGACTGACTCTAAATTTATATCATCCGTGCTTTTTTTTTTCATTTTGCGAGGAACGATTTTTCAGCGGACGAGAAAAACAAATAAAGTTTAGTAGTTATGTAGTTATTTTTTATATCTCCCAGATCGTTAAAGATCAAGTAAAAAAATTCAACGGATTTGAAATGTGCGGAAAATTTTACATTATATCGACACCTAAAAATATGATTTTCTTTAAATAAATAATTTTTAAATTGTAACTTTTATATTTTTTCCCATACGAATTTGACCTCCATCGTCTCCGAGAAATCGCAGATTCCATTTAGTGCGCTCAAAAGATTCCAGCAATGGAAAGCAAAAAAAAAATAATAATAATAAAAAAAAAAATTTGTTCACTGCCATCATTTATTTCTTTTTTGTAAATTCGGGATCGTTGAAGATAGATTAAAAATTTCAACGGATTTGAAATCTGCGGATAATTTTACACCAGACAGATACCTTATACGTTTGATTTTCTTTAAACAAATAACTTTTCAATTAAATATTTATATTTTCGCAAGAGATTGTGACATCACGCAGATTGGAACTCTTCGCAATTCGAATTTGACCGCATTTGACAATGACAAGGCCAACATAAGTATAAGGTAAACGAAGTATACAAATTTTGGTATATTTCATTCGTCTTGCCATAATGGATAGATCCAATAATTAATATATAATATATATATATTTGTCGTGAACAAATATTTTATAATTTGTCCTTTTACTTTATGCAGTTATTTGTTGTTTTTCTCTCCAGCTTAGAGGGCTACCGTAGCCCGGCAGTAAAAGCATCGGATTAACAACTGAAGAGTTACGTGTTGGAAACTCGATTCAAATAAAGACTACTGTGGGTGCTGGTGGCCGTTAAACGGGTCGTGGCCTCAAATGTGAAGTTGAAAAGTTTGTGAAAGTTTGGAGTGGGGTCCAACTCAGGTATGAACTCGTCACCTGACCGTGGATCAAATTTACTAGGTGTCTTACAAACGTTTCCTTCGGAATTGATCCGAGACTGTCACCAATAGCCAGTTGTGTTGCTCCAGTGTGACATTAATTCAACTACTTACATCTCTCTCTCTCTCTTTCTCAATGGGATAAAAATGAAGCAATGGACAGAATCCAGCTGTTTCTTTGTGAAGCAATCTTTAGTGATTCTAAGGCTTTTCGATATTGGAAGGCAAGAAAACTTTTGTGACGACAATCACAAATTGTTTCTTAGCGTTTTCTTCTTTCAGCTCTGTTTCGGTTTGATTTTTATTTGTATTTTGTATATGTTCTCATCGAGCGTTTTTTTAGGCAATACCTTGCCCTCGCCATTGGGCATACAAAAAGGTATGTACACTAATTGTATATACTTTGCCCATGTATACTGCTTGTACAGATTGGTGACAGTATTATTTTCATGCCTTGGATCTCACAAACACTGATTCTATTTCTCCAAGTTGTAGCTCTTGGTTTGAATCATTTGAGATCATTCTCTCACATGTTCAAATTTCTTAAACTATGGATATAACCTATAGTTCCTTGTGAAATTGGTCACGTGGCAGCTCAGTTAGAAGGGTTGCTGATTAACCAAAGATCGCCATGTATGTAGGGGGGGGGGGCCTGGTGCCATAAACTCATTCGTGGCCTCAAATGTCCACACGTTGGCGTGGTGTAACAGTTTGGGGAGTGGGATGCCCATGCAAGTGTAACCTCGTCATCTGATCATGGTTCAAAATTACGAATTAAAAATTTACAAAAAGGAGAGTTTAACTTTCGATGTTACTGCAGAACACTAAATGCAAAATATGGTTATATACTAGTATTAATTAGAAAACTATATTTAATTAGAAAATATTAGTTTCATTAGTATTTTTTAATTAAATCGTATCTTGCCTTTGACATGATTTATCACTTCAATTGGACCAGGATAGAATTATAACACTCAACACCAATAGAGAGCATTGCGTCATTGTTCACTTTTCACTTGCCCATTATTCTTTAGAACTACACAAGTGTTAGTTATGACTTGATGCTTGAAATTAGGTCTCCGGTGTATCTAGCTATTCAAGTGCTGTCTAGAACCATTGTATAAGGATATAATTGGATGTGATTTTGTGGCATTGGGTCCTCTTGGGACATATTATGCCAAACTCCCAAACTCCATTGTATAAGAAGTTGTGTTTTGGTGTAAGATTATTGAATTAACGTCGCATTGGAGCAATACAGATGGCTTTTGGCGACTATCCGGGTTCAATCCCGAAGGGAAATATCCAATGACAACGCCTCGTAATTTTGAACCACGGTCAGATGACATGAACAACACCGGAGCTGGCGCCCTATCTCCAAACTTCCATACTACTCCAATGTGAGGACATTTGGAGTAACGACAGATTTAACATACACCATCTCCCATGTGCACGACGGTTTTTGGGTGAACCGAGTTTCAAACTTGCAATCCTACGGTTACTCTTCCAACTGAGCTACGTTGTATATTAAGGATTTGAGTGAAACTACATAAGTGTATATTGTGTCATTGAAAAACAAATTTCACCGTTTTACAACGCAAATAACTGAGTAAATAAAAATGTCAACATATATGTTGTAAAATATTACAAATAAATTTAATTTTTAATGTAATTAGCGACTCTGTGTTGAATTTTTCATTCCAAATTTTAGAACAACGACGCCACTGTAAAATTGGAGTGAATATTCGAAATACCCTTGCATGAGTGGTATATTTTAAATCACTAACATAAACATAAAGAAGTAACATAAACACACTGTTATTAAACCTACTTTCGTTACCATCAAAGTTTCTCAAATGTTGTTACCACGAACGGATTATTCGTTTTCGTTTTATGAACAAATCGATGAATTCTACTTGCATCATTGTTTTTCCAGAATAGGGATATTATCCCACATAATGTTGGTCAAAACTCGTTGATCACCCCTCGATATTTGCCATTTTCATTCTTTAATCTTACCAGCTTAATTTTTTTAAGTTCTTAAATTTGTTTCCAATTTGACGAAGATTTCATTCTGTGTATATACGAAAAATTAAGTTTAAAATTTTTTTCTTGTAATTTGTACAAGTTATATATATATATATAGGTTTAAATAAATTTCTTCTTTGTCATACTTGAAAACTTGGACTGAGTCAAAATCGAGTTCTTCACGTTCTCCTACAAAGAACACTTTTTACGTGTTTGTTGAGCGTATAAAAAATAAAATTTTAATAAAAGGACCAAAATTCTTATTATGTTTCTTGTACTTGCAATTAAAAAGTAATCAACTATTCGCTGCAGGTGATATAATTCAAAAATACTTTCATGTACGAAGTTATTTTTTTACGAGCTGTGAAAACGCATTCACTGCATAAAGTTGTAAAAAGGATTGACTGAAGCGGGGTGGGGGGGGGGAGGCGTGGAATCTTACACATGAAAAACAGCGTGTGCAAAAATGGAAAGCTGCAAAGGAATTCAAGACCAAAAATATAGTTTACGAGCGCCAAGAGGGCTCGTAAAAGTATGTAATCTCTGTCCTGCAACACGTAGCAGCTGAGGATATGTACTGAATGAATGTAAGAAAGTTCAGAAGACAAACCCCCATAAAACGGGCTTTTAAACCTAGAGAAATAAAACACAGGTTTGTATACGGTTAAGTTTGGAGAAATAACTATTCGTGAGATGAGATCAGCGTGTCGATCCTTTTGAGAAAAAAATTTGTAATACCTTTTATGTTATTTCTAAAAATTGTCTTTAGACAATGATTTGTGTAACCTCAGATGTGTTAGTGTACCGGATGAAATGGTGTGGTAACAGAAATGAAATGGTAGCGTAAAAGAACAAGATCTTTGGGTTTTATCACCACAACATTTATTCTATAACATCCTACAGCTTAGTAGATATTTACAGCAAGGTTACAGATATTTTGGGACAAAATGGTTCGGCAGAGGTAAGCGAGCGTGTTCTCGCTCTCAGGGCGTAATGGTCTCTGTAGAAAATTCTAGCGTTTTTCAGGCCGCCTTTCAACTGAAAACCAGATGTCGATGGAATTTTGAGTGTTCGCAAGGGGCTTGAGATTTATAAGATCGTAATGTCAGTGTAACGTCAGATGAAGAGGGTTTATTTCAAATGCCTAGAACTTTATGACCTATGTAATGTCAAATGCAGTGCTGAACTTCTAGGGTTAGTTATGGACAGTTGATCATTTGAAAGGAGTTTTATGATCTCCTATTAGGGAATTCTTGAATATGTATTCTTTGTGTCGGCTTGATCAGAGAATCCGCGTTTAGAGCGGTACAGTTAGCAATAATTTACAGTTGAAATCCTAGTATTCACGTTTATTTGAAGCAAACACACAGAGAAAAGGCACTGGAGTGCGAAACTCAAGGAACAGTATGGTTTAGAACTAGTGCTTTGCAGGGAATATACATGGATATAGGAAATAGATACGAAAAGTTCTTCTGAACAGATGAATAAAAACGTAACGATAACAATAAGAAGCAACCAACCAATATTAAAAGCCTTCGAACTGAAGTGGTGACCCACACTGTGTTCTTGAGACAGAGAGGTAACTGAAAATAGAGACGAGGTGATTCTTTGTAGGCGTATGACCACCTCGAACACTGATGCGGACTTAACATCGCGTTTGCATACAGAGAATGAGGTTGCGTATGAGTTTCTACAGTAGCAGAACCCATTAATATGTCAGAGACACTGACGTAGCGATTACATAATTTAAATATGCACCAGATTTTACTGAATATCTTGAGTTATGCCAATCACCTTAGACTGTTTTGTTTAATTTTCAGGTTCTAACCATTAAAAATTATTATATTCCTTAGGTTTTGCACGACAGTGTATAAGTACACTAATGCCATAATAGCTCAAACAACAGTCTCTCCAAATTTATTTGACGGTTGTTACATGCTTTGCATGAATGTTACACTTAATAAAGCTAGATGGCGGCATGGTCTCTCAATAGACTATTGATTAAGTTCTTTAGAGTTTTGAGCATGTTAACAACCGTTACCTTGATGGCAAAACTTTTAGAATTGCCTTCTAGACTAGCGCGGAAGATCACATATACACGGACAATCTAGAATTTTTATTATCCGTTCGATATTTATTTCTTTTTTCAGATAAGTTCAATTGAAGAAATAGTTATAACCTCTCCTTTTTTCGAACATTGATGAAAACAATCTATTAGTCAAGCTTCATAGAGATTGCACATATTCGATACAAATACCTGATATGTGTATTCCATTTCTGAACAGAAATAAAACATCGTAGTATGCACATGCTCTTGATATGTATTTTATCTCTGCTTTAGACTCCCCCCCCCCGGTTTATAACTTACTAGAAAAATCTCAACTCTTTTCTAGGATGTATTCTGAAATGAGTTTGTTCCATATGTCACTAGCAAAGAATAAATAGTGCGTCTCGATTTAGTTTTCTTCACACCGTTCAATATAAAGGTTTACATAAATGCTAATTAAAATTGTAGATTGAAGTAAAATGACTTGCCCATCACAAGTTGAATACATCCAGGGTCTTCGCAAAGGGGGTCATTGGTACCATGGTTCTGGTGCAAGAAGGCTTTTTGGTGGAGTCAGAAAATGTGACAGTTTCTTGTGCTGAAGTGAACAATGCTTCATAATTTTAAATTTATCAACCTATACAATGGGTAAAATGCGTTTGTGTAAGTTAATACATAGAGTACTTGGAATACGTATCTTAAATTTTATAAGGGTAATATGGTACTAGAGTTAGTCACCTTAACTGTTACCGAGACTTATAATTTTAGTTCTGTGGTACATCATCTAAACTGATACGAGAACTAGGGACCTAAATTGTTACTGGGGGAGAAATTGTTACTACCAGTAACCTCTTGTGTTACTGGGAATCACTATATTTGTACTGAGGTCCCTCATCAAACCTAGTACTGAACTCGTACCCTAAACTGTTACTAGAGCTCTCCATTTTACTACTGAGGTCTCTCACCTAACCTGGTACTGGGACCCGTAATTGTTACTGGGAATCGCCATTTTACAGAGGTCCCTCATCTAACCGGGTGTACTGTGGTCCCTCATCAAACCTAGTACTGGGGTATGTAACCTAAGCTGTAATTTGTCAGTCACCTTTAGTGTAACTGGGACTCACCATATTTGTACTGAGGTTCCTCATCAAACCTAGTACTGGACTCGTACCCTAAACTATTAATAGAGCTCTCTATTTTAATACTGAGGTCTCTCACCTAACTTGGTACTAGAGCCCGCAATTGTTACTGAGACTCGCCATCTTACAGAGGTCCCTCATCTAACCGGGTGTACTGTGGTCCCTCATCAAACCTAGTACTGGGGTACGTAACCTAAACTGTAATTGGGGTCCGGCTTTAACCTGGCATCAACTCTAAATTCCTTCTAGGTTTTGTAATATAAACTGTTACATTAACCAGACATCTTAAAGTGATGGTCCCTCATCTAACATGGAAACAATAAAGTGGTCGTTACATAAATTATAACAGATGACCACCATCTTTTCTGGTACTAGTGTCCTTTAATTTGGTACTGTAGCCCTTTACCAAACTGTTACTGTAACATCTAATCTGATACTGGGAAAGAATGTAGATAGATGGGAGCTGAATATATCTTACATATTTTACGAAACGCTTGATTAAATTTCAAGAACATATATTTTCTTCGTCATCTTGAAAAATAGCACTTGAATTTTTATAAATTAATCATTGTTCGTGCCCTGTTCTGAAAGAGAAAAAGGTTCCCCCGATTATATCGTGTAACACGCATTATATTTAAATGAGATGGACTTCTGGAAAAATCTTGGGAACTGTGAAGCCCAGCGGAGAAAGAAGATTGCGTGTGGAACTAACTTCAGTAAGTAAAATAAAGAACAATTTATTTTCTTGGCCGAAATAAATTTTAAGAAAGTTCCCCGCAAGAGATGTTTTCCTTTTGTGCTGCATTCTGAAAAGTGAGGATACTTTTTTTTTTAGTCAAAAACTATAAATAATATTTTTTAAGAGAAATATTTTTAAGTGTTACCATCGAAACAGGCATTTGCTCGCAATTTTTTGATTCGTGGAGTCACGAGATGGGATTTTCGTATTTTACTGGAAATTTGCAAGTTAAGTCTTATTTAAGTCTAAAACGTGAAAGGTTTGTTTCTACCTTTGTTATTGACCAGTTCATCACAGAAATACGCAAATAATCCTAATAAAAAACAAAATTACTTCGCATCAAATAATTTTCTGTTATGCTTTAGAATTAAATTTTTTTATAACTTATATTTTTAATTTGATTTTATACTTTAAAATCACTTCTATTATCTTTGTGGAGCCCTTCTACGAATGTTAATATTTTCAATATAAATGCTTCATAATTCTGTTTCGTAGAGTTGCGAAAATAAATAGAACCACCCCGCTTTATTCGTATGTCGTTCGTGGTTTACCACGAACGACGTACTAATAAAGCGGGGTGGTTCGATTCGACGCAAATTCAAAGGAACCATTTGATAGAGAATAACGCCTTCCATAAAGTAGTGTGCACAAAATTTGGTAATAAGTCGTCAACAAATATAACTGTGCACGTCCTTATAAATGTCACTAGAAATGACAAATTCGATATCAAATTTCAAATTTATATTAAAATTTAATATTGCATACAAAATTTTTAAGTTATTTCGTTTCGTAATTCCCGTCAGTATGTACAGTCACAGGAAAAGAACCGAAACGCCTCGTTTATTTCAAGCTCTATTCATACTAGACCGAATTGAAAGGTACTATTCAATAGCAAATGACATCCTCTACAAATTCAAACTCAAAACATTGCGCAAAGGAAGGTCTTTGTAACAAATTTCGCACAAACAACGAAAATTTTAATAAAAACACCATATGTTGATGCCATAATCAGATTCAGCATCGCTAAATTAGTCTAAATATGAAATTTAATGACTTTACTCGGGTTTATATCTTGAGATATTCAATCCTAAAGTTGGTGTCAATTTTAGGGATCATCTCGACATAGAAAGTAACTATTTGTAGATCGAGATTAATTGTAGTTATAGCTACCCGAATTTCAAATTTGAACACTATTTCAAACTTTTTTTTCTTCAGAGATACGATAATTATTATATTTATAATGCTATTGCAAACAATTTGAAAATTACATTATCCTTCAGTTCGTTCGGTTGCACTGAAAATCCCTCTTATCACTATATATGGCACACGTCTATATATAATCTATATATACGTGGCACACAAAAAAAGACGTTATTTGTTATCTCGTTTTGTCAACACTGTACGATTATTTGCTTACCACGAAGCCTAGCGCCTCAATTAAATTTATAGTGGATGAAATTTTACTGAAAAAAATGAATATTAGTCGAACATGTTTCAGCTTATAATAGAAATAAAATAAAGCGGACAAGATGAGCCAATGAAAGCTTAATTGAAAGTGATATAAGACGTAATGGCAGAACTGAAAGCAATCGTAGGAAACGTGCATGCTTGAATAGAGGTGCTCTCATTTCATTTGAGACAATATGAAGACAGCAGAAATACTATTATTGATATTGAAGAACACGATATCAGTTCGATGACGTAAATTTATAACTTTTGTGGGGCGCACTTCTGGGAAAGAATAAAAATACTTCCGGGGTAGATTTACAAAATATAACTGCACTACAACTTTCGACAACAAACTCAATGAAAAAGTGCATGGATGGCTTGAGTGCTGGGGAAATGTACACACAAACAACATGCTGGGTATTCGATTTCAAGAGCAGTGCTCGTATTTCGAGTCTAAGTTTGCTCAAAGTTTTCATTTGAATTCCAAATTGTTCAAGTTCTGATTCCAGAGCTACTGTATAACTTTTCTGTTACGCCACAAATTTATATTAAAAAAATATTTTTTGGAATTTCATATTTTGTAAATAATCTCTTCTACTAGGACACATGTCTTCATTGATGCAGGCGAAGCGAGCAAGGTTCGCTCAGCGAATCAATGAGGATTCCAAAGCAATCCTCCAGGAGGTAGCGATCGTTTGCGAGCAGGCGACGGGCTCCGTAGCTATATTTACTATGTAAGTGCAAACGATCCTAGAATTATCATCAGAGAATGGTCAGACGTTTTTTAAACATTTAGTTGCCACCTAAAATCGCAATAATGAGGAAACTGTAGCACAAAAACTAGCTATCGGAATGAGTTGAAATTTTGCATGTCCACACAAACTAGAAATCTTTGTAAGCCGATTCCCATCAAAATAAATACTATGTGCGGTTTTTTTTTGGGTTGTTTAACAGTAACATGGTACAAAATAACAGCGCTATAGAAATAATATTTAGGAAGATACCCATAAAACTATAAGAAACGGATTTAACATTAGGAGCTGTAATCTTTCTATAGTCACAACAAGTTAAATATTGATATAGATTCGAAATTGTGTGTCGTCTAAATAGGGGGTTCCCATTTAAACTATGGAGTTGGTGCTCAATTTAATATGAGGACGGATACCTATGCAAATTTTATGCATTTTAATTTATAGAAGGCGTAAGTTTCGGTCAAACGCAATCTTTGAATTTTCTCTACTGTTAAAATTGTTCCAATGAAGAGGGGGTGATACGTATTTATTTTTCGCGACTGTACATGTAAAGTTTGGAGGTTTTATTAAATTAATTTTGCAGTAATTCATATATTTCTAAATAATTTTCTCTCACTTTGGTACTTTGTATTAAATTACTATTAAAATCCAAAAAATGTTTTAAAATAAGTTTTAGTATGCAATATATGTTATGGAATTAATATTAGAAAAATAGGATTGGCAACCTTGATGTATTTTAATCGAGATCTTTTCAGAAGGCGCTTTCTATAGGATTATGCAAATAAGAATAAAATATGCTAAGAAAAACATGCAAATGAAACGAAAAGAAAGCAATATTCTGATAATTCCATTAATATTTAAATAATTTCTTTAGAGTAACACAATACTTCAGATAGTATTCGATGTGATAGATGAGTGTGCGATCAATAATGTAAAAGAAAGCAGTCTTAAAAAGTATAGTGATTTGCTGGAAAGATATTAAACTGAGAGAAACATTTTCATTTGCTAAGCAAATCATGTATTTTTACTCTAAACTTCCAAAAAAAGTCTTTTCTGTGTATGAAGATATGCGTTATGTTTATCACAAAATGAAACTTTTTAGTTTAGTTGATAATAAGTTCTTGGCTTTGATAAAGTTTCAGGGTTCTGAAAGTCTTGTTGAAATTATTATTCCAGAACTGCATTTGGGAGAATTGAAAAGTAACAGCTTCATAGCGGTACTGGCAACTTGATTCATTTCGAAATCGTGTGGGGCTTTCCAAAGCAATGTTTATCTTACTTTCCCCTTATCAAAACAGAAAAAAGTTATTATTTCTCAGAATTATTTGTCCAGATCGTTGGCAGCAGAGTTTCAGTTCCATTCAACTCCATTTGTCATTTGAGGACAGAAATGAAGTTGGAAAACGGCAGTGGATGCGATATCAGTCGCCATGGTAACAAGGACAGCATCTCCAACTGCATCCGCGATTATCAATGATGAAACAAGATGGCGACCTCCATTCGGTTACTATGGCGATCGGACATTTTTTTATCTTTTTATTTCTGAAAAACAAGATGGCGGAGCAGGTCGACTTCTAGGCCTTCTGCTCTAATTATACATGGCGCCGACATCGTACGGCGCCTCTTCGTTCGCTTATTTATCTGATCACTCGCGTTCGTTCACGTGAAATAATAGCAATGATAATGAAAATAGAGGAAAAGAGAGATAATTCCTCCAGGACTTGTGAAATTAAATGAAACGCAAGAGAGAGAGAGAGAGAGAAAAGTCTCGAATTTATTTCACCTCTTCCATCTTTCCTTTTAGATAAGTGTAGAATAATTGTTCTGATGCATAGTTTTGATTTCCCAGAACTACTCTTTGAGGTATGAGAAGTTGTTGAAAATATTAGATTTACCAAGGGATTTTTTTTCGTATTAGTGCAAAAAGGATAAGAGAGATTTTTTTTCGGCAAAAATAGATTTGTGTCATTTTTTATACAATTTTATTCTTTATTCTTAAGAGTGCCAAATTTCAAAATAAAAAATTGGCAGATGTAAAATTTGGAGTGAGCGCCGCTGTAAATGCATAAAAACGCAAATTCTTTAAAGTCTATTTACAAAAATGGCGATCTAACTTCTCGGTGGCATACTCTATTTAGCCCAACCACTTATTTAAACTGGTAGTATCTCACTACCTTATGCACGACAGTGTGTTATGATGTTAATGAGCTCTATGTGTAAAACGAGAAGCACAGCTCGAGAAAAATGCACATTAAACTAATTTAAGGGTTGGTTTACAGACTTTAGAGAGGGTGACATTGAGTAAACGATTAGTCTACCAAAGAACTCGATCTAAAAAGACGTCGAACGTAAATAGTCATTTAAACAAAATTGAGTGTGGTTTGTTTGCCGTAATCTCTCAAATACATAAACTCAAATACATACAACGAGTTTGCAAATGATAATAACTCTGTTTATTATATATACCGTTTGAAAGCTAACTGATTTCCTAGGCTCGGAAAAGTTTCAAGCCAATATGAGCAATAAAGAGAGCCGGTTTGATTTAAGTATGTGAGTGGAACTTCACTTTTCATCACCATGGAACATTATTACGTCATGCTTTATGCGTTTTTCTTTCAAGCTCAGCTCACAACGTTGTCGAAACCAGACATGTTTTAAACTCTTCTTATCGAATCAAAGTTATGAAGCCCTAGAGAACATAAAGTGATTTTTATGGCTGTAACTTTTACGACAGTGTTGCTAGCCGTTTCTTTTTATACCTAAAGTTAAACGGAGCACATTAATCTGAAGGCTTCAGAGAATTTCGTGCACTGATGTGAGCATTGGAAAAAATTCGAAAATTAACTATTTATATGATTAAAAAAAATGTTTAAATTATTAAGAAATCAAAAAAATTTAAACGATTACCCTAAATCATCCGTTTCAACTTTTTGTATTCAAATTTGTCCTATCAGAAAGAACCTGAGGTTTTGCCATGCATTATACTTTTAAATTGAAATATAAATCGCTGCAATTTAGAAGTTGTTGTACATTAAAGAATAACCAGTTAACTGTATGAATGTTATTATTTTACTCTCCTGAGTGTGGCAATAATTTTAAATCCGCTGTAAAGTACTGGCCCTGTAGGTTCTGTGGCCTGTTCTTGGTGTGTTGCATGCTGTCCGTTGTAATGCTTGAACTGTATCTTTGAATTTATTAAATGTTTTGTTACCCCCATTTAGTTAGTCTTATTTCGATTTAACAAGACATAACGCAAGATCTTTTTATTGGGAATCCTATATGTAAAATTAGCAATTGTAATCTTGAGAATATATTGTACCTTATCCATTGTACAGTGTATTTTATTACAAATTATACCTAATTCATTTTTTAATTAAAATATACTGCTTCGTATAATCGTTTCTTTTAAAGTATTGTTCTAGAAAGAACTATATTTTTCAAACCCTGACAATTGTACATTAATCATTATGATACTATAGGGGTGAAATTTATAAACCACTCTGCGTTACCCTTTTGCACCACAGGGAGGGGGGAGTTCGCGTTACACCACACATGCATACCACACATTCGAAGCACAACCTTCTTATAGAGGTGCCACTCATTTATTCCAAACGGACAAACATCCATGCCTTACCCTGAATTCGAACCAGTATATTTTCTGTCCAGAAATCCTAACTTTGGCCACTGGACCAATTGGTTGACTTAGAAATGACTATTCTGTGCTAATATATCAATAGGGAACGCGCTGAAGCACTGCGATTTTAAAATAGAAAAAGCTAAAAATTAACTGTTCAAGACATCAGCGCTCTGCAAGGAATGCTTTATTTCCCAAACCACATTTACAGAAACTTGATAGGATCTAAGAAAATAGACGAAACATCCCAATCTCGCAGACCAGAATCCGCCCGTAATTTCTGAAGAGGATGATAAATTTTTCCGGAAGAATCCACGGAAAACATTCGGCGATAAGAATAATCACCATAACTCTCCGAAAAAGACCAATCGCAAAACGTTCTGCGTGTGTTGGGATCGTGTTCTACAACAGCACTTTGTTGCGCTCTATCTTATCCTGTTGCTATAGCTACCTGGTGGCGAATGGATGGCGAGAAAATATATTGCTTCTGGGGATAAAGGTGTTGGTTCTATTTTTACCCGCAGTAGGGCGTTCAAGAGGGAACAAGGGTTCGCATTTTCCCTATTTTCTTCCATTTTCATACCTTCCCCTTTCCTTTGTGGGCTTTTCGGGAACATTTCTTTTCTTTCTTGAGCAACAATGCGCAAACAAATCCCAATAGATGTTTCCGCACAAAGAAAGAATATTTTATGGGTATTAAAAGGAAGATGGGTTCTTTTTCCTTCCTTTGAAATCTTAGATATTCTGTTCCTGCTCATCACTTTATGTTTTCGATGGGTTTTTATCTAGATATCTTGAATTCCTAGAGCAGGTGGGGGAAACATTTGCTAATACTTTCTTTAGCTCTTTAATTTATGATTATATTTAATTTTTATTGCTCTTAAAACTTTGCCAGGTACAAGTATGCAAATTATCTTTATGTTTTAGGATGTACATGAAAGGACACGTTTTGAATTTTAAAAGATTAAAAAGGAACAAAATACATGTTTACTGACCTACAAACCTCCACCATGATTTGATAACTTGTTCAATTGATCTAGAAAGAATTAACAGTTGGCTACAAGTTGTAAACGATTCTCTTATTTAAACTAGTTTTTGGCAGCAAAGAGATAATATAATTCCAGATAATAGCATCTTACCAGCAAACAAAAAACGTCAATTTATTTTGATCAGATATAATTACGTACATATTTGAAACCTAATGATGGCAATAAATATTACAGTTTTGAATTTAATCATTCATACCCAAAGGACGAAAAGTCTTAACTACTGTAGAAAGTTATTACAAATACAAGTCGTACAATGCCAAGATGAAAGTTTTTATCTAACATTATGATTTAAAAAACACACATAGTTCATTGCATACTAAATTTATTTAGGAGAACAATTCATTATTTTTTATACTATAATATCATTTTAGTTTATTCAAATTGAAAGAAAAACAATCAATATTTACATTTAAATCTCCCAGGCTTGGAAATATTATAGAATATGCGCACTTTCGAAAAGATCCCTATGTACTTAAGAAATGGAAAACGGGTTTGAAAACCTTATAATCCTTAATAACGGGTTTGATAACCTTATAAAGTAAACTAATCCTAAAGCAAGTCTGATTCAGACAGCTTTCGTGAAGAAGAAAAATAGTCATATGCAGATAAAACAAACCAGACATTTCAAGCACTTGAACAAACAAATATAATGAATGGGAGTAAGATTATTAGTCAGTTAGGAACTAAAACAATTTCATATGGCTAATCACGAAAACATTTTTTAAATATAGTAAAACATAAAAGAATGACATACTTAGTTCACCACAATACTCACTTTAGTATTATGAGGAATAAATCTTGTACATATTTAATTTCAGTTTCTAATATGACGGCATTTATTTCTATTCACAATATGACCCCAATAGAAACTTAGTTTAAATTCCATTGTCTATAATACATCAGTCAAAAATGAATTTTCGTCTTAGTTTGTCTGAAGAGACTCTTATCTCATTAAAACTTAAAATATTTCATTAAAAGAAAAGCTCAAGTGAACACACTGCAGATTTTATTATTTTTTATCTCTTAATCATAAAAAAAACACCTCTTCCTATTCAAACTACAAGATCAGATCTCTAATTAGTTTAACCTTGAAAAAAAAGCAATGATTAAATAGTAGTTTTATCTTTTGAATTGTGAAAAGTAAATGAGAGATAACTGTATTTTTTCTCCCAGTATTGATTGATCTTAAAAATATTATTTATACTACGATAATATTTCCTAGCCTGGGAGTTTTAAATGCAAATATTGATTGCTTTATTTTAGTTTGAATAAACTAAAATGAGATAAAAGTATAAAAAAGGATCAATTATTCACCTAAATAAATTTAATATGCAATGAACTATGTGTGTTTTTAATTCAAAATGTTAGATAAAACCTTCGATCTTCGCATTGTACGCCTTGCATTTCCTTAATTATGATGTTTCATCCCTTGGATATGTATAATAAAATTGAAAATTGTATTATTTATTTCTACAAAAGGTTTTTAAAAACATGCCTTTCCATAAAAGTAGAATATGATTGGAAATTGGAGGATTAAATGCAACTGATTATGTAACACATTACATTTTGGTACTCGATTCCGGTGCATTTTCCCCAACATAGCGATGTCTTCTATAAGTATGAACCGTAATATGCATAAAAGAGAAAAAACAGGCGCAAGGGATTGGAAGTACTATATACCAGTCAAAATTTCCCTAATATACCAGTCAATATCTCCAGTTCCAAAGAACAAGATGTGCTCCAAGGTCTTTCTGCCTCTTCAGGCAAAAAGACATTTATTCGAATCAGCAAGGTGGAATCTGTGCAAGCAGGTCTGAGTGACATATAGATTATTCTAGCTTTGGCAGGAAAAGTGGCAACTTTTTAGGGAACTTTCTGAAATATAACCGCAGAAAAATACGGATGGATGCATTCTGAATTGAAGACATTTGTCTAAAACGATGCTTAAAAGAGCTGATACACACACGTACTCAAGCACACACACAATATAAAAATATGTTTTCCAGGAATTAAATGCTTGACGTGAACAAATATACACATATTCCTCCTTCTTTCGTTTTGTCCACAAAATCATTCATTATATTTTTTATTGCTCTTAAACGTAGCACTTTAAGCATTTCAGAATAAAAGCTTTTACCTTTCTAGAAACTGTATAACGGAAATTACGACTCCTATCCTCACAATCCTTGATCTTTGCAGTAAAAAGTTGTATCTGAGTTTTTACTCACCAGGTACTGTTCGTCCATGCAATCTATATGCGGTCCTATGACGGTGAAGTATTTCATGCCTTGTGGTGGCGAGGCGTACGGAATGTCCACGGTCACTTTGACGTAATAGCGGACGGTGCAGGACCGGGATTCAAAACTGCAGGGAAGGGCACTCTCTGGTAGCTGGAACCGGAACTGGAACGAATGCCGACCCCGAGGGAGAATAGGCATGTTTCCTTCCAGTTTCTCTGAAAGAAAGGAACACATAATCACCTATGTAGAATAATTACACAAAGGAGAACTGCTACCTACAAGATAACTTGACACCCAAAAGACATATCCGGTCCTATGATAAAGCATCTCAGTTCTTGTAGTGTCTTGTTCAGGTTATCCCATTCTTACATATACCATGCCCTTCACAAAAGAACGAAATTGTGCCTTCACTTTTGTAATACATAAACTTTCTTGTGTTAAAAAAAATAACTTGTTCTTTTTCTGTTGATAGTTTTGAAATTTTAAAATTATGGAAAAAGTCCAGTGCCCGCCATTGGGGGGAAAATACGAATTTATTTGAGCAAATGCAATCATGGAAAACTTTAAATCTTTGTGTTCAATATTTAAGTTGCGGAATCCCGGTTGGAAGAACGTTGTTGTAATGGACTAGTCAATTCGAAGGCTGTGAGTTTTATACTAGGTCCAGTCAAAGACCATAGTGCACACAAGGATGGGGCATGTTAAATTTGTCCTGACCTGAAATGTCCTCACGTTGGCATGGTGTGGAAGTTTGGAGAGTGGACTACCAGCTCACGTGTTCTCGTCATCTGTCAGTGGTTCAAAATTTCTAGGCGCTGTCTTTGGATTTTTATCCTCTTTGGCATTGATCCGGGACCGTCGCCAATATCGCGCTGTGTTTCTCGACCGCGACGTTAATTAACAATGTTATTTATTCAGATACTATTATGCTAATACTTTGCACAATAGTAACTGAATAAATCTGAATAATGAATCAGATACTATTGTGATAATAATATGCGAGATTATTAGAGTAATATAAAATGGCGTCTTGTGTTATGAATATAAATAAGGTATATTCACAATTCCAAAGGAGGAAACTGACTATTCCTAGTTTGCTAAAAGTTTTTTTAAATTTCGTATCAGAAGATCAAACCCAAAGAAACCAAGCACATTTAAATGTCAGTTTATAAGTCATAAAAAACTAAATAATTCTACAAAAAAATATTTTAATCACGTAAATTAGTATTAAAATAGGATTAAAAATGAATGAAACAAATGAATCAAAGCTGAATGAAAGAAAATGAATAAGAAGAAAATAATCACACACAAGACCGGTTAGTCAAAAAGTATAAAATAAGTATAGCAAGACCAAACTACAAAAGTAAGTAATAATAATGGATAACTATCACAAAAAATAGCCTTACAATATGATTCGTGGGTAAAACATCGAACCTAGAGCATTTACCACGCGGTTTCGGTCATTACAGTCTCGTTCTCTACTTAATACTCATTCATGTTCAAACAGAGCCTTAAAAATGACCACAAGGTATAATCCAAAGTTGATTTTGAAAAAATTCTGGAAGGAAATCGCTTGAGGCTTACAAACTTATTAATTTCAAAACACAATCTTTACGAGAGTGACTGAAAAATAAATTTGTTTATAGAGTCGCATGTATACATTGAACTTGAAAACATTAAAATTCCAAGTAATACTGTATGACTAAGTTTGGTTAAATTGTTTGCCTCATCAAGCACTAGAATGCATGAACGATAAAACTATTTTACAAGTACAGACTCTAACCGTGAAAGATATAGCATTCATCGATAAAAACTATCAGTAGATCCAAATGTCCTTCTTGGTAAATAAGTAAAACTCACAAAAAAATGCTCCTTATCAAAACTCTTAGGAGCTACGTAAAACAGATAATTCCTCCGTCTACTTTGGTCAATGTTAAGAAACTTGTTCTTTTTAAACTTAAAGTTCCTTTTAAAAAAGTAGGAAAAAATGGATCGATTTTTCCTGCGTTAAGAGCATTCAACCGTTTTTTTCTCTGTCGAATTCTAAGAAAGATTGGTCTTGACAACAGCACACGAATGCCTCTAAAAAGTATCGGAAATCGTTTTCTATGCCGAGGACAATAAACAAAATGTGCTAGTGCCCCTTTCAGGAGGTATTCCCTCCCCCTCGCTTCGTAATGGTGAATTGAAAAAAGTTTACAACTGAAGGTTGTTGGTGATAAAGTTTGAACAACGACTTTGTTAGGCATATGGGGGGATATATTGTGGATATCTTCGTGATCTCTTAATGTTCATGGAAGATTGTTTTTTATACAACGGTGAAGACAAAGAGCTTTACATAAGAGCTTGGTTTTTTTTTGGGCAATGAAATGTATAAGTTACGCAAAGAAAAAAATACAAAACTTAGGGTAAAAGTCGTTGTTTGTCTTCTGAAAAGAACATGGGTGAACACATTATCTTCAAATCTTAGCGCTATAACATATTCAGCTTAAATGCTCGAACTACTTTTTAAGTGTAAACTATTGCATCGATACAGATTAACAATGAAAGGTTTGTCTCCTTGGCACAGAACCTGGAAAACAATGTTAAAGGATGGAATTATTTTTAGCTTAAGTGACGAAATATAAGTGATGCATTTGGGAAGCACTCCTTTTAATATTTGCAAGTTATCATAGATTTTCAATAATTGAGAAAATTCCTCATTTAGTTTTCACATCCAGTGCTTTAAAATTTAAATCTACACTATGCCGTTTTGGAAATTACATCGTAGTTTTCGAGACTTGTACTAGTACTCATCCTGAAGCCTTCGAGGACTGAGTACTTTTGTTTTTCATACTTATCTGCTTTCTAACACTCTAGGATTATTAAAATAAGGCTAAAGATTGCGAGTGCACGTCTCTGGCGATTGACGATTGCCAATTATTCTGGATTGACCTTATTTTAAAAATACTGTCTACTTTATACAGGATGAAGCTTTAGAAAGGGCATTTTTCATAAGTAGGTGAATAGTAAAGCTTTGGTGGAGAACTGAAAGCATTTCATGGAGTGAAAGAATCCCAGTTGAAACAAAACGTATATCCGGTTACATCGTATGGAAAAAACTAATCGGAATAACAGAATTTCAACAGAACTTGGCAGAGCAGCGACCCAATTTCCAGCAGTTTAAATCCGGTTCGCAATGTCTGTTCCAGTGTTTAAACATGGATTTACCACACACCAAAGGATTACCTAAACTGATGTCGTCATCTATTCTATTCGTGCTTTATGAAGTGAGTTTCATTGCAGTCATATCTATGGAACTTCTAACACACTTATATTTTAAACTCAGATTCTATTCATCATCGTCAACAGTGCCGACTTTTAAGAAAAGACTATTCTCTGAGTGGATGAACTTTGAACTGTTATGGTTATCCCCAACTGTTTTTAAAGTGAATTTCTCTCACGTGTTAAATAGAATCAATTGGAAGTAATTAAAAATATTTCATCAATTATCCTTCTCGCGCAACGTGTTTTTGTTCACAGGTGATATGTTTGGAACGTTTATTAAACATAAAGTTCCTTCAACGTGTGTAATTGATTTTTCTGCATCTTTTACAGACAAGAATTCGACAGCTTTAAAACTGTATTTATTGAATATTGACGTGAAGTTTTTGGTACCTTCCTTGAATATTCACCGCCATAATTTTATATTTACATTTTTTTGCTACTTAAAGTTTTTAAGATTTGATATTTTTACACATATTCCTTGTGTGGTTCTTTTTGTCAAAAAATAGAGAACACTTTGTTGAATGTTGTTGTTGTCGTGCGGACCATATATGGCCCAATTGGGGGTGCCATTGTCCCGGAGGTTTGGACTTTTTCATACATGACACATCCGTTTTACAGGAAGGTCCCTTTCACACATCCATTCACTCACACCTATCGTAATTTAGATCTCAATCAGAGGCCGATAACCCCCTGATCAAGTACCCCCAGATGTATTGATTTGGTATGGGAACATGGGGGACTTTGCGACCACGACCTATTTAACGTGCCCCAGCCACCATTAGCGAACACGACGGTCTTTAGCCAGGTCTAAGCGCCGATCTCGCAACCATCAGAATTGCAGGCTCCGCCGAGGACAGAACCTACAACCCTTCCGATGCGAGCCTGACGCTCTACTGACTGAGCTACCGCAGCTCTATTGAGTTGAAGATGAAAAGAACTTAAGAAAGAAAATTCCAAATCTCCCTCAAAATCGTCTTTTGTAGTAGTAACCTTAGTGTCACCTTTCGTCATTTTGTAGCTTTGTCATGCAGCAAGGGTGCGATGTATGTTAAATGTCAAATCCTACACATGTATCGATATGCATGTGTAGCCATCATAGTTGCAGGCTCCGACTTTATTGAATAAACCTTGAAATAGCAAATGACATGAGAGATAACAGTATTTTGTCTAAGAGAAGAGCTTTACAAAGTACATTCGTTCTGCTATACCGAAGTCTTCCTCGTGATTGCGTTGATCGTCGTTGCGATTTCGAATTAAAAAAAAAATACCGTCGTGTTCAAAGGGAGCTGGTGCACGTTAAACCTGTCATGGACTCAAATGTTCTCACATTGGAGTGGTGTGAAATTTTGGAAAGAGAGGTGAAAGCTCGGGTGTTTATCTCGTCATCTGACCGTGGTTTACAATTACCTGGTGCTGTCCTCGGATTTTTCCCTTCGGTGGTTGATCCCGGACTGTCGCCAATAGCCCATTGGTTTGCTCCAGTGTGACGTTAATTAAATACGTCTTCCTCGCTCTAGTTCTCTGTTCTTTGACCGTTTTTTCTACCCGATCTCTACTCACTGTAACCCCTCAAAGCATCACCCCGTTGTCACTTCTCACTTTGACCACTTGTCTCTCGGGCCTCTGCTTTCCTCATTCTCTTTCCAGGACACAAAAATAGTCAAATTTTCCAATTTTTTTTTATGATTTTGAGAAAGTCTCTATGTTTTTCTGCTTAAAATGACGTTTAAATCATGTTTCTATCTTAATTAGAATTAAAGATATAATAATTTTTGGTGCGTTGTTTTGAAAATCTAACACTCTTGACAGTTGTTGTCATGGCAACGACATCTGTCTTTAAAACTTTAAATGCGTTTTTCTCCATGATACATTTTTTCAAGATTTCCTGTATTCAAATTGCTATAAGTCGAAAACCGATAAAGTTTAAGGATTGAAATTTGGAATATATATTTTTCAAACATTATACTTTAATTTTGATTCAGCAAATTTGAAACAAATATTTACTTTCAAAAATATAACTTAAAAAAAAAGTACCTTAAAATTTTCAAAAATTTTCTTTCAAATATTTTTTTATTTTTTATTAATTAATATTTCTTAAATTGCTGAATCAAAATTAAAGTTTATAAATTTGTGAATAATTTACTTCAAGAATTTTGAAAATTGATCAAGAATATTTTTAGTCTTAGTAATTTAGAATGACCACTCTTTTTTTTTTCAAAAAATTTTAATTTAAAATTTTTAAAAAACTTTTGGAAAAATTTTGTGTTGTGATTTCGCTTATTAGTTAAATGGGTAATCAGTACAAAAAAAATCAAAATTCTAAATTAATTAATAAAAATTTTTTTCCAATGTGTCCCACACCCCCTTAAGTAGGGGTTGGTTAAAGGAGCAGAATACCACACTACACTTTACATCAAAGCAAAAGCTAAATTGTGAGGTTCATTTTTTAAACTTTGTATAAATGATAAAAGTAGCATTTTAAAACATTGCAGAGCACAAAACCTTTACTGCACAAAATGATAAAGAAGTCAAAATATCTGAACCGATATTTTACGCATTTAATTAATAACACAGATTTAGAGGGTAATATTGGGCATTATCGAAAAGAAAGATGAAACGTTTTTGTAATAATTACCTTTTCCCCAAATGACCACTCTATCATCAATGAAGATGTGGTCATCTTTGACCGTTCTCCTGTCTCCACTAACGACTACTTTCCATTCTGCGTGGGCCTTTCCTCTCAGAAGTACACGGATTGCTGTAAAATTTACAAACAATGTAATAACGATTTAGAGATCGAACCAGTTTTACTATAAATATCCATAATTCTTAAATTTTTTAAACATGTTTTACCTTTTATCTATTAATTGTAATGTGTGACATTTTAAATAAATGACAATGTAAATAATGACATTTTAATGTGTCATACACTGTAAAAAGAAATTTGAAAAAATATATAAACGAACATTTAGGCGAGAAAACGACTATACGAGAAAAAAAGTATAGCATCTATTTTCAAATACAAGACTTTTAAAACGTTAGAAAAATCAGACAACTTTCTTTTCAATATCGTCGATTCAGAGTTTATTTTAAAATCTCTTTTGTGTGAGAATATGCAGAATCTTTCGTGAAAAGCAATTATAGAATTTTATACCAAACCTTAATCAAATATCCAGGTTCATTTAGAGACATGCAGTCCCCCAAACAATCCCGTTTCATAGAGCTGTGGGATACAATTAAAAGATTTTTGTTAAGGACATGAATTTTAAAGGTGATTTTTCTTGTGTTTTGTATTAATAATTCAATAAATTTTGTAGTTTTTTGCTATGATTTGCACATTTGAATATTATATTACATTCATAACAAAGTATATGTATGAATACCAAAACTGCTGTTAACACGGTGTTTCCTGGGTAAAATGAGCAGTAGAAATGACAAAACTTCTCTCTAAGCTTCCCACTGCACACTTGAAGCCAATGAAGATTGAATTATACTATAGCATTTACTTGTACTCCAAACGCAATTAAGCTCAGGCTTCGTCAGAGTGCATCATGTTATGTCTCGGTTGTTCCTCAGGACAACTTATTCACCACCTTCAACTGGTCCTTAAGAACCTCAAGTATCATTAACTTACAAACTTGGAGCAATCATTTTATTTATATCAAGTGAGATAAGTAACAACATCAAAAAGTATTCGTGCTCACTATTTGCAGTTTGAGAAAAGCTTTAGAAGAGACGATAGTATTGCGTTATTATTTTCGCAACGAATCTGAGACATTATGGCACAAATGATTTAGAACTAAACGCCCAAGTTCATTGCCATTTATTAAAATATTTCATTAAAATATTTCATATAAATGATTCATTCACTATTCAAGAGGTCATGGTTTCTTAAACTTTTAAGCAATAAACACTCAATAAAACAGAAATTCTATTGGTCCTCTAAATATTTTGTTTTTAATTTTATTAATTCCGGAATTTCCATTCTGTAGCTTATCACTTTTACTCAGAGCCTTTCAATTCAAATTGGTAACGAATAAGGGTATTTTCAACTATTCTAATAATGCTTAAAAGAAATTACAAGATAAGGTGATAAGTGCAGTAGCAGCCAAAAGAACTGCTTCGAGATCTAGCAATGCTCACAGAAAACGCTATTCTACTCTAACACTATTTCTTTAACCGAAAACTAAGAAACCTTAGTGACAGACAGACTGATCAAAATTCTGTCCAAGTCCATTAATCACACACGTAAGTATTATAGACAAGATGCTGGCTTGCAAGTCACGCTCCTTGTGTTTAAGTTTTCAATGAAAGGCTTACTGACTAAGCCGTATTTCCCTTACAGGTTAAGCCTACCACAGAAAGCTTTTTTTTTATCTACCAACGACATTCTATGTAATAAAAAAGTGCTTTCTACCCCTTTCTGACAGTTTCAAACTATTTAAAGATGTATCTTTATTGCTTGATAGATCACCGAAACATTTTAAGTCTGGATAATACTGTGAAAATGTTTATCGTTCTTATTATATAAGTCAAAACTTCCTATTAGCATTTCATTTGCATTTCAAAATTAGTTCAGAATGCTTTGTCACAGATTATAAAATTATGTCTTACGCAGTACTAAAATGGTTATTTTATCTTTTTCATTATAATTCTTAAAACTCTTCATTTTTAGATTACATATGTGTAAAACTAATATTTAACCAATTGTAAATTCCTTTTGAATGTTCACATTTATTTGACAAATATTGACAGGGATTAGTTATTGAAGAAATTGTCAACCTGAGTTAAAGATTTGTTTTTCATTTCTTATCGAATAATCTATTTGTTCTTAGAAGTCTTTATTATATCAAGTGCATTTTTATGAGTACACACATTTAAAATTTCTTATAAATTCAAAACTCACTTTTGGATTACTCAAAGTTGGAAATTGTTGGGCACCAAAGTAAGCTTTAATAAATAATAGGAACTGTGCACATAAGCATACTAATGAGCATATCATATTTATAACTATGTTTCACTTTAAACATATGAAGACCAGCATGCAAAATAGATTTTAAAAGCTTCATGAGTGCAGACCAATCCTTCTTGTTTTACCAAAAGGGTTTCAACAAGATATCTTGTCCATCGAGATTATATCAATTGTACAAATAAACATACTAATGAGCATAACATATTCATAACTATGTTTAACTTTAATTATTTGAAGATCAGCATACAAAATTGATTTTAAAAGCTTCATGACTGTAGAACAATCCTTTTTACTCTCCAAAAAGGGTTTCGTTAAGATATATTGTTCTTCGAGATTATATCAATTGTACCCATAAACATACTAATGAGCATGGCATATTCATAACTATGTTTAACTTTAAACATTTGAAAACCATTTTTCAACAAGAGCTTCATGAGTGCAGAATAATCCTTTTTACTCTCCAAAAAGGGATTCGACAAGATATATTGTTCGTCGAGATTATATCATTTTTGCTAATGAAGGAACATAAGGGCGTGGGTGGATATGTGTTGTGCCATCCGTCTCCATGTTAAATAGTCTTCTGGAAACATAACATGAGTTCATGTTCCAGAAGTTTTCAAGTTATAAAAAGGGACTTGGTAGTCAAGCTGGTAAGAGGGTGTGTCTTGAGGGGAGAACAGATATGAAGAGATATATCTTCCATCAAGATTTAGTCAATTTTACTAATGCCGTGAAACCTCGTGAAGACAAGTGGGAGAAACAAAATGTTCCCTGCCCAGAACTGGTGACAATTTCGCAGATCAGAAGTAGGGATGCGACATCAATGTGGATGTTTTTAACATCGATGTATTGGAGTCGATGTTTTTGTAACATCGATGTTTATACTTGTGGATGTTTTATTTTTAAATGAAAAAGTACCGTTATAAAAATTTAAAAACTGACCAAGTAGCGTAATTTTTATAATCAGCAAATTGAACATACTTTTAGATCAAAGTGGCTAAGGGTAAAGGGTCTGAAAAGTAGAGATGCGACATCGATGTCGTTGTTTTCAAAACATTGATGTTTTATAAAAAAACACCGATATATTGGAGAAGATGTCGCTTTACTAGTTGCTAAACCAGTTTTAAGAAATGGGGAAGAAAGTTTAAATACACTGAATTTTAAAAACATCGATGGTTTGGGGGCGATGTATTATAAACATCGATGTTTTAATTTTGAACATCGAAGTTTCAAAACATCGACGTTTTGCTGTCGATGTCGCATCACTAAGTGCTAAACCATTTTTAAGAAAGGGGGGGGGGAGTTTAAATACACTGAATTTTAAAAACATCGATGTTTTGGGGGCGATGTATTATCAACATCGATGTTTTAATTTTGAACATCGATGTTTTAATTTCGAACATCGATGCTTTAATTTTGAACATCGATGTTTCAAAACATCGTTGTTTTGCTGTCGATGTTGCATCACTAATCAGAATTGAGAATACTGACAATACATAAAACGGAAAGAAATTCTCTAGGATGTTATAGCATTCTTTTCTGTTAGAGGAAAATTAAATTCTAAAGACTTAGAAGAAAACCAATCAAAACAAACAATTCTTTTTATTTTTAGAATGGCAAAAAACTAAAACTTAAAAAGAAAATGTAATCATAGCAGACGGTTTTATACTTTTTAAAAAAGTTGAAAATTACGTCGAGAAATAAAAATTAAATATGAAACTTTTAAAAGAAACTTCAATCAGCAGACGATCTTTTTAATTTTGAAGACTTTAAGGGTCTCTTTTGAAGAGGTTCTGATAAAAGGGACCGTATCATGTCAGGGGCCAAGAAAATTGTTTTGGAGAGATGTTTTTAGTCTCCGAACAGTAATGGTGGAAAGCGGAATTTCCGGGGAAAATATCCATAATTTAGGCATTTTTCAATATTTTAGCATGATGTTTTGTCTATATATATTTCCTAAGTTTATCTTTTTGTGCAAGTTGAAAAATAATTATTTGAATGCCCTTTAAAAAATGAGAGAAAAATCTTTTTTTCCATTCCATGTCAAATGTACAAAGCTCACACATCCCTTGATTTTCTTAAAAACTTGGCTACAGTGTTTTTATATCGTGTGAGGACATCGGGGAAATTTTTTTTCTTCCTACTGAATATAGGTTTTATTGAGAGTATTTTGAATCAAAAAGTTGGGTATTTCAGGATTCTAAACTCACTAAAATGTCTGTATGTATCTATCCTCTCACTATCTATCTATCTATCTATCTATCTATCTATCTATCTATCTATCTATCTATCTATCTATCTATATATATATATATATATATATATATATATATATATATATATATATATATATATATATATATATATATATATATATATATATATATATATATATATATATATATATATATGTAGGAATACTAAACAACGGTAGTTGTCTACTAGTCTGGAAAGAACTCATTATAAGAGCAACGAGACTGGTAGGAGTCAGTTGCATTGTAGTAGGAATGCAAGGCAAGACTGTCACGAGCCATTCACATTCTGGTATTCAGTTACGAGAAAATTAATAGAACAGACACTTTTTTTCCCCTGGACGCCATTGAGAGCTGACGTATTTTTTCCGAGCAGAGACGACTGCTGCCGATAATGACGGAACTTTTTTGAAATATAACTCAACTGTACATAATAATTGTATATATTTATTCATTAAATGTCAATGTGCTGTAAGATTCGAAGTCTTTAATATAGACCTTACCAAACAGAACAACACGAATCTTACAAAAAATGGGGGCTCGGCCGGGATGTGAAAAACTGTTGACGACCGCGACGATTCTCCTCCTTCGTACGAGGGCTTGAACGACGGATTAGCAGACCCCGAAAGCAGTGACGATTGAACCGGCCGGCGGAATGTTTTGACTCCCTATGCAAACCTGGACTTGTGTTTTAATCATCTGCAAGAACAGTTTCATGACTTCTCCTGACGTGGTGCTGATGATAGACTGAAACGACAAAAAAGAAAACGCGTAGACGAAAAAACGCGTAGACGAAAAAGACGAGTTGACGGAAAAGACGGATAGAAGGAACTTTCGAAACTGTGAGTACAGAATTTTGTTTTAATTGATGACATGGCATATTTAACTAAGGCCCGAAAAGCAGATTTGCTAACATTGATTGACGAATTAGGCCTAATAGTGCCAGCGAATCCCAAAGTAGCGCAGTGCTCGAAACTTATAATAGATTCTGAAAATTATGACGAGGAGATAACAAAAAATCTGTTGAGTGTTATTAGAACTGAACGCGAAGAGAAAATTGAAGACGAAAAAACGCGTAGACGAAAAAACGCGTAGACGAAAAAACGCGTAGACGAAAAAACGCGTAGACGAAAAAACGCGTAGACGAAAAAACGCGTAGACGGAAAAGACGAGTTGACGGAAAAAACGGATAGAAGGAACTTTCGAAATTGTGTGAAAATGCGAAACAAAGAAGATCTCAAGATAGTCCAGCTTTTAGAAGAAGAATATACTGAAGTTTTTCTAGAGAAGAGGAAGAAATTAAGAGACGATGCCAAAGAGAATATCCTAAAAATTCAGGAAGAGAATAAAAGAACGTATGATAAGAAGAGGAAGAAACCTCATCAATACAAAGAGGGCGATCTTATTGCAATTCAGCGGACTCAATTTGGTGTCGGAATGAAATTATGACCGAAATTCTTAGGACCATATCGAGTGAAGAAAGTGAAACCCCATGATCGCTATGACGTTGAGAAAGTTGGAAACCATGAAGGACCGAACTTGACGTCGACAGCAGCTGACCATATGAAGTCGTGGTTCAATAACTAATACTGAATCAATGTATTCCCAGATACTGTTTTGTGTTTTGTTTTTTTTAGGTTTGTCGTGTTCCTTTCGAGGACGAAAGATCATCAGGATGGCCGATTGTAGGAATACTAAACAACGGTAGTTGTCTACTAGTCTGGAAAGAACTCATTATAAGAGCAACGAGACTGGTAGGAGTCAGTTGCATTGTAGTAGGAATGCAAGGCAAGACTGTCACGAGCCATTCACATTCTGGTATTCAGTTACGAGAAAATTAATAGAACAGACACTTTTTTTCCCCTGGACGCCATTGAGAGCTGACGTATTTTTTCCGAGCAGAGACGACTGCTGCCGATAATGACGGAACTTTTTTGAAATATAACTCAACTGTACATAATAATTGTATATATTTATTCATTAAATGTCAATGTGCTGTAAGATTCGAAGTCTTTAATATAGACCTTACCAAACAGAACAACACGAATCTTACATATATATATATATATATATATATATATATATATATATATATATATATATATATAGAATGGATCTGATACCTATTTTGGATAAAAAAAAACTTTTTTATACACAATTGTGCAATTGTTCAAAAGATATCTTTTACAACTATATGAGTGAGATGTTTTTGATTTCAAGGTAATTTAATTTGAGCTTTAATTTTGAATATAGTAAAAAACTTCATTTTTTAAATAAAAAAATACGTGTTAAAAGTTCACTATTTATCTTCAACACATTTTTGTGTCAATTTGATATGGAATGATCAAAATTATAAATTAATTTTTTATTTTAAAGATGTTTTCTCAAACCATTTTTTGCAAGTACTTAGTGATGTAAAAATGTTACATTCCATTTTAGTAGTACCTAAAGTAACAATTTCAATTACCTAGCGTCAATGTTATGGTAAAAATATCCGATATTATTATTCTAGCTTTACAATCTGTCCATGCTTTACATGCTCATAATTTTCGTGATTTTCCGCTTAATGCAAGAGATTTAGCTTATGGTACTAGCCTCAAGTGACTAATTTATAGATCCGATTATACCACATGGAAAAATATGTGAAACATATTTTCAATTGTTGTCAAAGGAGAGAACTTGTTGCTATGGTGGATTCAAAAATGCTAATAATCTTTATGTTTCTTCACTCTGCCACTTTAAAGAGTGAACCTAAAGGCTAAGAATGTTAAATAAACGCTATTTTATTTCTGTGTATTGAGTAGAATTCTTAACCTGACATATTATTCTATACTTCAAAATATTAAGACAATATCACTCTCACTTAGTAGTGAAAATAGTGAGACAATAGTGAAAATTAAAAATTATCACACTTTGTTTTAGATAAACATTGTGAAAAGTGAATGTGCCTTATAATGTACAAGTTTAACATGAATAGTATATTTAATGTTTTAATAGTTGTAAAATAGATATCATTAAACAAGTGACATAGAATGAGTAATCAAGAGAAACGATACGCATTCAACATACAGCAGACTACAGAAAAATGAGAAAAACAGCAAAAGTTGCAAGACGTTTCAGCTAATTTTCACCGAATATTTGTATAGTAGCATCAGTTGAAAATAATTATTTGAGGGCATGTAGGAACTTATAGTCGTTTTTATAAACTTAAGGAAATGGATATAAAACTTGAAATTTTAGACTTCTCTGTTTGTGGATTGTGTAAGCCTATAAGGAGGGCTGAATTTGAACTGCTGGCTTAATAAAACTATTCAGACAGCCCCTTTTGAACTGTAAGCAGTTAAACATGTTTGGAGGGTTGTATATGGAATCTGGGTCGATTAAATCTATTCAGAAGACCACATCTGGTTATTAAACATAATAAAAGTATTCAGAGGGCTGTATCTAGGTAAACTCCAAGGGGCAGCATCTGGCAAATGGACTTAGTAAACCTGTCAGGGGTTAGGGAGTATATGGACAGTGGGCAGTTTAAACCTATCCAATTTCTGTTCAAAGGGCGTGATAAGATATTTTACTATATCTGGCTTGCGGACCTAGTACACTCGTCCTAAAGGAAATATTTAGATTGCGGGCCTAATAAAAAATTTTGAAAGCTCATATCTGGTCTACAGGCCGGATAAAAATATTTGGAAGACCGTACTTGGTATTTGGGTCTGAGATTAATATATTCGCAACTACTGATATATCTTACGTGCACGGTTCTGTAACTTACAAGTACGATTTTCCCCATTTTTTGTGAAGGCTGGTTAAACCCAATTCCTACCAGAACAACAACTATTTCACAAATGGCTAATAAAGTAAATATGCACTGAGTTTTTAAAAATGAAGAACTAACAAAATCTATAGCAGACGATTTCAACTCCATACAATAAAGAAATACTTGGTTATATTTGGAATTCTGTGAGTAAGAAGAATACTTGTTCAGAGTTGATTTTCTTCAAATATAAGAAATAGTTAGAAGAGATGGTGTAGCAAATGTATATTAAGAATATCTGGATTTATCTGTATCCTCCAGCGGTTTGCTAACCTCCAGAAACACTATAACTATTACGCTTCCTATTCCCTTGGATAACACTGCATAAAGAAAGGGAAACCGTATTGATTAAGAATACAATTCGCATCGTTATCGTTGTCGTTGTTAGGAAAGTAAACAATAGGAATTTTTTCTATTTTTTTGATAATCGATTGGTGGCAACACGTTTAAGGAAGGAAAAAATATTCTATTTATTCCAGTCTAATAAAGAAAGAAAGCTTCTTTTTGTTGTCCCCAAAATAGAACTGTTCCAATTCGATTGTTATTTTTATTTTCAGAAAGAGGGGTAAATTGTTCGCAATTGTTCTTTATTTAGAACTTTTACTAAGATCCAAAGTATAAAATATTTAAGGATTGTTATTCTGTCACATTCTGAGTTTCAAATAATCTTATTTGTTAGAACACATACAGAGAAGACATTGAAGATTTTCTGCTGTGGAACGTTTTTCAGAAATGTTTTACATCATTAAAGTAACTGCTTAAGGAAAGTACTGCTTAAAACAACTGCAAAAAGAATATCTTGCCGAATAAAGTGAACAAATCAAGCTGTCAAACTTGTGAGCATTTCAAAATTCGATTTTAAATTTTATTCGGACGTTACTTTAAAATTGTTACACTATTTTAGAATTATTACAACTTGTGTGATAAACTATGTTGTTTCTTATCCTACTTGGTTTACACAAACTAAACAAAGTCAATTTCATGCACCTTAAAAATGTCGAAGAACATAGAATTAATACATAGATCTTCCCTAGGAGAGCAAGAACGTGACCAAGAGAGACTTATACAAGTGTTTGGAAACGCCTTTATACCATGATCAAATTAAGGGATCTCGGCAGCTCATAGGAGTCCATGTTAAATTGGGCAACTTCGGTAACACTTTTCTCAGGAACTACTCAATCAAAAATTCTAAAATAAATCCACCTTATTATGAGTACATTTATAAACATTTGAATACAGTTTTTTTCCTTGTTTTACGAAAAATTCAGAAAGATATAATCTTTTTTTATTAAATTAAAAAAATTTCCAATTTTATCGGTTAAAAAAAATTTTAGAAAAAAAAATATTGCATGCAGATTTTATTCCTTACGTTAAAGTTTGTGAATGTACTCAAAAATATATGTGTAAAAAGTTTCAAAGGTTTATCACAAATAGATTTTTAGAAAAGTATTCCTAAAGTAAAAAATATGGGTTTCTGAGAAAATGAGCGTTTAAGTTGACTATTTAAATACCATTAACAGGAGTAGGTTACTTTAAAATATTAAATATAAATACTTCTAATGCTCAGAATTCGTCAGGTAAGACACCATTTTATTCAGAATTGTTCAAATATTAATGAAATGCAAAAATCCCCAAATCGACATTTTAGTGAATTTCAATCGGCCGGGACATTTAAATTGATCTAAAATGACCACTGGCCAGTCTAGAGATGGCATTGTGCTGATCTCTATCCATTCGAATTTTAGGGTCCTTACGGGATGTTTTACTGGTACCATATATGAATTGGGAGAAATTTCCAAGAGATATTTTTATTGCATGGAGGTTTCATTTTCGTAAACATTTCACAGTAAACAAGAGATATATGTGATATAAAAAGGTCTCCTTTGCCAAGCAATCACCAATTGATTTACTCTGAGGACTAAATCAACCTAAATAGTAGCTGAAATTTGATTTTATATCATGTAATTATTGACATTTTTACGGAAATTTAAGATAAATTCCTAATTAGAATTGTATTTATATGTAAAAAAAGTTTTATTGAAATACTATTACTCATTCTTCCAGCTCACTGAATCTTATTTTTGTGAGCTATTTTGAAAATACAATGTATAGCGATTCAAGGCATCTTGTAAAACACTGAGAACTCTTCGAAAAGATAAGATCGATTTATAAAGCAGAGTTGGCGTCTGGTCTCTATATTAAACTACGCCATTTTACCAATGCACACTAAATCTGATGCACGTATTCTTTAGAACCCTGCGGGTAACACAAGCAAAATATTACCTACCCCCTTCTATTTGTCCTAAGTGTGCAGAGGTGACTAAAGTAATTCGAAATTTCCAGAGAAATAATACTAAATATTAAATATTACGACTGTCAATGCGTAACTTAGAGTGTGTGTTAGTATTGCTGGAAAAACTATTCTTTCAAATGAATTATTTTTAAAGAATTTGAAAGCCTAATATTTATGTTTAAATTTATTTTTTATTTCTTTCCAACATAACAATAATTTATAATTATTTTACTAATCATATGAAATAATTGCATGTTTTTGTGAGGAAACGAGTTGTTTAATTTAATTTAATGTGAAAAACCCATGTACTAATTAATAATTTTTCGGATTACTTTCTATAAATGTTTAGCCAATTCATTACAAACAAAACAGAGTAAATCTATTATTAAAAAAAAAAAAAAGAGGGAAACCCCAAAAAAAGTTTTATGCATCCAACTGTCGTAGGTGACGAGCAAATTGGAAACTATACTATTCTCTGTTCTTTGTCAGCATACATTGAGATTGCTAGGTCAGCAACACATGTACGGGAGTGAGTGTGGAATTGAAAGTCTACAGTACAGTGTTCCCGCATCATAAGAATAGTAGTTGAGGTGGTTACACGTGTAGACGAAATCGGATGGAGTGATGTGCTTATTTCGTTATAAATGAGCATTTAGCACTGAAATCGATAAGGAACCTTTAGGTATTTTGAAGGCATCCACCATTGAAATATTTAACACATGATTTGCTACTATTAATATATCGGGCAGGGATTTTTTTAAGGCAACGGTTTCTCAAACTTTGCGAAGCAGAATGTGAAAAGTATTAATGCCCAAATGGAAAATATAGTGAAAACTGATATGGAAAAATGCGATGAATGCATTTGGTCTCAAGAACTCAAGAATAAGAGGTTCTGTTGGTAGAGGAATCGTAAAACATATTTGGGGACTTATCTTCTAGCATAAAACAAACAGCCGCATTGAAAGAAATATACTTGGTGAAGTTAGAACCTTAAGGCCGTTGTTGACTATGTTGTTTTGATTAGGATTGGATTGGATTGGATTTTGTGGCATTGAGTCCTCCTGGGACATATTATACCAAACTCAAGATAAGAAATCAGATATAAAATGTATTAATTAAATGAAATGAGTCATCTCAAATAAAATGAATGCCATATAAAATTATATGTGATGAAAAAACCCAATGTCATGTAAAAATCAAAAAATATTTGGATGAGGATTTCTCCGATCATATAATCTAAAACCAAGGTATAAGAATTAAAATGTTTAAGTCGTTGACTGTTAAAATGAGAACATTCTATTAAAATGTGTTTTACGGTTAGTGGACAAATACAGAAATTGCAAATGGGATGATCTTCTTCGAGGAGGAGGTGTCTATGTGTGTTGTTTTTATTAAACAACTGCGATCAATTGTAACGTAGTACCACAAAAACCATTGCGAGTAAACAACTCAGAGAGAAACCAATATCTAGATAGCGATAAGAATGAACGAATAACTCTTTATGTGTTAATACTAATTCATCAATTTATTAATATTCATTAGTTCTAACTTAATATTCATATTTTTTGGCTCCATAAGTATGCATTACTTTGAAACTATATGATACCCATACTATAATCATCAGATATTTTTGAAAGAAAGTTTGATGCAAGAGAGTTTGTCGACTTGTAGCTACTATAGATATCTAGAGGACAAATCTAATTTCACCTTATATTAATATTTGTTTTTCACTGAAAAAATATTTGATCTACGTAGTTTATTAACTGAGATTATTAGAATATTTTAAATTATTTTTCTAAAGTTCCAAAAAGCTTGTAATAAATTAAGGAAATAGCATAAATATCATTCAATCGTTTCCACACAAACACGGGCATTCAAATAAATCGATATTTTAGCTGTCACTAAACAACCACAGTAGCTAGTAGTTGCACATAAAATTCATTCGGAATAGTAAATTAGAAATAGCTTTTATAATTATCTGATCAGTTTGTAAAACGAGTGTGGATATGTTTGGATATGGAAACAATATATTTCCGCTACTATTATAATTACGAATTGCTATTTCTGTTTTATAAAATATCTGTAGTAAATTCTTAAACCAAACGCTTTGGTATATTGTCTTTTCTTTTTGACAAAACTCGTATTTTAATTATTATGATACTAGACAAGGAATATGCCTATGATATATGGAATGTAGTCCACTGAAAAGAGAGGGAAATATTTTTCCATTTGTGATGAATAAAATAAAAAACAAAATTCGCCACATCAATGGTAAGTACTTGAAGTAATATCGCACTAGATCAACACAACTATTGACGATGGTCTGGGATCAATCTTGGAGGGAAAGATCCTAATCAAAGAAAGCATTTGAATATACTTATAGCTGTATAAGTACCATAATATTCAATGATATTCTACCCACATTTAATATAAAACTTAAGTACAAAAAATAATAAAGTGGGCTTAGCTGTATAGTAGAAACAGTTCCACCTTTTCGTTCATTGAATGACGTAATTTTTATTCAAATAGAAAACACAATAATCCATTCTAATAATAGAAGTTTCTTCAGAATTAAACCTGACAGCATAAAAGCAAGCCTGTAGATAGCTATCAGGAATACGCTTGGAGAGAAAGGATAAAAACTAAATGATGAAAATAGTAGGATGGCAATGGAGTCTTCTTTTGTTCCACATCACGTAGAGATCTCTGATATTGGTAAAGTAAATGGAGATTGGATGGTGTTATACGAATATGAAATTATATTGTGCGTGAGAGAATGTAAAAGAAACACAAGTGTAATAGAAAACTATGAGCAGATAATAAAACCGTTGCCTGCTTTTGTTAAATAGAATGGGTGTACCATGGGTTATTAATCTCATAAAGTATTTTTTCTTATACATTTATCAATTTAGGTGTAAAAAGAACAATGGAAGCGGATAAAGTAAACTCAAACCAAAATAAATAATAAATTGAAATGCAAATATTAACTTTATCATAAACACTTTAAATAAAGTAACAAATGCCTTGAAATGAGGAAATTTAAAATCAAGTATCACTTTTTAATGTTTTAAAGATAAAATATACAGTAATTCATGATGAAAAACGTCAACACTAAGAACTAAAACAATGTTTTTGAAAAAGTACTTTAGAAACTTTCCCTTCAGTATTGATCCCAATAGTCCGCAGTGTTGCTTCAGTGGAACGTTAAATAAAATACCTACCTTCCAGTGCTATGTATACTCAACAACGTACTTATATATCTATTAGTTCTTCAAAGTGTAAAGGGTTTAGTTATGGTATGAAAACAGCAAATGTATAGCGTTCTCTCTCGATAAGTGTTCTTTCATTAAGCATATGTAAATAGAAATAAAATAGGAAACCCGATGTTTTTCATCTTACTATTGAAGAACAGTTTAAACGCAACATGGGGTATTGTTTGAGTTTTTACGATTTAATGCTTTTAAGACATTTGTTTAGTGCACAATTTATATCTCTTTTTAATGTCAATAAATTAGTTAGCAATTAATTTTACATGTGACTTTGAGTAACAACCTGTCTGAAATGATCGTGCTTATTCCTATAATCATGATTAATTGCTCGTAACTACAGAAGCTTTAAACAGTTCAAATTGTTTTAGAGCTTCAGATATGTGTAATCAAAACTTTACACAGATAAATCCTAGTTAAAATTTTTTCGTTACTAGCAAAATACCCGACCTTACTCGATTTGAATTGATTTACTCTAGGTTGAAGAGATGATCAAAATATACGTCTTAAGTTTTTCGTAAAATAAAATACTATTTTCACCTTTCGCCATCTTTATGATTTCTACAACTTACTTTGGACGCAAATACTACACATGCATATCCATACATGTGTAGGATTTGACATTTAACATACATCGCACCCTTGCTGCATGACAAAGCTACAAAATGACGAAAGGTGACACTAAGGTTACTACTACAAAAGACGATTTTGAGGGAGATTTGGAATTCTCTTTAAGTTCTTTTCATCTTCAACTCAATTAATAAAAACGGCTAGTGCTCTCACACTCATAGTCAACAAAAAAATTTTTTTTACTTGTGGAACTTTTGAATCCGGCAACATTATGGAATTTTGCAATCTTCTGTCACTATGACAAATAATTTTTTAATGTTTGAAAAGTTCTAGTTCGGATTTTTTAAACATTATTATTCCTACAATAACGGCATTATTCTTTCAATAATGGCATAATTACACTTAAAATTTGTAGTCGAATACTTTGTGTCGAACACTTGAAGTCGAATACTTTGTGTCGAACACTTGAAATCGAATACTTTGTGTCGAACACTTGAAGTTGAATACTTTGTGGTGGTGTTGCGTGTGATAAAAAAGAAACACAATTTATTAAAATAATAAATATTTAAAACAGAAAAGAAAACAGCGAAATAAAACAAAATAAAAGATGTTGGGTAAAGTTATTCTAATTATATTAATTTGTGATTCATTTTTACCTCTTGATCTCGAAGTTGCCACAACTTACAGCTAAAAATTGCCCAAAATTTAGAAATGCGAAGTTAATTCATAGCAGAAGAAACAGAAAATATCACTGCACTTGATCAACCAACACGAGATTTCGTTTCATTCCCGTTCGTTGAAAAATATCGTCTATCCCAAATATTCGGAAATCATTTTCATTGCGCAAAGAACAAAAATAAGACTCGAAATAAATAAATACCAGAGCTGAAATTCCATATTTTTTTTGAAGAATAATTACTTTTACAGCAATACTTTTAAATCAATCAAAGTAATCGTAATATTCAATGTACATTCCAATTTTTCCAAAACTACCAAATTATGGCTGATTTAAGTATGCTTACTCTGGTGTTTTAATATGAAACTCATCTAAATATAAAAATAAAGAAATGTTTTATATTGCATTCACTAAACTAATATATACTGTATAAAATAAAGCACACTGGCAATAAAATATTTTGAATAGAATTCATGCGATGGCTACACAAACACACAAAAACAAAAATGAACATAGACTAGAAAGACGGACAGACAGACTTTCGCAACCAATTTCACTCACTAAATGAAGATAAGTACTCAGTGTATGCAAATTTCCATGAAAATATATTAAAACGTGTGGGCGTGTATAGGGCACATACAATACAGACGGATTTGGCATCAGCAGAGTCCAAAACGGATAGAAAACTTAAATAGATTGTATAAAATGAACGAATAAATAAGTTGATGGATCGTATATTTAATTTGTTATCGTTTGCTTTGTGTTTCTCAACTGCGCGTTTCAATACAGGCAACTTTGAATGGTTTTTAAAACTGTTGAGATATATCAATGAAATAACATTAGTTTTACTTTCTTAATTAAGGTATCTAATTACATGTTGAATTTTAATTGTTTAATAGTAAAGAGTAGAAAGACAATCACAGAGCTTTAGACTGTTGTTTGATTGATTTGTATCTCCATTGGAAATTCAATAATTCTTCGGGAATGATCCATCGAAGTGTACACTGATTGTAAGAGGAGAGGTATCACGAATTTGTCAAAAAACCCATCTGCTCATTTGGAAGAGCACATTTACTTTAGCTCATCCGGGTCACCAGTATTACAAAGCGCGGATGGGCAGTGTAATTTCAGGCTATCAAAAGGACTTCATGGTAGAGATTCCTTACACTGATATATATTCCACTATATTGGAAACTAATTCTTGTAATGTGGCCATGTTGAACTCAATTTGAATCTAAGCAAATTACATAATGAATCCTTTACATAGTGCCTAATGATGACGATTATACTGAATATATGTTAAATACACATCTGAGCACATGTTTGCAATATAAGCTAGCTTTTTCATTAGGTTATTGTTTTGTAGTTTTTATAACCCAATTATACCGCTATAAAGTAATCACTGCAACATAACTACTCACCACATACTTAACTTACGAAATAAAAAAATGCTTAAAATGCAAAACAAATATTAAACCCCCCATTTGCTTTACATTAGAAACATTTCTATTACCGAAATACTCAATGTGTATCACTTTTTCCCCCTTTAGAATGTTATTACAAATACACAATTGAAATACAATGATCAATTATTCAGTTTAGAATCATTGAAATAATTTAATATCAAGTTGAAAACATTTACTTTAGAACAATACAAAATCTAATTAAGTTTAAAGAAATGAAATGTTTACCCAACTAACTTACATTTTTTCATGTCAATAGACGGATTCCATTTTTTGCGATGAAATGAATCTATCTTCATTAAGAAATCATCAGTAATTTAATTAGTCACAGAACATGGTCTCTGCGATGGTTACGAAGTTCGACTATAAGCTAAACTAGTAATTGGATTCCCGCTTAATTCAATTACTCTTTAATATATTCCCCGATTAAGTTACAGGCAAAAGTAAAGAATTTTGAAAAGAAGAAGGCAGCAAAAAAGACGGTTCAATTAAATTGGATTGAAGAGTTTGGGAAGGACGTCAGAGTGTTTAGGATGTACTTAATGACAAAGATTTTGTTTTTAGTTTAGTGCTTTCTAAGCCCTTTTTTTCCGTTCCGGTCTCCGTCGTTCTCTCGACTCAGTTAGAAAAGTTTCACGAGCCTGCGATGCTTTACTTTTAGTACACAAAGGAAGAATTTTGCAATTTTTATTTAAAACTGTTTTGGCTCACAAGTATTTGGTTTCTGACTGCAAAAAATAAAATTTTCTAAGAAGAGAATACGGAATCACGGAATAATTGCCCATGGTTTTATCGTTTTCTTTTGATTCTCGTCACACTATTTACATATTTGTGGGGTAGCATGAAAATAAATTATGTGTATTCGTACTGTCGGCAGGGCTGGTACTCTGGCCCTCGGTTCAACTTGTATTCCGGTTTACATCCCGAACTAATTTACTTTAACCCTCCAATTGGTTTCAACGAGATATATACTTCACCAAGATCTGGTTAGTTTTGCTAATTACAAAAATACTTAATCGAGACAACTTTAGACAGGCTTAAATCGTTGATCGCGGCCTCAGCCTTTGAGTAGCAAATACTGAACATAGAGCGACAAAGTAAACCAGCCATTTACGTGGAGCAATGTAGGTAGGACGTTAATTAACATCGCACTGGTGCAACATAACGGGCTATAGTCGACGACCGAGATCAATCCCTAAGAGAAAAAATCATTGTGATTTTGAACTACTGTCAGATGACGAGGATAGCAACTGAGCTTACATCCCGGTCTCCAGACTTCCACACCATGCCAACGTGGACATCTAAGGCAACGACTGATTTAACGTGAACTAACTACCACGTCTATGGTTGGATCGAATTTTGAACTCATAACCTTCCGGTTACTAACACATTACTCTTTCTAACGGGGCTACCTCAGCCATTGTCTGAGGGATGGTATAATATCCGAGAAAATCATGATGCAAACAGGCACATTTCGCCTGAAAAGTATCAGAACACCTTTACTTTAAGATGGGTCAGACCTTCATATTTATAGAAATTATTTCCAAAATTTTTAATAGAAACACTCATTTATGATGTAATTAAAAAAACTCCCCACATCAAAATAACGCTAAAAATAAATTTTTGTGCAAATCGGATCATAGTTGAGAAAAATTAACTGGGGGCCATCTGAGTATTTTAAAGTACAGGTCGAGAATGGTGTAGTATACTTCCCAATCTGCCCTTGATTGTTTATTAATTTCTTGAAATTTTTTAGGTTTTATTTTCATTAAAATAATAAGAACCTATTTCTATGAAATACTGAGAATTATTTTAAAAACTGTTCGGACTGAAATTACCACAAACTATTAACTTGATTACATAATAATTTAAATTATAAAGTAGGTTGCATAGTAATTTAAATTATTAACTAAATTCTTGTCAAATGAATAGTGGATTTTTATTCTGATCAATTATATCTATCGGGTTGATATGTCTGCTTTTGGGTGGTATGTTGATACATCGATATGTCTGCTTTCTTGGCCATTCAAACACCCTGATCTTCTGTCCATGTATTTCCAACGGCGCTTTAGTAGATAGAGCTGTTCTTAAGAAAATTATAAATTTCACTAGATTACTGACTTCGAAGACATGGTTAATTTGACAAAAGCTTCAGCCGGACACGTGAAGTCCGATAATTTTACCTTTTAGCAGTCCGCCTAATTCACGCACCATTATTAACACTGAGAGTGAGTAATGCAATTTTGTAGAAACTTTTCCCTTGGAGTATTACTACATGGGTAACATTTTTTTAGAAACACAAATTTGCAATTTGCTTAGAGAAATATTTTTCTCCGAATAAAGGATATTCCAGTTTGGACGAATCCAAAAACAAGACGAAATTTTGCAGTTTCGTATAAAGGAAGTCTCAAAATTACCGAAAGGAATGAATAAAAAATTTCACTCTAAGATATGAGACACCGCTGCGTCGATTGCATTCAAAATGTATACACCATTAAATTAATTGTTTTTTTTAACTATGATTATTGGTAATAATAAAAACTAAACAATATTGCTTTAAACTAAAATGAGACATGTATTTTGTTTGGGTTATTTATCAGTTATATACACTCATTGCCATAAAAATTTGCGCACAAAGAAAAAGTCGTCAAAATGAAACGAAATTTTACACACGATATAAGTAAGTGATAGAAATAAGTGAGTAATATAAAGTTGAGTTTGACATAAGTAAGTTATTAGAAAATCAAAGAAAGCGGATCGTTTATTGCAGAAAAAAGTACAAATGAACGGAAGTTTTAGTACTCTGTTGGACCTCCTCTAGCGCGAATGCACGATGCTATACCGGCGGGCATTGAGGCATACAAATTCCGTATAATGTCCTAAGACATCTCGTTCCACATTTGCTGTAAACGCACCTCTAGTTCGACCAAACTCGTAGGATGTCCAACTTGCCGCCCCAAATGATCCCAGATGTACTCCATTGGTGACAAATCTGGGGATCGAGAAGGCCAGGGAAGGGCAGTAATGTGGCGGAGGCAGTCTTGTGACATCCTTGCTGTGTGTGGCCGAGCATTGTCTTGTTGAAAAATGGCTCCTGGGAGCCCTGCCATGAGCGGCATCACATGTGGTTGAACAATGTCATGTACGTACCGCTGGGTTGTCATTGTGCTACGGATCAATATTAGGGGTAACTAATGGCATTACGCAATGCGCAATCACGCTGCATTTCTAATCATTTGCATATCTGGCCGACATGTACCTGTATGCCAAGTTTCGTTACGATCCCACAATTATTTCTTGGTGCGCAAATTTTTATGGCAATGAGTGTATAGCATAATAGTTACTCTGATAATAATAACAAAACAATATTGCTTTAAATGAGAGATACATTTTGTTTGAGTCATTTATCAGTTATATTTAAAACATAATAGTTACTTTGATCAACTGATTATTTGTGTGAAAGTATTAAAAACTCATCATGGAGTTGCAAAAGAATAGCTGTATTTTATACGGATTCTACTTATTTTGATCCAGAAAATTAGAATCTGAAATCAATAAGGTTTACTCCAAAATTGAGTTGATACAAAATTTAATATGAAGACGGACCTTTGGGCAAATTTAATTCACTTTTATCTATAGTAGATGTTATTCTAAGTCAAATGAGACATTTTTTGTTTGATTTTAAGACTCCAGGCCAATAACAGGAGTTCGGATATTTTTTTGACCTGCTGTAAAACCCATTGAGATATTTCGACTCAGCAGACTGTCTTGAGAATTAAGTGGAAATAGGAGAATCCCTAATAATGTGTACCGTTTCGGGATTGGTAGAGCTGCATTCAAACATGATGAACGGATGTGCGCTACAGACACGAAAAAAAGTTGTCATTCTTTTAGTAATTTATTTGTAAAGAGAGAAGACGATATTGTCATGGAAACAATATGGATAGTGTATAAAATTGTTATAATTCAATATTGTTAGCATAAACTTCGCTATAATTAAGTTAAAATGTGTTGCTCTAACTTTGCGTTTATACACCTGTGATTGTCTCAACGAAATTTCTCGTCATTAGACGAAAACTGACCTGATCTTGATCCTGTCATCATAAAAAAACCCGACAAGGATGATGCCGATATCTTGATGATGAGATATCTCGTCATTTGTAAAATTTGTCAAATCTTGATTAACGTGATATCTAATCATTTATAAAATTAGTCAAATCTTGATTAACGAGATATCTCGTCATTTGTAAAGTTGATCAAATCTTGATTAACGAGTTATGTCGTCATTTGTAAAATTGGCCAAATCCTGATAAACGAGATATCTAGTCATTTGTAAATTTAGTCAAATCGAGATTAACGAGATATCTCGTCGAGTTAACTTAAAGGTTAAATCTCTCTCACCCCTCTCCCTCCTCATCTCCCTCCACTCTCAGTTTTATTTATGAAAAAATCGTGTCGCCACGTTTTATGAATCCCTCGATTACATTTATTTAAGTGCCTTTAGACATTTATTTAGTAAAACGATATCTTTCGAAAATGCCTTCTCTATTGTGAATGGAAATTAGATTTGTGTAAATGGTAACGTTTTCGCTTAAGAACCGGTGTGAAAATATGTACTTAAAGCTGGTTACGCCTGAGGAGGCAGTGATAGCTAGGGAAGAATAGATTAGCTTAACTGGAAGCTAGTGGTTGGAGATAGAGCAATTCCAGCTATTGATGTGTCATTTAAGTTCTAACATTGCAGTGAGCATTATATTCAATACTCTTGAAACTCTTTGCATGTTTCTGCTTAAGGGTTTTATCAGAATTTAACACTCGATTAATAATAGTGTAAGAGCATATTTTATAATTAATTTGAAATTCTTGACTTTAATAAACATTGTAAATGAGACTCGTAAGAAGAAGATAATTGTTACAGAAAATTTCACTCAGCGTAAGTAAATGTGATCATCAGTGAAGATGGCACTTTACTAAACGAGTGTGTGTGTGTTTCAGTATTTTTTTTCTCCAAGTAAGTACACATATATTTTGATAGGAATTACTTGGTATTCTTAACTCGGCAATTCCAAATGTTGAGGATTGCTAATGCAAGTTTAAAGAATGTCATTATATGCAATTGAAAGAAGAGTGTAAGAGTTTCACAAATGCATTTTAATTTCAAATTACGTTGAATGCTATTGTTTTATAATTTAGAGTTTTAGGTTTATAGCAGCAATTCCCAACCTGTGGTATACATACTCCTGGGGGTACGCGATACTAATATTGACATTGGCGGAAAACATTAACCCGGTATCCAAAGCACCTTGACTGGTTCGTAATAATCATGCCCTTACAAATTGCAGTTTCATCAAACTGGACACTGAGACCTTCACCGCCCAACTTGTATATCCTCATATCCAAAGCACCTTGACTGGTTCGTATTAATCATGCCCTTACAAATTGCAGTTTCATCAAACTGGACTCTGAGACCTTCACCGCCCAACTTGTATATCCTCGGGTTCAACATACCAATGACTTCCATGACAGAATCTTTAGACTTTATATAAGTAGGTTCTGAGACCCCACATAGATTAATCGCAATTAAATTGGTGGTACTATATTGTATATCCAGCAATATAAGCATCGTAAAATGTTTTTGAATTCTATATTGAATTTTTTCACTTTGGAATCCTTCTTTATAGATATTGACTTCTTACATTTTTTATTCTTGTATTAAAAAAATATAATCATCAGAGCTTCTGTATGAATTTTGAAACTTCCTTTCAGGTCCGTATAAGCTACAGATTTACTCACTAACTAAATTTTTAAACATTATAAATGAAACTGCAGTATCATTGCTGGTAAAGATTTGGTTACATGGATTGAGCTTCTTTAATTCTTATATCATCAAATGCATTTTAGGAAATTAAAAAAAAAATACAATTTTTTACCTTTACTTAAAAATCCATCCCCCTACATTATTTTTTATTTTAATTTTTAACGTATGAAAGTATATTGTAAACCAAGGAAGGATGGAAATTTTTAGTAGCTCCAAAATTGAAATAAGTTGTAAAATTAAAAATTAAAATAAACTAATTCTTTGTTCATCAAATGCTTAAATAAAAATTAATTAATTATTCGATCATCAAATGCATAAATAAAAATAAATTAGTTATTCGATCGTCAAATGCATTTCAGGAAATAAAAATATTACAATTCTTTTTACGTTTACTTAAAATTCATCCCCACTTGTTTTTTTGTTTTAATTTTTAACGTATGAAAGTATATTGTAAACGAAAGAAGTATGGAAAGTTTTAGTAGCGCAAAAATTGAAATAAATTGTAAAATTTAAAATAAAAAATAATTAATTCTTCGATTATCAAATGCATAAATAAAAATTAATTAATTCTTCGATCATGAAATGAGTTTTAGGGAATAAAAAAAAAAGTATAACTTTTTAAAAACCGTTACTTAAAAATTCATCCCCCCTTGTTTTTTGTTTTAATTTTTAATGTATGAAAGTATATTGTAAATGAAGGAAGGACGGACAGTTTTAGTAGCGCAAAAATTGAAATAAGTTGTAAGATTTAAAATAAAAATAAAAGCCTATAAATGTCTTTAGGACAATTTTATTTATTTGATTATTTAGACTAATCTCTTATTATACATTAACCGAGGTGGTTCTTCGACAGACCCTAGCATCGTGGCTATGATTGTTGGGAATTGGAGGAGGGGTGAGGCGCCAAAAATGTATTACACACGAGAGCATCTCTCTAACGGTAATAGTAAATAGGGGTAATAGTAAATGGGAAGTATAACCAAGAGATTCGGATGAGAAAAAAAAGGTTGTGAATAGCTGGTTATAGTATAAGGAAAGCAAGCACTGGGAAATCATCCTACAAGGAACGGAAATATTGAGTTTTCTCCAAGTGATACTTCTAAAATGGAGTTGTTCATCTTAAAAGGAAAAAGTGGGGTAAAATCCACTTATTTTGAGTTATAAAATTCTAAATAGTTAAAAAAATCTTCAGCGTGTTTTGATTCTGATGAGTGTTCAAAATTGGTCCTGAATATTTAATGTTTTTTCACTGCGAGTAAGGCGCTATTGTACAAAAACACGTTTTACAGAGTAGTAATTAATGCATCTAGAATTGAACAAATGGAATTTGAAACTGAACGAAGTGAACGTACGAAATAAGAATTAGGAAAAGATTATGAAATATATCCATCAATTATAACAGGGGTAAATTACTTTTTTTGAAACTAATGATTTGAAGCTTAAGACAAACATCAAGTATCATGAAAGATGAAATTAAACCAATCAATGAATAAATAGTTGTATGATAATTTTGAGATATTTTCATTAAAAATCAAATACAAGGCTAATTTGATAAATTCTGTTTTAACTATGAAGATCACATCCGAATATTGAGCAATAAGATTTCATTGTTTAATTTTTGTATGATCCCCTAAATCGCCCTAACATGAGTACGTAATCTGTGGATTTCGAAATCCTATCACCAAGCTGAAACAGACATTACTCGTACATTAAATCAACCATACACAACATATTACGATCGACAGAAATTATACAAGTACCACTTCAAAGAAAATCAAGTGGCATGTCAAAAGGTTGTAAAGAAAAAAAGGTTCACCCGATTTGATAAGCATCTTCTAACAAAGTGTGCTTAGCCTTTTCCCTCCTTTTGGTTCTGGACATCAAGATTTGAAATTTCTCTCACAAAAGTAGACGATAATTATTACAGAGCAGATAGTTCCTATAATTGTATTCTGTAACAACACTGCGTTGATGTTACAGATAGTTTATATAACCCTTAAGTGTGCATGCTGTTTTTCTTCTTAAACAGTCGCCATTTTCAAGTATACCAATTCACTGTCATCTAAATATCCACGCGACGAGTACTTATCAATAAGTATATTTTGATATACATTCCTACATTCTTCCAGGAATTTTATTCGGATGTCTCTGTTTTTCATGGAAACGTCGATATAAATGAAGGGTTTCCAGAAACAGTGGTCAGCAACACACATTTTGTAAAAAATAATAAAATGAATTGTATCGCTAACACAGATGCACATTGATATAGCAAACTCTATAGCAAAAAAAATCGACGCACCACGAAGAAATTGTCCGATTGCGATAAAAATTAGTGGATGTGAGGAAGATACATAGAAAAACAAACGATTAAAATTTCAGAACAATTGAATGATTTATTTCAGAGTTTGACCGTTACAAAGGGAGGAAGTCAATAGGACATTGGTCCAAGTCTGGCCTAGGTGCAAGTTGTCACCCGGCGTGGCATAGACTGAAAAAGTTCCAGGAAGGTTTCCTGCGGAGTTTGTTGCCAAATTGTCTAACACTGTCGAGCTAAATGGTCAACATTCCGGGATGGTTACAATCTCCATAATCTCCCATAACGTCCCAAATGTGCTCTATGGGATTGAGATCAGGAGACCTTGCTGGCCAAGGAAGTGTTGGAAAAGCTTGAAGACAATTCATAGCAACACGTGCCGTATGCGGCCGGGCATTATCTTGTTGAAGAGTACGTCCGGGGTGTCGCAAAAGGAACGGTAACACAACCGGTCGTAGAATGTCGTCTATGTACCGCTGTGCTGTACCAGAAGTGATTACCAAAGGAGTCCGGCTATCAAAGGAGATGATACCCCAGACAATAACGCCCGGTTGTGGGCATGTGTGGCGTAACAATAACTGTTGTACGTTATACAATAGTTTATGATTATGACGCAATAATTTGCATACACATACTTTAAAAGTACGACACATTTAAAAGGAGGCGCAATGAATTTTCCTCTTAGTGATAGCATTGAATAAGTTTAATCTCCCGGTATAGTAGGATCGAAGTCATATGATTTTAATTTAAATTATTAAAGTTTATGGGTAATCCCATTGTTGTAGTAAGGTCTTCGTCTTTAAATTACTCTACATATTGACATATTGATTGAAGAAGCTGTAATTGTATCCGAAAGGAGCACATATATATATATATATATATATATATATATATATATATATATATATATATATAATGTTTATAATATATATAATATGTTTTCTATGTATATATATATATATATATATATATATATATATATATATATATATATATATATATATATATATAACAAAAAAATCGACGCACCAAGAAGGAATCATCCGATTGCTTTGAAATTTCGTGCGATATTAAAAGAAGGATCCCCACGCTACCCTGGACGTCTTCATAAACGTATGCGGTTGTCGTCAGGACACAGTTGGAAACGGGACTCGTCACTAAAGACTATATGTCCCCAGGCAGCGCCGTTACATGTTGATCGAGCCCGGCACCACTGTAATTCTGCACCTTCTTGGAGCGTCGATTTTTTTTGTTATAGAGTATATTTCGAGGTACTAAATGACCTAATACGTTGGGTCTGCCGTTTTCCTGCGAAAATATCAAACTGAATTTTTGGTTTGTGTACGGGAATGCCGCTATAAAGGTTAATAGTGATAACATCGAGCTGGTGGCCATTTTTAGCCCTGTAAATATGGTTAAGTTACTATCTCTGAGATATTTTTGCACCTGAAACGAATAAATAAAAATGGAAGCTTTACATAAACTATAATTTAACACATTCCACAGTTGTAGAAATGATCGATGTATATGCTTAAATACTTTCTATTTTGGCTAAAAGATAAGGTCAACGGAGTATCAGAATGTATTTTCTACATTCTCTACACCATCTGTAAGGTAAAAGCACCTTACATATGCTTGGGAATACCAAAGTATTCGCCTGGATAAACGTTTCATAGTTTCACTAATGGATTCAAGATTTCTTTCCCGAAATTTGATGATGCACTTTAATCTGAGTTGTTGAGAATAAATTTTGGCTCACCACCAATTTTAATTGTCCGGTGTCTCTCTTTGTTCTTTTGTCTATTTGAGGCGATCTGACTTAATTTGCTTTGTCAACAATAGATTCTTCGTAGAACAACATACAAAGAGACAAAACAATTAAGTGAATACCAAATAATGTGAGCTGTGTTATCTGTTGTTCAAGTAAACTTACCCCGGAAGATTTCAGGTCAATGGACTTGGTAAACATTTTTCTGAGCAAAACTATCTTCATAAAATGATCCAAATAAAATACCGATACCCTCATACAGATTTTACCTTTTGTAAGTTCAGTGCTTTTAATTTCGTCAAGTACTGTGATGTTAAAGTGATGAAATCCAACTTTTAGAATTATCTTAAGTGAAAGATTATTTACGATTTACCTTATGAGAAAACAATGATCTTAGACAATCCAAATAACACCAATCTTCCTACGTTATTGTTATTTCCACAGTATACTAACCACATTGAAATCACTTGGGAACTAACAAATCAACAAAATCCTAAGACATGTACTTAACCTTCTGAACCAATCACGCTGTTCACTTGTTTACACATCCAAAAAGGGTAAATGACACAATACCTGTTGTATGTTATACAATAGTTTATGATTATGACGCAATAATTTGCATACACATACTTCAAAAGTACGACACATTCAAAAGGTGGCGCAATGAATTTTCCTCTTAGTGATAGCATTGGATAAGTTTAAATATATACACTCTATAACAAAAAAAATCGACGCACCAAGAAGGCGTTGTCCGATGGAGACAAAAATTGGTGGATAAAAAAATTATGTACAGAATAGAAAATGATTAAGATTTCAGAACAATTGAATAATTTATTTTAGAGTTACAGTAACGAGCTCATTAAGGTGTTGACCGGCTTCTAGCCTGGATGCAAGCTGCCACACAGCGTGGCATAGACCGATAAAGCTCCCGGATGGTCTACTGCGGTATTTCTTGCCAAATTTGCTCCAACTGTCGGACAACGTCATCGACATTCCCTACCGGATGCAGTCGCCTTCCCATCATATCCCAGACATGCTCGATGGGAGAGAGATCTGGTGATCCGGCTGGCCAAGGAAGTGTTTGGCAAGCTTGAAGACAGTTAGTAGCAACACGTGCCGTATGTGGTCTGGCATTGTCTTGCTGAAAAATAAGCCCAGGGTACTGCGAAAGGAACGGTAGCAAAACAGGTCTCAGAATGTCGTCAACGTACCGCTGTGCAGTAAGTGTACCTCTAATGACGACCAAGGGGGTCCGGCTATCAAGGGAAATGGCACCCCAGACCATAGCTCCTTGTTGAGGGCCCGTGTGGCGTGCAATAGTGAAAGCAGGATCGGCACGCTGTCCTGGGCGTCTCCAGACACGTCTTCGATGATCGTCAGGACACAGTTGGAAGCGGGATTCGTCGCTAAAGACTATACGTCCCCAGTCAGCATAATTCCAGCCTGATCGAGCCAAGCACCACTGTAATCTGGCTCGACAGTGTGCAGGCGTGAGTGGCAGGTGGCGTAACGGTCGGTCCGAGCATAGATTTCGCTCTCTCAGTCGTCTGTGAATGGTCATGGTGGACACTCGTTTGTGGGTCGCATGACTGATGGTTGATAGCGATGAATCACGCGCTGTGACAGCTGATCTGACAATCACTCTGTCCTCGCGATCTGTTGTGGCCCTACGTTGACCGCTACCATCATGACGCTGAAATCTGCCATTGTCCACCCACTCTTGCCAGCATCTTCTAATTGCCGCATCGCTTCGACTCGCATGACGAGCGATTTTCCGATTTGCCCAACATGCCTCTTTCAATCCAATGATACGACCTCTTTCAAACTCTGAAAGTTGCGCTCGTAATGAGCTCGAATCCTGCGGCGAGGCAATTTTTCAGTCGTTGAAAGGTATCCTAAATCGCAATGCAGTAGAAATTTTTAACAACAGTTCAAGAACAACTCCTTATATACATCTGCTGGATGCGCAGTTCCGATGCGCTGGAGATCGCACTATTCATTCATTGGACACCAAATTTTAATCATTTGCATATTTTGTCAAAACTTTTTTGCATACGAAATTTCAAAGCAATCGGATGATTCCTTCTTGGTGCGTCGATTGTGGAAGTGTATACGTGTGTGTATTCTCTATACAAATCTTCACCGTTTGACCAATCCACACGAAATTTGAAAAACTTATACTCTAGAACGCTGCTAAAAACATAGGCTATTTCCTTCCTGTTTTCACACCAATCTGTAACCATAAAAATTGGTACACATGTAATCCTAAAAGTGCCCCTCGAATAAATGGACATGGACAATAAATGGATATGCAATAAATGGACATAGACAAGTAAACACGTTCTATAGGTTTGTGTATTTAAGTTAACACAGGAAATATCGCGGTCATATTTAGCAGTCATGATAGGAAACGCATTCTACAGGGTATCTGTATTTGAGTAAACACAGGGAAATGTCTCTGGCATATTTTAGCTGTTGTGGTCATATTTGTATCCTCAGGTTATTCAGGTAGTTGAAAATACTTAAAGTGAACTGGTGGTTACTTCAATCATCAAATTCATTCAAGCAATGTGATGGCATAACCCACGATTCCAAATAGAGTACCAGAAATGCACTAACTTGGAACATACAACACCGTTCCACCACAAAATAAATTATTCAACGCTTTCTCATTCTAAGCGCGAGCATTTTCAAAAAATTACATCCTTCCGGACGGTTACGCCCTGTTTAATATTTAATGCGCCTCCCAACCAATCTGTTAAAGGCCACCTTACCAGTTCAAAAGTGCCCCCCCCCCTCCTTCCTCTTAATAGAGAGAAAGCGTTTCGGAGCAAAGCGCGATCTTTAAGAAGCAAGAACAGCTCATTAAAGCCCCGTTGGTCTTTAAACAGCGAGATTTGTCTGCATTTTCAATTTCTTCAGGGAAGAAAATTTTGAATCACCCGTTTATTTTATGACAGTCGTGTATATAAATACAGAATGTGTTTTGGGGTAAAAGAAAGGATTCGGAATATTTTAATGCAATATTGGAGTTTAAGGTGATAGTTTGTGTTACTGGTATATATTCTGTGCATTTTCTTGTCTTGGTATTCTTACGAAATTGTAGTTTAGAAACTTTTCGATGCCTTTTGATCGTCTGCTGGTCTATTAATTTTTCGTTTTAACTTTCCTAGTGATTTGTAGTTGAGCCGAAACCTGCCCTGTAGTGGCCAGCCTCTGAAACACCTGTTACCAGTTCTGCGCAAGGGATATTTTCCTACTCGGATGTTCATAACCCTTGGAGTAAAAGAGTAATTTTGTCTTGACGAGGTATATCGTAATTAGCGAGATTAACCAGATTCTGATGGACGAGATATCTCGTCGAAACCACTTGCTGATGCTTCATAACGCTTGAAAAGAGTTAGAGAACACTTAATCATCTAATGTATGTATGATTGGTTGCGTTTACTCTTATCTTTATTTTTAATGCCTGGACACTGACCTCTTTGACCTGCTTTTAAACTGACAGGACTATGTGGAGAATTCACTAAATAAGCTGCGTCTACACCTATTAGAGACAATCACCAACATCTAAGAGCATACAAATAGGATTCAAGCATTGACCTACTGTTTGGCAGGCAAACGTTATGACCACCTTAGCAGTTAAATGACTTCACTGTTATCTTGAATTATGAAATATCAGATACACTATATGGATAAAAATATTTGGACTCTTCATGTTTTTCAGAAAAAGTGCTTTATTATTCTATTTAGCTACTGTAGGCCCTCCTTTGCTTATATTACAGCTGATACACGTCGAGGCATACTTTCCACATGTTATTTATAAGACTGGGCAGGAATACCTCGCCATGCTCCTTGCAAGGCTGTGCGAAGAGATTGTTGTGAAGATTTTCGTGAATGGCGATGTCGTACTTATCGTTCCAGATTGTCCCAAAGAGCTAGATGGGATCGGGGCTCTAAACATGCCAGTTAAGCAAATTCACCTCATTTTCAGGAAACCAGTACAGCACACTTTTGCTGTATGACATGGAGCTCGTTCCTATTGGGAGAAACAACCATCATCGCCATAGTATTGTCATAGTGTAGGCAAGGCCGAATTATCCAGAAAGTCGAGGTACAAGCCAGCATTCCTAGTACCAGGTACATAAAGCAATGGGACTATTCCTAATCAGAAAAAAAACCACACTAAGATGAATCCCTACGAATTTCTGCAGTGTCCAAATACTTTTGTAATATTGTGTTCACTGATACAGACAGTATGTGATAAATATTAAGAACCAAACTTGAATTTTTTTACAAAGAAAATGTTATCGCTATTTGCCAGTGTATATAGATGTTACATGGGACACGTGAGTCATACAATCAACGTGTCCATATTCAAGTAAGTATTGTGTAGTGTTCAGCTTGAATGATTCAATTTAAATTCTTCAGCATGGTAAAGCACGTATTTTATTATACCTACATAACTGAGTGTTTATCGTTTCAATGTTAATTACACGACCAAATAAATATGCTACAAGAAGTTGAATTTATTTTAACTTAAGTTACGACAACTGTTTTACTGATATTTCTTTGTTGATGGTGGAGCAATCTTTTATTTTCCGAGAACAACTCTCGCATCTCAGAAACTCGCTTCCTGCTTCGAGAAAGAGCTCGAGAGTTAATGGAAAGTGCTAATTCAAAACTAAAAGTAATCCGAGTCGCAGGGGATGGAAAAGAAGCCGAAAACAAGGCCGCCGTAGCAAAGCTCTCTTCTCCTCGACTTCTGTCATGTCGGTTTTTTCTCTTTGGATGAAGCCACGCACCTGCTGCGCGTGCCTTAATGGAAGGGATTATTTCCCTGCTAGCTCCGCGGCGACCGGGAGGGAAAAAAGGAGAATGAGAAGAAATTAAAATTTGCGGAGAAATGTGTTTTGTGTTTTCGTTGCTCGACATCGTTGGGCAATCGATACTCGCGTCGGGTCACAGTGGATCGATGAAACGGGCGACTCAAAAGGCGGACTATTCGATTTTCTTGCCCGTCCTCTGGGGTTTGAGTGTTTTAGTTACTACGACGCTTCTTCCTTTGAAAGATTTTTATGTAAAGAAACAGATTTGTTTTTCGACATTGTATGTATACTACATAGAGAAAGTAGTTGGACTGTAGAAGTTTGAAGGAGGATCCTTCTTCGCGTGTCGGGTTGTTTTTCTTTGTCAAGACTAGGCCCATTGCTTTATGTACCTTGTAGCATGAACGCTGACGTGTACCTTATGTTATGAATAATTAGGCCTTGCATACTAGGTATGCGATATCGACAGCAAAACATCGATGTTCAAAATTAAAACATCGATGTTGATAATAAATCGACCCAAAAACATCGATGTTTTTAAAATTCAGTGTATTTAAACATTTCCCACCTATTTCTTAAAACTGGTTTAGCAACTAGTGATGCTACATCGACAGCAAAACATCGATGTTTTGAAACTTCGATGTTCAAAATTAAAACTTCAATGTTCAAAATTAAAACATCGATGTTGGTAATACATACATCGCACCAAAACCATCGATCTTTTTTAAATTCAGTGTATTTAAACTTTTCCCACCTATTTCTTAAAACTGGTTTAGCAATTAGTGATACTACATCGACAGCAAAACATCGATGTTTTGAAACTTCGATGTTCAAAATTAAAACTTCAATGTTCAAAATTAAAACATCGATGTTGGTCATACATACATCGCACCAAAGCCATCGATCTTTTTTAAATTCAGTGCATTTAAACTTTTCCCACCTATTTCTTAAAACTGGTTTAGCAACTAGTGATGCTACATCGACAGCAAAACATCGATGTTTTGAAACTTCGATGTTTTGAAACTTCGATGTTTTGAAACTTCGATGTTCAAAATTAAAACTTCAATGTTCAAAATTAAAACATCGATGTTGGTAATATATACATCGTACCAAAACCATCAATCTTTTTTAAATTCAGTGTATTTAAACTTTTCTCCCCATTTCTTAAAATTGGTTTAGCTAGTTTAGCTAGTTTAACTAGTGATGCGACATCGGCTCCAATACATCGATGTTTTTATAAAACATCAATGTTTTGAAAACATCGACTTCGATGTCGTATCCCTACTTTTCAGGCCCTTCGCTCTTGGCCACTTTGGTCTATAAGTATGTTCAATTTGCTGATTATAAAAATTATGCTACTTTGTTAATTTTAAAATTTTTATAACGATACTTTTATCATTGAAAAATAAAACATCGACAACGTAAAAACATCGGCAAAAATAAACATCGCTGTTACAAAAACATTGACTCCAGTACATCGATGTTAAAAACATCGACATCGATGTCGCATACCTATTGCATACACTAATGGCAATACTACGGCGATGATGATTATTTTTTTTCAACTGAATCGAACATGCTACAACTTAATCATGTCATGCTGCAAAACATGTGCTGGACTGGTTCCTTGAAAATTAGGTGAATTTGCTTGACTGGCTTGTTTGGAGCGCCCCAATCTCGATCCGATCTAGCACTTATGGGACAAACTGGAACGACGAGTACGACACTGCCACGCATACCCATCTTCACAACATCATCTCACAGACTTGAACGAGGCATGTCGAGCTATTCCTGCTCATATTTACAGAGAACTTATGGAAAGTATGCTTCGACGTGTTGCAGCTGTAATACAAAAAAAAGGAGGGCATACCCGTTACTAAAAAGAGTAATAAATCACTTTTATGGAAATCATGCAGTGTACAAATACTTTTGTCCATATAGCGTACTGATATTGGTATATAAAGTAGGTTTCTTCTACACTATCCAATGCCGCGAGAGCTTAGTTGGTATAGTAAGGGATTAGCAGCCGTGTGAAAGCGAGTTTGAAACTCAGTCTTTCTTAAGATCTACGTTTACACGGGAGTTGATACACGTTAAATAGGTATGTTGTGGTCTCAATGGTCCTCACATTGACGTGATGTGGAAGTGGAGATTGTATGGGGTGCCTGCTCGGGTGTTGACCTCATCATTTGAACGTTGTATTACTCTCAGATATTTTCCCTTCGGTTGATCATCCCGTACGGTTGCCAATAGCCCATTTTATTGCTTTAGTGTGACGCTAATTAACTACCTACAATATACATTATCTAGTTGTATTACTTTAGACAGTTAAAAATTTTTAATTTGATCAGTTTCCTTGGAAAATATCAGGCAAATTCTTTTGTTTGAGGAACTTATAATTTTTTCCCGTACGCGCGTTCATAGAGATATTCGACAATATCTACACCAAAGAAATACAATTGCTGCATAAAAATTTGGAACGGAGTTTTGTACAGTACAGAAAAAAGCGATTATGTCCTCTAGATTCCAGTCAAAGAAGTCCAGTTCATGAGAAAATTAGAAAATATCTTGAAAACAAGAGTTTTCAAGATATTTTCCAATTTTCTCATATTACACTTTTGTAAAACTCAGGTTTACATATCGCTAGCTTAAAGCAGAAACCCCTTAATTGGAAAAAAGGTTAATTTTACAAATCAGCGGTTAAGGACTTGATTTGAAAGTTTGATTTTAGATCGCAAGAAATTGATAGTATTGTGTTTTCTTTCAAGTAGATATGACAATGTATTTGGCAATTGGGAGAATAAGCATTTCGTATGATTGTTTTAAATAAATACTTTCCTTCCGTAATAGCCTTTCATCAACAGTAAAAGAAGTGACAAAAATTGCACCCTAAGTTGTTAAACACACTTGCTGTAGATTGCTTCTCTGCTTTCGGTGTTTTAAGTAGAAAGTATATTTAATGATGATCGATAAATGTAGTTCCAAAATATCTCCAAAACTGTTTAAACCCTATGCAATATTCTTACTACATATTCCTAAATACATGTTAATAGAATTTGAAAAACTAAGGATTTAATTAATTGAAATGTATGGAATTTAATTGCTTTGTTTATCTATTATTCTCATCTCGCACGCGCCCCTAGTCTACTAGTTGTGAACGTGCCATTGCCCTAGACCAAGGGCGGACAACAGTTTCAAATGAGCCATCAAAATTTACTAATTCCTAATAACATTTTTCTAACGTGCCTAACGAAATTTTCAGGAACTTATTGTCGACTTAAAGCAGTGACTCAGTTTACATATTTTCGAGTACGCCAAATATTTTTTTGTAATGATGATAAGTACACGGACATATATTAGTCTGTTTAAAAGATGCACTGCCAAAATGCTTTATAATTATTTTTTGTGCCCGAAAACAAATTGTTAGCCTTTAAACAGATGCACACAGCAAAAATATTTTGCCCATTTTTGAGTTTCTGCTTATAACAATTCTAAAGACTGAATAAATGTAAAATTCAATGACAGAAGTTTAACTTATGGTCGATTTACCGAATTTATCCAGTTGATAGCGTAGATCTTTTATTATTGGCCTCTACGTAGTTATCCACATGTCATATACAGCCACACAATTTATATCGCAATTTTTAATATCAGCAAAAGAGTAGAAAATAATTCTGAATTCTTTGGTTGGATATTTCAATATTAAGGTGTGCCCATTAGATTTCGGAAAAAGTTATTGCCAAAGGTTCCCCTACCCTAGTCTATGTTCAATCTGCTCTCATTCAGCTACCAGAGGGTAATCCGCTGTCATTGACAGTTCCAAATCACCCCATTTACCGCACATGGAGCTGTATTTTTTCTGTTCCTTGGAGGTTTCAGAAGTTTAACAATAAGAGAACATTACCTCTAAGTGTAAGGAATGTCGAGCTCCCACTTAGGAGCGAGAGTTCTATTCTAATCCCAATCGAATTTACAAGAATTTCTCTATCAGTGATAGAAAACTTCAAATGGACTTAAAGCCATACAAAACAACTCAACGCTAACATGAAAAAGGATGGACCAAAAAGGTTGGTACTCTATTCAAAATACCAGTGAGATAGCCACTTTTGAATGCAAATCGAAACAGCGGAGCAGAAGACGGACCGACAGAGGAGGAAAACTGATTATGGAAAACAATCCTTCAGTCCCGACTGAAACTAGAGGATATACTTGAAATTTTGGGCAGCACCGTTTGTGTGAATGGTGTACTTGTAATGTATTTGCATATCATCAGAGAAAATTGATTCCGGTATGCCCAATTACAAAAATGTCCAATAATAAATGTTCTTTTAATTTGTCAGTTTCATATGTGATTCGTCTATGTTTTCAGATATTTTTTATTGTACAAAGGAACACTTATGAATCTGCATATTTGTTTACTAATTTACATTTAAATATATTCTAATGACACTCAATACGTTTTAAGAATACTAGAGTTTTTGTGAAGAAGAGTGTTTTGTTAAGGCTTCAACGTGGGGGATGATACTTCAGGAACGGCACTGGTTTTGGTTTTATTTTCATCGAGCAATTTTTCAGTTTTGGAACTAATATTCATTATTTCACTTAGGAATTAACACGGGTTGTTTCATTTACGAATTTTATTTGTGTCTTTAAACTTTTTGCTAGATTAAAACAAAAACCTTTCCTAAGTTTAAATTTTTAAAAAGTTCGAGTCATCATGAAGGGCGCTTAGCACGTCTTATAAATGACATCTTCAACTTTCGAATATTAATTGGAAATTAATTATTTATATACGTAATGTGAATATTACTGTACTAATATGTCTCTAAACATCTCATTCGAGCAAGTTTGTTGCTATAAGGCAGTGGTTCCCAAACTATTTTGGTCGTGGAACCCCCAAATTTGTTGCCAATGATCGCGTAACCCTGAACATTTTTTATACAACGACTTTTCAAAATTTAATATCTGATATTAAATGAAACAAGTATTATTTTGGTATTTCAGATTTTATTGAATTAAACAAAACTAAAAAAAACCCCAATTTATTACAGAAATAATTAATAAAAATACAAAATATAAACTAAAATTAAAAAAATGAAAAAAATTTTAATGTGAAGAATGCACCTGCTTTTTTGATTCCATGATTCTCTTAAAATTGGGCGTTATGTTTGATAACTGAACTCGCATATCTGGTGCAGCATCAAGTTTGTTACGAATATGGTTTTTGTCGCAACATATTTTGAAAACCCAGCTTTACACAAATAAGTGGTTGCAAACGGCAATAGAATTTGAATAGCCTGTTTTGATAAATTTGGATATTCATCGAATACATCTGACCAGAATATTGTTAACGAAACTGTTCTAAATTTGGCTTCTAATTGTGTATCCGAACTCATTTCAATCAATCTTTCATAATCCAAGGAATGAAATCCTTTTCGTTTTTCTTTTATTTTGAAAGGATTTTGTACCCAGTAATTATCTTGATTCTCTAGGTTTGGAAAGTAATCACTGAGTGATTGCTGTAAACTGGACAGATGTGTTTTTATACCATCGCGGATTTCCATACCTAAATCCACTTCAGATTCTTCGAGAAAATCACTAAGCGTCTGGAAACACTCGAAGTTGTTTTGCTCCACAGCTGAAATCCAATATTGTATTTTTCTTGAAAAGGCAACCAATTTATCTTTTGTTTGCAATATGTTGACTTGTTTTCCTTGCAGAGCCAAACATAATTCGTTCAATTTTCCAAATATATCAGCAAGGTATGAAGTGTAGATAACCATGTCATATTATTTAATCTGTCTGATAATTCAAATTTATGACCAATAAAATACGCCATCAGTTCCTCTCGCAATTCAAGTATTCTCACAATTATTTTACCACGCGATAACCATCTAACTTCCGTATGAAGAAGTAAAGTGGTGTGAAGACTACCCATATTTTCGCACATGGGTTTGAAAATACGTGATTGCAATGGTTTACTTTGATAAAATTAATAATCTTCACTGCTTCGTCTAAAATAGTTTTAAATGTCACCGAAATCCTTTTTGTTACTAATGCATATCTGTGAAGAATGCAATGAGTACTGTTGCAGTTTTTTGCAACCTTTTTAATCCGTGCTACAGCACCACTCACTTTTCCTGTCATTGCTTTTGCTCCATCGCTGCATACATCAATACATTTTCCCCAGTTAATTTCATGCGTTGTCATAAAATTATCAATGCAGTTAAATATATTCTCCCCCGTGGTGTTAATGTTCACACTTTCACATAAAAGCAAATCTTCTTCAATTTTTTTATTAAAATCATACCGAATGAAAGCAAGCAAACTTGCTAATCCAGCAACGTCTGTACACTCATCTAGTTGTAATACATAAGCGTCACACGCCTGTAACCGTGAAATAAGTTCTATTTCAATGTCATCGGCAGTATCGTTAATACGCCTTTTTACAGTATTGTTAGAAAGAGACACACTTCCAACTTGTTTACTATACCCTTCGCCCAATACACACGAAACGATATCTTGAACACAAGGTTTAATAGGTGATTCACCAATAACATGTGCCTCTTTAACATGTAACATCTTTATCAACCCTTAGGCATCCTTTACATTTGTTTTATCGGTACCATTTGTAATTGGTATTGCAGGGTTGATACAGAATTTTGAAATTATGAAGGGTTATTTGACATTTTTAAGGAGTCCAAAGAGGTTTACTTCCATTTTAAAGTGTACGAAATGAAAAAGTTTATATTACTTTTTGATCATTTAAGAACTCAACAGTAACTGTGTTTCACACATTAATAATTTAAAGTTGTGTTTATTCAAACCTAAATTACATATTTTTAAGGTATGCAGTCTGCAAGAATTTCTGTATTCAATGAGTTTGAATGGTGCTTTTCAAGTTTTAGTGCGATCTTGCGGCAGAATGTTCGAAAGGGAAAAGTTGAAAAGTTATTAAGTTTTTAAGGAGTAAGATGTAAAAATAAGAAGTTTTAAAAGTATTTAAAAATTAAAATAATTTTAAGAAGTTTGACGGAATGATGTTATTACATGGAGCGATATTTATTTCCTTTAAGCTGCTTCTAATACTAATAGCACTTCTCTCGACTCACGTGTTACGCCTATGGGAACTTTTTACCAAACGCCCGAGGCGGTAAAATCTTGGTTTCACCAATCAGATTTTGTCACCCAATTCATGCCACTCTCTCCATTCAGGCACTCTAAGTGGAACCAATTCACACAGCGAAACATTATTGTATAGGTTAGCGGTAGTAACATATGTATGTATGTTATAGATATTACGGTATTTCTTTTGATATTGAAACTTTTTTTGTTTACGATATTAATTAAATGGTCGACCTGTACCAACCCAGCTATAAATGTTCCTTAAATGAAATTCTGGTTTGAATGACAGTTACCGTTAATAATACTAGGGCACAATAGCATTGGCGCAAATACACCGGTATATTGCACACAAAAAAATTACATAAATTTTGGTGAAGTTCGATTTGCTACCGATGCTTGTGTTTTCAGTCGCCTTGTTCAAAAATTTTAAATTTAATGCGGTGGTCGATTGTAAACTTTCCGAGGAAAATCTGAATATATTAGACGCCATTCTTATTTTTTTAAAGAAATAAAATTTGTCTCGCGGAACCCCTAGATTTTATCGTGGAACCCACTTTGGGAACCACTGCTATAAGGTGAACAGAATAATGTGGTAAGTTAATCTAAGTAAATTAAATGTTTTAACAGCTAAATCCTTTAATTTTTCTTTACATATTGTAAATAATTTAGTTGAAAAGAGTAAAGTAATAGGAATTTTACAGCTTAACAATTAAATACACAATGTCTCTTTTGAACGAGATGTTCATATAATAAAATTGCAGGGTTCTAAACTTTTAGGTTCGAATGTGAATTATGAAAGACTCTTAACCAATGCCTGGAACCAATTGTGAGTCCAGTCTCAAATGTTATATAAGTAATGTACCGATTAGTCAAGGAGCACCATCGATTTTGAGAGTCCTTTATGCATATTGAGGTATTTTACTGCTTAGTTTCTACATAAAGCATAGAGTGGTTTGTCTTTCTATGGTCACTTTGCTACAAGAGAGCTAACTAGACTAGGACTTGTGGCCTTTCAGTGAATTCCAAATCACAAAATCTCCAGACCGGGATTCGAGTTCATAGCCTATCGAATCCGAGAGCCAAATCTAATCATTCAGGTACTAGTTCAGTTAGCACTACTTGTGGCTTTGTTACCTGTTAGATGAGTTCGTAGAATGAGTAAATAAGTTTTTAAAAAATTCGGATTTCACTTATACCTTAAAAAGGCCATCAAGTATTAAGGTATGAAATCTTCAGGGACTTGAACAAGTTTTTTTCAGTGACATGATCAAAATTTTAACAATAACTTTTAAACAAAAAGTTGGGTAATTTTCCTTGGAAACAATCATAATAGGATAGTTGACTGGGGTTTTATGGCGCAAGATCAATACACCATATGAATCTTTTCTTCGATGATTTCAAAAGATTCTTTGGTGGTTCAAACAGTTAATAGGGTATATCTGATCTGTGAAGAAAGGCAGTTGTTTAAACACGTATTTTCAAGCACAAGTGCCAGTCTGATGGCTTTTGTCGATCTGAACAGCTACAAGTTCATATTTAAATTTTTATAAAATAAAACAATAACAATGATATAAATATTTCGATACTCAAATATTTGATTGACAGTTTAATAGTTGATTAATTATTTATGGTGTCAGAATGGGAGTCAAATATTTCAATTAGTCACATGAATGATACCGCGAAATAAATAAAACATTAGTGTAATGATCCAAGTTCTTTATTTTATTTCAACTCATGGGGGTTTGAGTGAAAGCTTTGTCATAGCAGTCAACCCACGTTTGTCCCATTCGAAATCGTGTTCGAAATTATTGAGGCGAGTGTCTGTTTTCTTCCGAACGCGAAGCGAAGGAATCTCTGTTTGAGTGTGTGATTAATCTTTTGTTCAACTGGTTCGATGTTGGTCGTTGCCATGACAACCGGAATGGGCTTATTGTAGTTATCGAGACTTATCTGACCGAGAGAGAGAGAGAGAGTGGAAGGAGGCTTTTAAAATCTGCTTAGAAATGTTCCTGAGTAATCGAAGATCTGAATGCAGACTCCTGGCTACTTTTACATTGAATCTTGTTTAAACTTACGGAGATAAGAGGATATCAAATCTTTTACTTCTGAACACAAACAATGTCTTAAAGAAATATTATCAAACAAAAATTAGACTCTTGATTTTTTTCCTTAAAGCCTGTATAAAATGTATACGTAAATCTATATACTTAAATATTTTAAAATTTGTGATTTGTATTTTCCAAGGACAGGTATTTTTACCTGTAAAACGCTTTTACTGTTTAGTTTTTGCAGGACAGTGAAGTTAAAATCATAGAAAGTTATTTTAGACACGAACGATATATTTTTCTTTTTTATGTATTTATTAAAAAAAATATTGATTCTATAATTGATTTGAGCTTTCAAAAAGCTTTTATGGTGTATACATATAGGTGTTGTACAAAGTAGTACAATTCTTGTATATATACTACATAATTTTGTACGTGTACATCTATTACTAAAGTCTAATGGATTCGATTTGGGATCATGTTATGCAATACTCTGTCTTAAGGAATATACTGTCAACACCAATGACATATATGCATGAAAATAATAATAAATAAAATAAAGAGCATCATAAACAGCCTTACATCTAACAAATCAACTTATTTCTTCAACTATATCATAGAAAAAAATCATTACAATTGCTCTTAGCATTGTAGTTGAAGCAAATGTTGTATAATATTCCCCTTAAAATCCTTGGTGTCAGGGTAAATGAATAAGCGAGTCTTCTTGCGACAACGATTTCCTCCTTAAAATGAAGAATCCCTCAGCAAAGAACAGTTCTGTGAAGTGTAAGCAGTGCCATGGGTTGGTTTTTATTGCACAAAAGTCATATTTGGCCAAATGTTACCGATCACAAGACAGAAAACGCATAGTAATGAACATACAACAGCAGAAGCAATGCAATGGGATTGTATGGAACTCTATCAAAACTCTCAGAAGGAGTGACTCAGCTTATGGCATTCATCTCCCGCACATGTGGAAAAGATACAGGACATGGTCGGTGGTTGTATTGAAAACATACAACGTTTATTTTCAAGAAGGAGTCTAGTGCATTTGTTCATATAGGCTACGTCTATATTCACTACTCCATTTGTAAGTCTCATATTTTAATCTCTTGAACACTTAACAAATAGACTGGAGTAAATTTCCGATTTGGGATTGTATGGAACTCTATCAAAACTCTCAGAAGGAGTGACTCAGCTTATGGCATTCATCTCCCGCACATGTGGAAAAGATACAGGACATGGTCGGTGGTTGTATTGAAGACATACAACGTTTATTTTCAAGAAGGAGTCTAGTGCATTTGTTCATATAGGCTACGTCTATATTCACTACTCCATTTGTAAGTCTCATATTTTAATCTCTTGAACACTTAACAAATAGACTGGAGTAAATTTCCGATTTGGGATTGTATGGAACTCTATCAAAACTCTCAGAAGGAGTGACTCAGCTTATGGAATTCATCTCCCGCACATGTGGAAAAGATACAGGACATGGTCGGTGGTTGTATTGAAGACATACAACGTTTATTTTCAAGAAAGAGTCTAGTGCATGTGTTCATATAGGCTACGTCTATATTCACTACTCCATTTGTAAGTCTCATATTTTAATCTCTTGAACACTTAACAAATAGACTGGAGTAAATTTCCGATTTGGGATTGTATGGAACTCTATCAAAACTCTCAGAAGGAGTGACTCAGCTTATGGAATTCATCTCCCGCACATGTGGAAAAGATACAGGACATGGTCGGTGGTTGTATTGAAGACATACAACGTTTATTTTCAAGAAACAGTCTAGTGCATTTGTTCATATAGGCTAGGTCTATATTCACTACTCCATTTGTAAGTCTCATATTTCAATCTCTTGAACACTTAACATATAAACTAGAGTAAATTTCCGACCGAGAATAGCTTAAATATTACGCAAATAATTGGTTTATGACAAATTACAGATGATAATATACTAACCAGACTTGATTTAGGTAAGTTAATATTCTTATAGTCATAGAAGTTAAGTTATTCGACTCGCTGCTTTTACTATTGACTCTTCAAGCAGCATGTCCGTAGACAACCCGAAAAATTCAGTTTGAAAATTCCGCAGGGAAACGGCAGACTCAAAATATTCGGCCATCTAGTAGCTCGAAATATACTCTATAACAAAAAGTAAATCGACGCACTAAGAAGGTGCAGAATTACAGTGGTGCCAGGCTCTATCAACTTGGAACGGCGTTGACGAGTCCCGTTTTCAACTGTGTCCTAACGACAACCGCAGACGTCTCTTGAGAAGTCCAGGGTAGCGTGGGGATCCTGCCCTTACTATCGCACGTCACACATGGCCGCAACAGGACGTTATGGTATTTGGTTCCATATCCTTTGACAGCCCTTTGGTAGTCATTTCTGGCACACTTACAGCACGGCGGTAAATAGACCACATTCTACGACCTTTTTTTTCTGTGCTTGTAATATCATATATAACTACTCAATACTCAAAACTCAAACTATCAAAGCTCCTTTGCTAATTTCTGTATAGCATTTTAATCTTTCATTATTTTCCCGGCTCTATATTTCTTAATACATCAATTTTATTCATCAGAAATATTAATACTTAACATAAATCAAAACTACCTACAAACAACACTGTTTTTGCATGTCTCATGTCAAACAAGCTTAAACTTCTACGGGCAAGAAATTAATTAAAATCATAAAAATCTGATTTAAAAAAAATGCGATTTAAATCAAATAATCACGTTGGGTTGGTGTAGAAGTTTGGAGAGTGGGGTGCCAGCTCAGGTGTTGCTTCGTCATCTGACCGTGGTTCAAAATTACGAGATGTTGTCCTCGGATCTTTCTCTTAAGGGACTGATCCCGGACCGTCGTCAATAGACCGTTATGTTGCTCTAGTACGACGTTAACTAAAATTACCATTACCATTAAATCAAATAAATCCAATTTTTATGATCAAACAAAATCATGATTTTTTTCATACCCTGGTTTGCAGTCTAGATAAAAAAAATTCTTAAGTGTAATCTTTTTACTTTATAATAAAGCAAGAATTCACTTGAATAAATAGAAACTGTTTCTCCCACTCAGTAACTAGAGCACATTATACAAATAATAGACCTCTTATTTAATTTCTTTTCTTACTTTAACTCTCCTTGAAAAGATTTCAATCGTATTCTCTTTAAAAATGGGCCTTACAGCGTATAATGAAATGAGACGTTAACGAACAGGCTCAGTTCATTCCGAAGTTCATCTTTCAAAATCCTTCCCGAAAAGAAGTTTGCAATAAAAGCCAGGCTCTCTCGTGGATGAAAGAAAATTGATGAATTTTACGAGCGAACACCCATAAAATATTTCTCAATGGAGAGGAATTCTCAGAGTTCATGCACGAGAAAAACGGATGGGTTTTCTGCTCGTATCCGAAAAGAAGAGTATCTCTTAAAAAAGAACCCGGATTTACGAGTAAATGACGATCTGAAGTGAGACATTTAAACGATGTGCCTTTTTACGAATCTCTGGACGGTCTCAGTGAAAGCTGTAAAAAAGATTAGTTCTTGTTCCATTTTTGGAAATAAAAAGAGATATCTCAATCCAAAAATAGTGTCTCGCGCAAAAATTCTATCCTTTCAATCTTTCAATATACTTTTGTAAGAAAAAAAATTACACCATATATAATGTTTCCTCACATTTTATCTCTTCTATTGAAATAAAAGGAATCCTTTTTGGAAACTATCCAAAGGTACAGTAATTGAAAAATGGCGAAGCGTGAAATGGATAGTTTGTGCGGATGAATTTATTCTCTGACAATGAAAGGATTTAACGTGTTTATAAAATTGGGTGTTGTATTCTTTTCCAGGATCATGCTATTTTATCTTAAAAATAGCATGCCAAATTAGTCACTGCGTTAAGCGTTGAAAGGTTAAATATTTTTTTATTACCATAATTTCCATGATCATAGTTAACATAACTTTACTATAATAGCTTAGAAATAAAATAAGCAAGAATTTATATAACATTAGATAATATTTCATACTCAAAAAGTCTAACAAGCATTAGTTTCAAAATTTTTAACATCATTGGACTAAGAGCAATCTATAAATTAAAAAATAGTTTGATAACTGATTCATTCGAAAGTTTATGATTCAAATTGAGGTAGATCATCTATAATTTTTTATAAAGCATAAAAATAACATATTTAAGTTACTTAATAGCAGACTAGCATTGTTTCTATGAAAGTAATGGACATTCTGACTAAAATAGAAAGTAAAAAATTTTACGATCTAATCAAGAGCTACTTGAATTTGAGCATACCCCCAACTGTTATTAAAATAGTGCTAATCATTTCCAGACACTTTAATAATGTTAAAATGCAAAGAATGGTATAAATAATAAGATTTGGATCAACACACTGAAACTATTTGATTGGGAAACTTGTAATGAAAATTGTATTAACCTCATGTTAAAACTATAAGAAATAGTTTCGAATAGTTTGGTTTCATCCAGCGTTATACGTGTGTTTATATATTGAGTTCTATTACTAAATATCCTCACGTTGGTGTGGTGAGAGTGTGGTACCAACTCAGCTGTTGCTTTCGTCTTATGAACATGGTTCAAAATTACAAAGCGTTGACCTCATTAACTTACCATGCTTTAAAATTAGGATGCGTTACCCTCAGAATCTTTCCCTTCGGGACTGATCCCATCCTAGCCAATAGCCCATTGTGTTGTTCTAGTGCGACGTAAATTCAACTACCAACTACATTATAAAAATGAACATGCATAATAAGAAATAAATCAACAAAGTGAAATAGGCATAATGTTAATTAGTCTGACATAAAGCCTATTATACGTTGATTAAATTTATAATTAAAAATTTTAAGCATAAAAGGAATCAAAATATGAAATATAGTATATATTTTGAGCATCCTTTATTGTTCATAGGTTGGAGATGTATATTTCGGACAGCACAAAAACTGAGAAAGGAAATAAGATAAAAAAATAGTAAAATTAAGGATAAAAGTACCTTTCAATTTGAAGTTCTCTATCGTGTCTAATATGACGTGTCCTGATAACATCTCTCCTGCATAATACATTTCTTTTTCCAACCGGATGTCAAACTCCCGGATGTAATCCATCGTGTATTCCCCAGCTGCAAAAAATACAAAAACACTCGTATTCAAAATTTTCACTTGATGGCAATGCAATAGAAGTACTCAAAACAATGTAATAGTGAGTTGATTCAAGAAGTATACGAAAATTAAATAACGTCAGCATATTTATAATTACAAAAATGTTCTGTAATCCCTTGATATATTTCGTTTTATAGGAAACAAAAGAATACGATACACCTAGGGAAGCGATAAACCGAGGATTTAAGAAAATTAGCGTTTAAAAATAAAGAAGATTATGCATTGAATAAAGCGTTTTTTTTTTAAATTAAAAAAAAACTTAAAACTATAAGCTGAAAACAAATTCGATGGTAGAGCCATTTTAAGTATTTCTACATACGGTAGAATATTTAAAAAAATAAACAAACTATCATCTACACTTTCAAGACATTAAACTATTTTTGCCCGATTCAGTTCAGGATAACCATTTAAACAAGTAATTCTTTTGAATCCCCGATTCTGAAGAAACTGATTCAGATTTACTCTACTGCTCAGAAAATTCTCGGGGTCACAAGTTTCAAAGAGCAATATATAACCGAACGAGTGATTTAATATGTAATTGCAATTAAAAAAGAGTGACCATTCATTTAGAAGGGATTATTCTAGCACGCTAACGTATCCTTACTCTTTAGACTGTACAGAAAACGTAGCACAAGTTTTCAGCGTAGTGAGATTCAACTTTCACAGAATTTATCAGAACTGATAGTTTCGAGTGACAGTTCATCAATCTATACCATGTGATATTTTTTTGTCAGGCTAAATAAAGTTGGTGGTAGTCATCCTGCTGCTAAACATGTTTACTGTACGCATTTCAAACGTGACGACATGACTTGTTTCTGAACGAGATCAAGTTATAACAGTTGTACCGCGTCAAGAAATAATTTAGACTACGGCCACTACAGTAGTTGTATCTTGAAAGTTATACTTTCTTGGCGTGATTCTTATAACTTTCAAGATACAACTGCTGTACTGGCCGTAGTCTAAATTCTTTTTTCTTGGCACCATTCTTAAAACATTCAAGATCAATTGCTGTACCGGCTAAGGTTACTAAAGGTTAATGCGATTTCTCTCTCTCTCTCTCTCAGCCAGTCATTAACAAAAATTCCATAGAAAAAATTACGAATTTATGAATAATAGTTGATTGTTCTTACCAAAAAATACATTAAACACCAAGCGTTGCCAAAACAACAGTTTAAGGTAACCTTGATAAGCATCATACGAGACCATCAGGTTGGTTGGTTTTGGGTTTTATGGCACGAGGGTCGTATTTAGACAAGCTGCTACAACATGGTTTGGCAATGTCAAATAATTGTGAAAAAAAAAAGGACGAAGAGAAGAAACGGATCGCTTGATAAGACCATTTGGACAGCAGTGTTAAAATCTTCACCTTCCGTCCGGTGAGTTTGTTTACACGGACCAAGACAGACAACGTCAGGTAGTTGTGAAAAGAAAGGAAAGAGAAGAAATAGAAAGACATAGCTTGACGAGACCACTTGGACAGTAGAAATAAAATATTCACTTTTCGTCCTTGGTTTGTAACATTGAAAAGTTTTCTCATAAGGATTTTGCGAATCATCAATATTTTACGAGACGTATTTGAAATAACGTAGTATAATTTATCGTTTTGAAAAAACACATTTTGAATTTATTTACACTTTTATCCTTAACTTCTGTAAAACCGAAATCCATTGACAGGATGTTTGAGCATTTTTCCGAAATTTATGTGTTATTTGAACCAATACCTAATAACCTAAGTACCAGAATTGTTACATGAGCCAACCCAAGGGAACCATATTCTGAACCAGACATTATACGGCTCGTTTGTTTGGACCTGGAAGCGCACGAAAGATAAACGGGTACTTTGGGTCACATAAAGTAATACTAGAACTGTCCAACGTAAATTTTAAGAGATTGCAACTTGTCACCGAAACAGTTCGCAGGCAATTAGCAGTTAGGACGACTCACTCTAAATCAGTCCTTAAGCGTTATTACCAACAACAAGAATTTTAGTTTAATGATTTTTGTTTTGACTTACGATTTCTCTATTAAGTCCCCATCTCGTTAAGATTAATTAAGAACCAACAAAGAAAGTATGGTTCATGCTGATGTCGATAAAATACTTTCGAATTCAAAGAAAATAAGCTTTATATGTTATACTATTCATAACACAATTCTAGATAATGAAGAAGAGAGGGAAAGCCCAAAACTTCTTTTGTAGCATGAACTTCAAATTTATGTTACGAAAAAAGTAAATAAATAACGCTAGATGGGATTAAAACATGCTCTTGGAAAAGATTCAGCCGTGTGTGGAAACTAAATTTAATTAAGGCAGTACATCGTCGAACTAAAGAGGAGTAACAGCTGACGTTAAGAACACTCCCTGTTAATTATACCCTTATGGATACGTATTTTGTACGCAATAACCTATATGATTCACCAATAAGAAACACACGCAATCGTTTCCATTAACATCCTTCCTTTTGTAGATGGCCAGTACATGGTAACACTTAATTCCTGCTAAGTTTTCTTTGTGTATGGATACATAGCTAACTAAAACAGGATATCGGCCAAAACATGAATTTGACAAATTGTTGTTTCGAGATAAACACGTTTGAAGGTTGGATGTTTTAAGAGTGATCCTGAAAGTGTTAAATGTTGATTAATTAGGAATAATTGATTACGGGTCAGGATTATCCCTTTTGGCATAGTATATAAAGACTAATAATCTTATAAACGTAAAAGGTAAACCATCAAGCTTCTAATGATATAGACAGAGGATGTGGGCTGTTGGTTTATCGTGTATTATGGCGTAAGGTCCATATTTGGCCATGCTGTGCTAAACACAAGACAGACAAGTTATGAATTTAAACACACATGAAAATTTTTACTTATACAGAACGCAGAAATATACTCAAGGAATAATCGAGAATCATTTGAGAGCATGTGGGCAGAGTAGCTGTTGTAAGATCGCAGAAGCGACCCAGAAGGAGTATCAGAAGTATCCACATTTACTCACTAATCCACTTAGATTGATTGGCTATCTAAGCGCTGACTATTGTTTTTCATCAGGTCGCGAGCGGAAAATCTCTTTAACCAATCGATAATTTGTCCCACATTATTGCCTGGCGCACACATATGGTTTTTCAACGCGCGGCGCCGCTAAGGCAACGCAAGTGCGGTCTGAGATACATTAGATCCAATAGAGTAGTACACACATACCTCCTGCGTCGCTACGGTGACGCACGTCCAACATACGTGCAATTTTTACCGCAGTTACCCACGGCGCCGCAGCTTGCTGCACACTCTTCTCCGGTCTCAAGTACCTTGTTTTCATAAATAAATGGAATATAAATAATAATTAATAAATGTATGTATCCAGTAACGTATTTTGTTTCAAAATATATTTTATGTACAGCAAGTAAGCGAAATAAACACGTTTGCTTCGATAGATATCCATAGCAAATGGCGCGAAATGAGTATTTGCGTCATTTCACGGTTATGTGTTCATAGTTGGGCTACGGCGCCGAACGTTGAAAAATCTGATGTGTGCACCGGGTCTAAGATTCCTGCTTTTCCCCACAACCACGTGACACATTTTCAAACCGAGCCGTAAAAAGAAATTGCGTGAAGCTGTGCGCACAAGCTCTTTCTATTACATAAAAGGTCAATGCCTTTGTGTTGACATTAATAACAAAAACGACAGTCTTGTCTTTGGCGTGGTGCCAACGATATATTTTCCCATAAGATTCCGGTTAATATATTATAGTAAAACCTTGATTATCTTAGCTCCGATTAATCGATTGTCTCACCCGGGCTGAATTTAATACTGAATTTACAACCAGACCAACATTAAAAGCATGGTAAAACATTTAATGTATTATAGTAAAACCTTGATTATCCTTGCTCCGATTAATGGATTGTTTTATCCGTGCCTAATTTAATACTGAGTTTACAACCAGACTAACATTAAAAGCATGATAAAACATTTAATTAACAACATAAAAACAAAATCCGACACTTCATAAATATGAAAAACTAAATATGTTAAACACTTCTCATCAACACGAAAAAATAAAATGGAGTTTAAAATGCATTATTGCACTTTAACCTCCATTTCATTTTGTTTGATCTTTGTGTTTGTGAGTGAGTTAGTGCTGAGAAACAGATGACTACTAAGAATTTTATTTAAGAGATTTTAAAAAGGCTAGGAACTCACGTCCAGGTTTATTATAAAATTATCAAAATAAATAAATGATGCGACATAAGTACGTGAACAGATTATAATTCATCATTGTTCTATGAATCTTTCCGTCGGGCAGTGAAGTAAAATAGTGTACAGTACATTTTTTTTTCTGTGTTTGTAGAGGCTATATTGTGTTACTGCGTACGGTATTATCCGAGTTTGGTTATCCAAGGTGGTCGAGTTCAGTATTTTCTCGGTAATGAAGGTTCTGATGTGTTTTGAAGGATAGTATTGATGTATAGTTATACAATCCAAAACTAAACATTCAACGTTTATCTCTAAAAGATTAGTAAAATAGAAAATACCTTAAGAACCAACTAGTAGAAAAAAAATTTAAATTCCTTTCCTATTTTTAATTAATGATGGTTGAACGAGATGTGATTATCAATGCAATTATACGCCGTGATAATTATTGTTCAGAAATAATCTCTCGATAATCACTAATGAAATACGTACTTCCTTTCAAAATTGTATCTCACTCAATCGTAATTTTACTTTTTATGGCGTTGAAAATGGAAACGCTGACGTTTTTATTGACACTCATCATTGTTTATTTGATCACTTGAAATATTTCGCATTTTATTTGAGAAGCTCAGGCACTGTGCTAAGAAATCGATTGTGACGTACGATTCTTCCTTCAATCACCTAAATTGATATGGGTGAAGTGGATTTGGGGGATTGTTGGAGTAGTATTGTGTTCATATTCCTTGGCGGTTTTTTATGCACACATAGAATAAGAAAGGGGATTTTCTGAAAGAATCTTTTGTGGAGATCCTGATACTTTTTACATTCCATTTGGCTTTTCTATCAAAGCTATGTTTGTTTTCTATAAATAAACCATTTCCAGTGTATTATAAATGCCATGGATAAACTACGAAATATGGCGTTTGCGTGATGAAAAGAATCGAGAATATGAGATAGTGTAAAAACTGTTTTACCATACTTTAGTAGCTCGGTATATCATTGGCTTGCAAGTGAAACATACTAAATCAAAATATTCAAGACATAGCAATTCTAGCCAGAATGAGAAAACTTGAGAAATACTCGTAGTGAGCTTCATTTAGTCTATAGAATTTTTTCTCTCTGCTTTCTTAAAACTGATTTAGTGGATTTCACATCAAAGCCAAAGATATAAATAAAATTCTTCAGCATCCGTAAGTTTACTTAAGATAGTAAATTTTCTTATAAAATATGACAGTGGTATATATTCTATAGTGGTTGTACACTTTTTTTTTTTTTTAATTAATATTTATGATGTTTCATAAGTGTAAAATGCTTATAAAGCATTGCTAATTCATGTTTTAGGTACGTTAGCAAAAAATAAATAAATTCAATACATTTAATTAAATATTGAATCTTAATTTTTTTTAAATATAGTAAGCTGTAACTATATGTTTACACAATCAAGTGTAATTCTATCCAGTATTTCCCTGAAAAAGGCATAACTTTAAGATATCCCTGCCATTAAATATTAAAAGAAAGTTTAAAATATTTTACTAGTTTTAAATATTAAATCTTAATTTTGGAAAAAAGATCGTAAGCTGCAATTGTTTACAGTCAACTATATTTTTTAAAATCTAATATTGACCTGAAAAGGTATCTTTCCCATTTCGTATTGGTTTATTAAATTTAAAAGTCAGTTTAAAACCTTTTTACTGTGAAATATTAGTAGAAAATTATGGGACAGTAGAATTTTTCTACTTTTCCTTCTTTTATAAGAAAAAAATATATATTGTTTACCTGTCGAAACGAAATTCAATAACTCAAGTTTAATGAACATTTTTTCAAACACTTGAATTTTGATTTTAAAAAGTTATAAAAAAAAATTAAAAATTTATAAAAAAATTGTAAGAATTTACTTTTTCTTCACCTTTTCACTTTTATTTATCAGTTATGAATAATTTTAAAAAGCTAATCAATCAGAAATAACATTTTTGTACTATTTGCTAACATTTTGTACTACTAAGTATATATATTCTGTATTGCATGCGTCTCAATATAGTACAAAACTTATAAAGAAATTCCATAAATTTAATTTTACAACGTCAAAAAATTTTCAATTAAAAGCTTTATTATAATTCTACTGTATTATTTTAGTTGATCTTTAAAATATTTCTGAAAATGTGTGAACCATTTTGAATAATTTTCTGTGTTGTTTATTGTTGATGCACAGTTGTGAAAAATATTAGTTAGAAAAGTAAAATATAGAACGTGTTAGAGTAGTTTCAGTATTGGAAGTTCAATCAAAACTTTTGATTTACGTACATAAATAGTATCAGATGCTTACTCATGATAATTTGATATTATTATCTAACAACTGGAAAAGTGCAATTCAGTTTAAATGTTGCAAATTTAAGCAAATTCGTAAGTTCTGAGGGTTTGGGATACCTTAACTTAGTCTAATCAAAGGAGGTTTTATGAAATTTAGTCTACGATTTGTTATGTGATGAATAAAATGTAAGGCGGAAACTGTAATTTTCTTACTATGATCCATGTTCACAATAAATGAACTAATTTGAATAATATGTACTTCGCAATAGAGGTGAATCATCTCATGTAAAACAGTGAATATTACAATAAAACCATACCAAAAGAGACAAAGTCAACGTGTTCTATACAAGTATTCAATCTATAAATATAAGAAATAATGGAAGCATCTATTAGTGAAGCAGAGCTGATAACATATTAACATCATGAAATCGTTTAATATGACTTATTTTCCCCCGTGAAATATTGACGACAGCAACCAAACGCATCCATCATATTCACGAGTTCCTTAATGGACCTCCTCACGAACTATTCCTTTAAAACCCCACATGCCAGCGAGGGAAAACGCAAATGAAGTTATAAAAAAATGTAACTTTATTATTTGGTACGCTCATGTGAAAAATCGTTCAAAAAACAAGTTCCCAATTTTATATTTATAGGATCTAGGCATTTTTTAACGAAAAGATTCGATAAAAAGTTTTCCCTCAGATGCTACCAGAAAATTGGATAAAAAGTGATGCAGTTAAATAAATGTTCGCTCTGAAAAAAAAAGTCGTTTGGTAAAGCGAAAAGGAGTATTTCAATTAGTTGGTTCCGTTCATTTTGGTCTAGTTTTTAATTGGCGGTAAAGTCACGCTATGAAATGGTCCATTGTTAGCAGTTGCTAGTTATAATTCAAATATTTTTCGTTTGTGTGTGAAATTGGATTTTGAAACGATTTCTTGAAGATTATTTTTTGTGTGAGTAGATTGAAAAAATGTGTAAAAACAATACTTTTGATGAGAGTGAATGAGTTTATGTAGAAATATTAATTAGTGATATTACACACACTTAAGTTGGTTTTTAATAAATGTTTACTGTCAATCCAACAGATGATTTTAATTTCCTTTGTTCAATTTCTGATTAGAGCTCTTTTTCTATTTGTGTAGGAGAGGCATTTTCTTTTAAACTAGGGGGCTCGACCCCTGCTCGGTGACGCTCGCCAACCCTCGGAGGATTGCTTCACAATCCTCATTGGTTCGCTGCGCGAAACTTTCTCGCTTCGCTCGCATCAATGAAGACACGTGTCCTACCTGAAGGGATTGTTTACAAAATATGATATTCCAAAAAAAATATTGTTCAAATATAAATTTGTTGTACTACAGAAACGTTATACAGTACCTGTGGAATCAGAACTTGAACAATTTGGAACTCAAAATAAATTTTTGAGCTAATTTTGAATGGGAATGTGAGCGCTGCTTTGGAAATCGAATACCCAGCATGTTGTTTGTAAGCTACACACAACAGCTCAACTAATATATATTTTTTTCCAATACAATTTCCTCTGATAGCGTTATAAATTCAATTGAGGCTCGAGATTTTGTAGTAAACAAACAATCGTACACAATGTTTCCAAAAAAAAATATATATATATATATATATAATTCTCTTCAGTGGCATTAAAAAAAAGAAGTTATTTGTAATCGCGTTTTGGCAACACTATACGATTATTTGTTTACCACGAAACCTCGCGCCTCAATTGAATTTATAGCTTTATCGGATAAAATTTTACTGAAGAAAAAAAAAAACGAATATTAGTAGAGCTGTTGCATCTTATTAACGACATGATGTATATTCGATTTCAAAAGCATCGCACACATTTCGAGTCAAAATTTGCTCAAAGTTTTCATTTGAATTCTAAATTGTTCGAGTTCAGAATACAGAGGAACTGTAATTTTTTCTGTAGTACAACAAATTTATATTTGAAAAATATTAATTTTTTTTTTGTAACATCAAATTTTGTAAACAATGTCTTTATTGATGCGAGCAAACCAATGAGGTAATGGTAATGGTAATGGTAATTTTAGTTAACGTCTTACTAGAGCAACACAACGGGCTATTGACGACGGTCCGGGATCAGTCCCCTGAGGGAAAGATCCGAGGACAACACCTCGTAATTTTGAACCACGGTCAGATGACGAAGCAACACCTGAGCTGGCATCTCACTCTCCAAACTTCCACACCAACCCAACGTGAGGACTTTCGGCCACGACAGATTTAAGGTGCACCAGCCGCCTCTACACCATACGCTTACAAACATCCATGCCCGGACCCGGATTCGAACCAGGAACCTTCCGATATAGAGGCTAACACCTTAACCACTATACCGGTTGGTCGGCGCGAACTAATGAGGATTGCAAAACAATCCTCCCGGTGTTAGCGAGCGTCACCGAGCAGGGGGGGGGGGCTAGTATATAGAAATTAGAGGGATTTTCAGTGCAACCGAACGAACCAGACGGTCTGAAAAGATTTTACAACTGCCATTTCGATATCGTTTGACCTTGATATGATTAGTTTTGACTAAATTTCCTTCATACTTAAATTCGGAATTTATTCTCTGTAATTTAAGTGCGGTGTGCTGAAATCATATTCGCAAACAAGTCAAATGACATCACATTCAGAATAGGTACTAGAAATACGTATCGCCGCAAAAAGAGAACCACCACCCATTATTAAATTTATAGAAAATGCCTCTACATATTAAGGTAGATTTAGAATTAGTCTACACTTAGGGCATTTGGGCAATAGAAGTATAATTTTCGCAGACGGTATGGTTAGTTTGCACTAAAAATACCTCAAATCTCAATTCAGATGAGAAATAAAGTCAAAGGTAAATACTGTTACATTGTGTTACTTTATTGTAAAATTCTGTAGCAGTCAAAAATTCACAGGTTCAAGGTGGCCAATATCTAATACGGTTAAGTGGAAAGTGTATATTTTTTTTAGCTGATCATATTAATAACGAAAGTTTCCAAAGTAGAAAACTTTCATCTTTAACCACATCTTGAGAAATGACAGTTCCAAATGAAGATATTCTTCGGAATTTTCAATTTTGTTCAAATAAAGAAATAGGGTATGGACTTCTAACAAAGCTAGTAACGAACTCTACAAATTTTGAAGCGAGTAGGTAAATAGGCAGGTAGTGAATTATCTAAAATAGAGAAACACAACGGGCTATTAAGGACGGCCCGGTATCGACCCGATAGAAAAGATGCGAGGTTACGCCTCGTAAAGCCACGATCAGATAACTAAGTCAATATGTTAAAATGAGTTAAATATCCACACTGATTTCCAATTGTTTGGCTGTTTTGCAAAATTTAGTTTTGAATCGTGTTACTTTTTTCGATAAGATACGATATAATTAAATGCACCTCATTGTACTTATTGCACCTTTTTAAAATTTGGAAGACACGCGTGATAAATTATCTTAAAAATTATTTTAAATTGATCAGTCAATTCAAAGAAATAAAATATAAGAACCCATTTATTTTTGAATATTAACTAGTTTTTCAGCTTAGAACTACTAGTTTTCTCAGCTGGAAAAGGAAATATTGTGAACTTTTTCTAACATCCTTGAAAACACTCGACCTCGATGTACCCAAGTGATATTTTCTTCCCTTCATTTTCACTCTCACATACCTTCTGCTTTTTTTTTCTTTCTCCCTTATTGTATTGTATGTCTTGTGTTAGGCGCAGCTTGGCTTAATATGGGCTTAAAAAAAACTTGCGTCAACCCGAAAACAAGCAACCCTTAAAACACTACCCAGAAGCATATGCATAAAACTTTTGGGAATGAAGTATTTATCAAGATAGTGACGAATTCGTTATAAAAAGTTTGAATCATGCAGAATTTCTAAGTTTTTGTACCGTGAAATACAATTCAATACCAAAAAGAGTTGCACATGGAAGAAGACCGGATAAATGAAATTTGGAGGAGTGGTACATCTACGTTGGAGATGCAAATGGTCAAATTTTCAAAATCGTTTGAGCATGCGCTACGCGAAAGGCAGCTTTCAAACACGTTGCATTCCGGGGTATAAAAGGACATCCAGTAGCGCAAATTCATTTCGACTGATGTTGCTGTGTTGGTTACATCGTTTCTCATTGAGGTATGCCTTGGAAAGAGTTCGCAAGCAATATAAGCAACTGAGAGAGTTGACAGAGGCCGAGTAATTGGCCTCCGAGAAGGTGGATAGTCTAATCGACGGACGGCATTTTTTGGTTGTAGTGATATTACTGTTGCACGCTGTTGGCAGGGTACGTATCAATCATACAACAATGACATATCAATCATACAACAAGGGAAATGTCAATCATACAACAAGGCACATGTCAAACATACAACAAGGCACATGTCAATCATACAACAATACACATGTCAATCATACAACAAGGCACATGTCGAACATACAACAAGGCACGTGTCAAGCATACAACAAGCCACGTGTCAAACATACAACAAGGCACATGTCAATCATACAACAATGCACATGTCAATCATACAACAATACACATGTCAAACAGACAACAAGTTACATGTCAATCATACAACAAGGCACATGTCAAACAGACAACAATGCACATTTCAATCATACAACAATGCACATGTCAATCATACAACAATGCACATTTCAATCATACAACAATGCACATGTCAATCATACAACAATGCACATGTCAATCATACAACAAGGTACATGTCAATCATACAACAAGACACATGTCAAACCGACAACAAGGTGCATGTCAATCATACAACAATGCACATGTCGATCATACAACAATGCACATGTCAAACATACAACAAGGCACATGTCAATCATATAACAATACACATGTCAAATATACAACAAGTCACATGTCAATCATACAACAAGGCACATGTCTCAATCATACAACAAGGCACATACCGATCATACCATAGAAACCGGACCGATCGAGGATCGACGTGTTGTAAGACATGCCCATACTGATCCAACAGTCACTGTTGCAGACATCCAACAGGTAGTGAAAATGAATGGCATCGAATGGTCTTCACTGACGAATCCCGCTTCTGTCTGGGCGGAGACGACAGTTGTATCCATGTACGGAAGCAACGTGGTCAGCGCCAAGATTCACGGTTTGTTGTGGAGCGTCACACGTCCAGAAGACCTGGCGTCATGATGTGGGGTGCACTTGCGAATAATGCAAAATCACCTTTGGTTTTCGTCACGGGCTATTTGACAGGTCAGCGTTACGTACAAGTAATTTTACAGCCAGTTACGCTCCCATTCCTGAACTCCCAGGTTGACACTATTTTTCAACAAGACAATGCTCGACCCCATATTGCTGCCATATCTAGAGCTTGTCTACGACACAATGATATCTTACCATGGCCGGCATACTTACCGGACGGACTGTCCCCGATCGAGAATGTATAGGATGCCATTGGACGAGATGTCGCAACTATACCCGTACCGCGTAATCTGCTGGAACTACGTGACACGGTTCAAGCAGCATAGGATGGACTGTCGCAGGACTTAATATAGAGTCTGTATGACTCACTACCAAGGAGCTTGGAATAATTAGCTGTATTAGGAAAATGGCGGTCATACGCAACACTGAATGATACCACTTAAAAAAAAAATTTCAATAAAGTTTGAATATTTCAGTCTCAAATTTTAATCATTTACTCATTCATAAGCACTTTACCAACTTTGTAAATTTCGTTGCATTCTGACAATTCCTTATAGGTGCAACTTTTTTTTCTTGAAGTGTATGTTACTATATCTAATAAACATTCGTTTCAAAAGGGATCAGAAAGATATTTTTTTGGAGATATCTTATGTTCGTTTTTAAAACTAACTAATTTTGACTCCAATGCGTATTAGTTTAATAACTGAAGTTGCTAATTAATAGTAATATAAACTAATATAAAGTAATTTTCATATATATATGATTTTTTTTGTAAACAAACCATACGGTCTTGAAGAGCTTAAGTCTGCCGTCTATATGTTCCTACATGTTTTATATTGTGGTTATCTTAAAATTCAGTTTATCGTCTCTGATGACGTTTAATCTCATTATAACTGGCCCAATCAATTCTCTCTATCATATCAATTCGAAATTTATCCTTTAGAATTTTTATTGGCGTAATCTGATATCATATCCATAAAACATACCAAGTGAAGTAACGTTCAGAACACGTACAGGAAAACTTATCGTCGCAGAAACATTATCTTTACCTATGCTTATTTAGCTTGACAAATAATAATTATATATACAAAGACTGATTTTTCTAGGTTTTGTCATCTAAGTATTTCTCTCTATTATCTATAATCACCGCCGGCCTGATGGCATAAAGTTTAGCGGTTTTGTCATTGTTTTTATACGTTCTGGATTCAAATCCCATCTTTGGATGGGAGGCATGGATCTTTGTTTCATCTTACTTTACGTCTAGAGTGGTATAATTATCTCTCTTATTCACCCTCAATAAGCAAAAATGACATAAACGAGTCAAACTATTAATCACAAACTTTTGGAGAGCGAAAAAGATTTAAGTTTGTAATTTGTTTTTACTTGTGCCATACACATACGCAGCAATTTACACACTTAAAATGGTCGGTAAAAGAATAGCACTTAAAAAGGAAAAAGTTAAGTGAAAAGAGAGATAAAAAGTATTCAACTCATTAGAAGTAGGAATATTTTTTCCATCTTTGCAGCAAAAAAGGTAAAACAATTAAAAGTGCGTCACGCTATCTTCCTTCTTACGAATAATTTGAAAAATTAAGAGTCACGCATTTTGCATTTCATACTGACAAGCAGGTTTTTTATTGTTAATGCATTTCCTTGTAATAGTTTCGTGTAGCGAATATAAAAAATATGCTTTCAAATGAAGAGAAAAAGTAATTAACTAAGATTATACTGCACATGAAATCATTTATTAATTATTTTTCTTGTATTTAGAATATCCTTCGGTGTTATTTGAAAAATATTTATTAATTTTCTTAAAGCTTGCGTATCAACTTATGAACCTCCCTCAAGGTTCAGTTCTTAGCACCCAACTGGCTTATCACATTTCTTGTTGAGAATTGAGCATGTTTCTAGGCAATGTAGGATAGATCTGCTTGTTGATGATATTGTACTAAGAAACAGTGGATCAGTAAATGTCGGTAAAACGTCCAATAAACACCCTTCTCTCTCCAATATTCAGCGGCCGCGATAACCCTGTGGGAATAGCAACGGATAAGAAAACGGAATATTGCGAGTTCAAAATTTGGCCAGCCAAAGAAGGTCGTATGCACGGGGGTTAGTGCACGTTCAATCTGTCGCAGCCTCAAATATTCTCACGTTGGCGTCGTGTGGAAATTTGGAGAGTGGGGTACCAGTTGAGGCGTTTTTCTCGTCATCTGACCGTGGTTCAAAACTACAAGGTGTTGTCCTTAGAACGTCCCAGGAAATTTTCAGTCCAATATGTTCAGTAATATTATATGGAAAACTACTCATTATATGGAGAGCTACTCATACATTAGTATATCGGAACTCGTCCAGGTTAGACTTCGGACGTGTTATGCCATCGAAAATCAGACGGCCTTGTCGAGATTCGTATGTAGCCATGCTAATACTTTCTTCAAATTTCAGTATAGATAGATATAAAATTTTTTTCTTGTCCGTCTAAAAGTACGAACTCACAGGCTGCACTGGTTTACGTGCTTTCGTGTGTGGGTTTGGATCCCCACGACCTTTTTGAGAATAATTTGATGGTTTTGGGACTTTTTAAAGACGAATTGTTTTATGTGATTAGTGTAGCATGTGGCAGACCTAGAGGGATTCGATACAATAACCTAATTATTAAACAAAATGTTTAGAGATTTAAAAACTAATTTCTTTTTAATGAATAAAATCACATTTAGAAAGAGTTCAAATTTTTTAATTGCTTTTGCATTACTGATAAATACTTGATTTCGACAATCCTATGGATTATATATTAACAGTAAGATGTTTCAAGTCATCTCTAGCTTGACATGATTGACAAAGTTTTCCGTAGAATTGCACTTTGTTACATGGAATAGCTTTGAAAAACTTATTATTCGGCAAGTTTTAGTTTGTTTCTGTTCTATGGTTGGTTTCTAAGACCTCCATTAGCTGAAAGAGAGATTGATAGGCGAGTTCTTAACCCGGTGTACCATACCCATGTTCTCTTCTAATTGATGGTTCACTGTACCACTGGGTGTTTACCTGGTACTTATGTGCACTAACCATCACAAAGTTGATTTGTTTTCTCACCAGAATACACTTCCTCTTCCGGCCAAATCAAACCACCCCTCCTTATGTTAAGATCATTCATATTAAAGTACTTCAAACGTTCCACTATGTAAGGAACTAGTAGCTGAATAACCTGGCGTTGCTCGGGTTTGTATCAAATATGACCGTGCCATTTCCTTGTGTTAACTCAAATACACAAACCCTGCTAAACGTGTTTCTAACCGCGACAGCTAAAATATGATTCAGACATTTCCCTGTACTAACTAAAACCCACAACCCCTGTATGTTTTCTTGTCCATGTCCATTTATTGCAGGAAAACAAACTTTAGATTTTAAAATTGGGGCTTCGGTTGACACTTTTAGGACTACCAGTGTGCCAATTTTTATGGCTACATATTGCTATTAAGACAGGAAAGAAATAGCTTATGTTTTCCGCAGTGTTCTAAAGTATAAGTGTACCAAATTTGGTGTGGATTGGTCAAACAGTGTAGATTTGTATAGAGAATATACATACAAACTTTTTTTATGAAAATAAATAACGACCTCTATGCTGTTGTTACTTTTGTTACTTATTCCCCTAGGCTTAGCGTCGTGGTTCATTGGGATTGCTTACTGCACTAGCAACCTGCGATGTGTAAGTGGCGCAGGTTCAACTACTGTCACGTAGTCTGGGTGTACTTCTCTGTTATGGATCAATAAAACTTTCCTTTTGTGTTTGTGTCCGTTGCATGAAATTGTCAGCTCTGTGTTTGGTGCAGCTTGACCAAATCTGACTCTTGCTCCATGATACCCTACCAACGTTACGGTCAAGTTGAACAGCAAGATCAAGTCCATGAGTCCGAGCACTCTCAAAACATCCATAACTTGTTCAAGACTCACTCAACCAACACAGAAGAGATGACGTGGAGAGGTTTGTACAGTGTTACATTTTAGGCAAGTTGGAAATGGTTGACCATATTGAACAATGGATAGATATTGCATATACCCATTCACAAGTCCACAATAGGCAGTCCGAAATTTCTGGCACACTTATATTAGCGTACCAGATATCGCAGTAGGCAGTTGAATTTACGTCGCACTGGAGTAACATTATGGGCTTTTGCCAACCGCTTCTGGATCAATACTGAAGGGATAGATCAAGGATTTTCAACATTTTGTAATTGTGAATCACATAGTAGTATATGAGATACAAGGCTCTCAAAATTTTATTACTTGAGTTCTTTAAGGAAATTAACTCTGTATAGATTAATTGGCGTTTTCTCGTGTATAAAAATTGCTTTAGGGGTCATCTTCATATTAAATTGTGCACAATCTTCATAATTTCGAATTATAGTATCCAATTTCGAAGCCCAATACCGAATTTATATCCAAAGTTCACTACGAATACCGTTTTAGTTATTTGGTTCACCAGTTCTGGATTATTGATATGGAAAATATATATTTTGAAGAATTGATGTTAAAATACTTTACTAGATTTTTCTTCATACAATCCAAAAATTATTTTCCTATGACTCTGAAATAATTTATACTTTTAAAGAGTATCAAAAATATTTTCTTTCTTTTGATATATAATTAATTCTTAGCATGCAATATTTATTGTAAAATTAATATTCGAAACAAATTATGTAACCTCCATATATTTTGATGTAAATTGATTCAGGATTTATTTTAGATCTTTCCTACATGTAGTTTTCCAATGTAATATATTAGATAATCGGTGTTTTTAGCAATAAGAAATAACTAACTTCTACAAATTTGTACATTTTGTGTTTGATCTAATTTTCTTAAATGGGAGCAGTATACGCCTGAGTTGATTGTCTTGCCTTGTGGCAAGAGCTCATAATAAATGATACCCTTATAATCCCACCATACTGAGAGCATAATTTTCCTTTGGTGCAATCCCGTCTTCGATGTTGATTGTGGTAGTTGGCTACTCTTTCCCCATGATCTTTAACGATCGAAGTTATCAAAGACAATCCACTTTTCATCATCTGTAGCCAGCTGCTTCAAAAATGGATCGTTTCCCTGGCGTTTAAAGAGCGTGTCACAGATGGAAATGCGATCAGTAAAGTTGTGTTTGGTCAAATCGTGTGGTAAGCAAACATTGAGGCGAGAAACTTATCCCAACTGGTGCAAATGGTCTTCTACACTTGTGTGGGATAAATTGAGTTCCGTAGCAATCTTCTGTACAGTTTGGTATGAATTTTTCCGACGGTAGCCTATATTACGGCTGGGTCAATCTTCGTTGGGAGACCAAAGCGGGGATGTCACTGAGTTCAAAATCCCCAGAACGGAACTTGGTGAACCACTTTTGACACATACATTCTGTTAAGGCATCGTCCCCATACCTTGAAAGTACCTACTTCCATGCCCCATATCTTTTTATGCACTTCTGCAACTTCTTTTTCCTTTTTTAAAGTAAAATAGTAAAATGTGGAGAAAATAGACGTCCCCTTCTTCCGTGTTTGAGAAGTACACATCTCGCACAATAATTTATGTTACCCGGCGTGCATATGCAAATTACATGCTATTGACGTCACCTGTCACGTGAGCTAATTAGTTGCGCATTTGCGCTGTGCAATAGAGATTGCGGATAGAAGATATTCTTCTCTAAAGAAAAACTGAATGAAGTTATTTGCCAACCCAATATTTAAATTAATAAGTTCCGATTGGGACCCTTTTGGTGCAACTTATTAAAATGTTTTAAGTGAACCAATGAAATCCTATCACCGTAATGTTAAAAGTATCAAATTTTAAAGAACATTTTCTCAGAATCTTTTATGTGTATTGATTTGAATTTTTTATACAGGTTATGAAGATACGTTTAAAAACTTTAACATAGAGATTTTTAAAAACTTAATACTTAAAGTTTTGGTATTTTTTTAACTCGTAATTTTTTTTTTGAAAAATTACCAATTTTAATCTTTATTACCAATTAAAATTAAATTCTTTTCTGAGCAGATAGGGAAAAAATGCATTGTGTTAAAATACTATGTTATAAGGTATGTTACACTTATAGTAAACCAATTTCTTTTATATTTGCTTGAATAGGCTGAAAAAAATTTATTTTTATGGAAAAAACACACATTTTGAGACATTGAAGTGTAAAGCATAAAATTGACCTTACTTCAGGTACCTACAGGTATTTTTCAAAAATATATTTAAAATGCTTCTTTTTATCGTATCCCCATAAATAATATATAATTTAAAACAAAATTGTATAAACATTTAAATTTATAAAAAAAATATAGTCGAAATTTTGAAAGATTTTTGTGCATTGGTCCCCTTAATAAGCACTCGAGAAACAGGAAACATCGTTGTATATCAAATAAACTACATCACAAAATATTTTGAAAACTAAAAATATATGTCATACTAACGATTTAATCAATGAGTTCGCCTTAATTTGGAGTATTTTCATTTCCTTAAACCGTTTTCAAGTTGATCTTGTAAAAAATAATTGAATATACTTTTACAAAATTTCAAGGAATTAGTTGGTTAAAATATAACCGAAACCCCAATCTAAATTAAAAGCTTTATTGTATAGCCTCTCTCTGTATACTTCGTTTTTTAGAATGTTTCGGCATTATAAGACTAAAAATAAGTGTAAGAAAAGAGATTAGCCGTATAAAAATATTCTACATTTTCCCAGGTAACGGGTGAATTTTAGGTCTAACACAAAAACAGGTAACCTTAGTTCATTGAGATACATCAGAACTTCCATACGGAGGAGGGTGGTGGTGTGATTAACCAGGCCCGAAACTTAACATATGCAAGAAGTTTATGTGCTACAATTGTGAGCAGGCTATTTTTTAGCTTAAAAAGTTAAATATATTCAATGCATTTATAATAAAAAAAAACTGCAAAGGAATGGAGAAAACACACACTTGTGTTAATCAAGCAACGAGTACCTGGGATAAAACTGATTTTTCCTAAGAGTTCAGTACCTACCCTGATATTTGTGCCCGCTATCTAGTTGGCACTTGGGTTCGTCGTCTTTGTTCTTGGGCCCGTTGTCAAACCTAATACTGGAGTCCTTCATCCAACTTGACACTAGGTTTCTTCGTACAACTGGTACTAGGGTTCGTCATATACCTTAGTGCTGGGGACCATTATCTTATCTGATACAATAACCAGCTATCTACCCTCTTACTGCGGCTCGTCATCTAATCTGATCCCATCATCTAATATGGTACAAGAGTTCATTATCAGACTTGGTACTAGGGTCCGTAATCTAACTGCTACTGGGTTCGTCATCTGGTCTTTTACTAGGGCTCATCATCTAAAATGATACTGGTGCTCGTCATCTAATCTAGTACAAGAATTAAACTCGGACTTGGTACTAGGGTCCGTAATCTAACGGGTACTGGGTCCATGATCTAGTCTTTACTGGGGCTCATCATCTAAACTGGTACTGGAGTCCGTCATCTAACCTGGAACTGGGGCCCATCATCTAATATTGTACTTGGGCTCGTCATCTAATCTGGTACTAGGGTTTATTATCGGACTTTGGTACAAGGGCTCGTAATCTAATCGGTACTGGGTCCGTCATCTAGTCTTTTACTGGGGCTCATCATCTAAACTGGTAATGGGGCCCGTCATCTAATCTGGATCTGGGGCTCATCATCTGACCTGGTACTAGGGTCCATCATTTACTCTTTTACTGAGGATCGTAATGTAATCTGATAATGGAGCCCGTTATGTAACTCAGTACTGGTCTCGTCAACAAATGTGGTACTGGAGATCTTTATCTGACCTTTTACTGAGCCCTGTCATCTTCATCTAGTACTAGGGACCGTCATTTAACTTAGTACTTTGCTCTGAGGCCCTCGCTGTGACGTCGTGGACTGGAAAGTCAAATCACGATTATACTTATTATTAAGATAATTTCGCCGTCTGAGGAGATTGACTCTGCGAAAAGAACGTTGGTTTGCGAAGCGAACCAAATGGGATTGCGTAAAATCCCCGGGGGTTGGCGAGCGTAGGCGAGCAGGGGGCGAAGCCCCCTAGTGACTTAAAAATAGCATAAAATGAATAGAAAAGGAAATTAATTTTTAAAACAATTTCCTGTACCTTTTTCTACTCACGCTGTCCACTTGTGTTATGTCAAATTTTTATCTTAAACCATTCTGAGAACCAATTTCGTTGGTTTTACTCCAAAATCCCGACTCTAAAGTGATTTCAGGCGAATGCTCTCAAGCAAGTTGCCCCTTATTTCCCCAAGTTCCCTTTTTCTTATCAAGGAACAAAAACTGCAAGAGAATAGTTTAAGTAATCGGATCGGATAGTTTGAGTAATCCACCGCGTACTTCCGATTTCTCTTTCGGGAAACATCCAGGAGAAAAGAGGAAAAGACAGGGAGGAGTTCCAGGAAATCTGCCCAAATCCTTGGCCTACCGGAATTGGAAAAAGCCAAGATTTCGCAAACTTAAAACGCGGATATGACAGAAACACTTGTTACTCGCTTTTTCCTTGGAGGTAGGCGGCGCCGTGCCGTTCGTTGTCATGACAACCCCAGATGCGATCGATAAAATCTTCCGGAGATAATCTTCATCGGGCAGGCTCCCTGTCCGAGTAATCTTTTATCGCAAGTTAGTAAAGATGATACATCGGAGGTCGAATTTGAGGTGCCATTTAACTGTTTTAAAGGTTATCAGATTATGGATCATGCGAAATTTAATACGAGTATCGTCTCACTCGTTGGAACCGATTATCTCCAGTGTATTGAAATTGAAATTCATTCTCTATAAGGCTCGCATATTGAGATGAAGTATCAGATTCATAAAGTAATCATGAGGTTTATAGCAACAAAAAAAATGTATATATTTTCAGTATTTATGTAAAAGTGCTAGATCATCGTTTTCAGTTTTGCGTGTTTCATAAGAAGTAGTTATTACCTTACCTTACCTTATTATTACCTTACCCTTTCTGCTCCAAAGTGGCTCTTATATGTTCTATTGAAACAATTTACTTATATTTTGCGATGAACATAATACTCAAAATTTATTCCTACCGGCATTCAAAATACCAAGATCACGAAATTATTTGTGAACACACTTTTCATAGTTCGAAATAAAATATTTGAAATGAAATAAATTTAAATCTTTTCACCATTCGTAAGGTCAACCAGAGCTATTATTGTGGCACAGACCCGGTTGAAATACCACTTGCATATTAATCTGCTTGGTATTTCGATATTTTTTAAAGTAAGGCCACCGATGTATATAACTTTACTCCTAATATATTAGGGCCGCAGTGGCTCGGATCGAAGAGTAACGGATTAGCACCAGGAGGGTTGCATGTTCGAATCCAACAAACGTGTAGAAAGGGGCTGGTACACGTTAAATATGTATTGGATGTCTTCAAGTTAAGTTCGCATGGTGGAGATACGATGTCAACTAAATATCTACCAAATATATATTATATTATCACTTAAATTTGTTAAAAATATATTTGAATTCAAAACAAAATATTTTAAATTCCAAATTAATTCGCATAATTTTACATCAGTAAAACCAAACTTCACGTCGTTTCTTTTAGGGTTTGATTCCGGACTCTTACCAATAGCCCGTTGTGTTGTTCCAGCGCGACTCTAAGTGAATAAATACCTTCCTACATCAATATTCCAGCCCATTTTTGAAGTACGTAAATTAATCAGTCCTGAAAATATAATTTATGAAACGAGATACCAGGTTAAAATTACAGTTTAATCATATGTAAAGAGACACTTTGGATGTCAGAATCTATTAAAATCTTTAAGTAATATTGCCCTCATAAATTTTCACATTAACCATTTAATGCGCTTCGTGGATTCGAGACTATAAATTGCTTTCCCTAGAACTACTTAATAATAATAAATAACTTTTTATGTGTGAGAAATTATAGCGACTAAATATACTTCCAGGGAACCGGTAGGTATGTATTTTAATTAGCGTCGTACTGGAGCAACACAACAGACTATCGACGACTGTCCGGGATCAATCCCCTAGGGAAAAGATACGAAGACAATACAACGTAATTTTGAATTACGGTCAGATGACAAGGCAACACCTGTGGTGGCACTCCACTCTCCCAACTTCCACGCCAACCCAACGTGAGGACTTTTGGCCACGGCATATTTAAGGTGAACCAGCCGCCTCTTCACCATACGCTTACAAACATCCATGCACTGACCCAGATTCGAACAAGGAACCTTCCCATTTAGAGGCTAACACCTTAAACACCAAACCGGTTGATCGGCTTTCTTCTTGTGAATGTCGGCCAAATTTTAATGTAATTTTACTTTCAAATTTTTTTTTGGAACATTATTTGTATCTGGTTGGCTTTGGCACACGTTCAACAAGAATAAATTGAATGTGCGGTATGGGACGGGGGGAGCATCTCCCGCTATCCGAAAACTGCATATTGACACAGAATGTCAATAACTTCTCGGCCACTGGGCACCGGAAATATCCTTACATTAAAACAATGCATTCTAAAACTTTTCACCATCAATAGATTTGCGTTTTTCTTTTCATATGGCCATATTCTTTTTCTTTCTTGGCTACCCCTGCTAGAAGAGTAGCGGATTAGCAACCGGAGGGTTGCAAGTTCACGACTCGATCCTACCAAAGTTCGTCATGTACGTGTGAACGGGTGCTCGTTAAATCTTCCACAAATGTCCTCACGTTGGCGTGGTATGGACGATTAGAGAGTGAGGTGACAGCTCAGGTGTCGAGCTCGTCATCTGATCGTGGTTTAGAATTGCGAGACGTACATTTACGTTGTCCTCGAATATTTCCCTACTATATTGATATCGGACCCTTGTTTCCAAGAGCCTGTTGTGTTGCTCCACTGTGACGCTAATTCAGATACCTAACTTCCAACCTTATCTCTCTGAGATCCAGATTCAAAATCAAGCTTTCTCTTCCAGTGGCTATGTGGGTTTTCCGACAGTTGTGTTCATCTACAGGTTATTCAAGAGATTTTCATTTCATCAAACCAGAAGATAAAACTCAATAGCTACTCAATTATGTATAAGAAAATCTCCTAATAGCCTCCAATAACACGGACGAAGTACCATTAACGTTTATTCTGAACAGCTTTTTTCTCGTACCCAGTTTGAGTACATACACTTAATGTGTTACATATTGTGTTTATATGTTTAATACCTACTATACAAATACACTACCCTACAATAATGGACCGGACAGCAAGATGTGATGGTACAAGGGAAATAATAAATTGTTTAATGGGGTCCCCCACGTGCTTGCAATTACACTAGCAACCCTTCCGGGCATACTTTCAACAAGAGTTTGATACGCGGCTATGGGTACTTGTGTCCATTTCTGATGCAAGAATGTCGCTAGCTCAGCTGTAGATTTCGGACGTTGTTCCCTGGTCCGTAAGCGTTGCTCTAACTCGTTTAGATCGGGACTACGAGCAGGCAAGGGAAGACGTCTTACATCCATAACTTAATTCCATTGCTTAACAGAGGCTGCAACATGACATGGGGCGTTGTCGTCCTGAAAGTAACATTCGTCCATTCCATGAAATTGCCACAGCGTAGGAAGAACCTGATTGTCCAAAATGTTCATGTAGTAAGCATCGGCGTACAATTTTACCAGGAACAACATGCAAAGGTCCCAGGCCATACCACGAAAAACACCCCAAGCAAGTTGTAGGATTTTATGCAAATCCGCTGGCGTCCGGTTCATTATTGTAGGGTAGTATATTTTCACTTTTTGTTGTAAAGCTTTTGGGAAGTTCCACTTTCTCGTATTTCCACCAATGCTTTATGTATAATGCAAGATGTTTTGTGTATCATGCTTTGCCTGATCTATATTAATTTAAGCTAGTATGTATTTCCGCATTTATCTTACGTATACCATCTTGTAAAATATTTTGCTTTACGTATTGTCTATTATACATCATGTCACCTCCTGCTCGGCCATAAGCCCTATGTTGGTGGATTGCAAATCCAAAAAATATATTGTGAAAGTTATTTTCATACTGGTAAGTTAATTCCAATAGAATTTTTTTAAAGATCTTTTCTCTGATATTAAAGGTGGATATTTAATGTATTGATGAGTAACTGAAAGGCTTTGTGCAGCGATAACAAACCTGACACAATGTTAACCTGAAACAATTTTCCTGAACAAGTTAGGAATCCTGGTATCCTCAGTGGAACGCTTTATATAAACTCAGTGTTCTGCAACACAACTCCAAGTAATTGCAATTGTTCTGCAGGTATTTTGTCCGAATTTTGAAAACTGCAGTAAAATCGAAAATAGACGTTAAACACACTTATCGGCTAAATATATATTACATATTTATAATAAAACATCAAAATTAACTGACTTACTTTTTTTAAAACCAAGGCATACTTTCAGAATTTGCGATTCTGGTGATAACTTTTGAAGCTAAATATTTTGTCATTGACATAGAAGATGATTTGTAACAAGATGATTCATAAAAGATGATTTATGATTTATTATAGAGTATTTATAAAATGTTTTTGGTAATTTGGGGTGGTGTTGGGAGGTTTTTCCGTAGCTAGAGAAGAAAGAAAGATGTGGCAAGAAGCGCTTTGCACTGCTGAACATCGTAAGTTGTGATTTTAAAAAATCGGCCAAAATTTTGATGAATTTAAGGAAAAATTGTTCTACAAAGTCTTTGTTTGTTTTGCAATGTACGACGAAGTTTTAATCACTTTCTACTCCCAGGGTTAGAGCTATAAGTATTTTTATTGGAAAAAGTAGCAGATTGTTAATCTGGGAATACAATACGGCACAAGCTCATATTATATGCAAAAATAATGTGCACGAAAAAGTTCTACACTGAAGATAAACTAAATTTAATGTTATTTTATAGTTAGGGGTGCTGGTTAGTTGGGTCTTATAGAGTAAGGGCCATATTGGTTAAACTGTCCCAAACACAAAACGTAAAGTAACGAAAATAGACACGGTAGGTTTTACTGACACAGTAGAGAGGAATACATACATTAGTCACATTAATCGAAACTGCATTCCCTAGATTTTAGAACAATTTTTATTGTTATTCTTATAAGAATTTGAAATAGGATGGGGATGTCAACTGTTAATCAAAACTTGTTTGTACAAAGTGTGATGCGTCCCTAACAACCTCGGAATTGGTATTTTACTTTATTAACCTGAAAGAAAGAGACAATAAGCTCCGTTCACAAATCTCTAATACGAGTCGTTCTAAGCCATGGAGGAAGTATCAAACTAAAGCGAGCCACGGAAATCGCTTTATGTTCCCAGGATCATGTGATAAAAACTAGTGGTAACGTGACCCTTAGATTACTTTTGCCTACCAAGCGGAAATGAACATTCATCGTCTGATTGGTCCGCACGACACAGTAGTAGACTTTGGCGACATAACCATTTTTGTCACCATGCACTCTATAGCAATGCACCTTCACACAAATACACTGTCATAAGAAGTTGCATCGTTAGACGATTAGATACGATTGGATAAAATGCCGAATCAGCAAATCAATTTTTTACATAGCAATCACGTGACTGCTAGTAGACGTGTTAATCACATTTTTGAGGCTCCTCTCTATAGAAAACCTTATATTTCACCTTCTGTGCTCTAAACTGCTCTTCAAGAACATTCTGCTCAACCATTTGTTTCAGTGCGAGGATAAAACACCCAGTAAAATCCCTCACAAATCACGGAGATCCGGGGATATTTACCCCACAGCTTTCTAGCTTCGTGAAATCCACTTTGGTTTACTCATTAAATCTATCACCCTCTATCCCTTGCTAACAAGCATCACTCTTGTGTTGGCTACGCACTTGTGGACGCGCGTGCTTATATTGATGGCTACTCGCTATAATTTTATCTCCTAATACACGCGCTGCCTAATTCGAGGGCGGCTCGCGTCTGTTGCAGCATTAGAATGTTGAAATTAATTTAGCACATATTCTCTGTACTTTGCGCCTGCATTGCGTCTCTTATGGGTTGGAAACAATTTGAGTAGAGTAAGGTAGCTTCTCTTGTCAGCGAATGGGGAGCCGAAGTCGATGAATACGATAAGACCTTACGGTTAATTTAGAGCATGTGGACTCCTGTTTGTATGGAGAAACCTAGGAAGCAAAGGCATGGGCCGACTTGTTTGTGTCAATACTTGTATGTTATATATGCAACTAGTAGCACTAACAAGCATACGTTTTAAGTATTGAATTTCGATGGCAGTTCAAATCATTAAAATATTTGTGATTTGAATTATTCATGTTTGTGAGTGTTAATATTTGTGCAGTATATCATACATACAAGTATTAACACTCAAAAATATAAATACATACATCAACACTCACAAACATACATACAAGTATTGCATAGTAGTTGAAATCATAAAACTATTTGTAGCGCGTGACAAAAGTTCGTATCGCGGAAGTCTTGATTTTTGAATAAACATTTTGGTAAGCAACAAATTTAGACCTCCTCATGGACATATTTTCCTTAGGTGAGTTTGCTGCATCTGGTAAACATGGTGATCGCGACTATGGGATGTCTTAGTGATATTTATCTTCTATTCCACTATATCCTTTCTTTTCACTATAAATTAACATTGTTTTGTGTTTAGTGCAGCTTTGCCAAATATCGCCCTTGCGCCATAACACCCCCCAAAACAACCAAACAAATTTATCCTCTTCAGTCTCAATCGAGGACCTATTTAAAATATGGTAAAATAATAATAAGCAGTGTATTCGTTGTCAAAATTTGTCTTTGTTTGGTAGATAATTTAATTAACGTCGTACTGGAACAACACAACGGGTTATTGACAATATTTTGACGGAAACATAGAACCACTTTGAAAATGGTGGAAAAAACTTTCATTCAATTAACACACCATACTCTAGTTATGTGTCCTTACCAATTTAAAAAATGTTTCAATTCCAAGCTACTCTGTAGAGTATTTTCGGTTGTAACCGTTGCAGTCCTACTTCCAAGGCTCTCATTTAAGGGCTTAATCATATTAATGTATACAAAATTCTTGAAGTTTATATTTTTCTTCGCATCTTTTTAAAATAAGTATATTGAAATAAGTGAACTTGCGTGAATAACCAGAAAATAGTTTGTACATAAATCTGGTGTGAAGAAGGTACAGGCGCCTCAATCCCATGATAGTACTTTACGCAAGTCCAACTTGATTGGCTAATCGGATCACATGACCTAGATACGTATGTCATCAAGATTTATAGTTGTTGGCGATTTATCTCTTCCTTTCTGCTTTCTTCTTTTCTTTTCAGATCCATGGCTATGGGTGGGAGCCGAAAATTGTATCCTTTTATTATATAAGTTAATAATTATATAAGTTAGTGTTTTATGTATGCTTTTTGTTACATCAGAATGGTCCTAAGCCAGCGGTGGATACGACACCATCATCCTAAAGCAAAGGGGACGGCAGAGGGGCGGAAAAATATCAGCTGGTAGTGAGTTCAGGAGTGGTTCTTAGATTATTTATGTCAAATCAACGGAAGCTTGGAAAAATATGAAAAGGGTATTAAAAATTAGGAAAAGTAAATTAGAATAAAAAGGAATTAAATTGGAATTTTTTAAAAATAATTTGGAGGATCTAAAAATTTTTCCGCTAGCTGGGTTAGAACTCGGGAAGTCATCCTCCGCTGCCGACGCTAATCTGAAGGTGGGTGACTTTAGCCATTAGGCCATCGTTGCTTCACGAAAAGAAGCTCTTTAAAGTATAAGTACCCTTAATATAAGTTGGCAAGAAATACTACTAACAACAACCATATAACATATATATGAGGAGCAAATCAAAGTCAACTTGTCGGGCACTTACGCTGTACGCTGAGGCGCTAGTGTATTTCTACTAAACAACCCGCATATTCAAAATCAAATGGTTACTGCAACAATCAGATTGGCGAGATATCCAAGTGAAGCCAAGCCCGTGAAACTAGCCAATCAAGTTGGACTTGCGTAAAGTACTATCATGGGATTGAGCCGCTTCTGAAGAAGGTAAGGTAGGTAAGTATTTCATTAACACCGTACTGGAGCAACACCATCGAGCTATTAGTTAAGTTTCGGGATCAAACCCAAAGGAAAGATTCGAAGACGACATTACGTAATTTTGAATCACGGTCAAGTGACGAGGTCACACCTGAGTTTAAGAAGAATAACATAACTTTTACATTTGGAAAGATTTTTAAACAACGTTCTGTAAAGTGAGAAGGTTTCAAAATCACAAAGAGACGAATTCTTCAGTGATTATTTTAAAATTTACGTGAAAATGTTCAAAAATTATTTATGAACTCAATAGTTGAGGTAAAATGATTAAAAACAAATGTCGAAATCATGAAATGAATAGGACTGAATCGAAAGTACTAATTTATATTTCCAAAAGTAAATCTAACTCGGGTGTGATCTCGTCACTTGACCGTGGATCAAAATAACGTGTTGTTAACTCTGAACTTTACTTTTGGGGGTTGATCCCGGACCTTTACCAGTAGTACGTTGTTTTGTTGCAGTGAGACGTTAATTAAATACCTACCTACCAAAGCGAAATCAATGAAAATCAATAAGAGATTTAGGCTAATGTTAGACGAGAGTGATATGATCACAGGGGATTAAAATCGTTCATACCACTATATCATCTTCACAGGAAAGTTGTTTCATTGCTAAAGTAAAGGCTGGAACAATTTCATTAAAAATGTGACATTTATTACTTCTCACACCGAACTGTCTAGTAAATGCGATTATTCAAGGGTTATAATGCTACTAAAATATTTTGCTTTAGGAATGCAATTATTGTTAAGGTTAAAGGACGATGTTATATAGTATGAGCCTTGTAAATTTGTATTAAAAACAATAAATTTTATTTGTTTTGTGACAAAGTCATAAAGAAATTTTTTATATGCAAGCTTTAAAATATGAGTTTTATAGTTAATTATTTCAGCTTTAGTGCATATAATGTTAATCTGTTTGTAAAATTTTTTAAAGAAGCTTTTTTTTCTTTAATATCTCAAATTCAAAGTATTGACATATGGGTAATTTCTCTCAAAGTGTATTGTTAGCATTCACTGGATGAAATAAAAATAATATAAAAGCTTTCATTTAACTTTAGCGTTACCAAAAGCTGGAATTTTTTCAAATTTCAATTGGATTACTGTCTGATTATAATTTATTTTTGTCTATCTAATTTGATTTATGTGTTCTCCTTTGTACTGAGCAGAAGAATTCAACGTTATTAAGAATTATATATTAGAGAAAAATTCCATTCTGATTCTTAATTTTTATGTAATAAGAAAATATTTGGATACAATAATACATTTCAGATATGATTCAAAAAACTTTAAAACCATTTGTAACTGTCAAGTCAAATAAAAAAATCTAAGTATGGAAAATAACCAAAAAAATTATAAAAAAAATTCAATTCACAATAGATAAATGCAAGCTTATTTTCATTTGAATATTTTCCTGTTTTTTCGCTTCCTTTTTGTAATAATGACGAGTTATAATATGTTCTAAAATGTAGCATATTAGGCAGGAACGATTATATGCGTGAATATAAAATTTTATATATTTTCAGTCCATATCATAATAGAGATATGTATTATTCTGTTTTAAAATAATCATCAAACATAACTAAATCAAATTATCTGCGGAAAATATTGTAAGAAACGAAAAAGTGTTATCTATTATCAATGAAACGCATTGGAATTATCGTCATCTGACTGGTTCATAATTACGTTGTTTGTTGTCCTCGTATCTTTCCCTTCGGTAATGATCCCAAACCGTCATTAATAGTCCGTTGTGTTAATCCAGTTCTACGCAATTTCAACTACCTACCTATCTTATGGCTTAATTAATTGAAAAATAGAAACACGCTTCAAACAACATTGTTGATACATTCAGTGCCATTTCTAGAATCTTAACTCATTTACGAACAATGAAATTTCACACAATCTCATCGCATATTATGTAAGGCCAGTTGTGCAAACATTTTATAACTGAGTAACTAATTGCATTATTTATTACTGGTGTCATTAGACAGCATCACAAAGCTAGTTTTAATTTTCTAGTTAAAGAAATATTAAATTAATGTTTAACTATTTAATTTTAATAGCGACAAGTCACAAAATTGGTCACGTTGGGTAGGCGAGGAAGTTTGGAGAGTGGGGTGCCAGCTCAGGTGTTGCTTCGTCATCTGACCGTGGTTCAAAATTACGAGGTGTTGTCCTCGGATCTTTCCCTTAAGGGACTGATCCCGGACCGTCGTCAATAGCCCTTTGTGTTGCTCTAGTACGACGTAAACAAAAAATTACCAATTACCAATTACCACAAAATTGGTCACTTTTATTTTGCTTCCCTACACTACAACTCACTCAGCATATTTGAAATACGGCTTCGGGCTCAAGAAGATGCTAAAATCATTTAACGAGACAGCAATCGATTCTGAGATGCATACAATTGAAATTCTAAACGCAATGGAATAAAGAATATCTAACATAAAACGCTCCTCTGTGAATAGTTTCCTGAAACCTTTGTATCTTGTTTACAAATCGCTGTCAATGTGAATTATATCCCAATGATGCTTCCAAACAGTGCTCCTTGTTTGTCAAAGCTTAAAAAGAATTTATGATTATTGAAATGAGTAAATGTTCTCATCCAGTTTCTAATGTTTATCGTTTTGAAGGTTATGTTATTTATTCTTTTTACTATACACGGATTTTCTCTTTTCTTTCAATTTTATACTAAAATCTTTCCATTTGTACTGCAAAAATTTTGGATTTTGTCGTTGTTAATACATTATCTAAACATTCAGAGTAATGTTTACACCTTGAGTCGCAGTATGTGTTCGTGTACGTATTTTCAGTTAGAGTTAAAATTTGATTGAATCATCTATTCGAATGTAACAGAGTTTGTGGCAAAGTTAAAAATCCTGAGCCAAGCCGTGAGGATTGAGTCATTAAGTCAAAACTGTTAATTGCAACTGATTTATTAATATACGCCCTCATTGTTTTTAATTGCAACTGCGCAATTACACAGAAATAAAGTAGTCACGAAAAAAAAACCGAACTACCTCCTTTATTTCGAGCACTATTCTTACAAGAACAAATTCTCATAGGTATCATTCAATTGAGAATAAATGTCCTCTAAAAATTCAATTTTAAAACATTGCATAAGAGAACTTTATATAAAATTTTGCACAAACGTCGAAATTTCTACTTGAAACTCAGTTTTGATGCGATAATCAGAACCACATTATTGTATCAGTCTAATCTGTCTAGTCTAGCCAAATCTGAATTTGAAACCATTTTAGAACTCAAAAATGAAACACGTCACGATCCTTCAAAAAACTTAGACCGAATGAGATTGACGGGCTGATTGAAACTATATTGAAACACCTAACAATCGAAACCGTTAATCACATTGACAATAAAATTTATCATCTAGGGAACCCTTTATTCATATAGATGCAAGTGCAAACGATTCGAGAAGTATTATCCAAGGTTTTTCAGACGTTTTATAAACTTATTCTTCCTTAAGCTTCCAAAAATCTCAATAATTGTGAAAATTTAATGTGACTTAAAAGCTAATTATCGTAATGAGCTAAAATTTTGCTAAGCCTCATTAAAAGTTTTTCTATATCGATTACCATCAAAATATAATAAGGTTGTAATTCATAATTTTTCAAACATGAATTAATAATTATTATTGAATACTAAAAACTATTTTTAAAATAAAATATTAAGTGGAATTTGCTTGATGGTTTAACAGCAACATGGTACAAAATATCAGCGCTATAGAAATATTATTTCGGAAGATATCCATAAAAGTCAAACAATCTGATTTAACATTAAAAGCTCCAAACTTTATGAACTCATAACTTCAAAACGATAAGACCTAATGACATTAAAATTGGTACCTGAAGTAAATTTTTGATATAGATTTGAAATTATGTGTCGAAATAAGGGGTTATTGTAGGAAATTTTGAAGTTGGTGCTCAATTTAATATGAAGACGGCCCCTTATGCAAATTTTATAAATTTGAATTTATAGAAGGCATTAGGTTCCTGTCAAACACCATCTCTGAATTTTCACTTCTGATAAAATTGCTCGAATGAAGAGAGGTTGTTCGGTTTTTTTTTCGTGACAGTACATCCTCTCGTATAAGGTATTAGGTTATATTTAACTTATACAGATTATGTATATACTCAATAAAAAAAATCGACGCACCAAGAAGGAGTTGTGCCGGGTTCGATCAGCTTGGAACAGCGCTGACTGAGGACGTATAGTCTTTAGTAACAAGTGCCGTTCCAAATGTGTCCTGACGGCAACCGCAGACGCGTTTGAAGATTTCCAGGGCAGCATGGGGATCCTATCCTTACTATTGCCCGCCACACATGCCCACAACAGGGCGTTATGGTCTGGGATGCCATATTCTTTGATATCCCATTGGTAGTCATCTCTGGTACACTTACAGCACAGCGGTACGTAGACGACATTCTACATAAATGTCTGTTAATACGGTTATCTTAACGTTCCTTTTGCGACACCCCCGACTTAATTTTCAACAAGATAATGCCCGACCGCACACGATACGTGTTGCTATGAATTGTCTTCAAGTTTTCCCAACACTTCCTTGTCCAGCTAGGTCTCCTGATCGCTCTCCCATAGAGCACATTTGGGACGTTATGGGAAGGCGATTGCATCCATCCCGGAATGTTGACCATTTAGCCAACAGTTGGAAACAATTTGTCAAGAAATTCCGCAGGACACAATCCGTGAACTCTTTCAGTTCATGCCACGCCGGTTGACATCTTGCATCCTGGCCAGAGGTGGACCAACGCCTTATTTACTCCCTCCCCTTTACAACGGTTAAACTCTGTAATAAATCATTAAATTGTTCTGAAATTTAAATAGTTTATTTTTCTATGTATGTTCTTCACATCCAACAATTTTTATCGCAATCGGACAACTCTTTCTTGGTGCGTTGATTTTTTTTCTTGTATATATACCATTTTCGTTCAAGGTATTCATGCCTTAAAAACAATTTTTAAGTCCCAGACATTCTTTAATAATTATGTCTTGATACCTTGGATTAGTATGCACATTTTGGATTTTAATTTTTTTTCAGGTGGTTGAAATCCAGCTTCTTTCCTCCAAACCGTAGTTCCAAGTAGCCTTCCAAGTAGTTTTGAAGTGATAGCTTGTTCTTCAAGATTTGACACATTTCGCAAAAGACGAGATATCAAATCAAGATATTGCCAATTTTTTGTGGGTGACGAGATCAAGGTCTGGTCAGTTTTCTTCTAATCATCGGGATAGTGTTCTCTTTCAATGACGAGATATCTCGTTCAACAAGATTCAGCCAGTTTTTCTAATGATAAGATACCTCATCGAGACAACCACGAGAAGGGGTAAAGACTTGTCACAATTTCACAATACGAATAGCATAAAAACAGAAAGAATGACCGATAATTGGGGCAACAAACATTAAAAATCAATACATCAAAGTTCAACGAAACGCGAAAAAAATTCCTTTTCTGTTCTTTGTAAACCTAATTATGTATAACATGTCTGTTATTGAAAACATCCCAGTTTTTTTGGTACCATGTATACTCGAATTTGTCATTATACACATCTGTCAAAATAAAACATAATGACAGTACGAACATAAATGTCGTTATAAATCATTGAAATTTCTCTATTTATCTTCGTTACTATTCACTGGTTTCTTCTTTTCCGTACGAACATTGTCCCATAATATATAGACTTTTTCTTCCATAAAAATGAAATTGCTCTGAAAAGCTTTTATATTTCATTCGTTTGACTTCATTACTTCCTTTTTTAGATAACTTCAATTCGACTTCAAAATGAATGCGCGGTTTTTCCTATACTGTTTTTTTTTTTAATCTTAAGTTGAAAATATTATGCTGCTATTTTCCAAAAAGAAATGATTTAACTGCTGTGTCCCGTTACGTCTTATAAGTTTCCGCCTTTCTTCGTTGTTGAAAAAGGAATTCATGGGAAAGTATGATAAATTGTAACCATCCGCTAGTCGTTTAAATAATCATCAGTTTTCGGAAATTTGTATTTCCCTTTTCATGTGAAGCTATTCCGATTCAAAGCGTTACATTCCATCGACGGCGAGTTCTGAAGGAGCGAATATGCTTGGAGAAAAAAATAATGGACCCTTAACAGGCAATTTCGGTTTAAAGGAGGCTTAGCAAATTAGATCTTAACTTTTTCGCTTCAAAACTTCGGAAAATTTGACGACTTCTATACTTATATGAAACAGAAATGTAGTACTGTAAGTTTGTAATGAAATCTACAAAGGAAAAAAAAAGTAGCATAAGCAATATCACTTTTTAATTCATAAATTTAATGTCCATACACATCTGCGAGCCGCACCGTTCGCGAGCATCTAGTTCTCGTGAATTGGACGGGGTTTGGGGCTGTTCGGTGGTTCGTCACGTGCGGTTTTTCGACGAACACAAAGGCATTCTTGGTTCAGATTTGGACGGCGTCGTGAGTTTTTCTTTCTGCTTGCGAACCTCAAGGCTCCATCGTCTTTACCAATGCTGACTAGACATGAACTTGGTGGTTTGCGATCCCCATGGATCGTTAGAAGTTCGTGGTGAAAATAATTTGAACTAACGGTTCACGAGCGGCGCGTGAACGGTTCGTCTCGCAAATGTATATGCACCTTTAGATCAAACATTTGGTAAATTCAAACAAGCCTCTCAGTGTTCTTTAGTTATCAGACTCGAGAAAAGACCTCCAAGTTTGATTATCTGAAATTAAACAGATTGTGCCAGTAATGGTCTGCGTATATGCAAACTGCTGACTTGGTTCTGGCAATAGATCAACAGATGTTGGTATTTTCTCAGTCATTCTACATTAATTGGATGTAGATATAACATCACCCTCTTGAGGAGATCGAGATACATATAGCCTATACCAGGCCTCGAAATAGATTTTTTAATACAGGCGCACAAGGTGCACCTAAGTTTTTTAATTAGGTGCACAGTTATGTACAGTGGGAAAAAATTAGGTGCACAGTTATATTTTCATGTGCACAGTGCACCTGTGCACCCGGGTATTTCGAGCCCTGGCCTATACTATTAAGACCTTTATTTGAGTCAAGACGCTGGTAGGCAACCAGCCTATTTTACTTATTGATTGTTTATTTTATATCAAAGATTATGTTGTTAAACTTTGATTGAAGTTACTTTAATTTGATCTTCCCATATATTCATTAAACGGGAGTATATATTTGTAAAGTGTGAGTAATAACAGCCTTATAAATAGGCAATTAAGTCAACTCAATGATATTATGGATAAGTAGGTGTACTTAGACATCAGATTACCAAGTTTGGTGGAAGATGTTTTGATTTTTGGTCACAATTTATTACTATATTAAAAATTCCAAATCTAAATGATTCTAATCTAACAAATAAATACTAAAGCTTTTCCTGATGAATTCATTTTATGTCCTTATTTAACACATTTTACTTAGCTTCAATAAAAATTAACTCTTTTTTCAAAGACGCATATTACACAATATTTACACGAAATTTAAAAGAACTATAAAGGGTTTCATTTTTGTTAACAAACGCCGTTCAATCTATTTATAGATACTTACAGCTTTTGACATAAAACGCGCGTCAAATCAGTTAATTAGACTTAATTTTGAAGACTAAGCACATAATTTATGCAAGCTTAACAAAATTCAATACTAGAAGGAGCAATGAGTAGAGATGGTACAGCAAAAGAAAGAAAATAATTTAACCTTTACATGAAATACGTAATGGTAGTACACTTCGTCTAGATTAATGATGATAGATGGCTTAATGTGAAAAGAACCAAGAGAGACCACTTAAAAGCTTATTGCTACTTCACACGCAAGAAAATTTCCTTTTCCGCTTGTCATACTCTGATCTTTTACCAATAGCCGGGAACTAAAATGCCTTCTTTAATACTCGTTGCTGAAAAGCTTATTTAGACTGTCAAAAGTTTCTAAATTAAAAGTAAAATAAGAATTTTATGCTTTAAATACCCTATATAAGTTGGAACTACCATTCTGAACTTCTATAACATAATTGAACTTTAATGATCCTTTTAGTATATAGAAGAGATCATTCTATCACAGGGTACATAGCCTAGTTGGAAGATCACTGGATAAGCAACAGGATTGCGAGTTCGAAACTAGGTCCAGCCAAAGACCGTTGTGTATACACGAGGGACTGGCGTATGTTAAATCTGTCGTGGCCTCAAATCTCTACTCGTGGGTGTAGCATGGAAGTTTGGAGAGTGAGGCTCAGATGTTGACATCGTTATCTGACCGTGGTTCAAAATTGCGAGAAGTTGTCATTGGATCTTTCCCCCTTCGGAATTGGTCCCGGATAGTCACCAATAGATCGCTGTGTTTCTTCAGTGTGACGTTAAGTTCTACATATCTACCTTATATCACAGTATTGCTAACGCACTGGGGCACACTGCGCTATCAATCTACGAGTTGTAGAAAATAAGTTAGATTGCACCCAGGGTGTATATCTTCTGTGTCAGGAAAGCTGTCATTCTATATGTGTTCATTTACTTGACATTGTTTGCCTAATATTACCCATGCACCATAAAACCCAATCAACATTCTACCACATAACGTCATGACTCTTTGATATGTGAGTATTTGCTCGATAATTCTGGGTAATTTATCCAAAGTTCTATTCCTGAGATCGAATGTAGTAGTGGTATTTTGTGGACATTTACGAATGAATGACTCCATGAGAATTCCGGCCGGCGACTGGACAGCTCGAAACACAGACTCTTCAAATACAAGAAAGCAGAAACTATTCTGATGGGAGAATTTGGGAACTCCTTCTCGTTTCCTTTCGAATTGGCCCAAGCAAAGAAATTTTCTTTTGTGAAAAGAAATAGAACCAAATCATGAATGTCGGTCGTGCGGAAATAAACGCTGCCCAAACTGAAGGTAACAAACTTTGGCTTTTGTATAAAGAATAGGAAAAAGATTTTCGGAAAACGGTACAAAATTGCATCTGGAATAGATTCCTAGATTGAAAATTCAATAGGAAATAAATAGGATATTTTGGTTTGCTGCCAATGTTGATGTTCTTTGCATACAATTGGGATATTTTATTCAATTTGATAATAAAGCTCTGCAGCTCAATATTTAAAAAAGTGTGAGGAAAATATGTTTTTTAATTCTAGGAGGGGGATCACACGCATAATTCTACCTTGCAGCTTGCAGTCTTCCCTACATTACTTCTAACCAATTTTGATCATTGTGGCTAATAGAATCTTTCCAAAGGATTCTATTCTAAGAAAAGGAGCAATAAATCATTTCGAAAGATTCTATTTTAAGAAAAGGAACAATATAGTCTTTCTAATGTATTCTATTCTGCAGAATATGTCAATGGAATTGTTTCAAAAGATTCTACCCCCAAGAGAAGGGTAAATAGAATCGTTACAAGAGATTATAATCCAAGAGAGTGGCCGATAAAATCGCTCCAAGGAAGAATTCTATTATAAAGAGACTAATGGAATCTTTCTAAAGGCCAAATAATCAATCTATTCTTTGGAAGGATGTGTTTATTTAGTTATTAAGGGCATGTTGTGGGGTACACTTACAATGCGAAAATATCTCGACGTTCAGAGGGATAGAGTTGGGACTAATTTTCAAAAATATCGATTTGGATAAGAACTTAATACTTGGATAAGAAAATATTATGTTCTTTCTAATAGCACTTCATTTTTGTTTCAACTGCTATAAGCTGTTTTATAAATATGAATGAAAATAATAAACTCAAATGTTGAACACTAAGCCGATTTTTTCAAAAGAACATTTTTAATCTGGTAAATAAAACATTCCCAACATGTTCTACAAGTATCCTAGACTATTCTGAGATAATTTTTATTCGTTGAGCAATAATTAGAAGCAATATGCATATAATAATACGTAGTAGCTATATCTCATTCCAGTTGCAATACCTTTACAATAAAAAATTTATTTCTAGCTTCGTATGTAGAAAACTGTTAATACATGCTGATGAATGCTGCAAAACTGCAACAACTGTAGATTTTACCTTTCTACAGTTCAGGACAGCAGTAGCAGTTCTATAGCATAAAGAAGCATATATTTAGTATTATTATACAAACAACTAATTTAGTTATAGTGATATTGCAGCCGAATGCAATGAATAAATATATGTATAGAGAAATCATCTTTTTGATATACGACCAAATAGAGAATTTAATAATTTTCTAGTAAGAACACAAATATATATATTTTTTAATACTAAGGAATGCGAATTAAAGCCTCACTTTAGTATCACTCTTGTGTATTCAAAAATTTCAAACAGGTATCTTCAATAAATTCTGAGAAAAGTTACAGAAAAAAGTTTGGAAGGCAAACATTGGGGGTAAATTTACACTGTAACCTTTCAACTCTCCTTAAAAGTAAGTGTTTCCATTGTGTTTATAGAATTGAGTAAAAAGCAGTGTTAAGTTCATCTTTGTTTTTTTACATATGCAGTATAACCTTTATTAACCGATATATTTAAAACTGATTACACCTCGGATAGCTAGGAACTCGTGTAATACGGACGTAGTAACACTAAACAGGACTATATGAAACACAGAAAAAATTACTGACGTAAATGTTATTACAGTGCTGTTACAGAAAAATTCTAAAGAGTAGGATTCAGAACATTAATACTCGGACTAAGAATGCTAATACTTGGATTAAGAATAATAATACTTGGATTAAGAATAATAATACTTGGATTAAAAATAGTAATACTTGGATACTTCAGAATACTAATACTTGGATTAAAAATACTTATACTTGGATTAAAAATACTAATACTTGGATTAAAATACTAATATTTGGATTAAGAATACTAATATTTGGATTAAGAATACTATTTACTTTTAACACTATATCAAGAATAATCTATACTTTGATTCATGTGTGTCGCTGTGTGTTTATTGTGATTATTATACACTAAACTGCAACGTGAGTTAAATACTTTTTACTCTACTATAGATAAAGTCCTTAAAGAAGTTTCGTTGCACTTTCTCGCCTCTTCGGCCAAAGTGCACACGCTCGGCCTCGAGGCTTAATTGAAAGTTTAACTCTACAAGTGAATTAAACGAGATATCTCATTCACCGGGATCTGATTAAGTTTCTAATGCGAGTTATCTCGTCATCAAGATATTACCAGTTATTTCATGTTGCCGAGAGAGTAATGAATCTCCTAATAACACGATCTAGTTCATCGCAATATGGTCGTTTTTGATGATGATACTTCTTGGAGACAACCACCAGGGTGGTAAAAACAACTCGAGGTATGAAATTTGATTCGGATAACATGTTCACTCATTTAATTCTAGCTCGGATAATAAAGGTTTGATTGTAACTGTGTGAAAATAAAATATATCTTCAATGAACAAACTTGATACTTCATTCATATGAAATGTTTTAAGCTGGTTTGTGTTAGCTTACTCTTCTTTAGAGGCCGTGATATAGAAATTATTCGATTCCCATGTCAAAATTATCGGAAAATAAAACAAAATTTTCATTACTTCAAAGGCATTCAACAGTAAAACACGATTCAAACATTTAATGGACTTCTTTCAAGGGTCTTTCAATTATATGATTAAATGCACCATAGAGAGAATAAATTAATATCAATTTCGTTCGAATTGCTACATATCAATACTGCTGCAATCGAAGTTTTCTCGATCTCTTTGCTGAACTTTGAAAGGATATTTACGAAAAGAAAAATAGGAAACGATTTTCGTTCAACGGAAAATTAATGAAACTTTTACGACGCTTGCTCCTTTAGCAATATCCATTGAATGAGGTTCCAATCTATTCAAATAAGAAATGGGAACGGTTTATTTCTTTTAAAAGACGTTAGAGATTTCATTTGTTGTTTTCTCATTTTTTTTATCCCTTACTTACGATTGTATCGTTCATTATTATATTAGACGAGTAAGAGACTATTAGCTGCGTTTTTTGTGAAGGGGATTTTCTTTCAGTAAAAATAGTTTATCTTGTTTTTAAACGATAACTATTGTGTATTAATGGTGGAAATGACGTCCTTATGAAATTGTCATAGTAGCTTTCAAGTTATATTCAGCCGCCCAGCCAGTATGGTGGTTATGATCCTCGGTTGTCACCGAGTGGGCCCGGGTTCGAATCCCGGATAAGGCATGGATGTAAAACCTGGGAAAGAAGTCGGACTTTCGCCTGGAATGGATTCCCGTCTTGAAAGGAAAGCAGCGCACACCTTCTGTTCTTTGCTGGGATCATCGTTTGTTATAATAAAAATATTCTTCTTCTGTATTGTCTTGAATGTTTCTGTTCACCACTTGCTTTCATATGCATCCCAGAAGAACATACGACAACAACAACAAGTTATATTCATGTCGCTAAGCAGAAATACATTACTTACTTAAATTACTTAAACGGGTAAGAATGGTGGGGTAACAAGCTGACTAAATGTAGAAGAGAAATGAATTAAGCTTAAAAACATAAACAATAACAAGCATTGTCTATAAATTAACATTTTGTAACGAAATATCACAATCGAAATCTGCTGGTTTCGGGTAGCAGAGGTTGATAGCATTTTAAAAATACAGAACAGACGTATTATACGATCCTATCCAGTTAGTATACAGACCCTATCCAGATTATTGAATAATTCACGAAAAAAGTTATTTCCTAGTAAAAAACGAATTTTGCTTTTATATATATTATGTAATTTAATGACTATGAAAACATTTTATTTTTGTCTACATTTTGTGCTTACATACTATAGTAAAATGTATCATTGCTTGAACATATCTGTCAAAGTCAGTTTTTTTGCTGTGTTTACTCGTTTTCGTGCAGCCAAGTAGCTGTAGATTGTCGCACTCAGGTTGCCGTTCCATTCATTTTAGCGCTATGTCAAGGCACTAAAACGCCATACTAGCTGACGGTCCTGCGTCTTGTTGTGTAAAATGGGGTTGTCATCTTCGGGTTCCTCAATTAATTCTTCTCTCACACTTTAAATATCGTCACTAAGAATTTTAAATCCAGAGTCTGAAGAATCACACACTGGCCTACGTCCTCTGCAGTCGGAACATCGAGGAATTTTCACTATGATGTTTTTTCTGTCCTCAAATGACACATCGTCCTCATCGTTTTTATCGTTCACCGAAAAAGAACTTTTTAAATGCGGATATATAGCTGATTTCCTTTTTTCTCAAAGCGATCCGGATAATTGCGATTCGGATAATTCGAGTTAGGATAGTTGAAGTTCTACTGTATTTTAGTGCATGAAGCTAATTCCAAAGTTAAATTTAATCGTAAATACGTTTTTAGAGCTGAATGTATCGTTCGTACGAAGCAAATTATAAGAGCTGATTAATTTCCTTGAACTGGTAATGTGACTTTCATTATGTTAATTCAGTGGTAATAAATGAGACGCATTCGTGTTTCAAAATTCAGTATTTCAGGATCAACATTTTATCAAGCTTTAATGTTTTTTTATCTGACTTAATATTTTTTTAAAAGTGATTTTCAACTTAAAACGAAACTGAAGTTTTGAATCCTCACAAAGTATATTTGAGGAATCGAAAATCTGTAAATAATGTAATTTTTAAATATGGCAACATATATTGTGACTGGTATTTAGAAAAGATTAAATTGCATTGTATACTAAAAATGAGCAAATTTTCAAATTTTGTATCATCTTTTACTAATTACAAACCTTTAAAAAACATGTATTTAAAATTTTGTAGTTGTAGCTACATTATTTAGCAAGTCATTTAAGTTTTTCTATCAAATGTAAAAACTGAAACCCAAAGTCATTTAAGAATTTGCAGTACTTTTTCTCATCTTTTTGTTCTTTGCGACTACAGGGTATTTAAAATGCCAAGGTTTGTTTTGCAATTTATGTAGAGAGTTGAAACTTTTTACGGTTGTTTATTATGATACATTTAAAAGGTGTATCATAATAAACAACTTTTTAAGGTAATTTAATGGCTTTCTATTCTGTGGTGGATTCTCTTTTCTCAAAAAAGGTTACTCACATACTCTCAGATGATTGTTTGTATGGAATAAGGATTTGAAAGAATAGTTACTTTTTTTAAAAATTGCTGAAATCAACTATGGCTTTTTTGCCGTTTTTCAGTTTGTTATAAAAATGTTTTTTTTTTTTAATAAATTACAGTGGTATATGTAATCCTACACACACACACAAAGCTGTGGAGAAAAACTTCATAGAAGTCAAATAAAAAAAAACATCTGAAAAAAAATTTAAATTTGCAGATGGAGTAGGTATTTTAAAATATTGAAAATGTTTTATAAGAATTGGATTTTTAATTATTGTGAATGTAAAACTGACTTTTTCTGGAATTGCTACATTAATATTTCTCTGCCAATTGAAATAGTCCAAATGGTCTTTTCCGAAAACAGACTATAGATAAAAGCTGGAAGATTTTAAAAAGGATTGGAAAACAGAAAACTCGTTAACGGTTTTTCGTTTAACGAAAGGAATAAAAGTACTAACAAAAGCTGCACAAAACCAAAGAATTACTAACGAAATTCATTAATAGGAGATGCATGTTAAATGTTCTGTTTTCTTAAATCTATCTCAAATTATGACATAGCCTCGTAATTGCAATATAATTACAGCTTATGAATAAGAGTAAAGCAGACTGGAATTCATCATTTTTTTTATTTTTTAAGTATTCCAGCTGAGAGTATGTGAGCAACGTTTTTAGAGAAAAATAGAATCCACCATAGAATAGAAAGCCATTAAATTACAATAAAAAACTGAAGTAAAGATATCGTACCCTGGAGACTCCTCAAAGCACACTCTATAATCAGGAGTTCAGCGTTTAAAAAGCTTACGCTTGAAATCGCCTATTCTATAATTATGTAATTATGTTTGCTTCTCGCCAATTAAATGAAGAATTTATATGTGGGGCAATATGAGATTGAAAAAGTGCTTTTATGTTGAAACTCTTGTTTGTAAATAAATGTTCATGGTTGCTCAAAGTTTACAGTTTTAGAAGGCTTTAATAATTTTATTTGAGGAAACACTTAACAAGAGCTTTTATTTTTTTTCCAAGTAACATAAGCTATATATCCTTCACCTTTAGGTTTATACATTGTAATTGTGATATCTGGCTGCTAGTTGGCTATCATTTTAGGAGAGTTCTTGGCGACTAACCTCCTACATGGAAGTGTTGCCATAGAGAAAAAACTGTATTCGGATATTTGCCTCGGCTGTGAGAGGCTGCTTTTGTTTTTAAGGTGCGATGTACTGCACCGGATGAAGGATGTTCGTTTATGTGTGTGCTTTTATCATTTAATTTAATTGTTATTTTTATAACCTCGTGTTTGGTTATTGAAGGAGAAGAACATCACAGTAATTAAGCATTTAAAATACACTGACAAAGGAATTGGAACACTCAGACGTTAGTCGCAGTGAAACAGCATGTGTAAAGACGACGAAGTTATCACGATATTAAATCTAGAGGACTCTTTTTATTATTGTAGAATTACATCATATATAGATCATAAGTCATTAAAATGCAAGGCCCCCTCTGGCGGTGGTGCATGTTGATAAACAGTTTGTAATGAAAGCGAATACAGTTCTTATGTTATCCTACGACAAAATATGTCTGCGAAGTAGTTCGGAACTCTATATCTCTTATAATCCTAACCTATTAAGGCCTAGGACATCACTGGCATGTTCAATTGAAAATAGAGCTGGGGATACTCGAGTGTTCCAAAAAAGGTGTGAACACCACAGAAGCACTGCTGAGAAAGGCAAGCTGTGTGGGATTGGCGTCATTTTTATATTAAATTGGCTCTTGGACACGTGACACAAAAGCAATCCTGGAATCAATTTTTCGAAAAAAAGAACATTTTAGAATTTTTTAAATGAAGGAACAGTTTTTTTTAAATTTAGAACACACATCGTTTTATATTTGTTTCTTGCAAAGGAGTACATCCACTGGTAAGACCTTTGATCTTTCAGCCCTTGCAATACGGCTGTTCATGAGCTATCCACATGCAAACCTCAGCCAAACCGCTTCTCACAAACATTTTATATTCTAAGCGAACACCATTCATCAAACACGTATTCAGAATTTTGGATGATCCAGCCTTCTTTCCCCCGATTTCTTAAGACGTGGTCTCAAATGCCCTCTCGTTGGAATGGTGTTTGTAAAGTGGGATGCCAGAACGACACGTTTTAAATTGCAAGGTGTAGTACTCATATTTTTCTTCGGGATTCCGGATCATCGCCAATAGCCCGTGGTGTTGCTCTAGTGCAAGGTTAATCCAACTTCTAACCTTCTCGGTTTCCTAAGTTTCTTCCCGGTTTCATTGCATTTAATAATTGTTTGAACCGTTCTCAGATTATAGATGTAATCAGGTTAGTTGTATGTTTTACCAATCTGATCAGCCGCGGTAGCTCAGTCAGTAGAGCGTCGGGCTCGCATCAGAAGGGTTGTGGGTTCTGTCCTCGGCGGAGCCTGCAATTCTGATGATTGCGAGATCGGCGCTTCGACCTGGCTAAAGACCGTCGTGTTCACTAATGGTGACTGGGGCACGTTAAATAGGTCGTGTGTCACAATGTCCCCCATGTTCCCATACCAAATCAATACCTCTGGGGGTACCTGATCAGGGGGTTATCGGCCTCTGATTGGGATCTAAATTACGATATGTGTGAGTGAATGGATGTATGAAAGGGATCTTCCTGTAAAACGGATGTGTGATGTATGTCGAGCAAAGTCGGACTTCCTCCCAATGGGGCTCAATAACACGGAAGGCGCACCCCCCTCGCCTCTTGCCGTCTTTGACGGGCCTGGCACTCCTTTGGTCTGCCAGTGTAGGCATAAGCAACAACAACAACCAATCTGATCGATTTAAACTTTATAGGTTGTCACTCATAAAGTTTAAACATTTTGTAGCATAGATCCTTTTAAAGATTAATAAAGGAGAACTACTCCCCTGCGAGTTAAAAAAGAACTCTATCACGAATAGAGCACTTGATCAGCCTGTATTTCGCAAGTGTTCGATTATTTTTGCCTTCAAACCCAGGAAAGTTCCGCGCACCTTTAATTAAAATCCAGGAATGAAAAGTGGTTCCGAGAGATCCGTTCGATCTCCCGCTTCCATATCCATGTTAAATTTCCATAAATTAGGAAAAATGACAGCCCCTTTGAGCGATAGAAATCCACTTTCTCCCCAAGTTCTCCTCGAGTCTTAAAGCAGCGTGTTGACACATCTTTTAGGTGATGGATGAAACTTCCGATGGGCCTTTTCGTCAGCCGTCAAGTCACGTGTTTCCCTGAGTCAACATGAAAAATCTATCGCCGCGCCTGCTACTTTCTGGAGCGTTGAACCCTTTCACAATCACTGCGAGAGGGGTGTTCGAGCGAACGCAAAAGTGATCCACCGACTCCTGATACGGGATCGAAGAGGAGCTTGAATCAGGGATGCATTTTTTTTGCAGTAGGAGCAACTAATTTATTTCGGGTTAAAAATGAAATCCATCCGAATACTTTTCAAGCGGATGAGCTTTCCGACTCATACCTCTTGCAGTGTCAGAACCGATTTGAAATAAAAACGGTGCCTATGTAGTAACTAACACCAACACAAACTCTCGTGCCTAGTGTCGTGAGACACTGTACCAGTTTAAATAAGTGTGGTTGGATGAATAGAGCATGCAACCGAGGTGACAAGTCTATGCAGAATGTTAGAACATATTACATATATAAATCATTAGATTTATACAGTAATAGCATTAAATCAGTATACTCGAGGTTACATTATAAATATATTCATACAACATGAAGGGAAAAAAGTTATCGTATTTCTTAGTCTCATGGGATAATAAAGTCCTGATGATTCTCAATGAATCTCACCAAGCTTATAAGTTTGACCCTCGAGGTTTTGCTACATTCAATATTCCTGAGTCATGCGATTTTAAGGTGGTCGGCAGGTGTTATCATGTTCCATAAGGCTGTAAGGCAGCAAATTGGGATGTAATGTAGAGGTGTGCCAATTTCACCACAGGAGAAGTTTGCTACCACTATAATACAGGGTGTCCTAAAAGTTCCCGTACTGAAGATTCGTGAATTTATTATACAAAAACAACAAACTTTAAAACAATCATTTTTATGTCAATGGTATAAAGCACTTTTAACCTAACATAGGAAAAAAATTTGAACTTACATTTATAATAAATGTTCAAAATTTCTGCGTTCTTCTTGGAGGCAAAGCTGGAGTCGTTTGCGCATATTTTTAGAAACGCGTATCAAGATGCTGGGAGCACTTCGTATCCTTTGAGTAATGGCAATTTTCAGATTACCTATTGTTTGGTGAGTATCTTCATAAACTTTGTTCTTTACATATCCCCACAGAAAAAAAGCCGCGCAGATGAGGGAACGAGGTGGCCAAAGATTTCTCGAGATGAGTCGATCGCCAGAAAAATCTTGGCAGATTGCAACGTCTTGTTGGAACCAAGATTATCGTTCAGTCATTTATAATAATGCAACAAATTGGTGAATAAGTTGATATAGCATATATTTACTCGGCATTGCGTCATTTGGATATTTATGCCGCCAAATTTCTTTACATCTTGTATATGATTTATATTCAAAATGAGCCTCAAACAGTGCAATTCTCTGAATGCGTGATAAATTCATCTTGCAATGAAGTACAAAATGACGTGGAACTTTATCATCGCACAACTTGAGTGCAAAATAAAAATCAAACGATAAAAATTAAAGAGTCGATAAAACTATAAGCAGACGATAAAATTCAATAACTAAAAAAACACGGGCAATAAATTTTTTTAAAGTTGGAGTACGAGAGCTTAAAGGACACCCTGTAATTAGACGTCTGTATAAATGTATACATTTTTTATTTTTGTTTGAACACTTTTCTGTTTTTTTAGTATTAATACACATAGTGAAATAACATTGAAAGAAATCCGTTGAACTCGTGTGTCTAGTGTAGCAAAAAGTAACATTGAGAGACAAACGAAATCCCTTGCCTATACAAACCGAGATTCATACCAGGGATCTTCTGGGTGGCAGACAAAAGCTTATGACCACTCTAACAGTTAGACGTCTGTATAAATATATACATTTTTCTATTTTTCTTTGCAAACTTTTCTGCCTTTGCATAATGAAATAACATTTTTTTTAATCAGTTGAACATACGTCTAGTGCATCAAAAACTAACATTGTGACAAACGAAATCACCGGAGTTTGTTGAGTTTAAATTAAGCTTGAAAGTTTACTGTCATATTTAATCGTAATTCAATCAAAGTCAAAATTGAAGAACTCAGTTTTGTTTACCTGGAGAAACTCGAATTTATGGCTTCGATTTTATACAGTTATATGTTTTATATTTTAACAATAACTATTTTTATTTTACTAGCAATCGTAGCAAAATATATCTATTATTTTGTTTTAAAAATAATTACTCATGCATAAAATGCCTTCCTAAGTAATTTTTCATGTATTACTACATTTCTTTGTAGTTGGCTGAAATAATCTTAATTATTTCGATAATAGTTCCTGTATTACTACATTTCTTTGTGTGTAGTTGGCTGAAATAATCTTATTTCGACCAATATGTCACATGTTATATTTGGACACTACTACGAGCGCATTTAATCTATCCTTTTCGTTCTATGTACTGCCTCTTCACCGAGGGTCAAGAATGATATAAGAAAATGACTAACGCCAACTTGTTACCCAAATATAATTGGAACCAAACTTCTTTTCCCCTTTATCGCCAATATTGACCCTGCTCTTGAACTCTGAAGGAAAGACGTCATAATAGTTGGAAGATATCCTACAGGGATTGGATATTATTCTATTAGATTTACTATAATAGCGAAATGACCACTTATCGAATGTGGTGAATAGTTCATTAAAACAAGTATACACACATGGATACCCGTGGTCATATAACTTTGGAATAGTATCCGATGTCTCAAATATTTCTTCTCTTCTTTATAATACTTTTCTTGTTAAATCTTTCCTATTCTCTTGAACTTATGTTTTATGACTCATCATTAAAATCTTCTTACTTAAATATTACGTTCACACATCAACTTTCCAACAATCCAAAGTATTTTGATAAAATAATTTATCTAAACAATATTCGATTTATTGTACCCCAGCTCATTCATTTCCATTTCACTTCCAAATATGGATATGAGCTAGATTGATTGACTGATTGTTGGGTTTTATGACGCGAGGTCTAGAAAAGGACAAGCTGCGTCAAGGATATGAGCTAGACCTTTATAAGAAGGAAATCAGGGTAGATATTACCTTCCTTTAATTGATAAGTGGAGATATAAAGGCAAATAATTTCTAAAATGGTTCATTTTTCTGTCTTAATTACTTATAGATAGATTTATTTTCCATTTAATACCGTGGGCCACGGCTGCACAGTTGGAATAGTAAAGGGTGAGCAATCGGAGGGTTGTGCGTTCGAAACTCGATTCAGCCAAAATCCGTCGTGTTCAGGGAGGGGGGGGGGTGCACATTAAATATGTTATGTATCTTCATGTTTGCGTAGTTTGTGGAAGTTTGGAGATCAGCTCAGGTGTTGATGCTGTCATCTGACCTTGGTTCAAAATTACGAGGTGGTGTCCTTGGATCTTCCCCTTAGGGATTGATCCCGCATCCTCGCCAATAGCCCGTTGTGTTAATCCAGTACGACGTTAATTAACTACCTAATATCAATACGAACTAGAATTGTATGAGACAAAATTCAAGGAAGCCAGTGGCAATTACGTTGGGATAACTCCACCAAGGAAAGAACAGTACATAACTTATACAACAGTCTCAGCTAGGAGACTCCAAGGTTCATTCGAGATAAATCAACTGCTGACGAGTCATAGAGCCCTCGGGGAATACAAACATAGATTTTTATTTTTATAAATACTGATATGTGTAAATGCGGAGAACAGGAAGAGACAGTGGATTATAATATCTACAAGTACATACAATGGGACGCTTTTAAATAAATAAAAAAATTCCAGAGATTTACAAACAGTTTGATAGAAAATTATTTCTTTCTGAACAAAGAACTAGAGAAGGCCTTAGATCAGGGCTCGAAATACCCGGGTGCACAGGTGCACTGTGCACATGAAAATAAAATTGTGCACCTTATTTTTTTACTCTAGGTGCACGCAGTGCACCAAACATTAAAAAAAAAGGGCGAGGAACGTGTTTTACGTTATTTTGATGTTTGAACAAAATATTAGTATCGACCTCTCTCGCTCTAAAGGAACGTAATTAAAATTCCTAAATACACACTATGCGAAAACAAAATCGCTGGGCAGTAACGGGTTTACACAGGAGGAAGGTTTACTTGTGCCACTGCCACCAGAACTTTCCAATGATCGATACATTTTCCAGATAGCTTTGTTTAAGCGACTGTCGTGACGGCTGTTCGCCGGAGAATTTAGATGTTTAAATATTTTTATTTACCATCTACTACTAACCTAACTAAACATACACAACTAATAATGTAGTTTACATTATATTAAAGCTCTAATATTACGTTATTTTAAATGTGCTCATAAAATATAACCTGTGCACCTAATTAAAAAACTTAGGTGCACCTGTAATAAAAAAAATCTATTTCGAGGCCTGCCTTAGAAGCATAAAGATTACAAGAAATGGAAGAGACAAGATAGTGAGGTTGATGCAACCCAATACAAACCGTATACCTATAGGCGGGGTGGTAACCAAACTAAACTTCTATTTGACTAACAATAAACAGTATAAAAGTAAAATATTTCGATGTTAGTTCAATTTTCTCTCTAACCACTTATAGAAAGTAAATTTATTTCCCGTTTAGTATGTTAGAACGATTAAGTTTCGCCTCTGCATTCAGACACCCTGGAGGTACACTGCACGTGCTCCCAGAACGGACAAGCACCGTCTCTGGGAATCGCTGTATCAAGATATATCTCGCTTCCATTATCTCCCGAACACCGGGGAAACTAATTATGACTCTGCAACCAACAACAGAACTCTTAAGTGGCATTATTTGAACGAACACTTCTCAATGTCATTGCAGACTGTGATCGACCCACTATACCATGGGACTGTTCCCGGGACGAGCAGGTGCGGATGACAAACATTTTAGACTTAATTAAGCTGGAAACGTTTGCTCGGAACAAGTGTTTCGAGTATAGCCATGCTGCTTCATGTATACATTATAAAGAAGAAAATAAAATCAGGCGGCCTAATTATCGGTGGGAAAACTTGAGAGAAAAAGCAATTCTTTAAATAGCTTAATATTCAGTTTGGGTAGCCTTAAACAATTCCGAAATTGTTCTAAAACGTATACGTATAATTATTAACCCATCAAGTAGTTTCGACGAGATATATCGTCTATCAAGATCTGACCAATTTTGTTAATGGCAATACATCTCGTTCATCAAGAACTGACATTTATTTTTTAATCACAAGATATATCGTCCATCAAGAACTGACTATTTTTTCTAATGACAAGATATCTCGTCATCAAGATCTTAATAAATTTACTGATGGCAAGATATATCGTCTATAAAGATCTGACCAATTTTTCTAATGGCAATATATCTCGTCCATCAAGAACTGACTATTTTTTTCTAGTGACAATATATCTCGTTATCAAGATCTGACTAAATTTGCGAATACCAAGATATCTCTCCAACAAGATCTGACCAAATTTGCTGTTGGCAATATATCTCGTCCATCAAGAACTGACTATAAATTCTAGTGACAATATATCTCGTTATCAAGATCTGACTAAATTTGCGAATGGCAAGATATCTCGTCATCAAGATCTGACTAAATTTGCTGATGGCAAGATATGTCGTCTATCAAGATCTGACCAATTTTTCTAATGGCAATATATCTCGTCCATCAAGAACTGACTGTTTTTTCTAATGACAAGATATCTCGTTATCAAGATCTTAATAAATTTGCTGATGGCAAGATATGTCGTCTATCAAGATCTGACTAAATTTGCTGTTCGCAATATATCTCGTCCATCAACAACTGACTATTTTTTTTCCAGTGACAATATATCTCGTCATCAAGACCTGACTAAATTTTCTGTTGGCAATATATCTCGTCCATCAAGAACTGACTATTTTTTTCTAGTGACAATATATCTCGTCATCAAGACCTGACTAAATTTGCTGATGGCAATATATATCGTCCATCAAGAACTGACTAATTTTTTCTAGTGACAATTTATCTCGTCATCAAGACCTGACTAAATTTGTTGTTGGCAATATATCTCGTCCATCAAGAACTGACTATTTTTTTCTAGTGCCAATATATCTCGTTATCAAGATCTGACTAAATTTGCGAATGGCAAGATATATCGTCAACAAGATCTGACCAAATTTGCTGTTGGAAATATATCTCGTACATCAACAACTGACTATTTTTTTCTAGTGACAATATATCTCGTTATCAAGATCTGACCAAATTTGCTGTTGGCAATATATCTCGTCCATCAAGAACTGACTATTTTTTTCTAATGACAAGATATCTCGTCATCGAGATCTGACTAAATTTGCTAATGGCAAGATTTCTCATCAAGGTACCGACAATTTTGTTATGACTTGACGAAGGCCTGGTCAGTTTCCTTCTAATGACGAGATACCTCACCCCTCAAGATCTACTCAGTTTTGCAAATGTGGAGACGCACGTTAATGAAACCACCAGTAAAGTAAAGAAAATTTACAAAATGCTAAAAAATTGTTCAGGGAATGCACAGTTTTAATCATTGGTCAAGCATTTCTGTCTATCGTAGGAAATCAATTTTGTGTACATATAATAACATATTCTTACTGATCTCACTCGGCATAAGTAAATTACATAAACTCTATTAGCCTGTGATAGGAACCCTTAAGAACCAGATCAGGATGGTGAATAAGCTGACCTGAGGAATATCCGAAACACAAGATGATGCTCTCGGGTGAAGCCTGAGGTGAGTAGCATTTAGATCACAGAGAGAGAGAAGGAAATGCTTACAGCACAATTCGATCTCCATTGGCTTTAAACATCCCTGAGAAGATTTAATTGAGTAGCCTGGTCTTTTGTGCCCACAATTTAACACAAGAAGGCACAAGGCTGACTACAGGCTTACCCATCACTTTACTTTTGGAAGCGATTTCTTAACAGCAGTTAAAAACTTATTATTTATGTAACGTAGTTCCTTTTAGTGGATAGATGGAAGGCCATTCTACTAAAACCTTTTACAAGTAAATAAATTCAACAGAAATGATTTTGATCTAACGATCCATGAGCGATAATCCTGTCATTACATGAAAAACAAAAGTTATTTATTTCGACGAATGATGAAAAAACTGATTCACATCAATCTTCTAAGATTTTTCCTGAATGTGAGTCTGGGCAGCGGTAGCTCGGTTGGAAGATGATCGGTAATATTGGTGAAATGATACAGGTTACTCGTACGATATCAGCGCCTAATACTATGATTATATACAAACTGGAGAACTGCCAATGAGTCCCATTGTATATCAAAGTGGCGCTTGCGGTATACATCCTCATGTGAGCAGTTTGATTTTGTATTCCTTACCTTCTATTAAATTTTGTATTGGGAGTTTTGAAACACCCTGCATGTGAAGTACCAACAAATGTCCCCCGACTTCCCCATCGTTGTTAACAGGTTTTAGATACGACTACATCAAAGTTCTGGAAATATTTGTGGTGTGACCTCGCCATTTGACCGTGGTTCAAAATTACATGGTGTTGTCATCGGATGTTTCCCTTCCGGTAGGATCCCGGACCGTCACCAATACCCCGTTCTGTCGCTCCAGTGCGTCATTAATTGAAATACCTACCTACTTACCTCTGGAAATGCTTTAAAATGCATGTGGTTTTTGTATGAAAGGGATGATTAGACCAAACAAACCAGACGAAAAGCGAAGAAGCGTAGATTTTACTAATATTTGTACGGATGCTTTTGGCATGACACATGTCGTGGATACCTTAAAATGTAAATATGTGTTCAGATGGCAAAATGTTATAAGTCACACGTTTTAATTTTTCGTGACATTAATTTTAAGATTCAAAATTCAACATGTGTTTCTTTGGTTTTTGACTTATTACAATTTTTCACCTTTTTCTCATAATCTGAAAGAAAAAGACTTCCTACATTTTCGCACCTTTTAGGCTTTAACAAATCAGACTCCAGGATTGGACTTACTCAATTTTTTGGGAAAAGTGACTTATAACATTTTTCCATCTGAGCACAGAATTTATCGTTGGTGTTTAATCTAATTGATGTTGACCAATCAACTGTTCGGAATTCATTCTTTGCAACTTTTATTCTAGAAGTGCTGAAATCGTATTCGAGAAATAAGCCAAGTGACGTTCCGTTTATGATACATTCAGGAAATACGTATCACCGCAGAAACACTACCGCCACCTATATTTAGCTTGACAGAAATGGCTCTCAAGCTTGAACCAAAATCGAAGACTGAGTGTCGAGTTTTGTTACACAAGTATTTCGATCTCATCTCTTATCACCGCCAGCCTGATAGCCAAAAGGTTAAAACTCCGTCTCTTGTTTTTAATAAGTTCTGGATTCAAATCGCTGTCTGGATCTTCGTTGTCAGAATACACTAACGATCAACTATAGGATAAATGTTTTCCATGTATTATTTCAGAATATTAGTGAATGATTTCATCTAGGAAGCAAATAAGAGTAAAACTTTTGTAGAGTTCGTTTACTCTATCATCGTATTTTGTTTGCTACGGTTAAAATACTAAAATCAAAGATTCCTAGAAATGACGAATAGTCGATGCTTATCCGATCCATTGTTCTAACGAGTCGCATTATCGGACTATCGCCGTCGAAACAGTTGCGTGCTGGGAAACCGATCAATTCAATACAACGTCCTACAACAAGCAACAGTTCCTGTTTTCATGTATTGACTTCTTGGAATACACCAACTTGAAATGGCTTTTGGTAGGACATGAACTCTGGATGGAATTTGTTTCTGAGTTGTAACAAGATCATTTTCAAAGTAAGAAGCAAGACATGTCATCATTGATTGAAAGGATATTATTCAACACAGGATAAAAATACAGTATCGTTTTTTCTCCTCAGCAATAAATAATTCCTATAAATGATATTGAAAGCTTGAAGATTGAATGTGATCAATTTAGAAATAATTTATTGCGCCATGAAATGCGAAGATCTGACTGTACTAACTCAATTCAAGAAAGTTTTATGATTTGGTAATTCTACTAACAAATCGTCCTACTAAAGTTATGCTTGCGTTGTAAACATTAGTTATATTTTATGTTGAATTAATATAATCCGGTAGATAATTTGAAAATAATTTTAAAAGACCTTCTCCACCCTTTCGTAAAAAATACACGCGTAATTTTAGCAGAGTGAAAAAAAATGATTCACTGAAGAGTTCAGTGTGTCATAAGGAGAGAAATATTTAGGATAGTTTACCTAACTTGAATTTTTGGTTGGATTTACTATAACGTATGGATTGTAAACGGATTTAGATAATAGTACACATTTATAACGAAACAATATAAATTTATGTAAGTTGCACTAAGGTTTGAAAAGTTTTAAACACTTACACTCTACATTGGTTAGAAAGACAAGTCTAAACATCTTTCAGAATTTTTGAAAGATTACTACTTTAAATAAACTTTAATACAACTTTTTGTGCCGTCTGTTTAGATGTTGAATCAAATAAGGTTCGATGTAAAAAAAGTAAATTATTCAGAAAGCCTTTTCACATTTTTTCATGTTAACAATTTAAAATATATTTAAACATTCATTAAAAGCATTCTAAAAAGTTGGATCAAAACCGTCCACTATCATTCCAATACAATTTAACAATTTTGAAAAGTTTAATGACATGGCTTGACTTGGAAAGAAATTATACTCATACACATAACATTCGTTAATAATGACATTTCAACTCTACTGGCGAACAGTGACAATTAAAATTTGAAAACTAAAAGGAACTCTTGAACTGGACTAATACTTTAATACTTGAATTATAAATAAATCTCATTATACATTATTCAAACAAAAAATCATCATATATTTATTCTCCTAAGCTAATTTCATTCATTATAAAAGAAAACAGATTAGGTATAATCAAACCAAATCGACAGACATACTTCCGTTTGGCATTTGTGCAAAATATCGAAAAAATGTAAGGAACATCTTCCGTTTAAATTTTACTTTCCACTCTAATCCCTGGTGAGTGAATGGTAGGGTTAATTTACCCTTTTCCAAACAACTCCCACGCAAGCCCCCCACGCAGAATCCCCTGGCAATATCCACACGCAAACAGTTATCCAGAGCTCTGCAAACACGCAGCGAAATAATTCACGAAATGGAACTCAGAATGCTATTCGCTAGAGCAGTTCCCACTAATCAAACGAATCCACGATTCCCACGTGTAAAATAAATAGAATGGATTTTTCATGAAATTGTTGGTGAATAAACCTTTAAGTTCAAGGTTTGCAGCATTATTAACGTATTCTCCTCACATTTTGCCTAACTTATGCATGGAATTGGTGTTAGTGGCTTTAGCGATTGTTTTCCTTTTTGCTGCTGCGTGAGAGAGAGTTTAGTTAAGGCTCCTACGTCTGGATGTTGATTCAGATATAATTTGATATCGATCCTTCGCGCGTCAGGGAAGGCACATGGCTCTCTTATAAAGAGCTAGGAAGATCATTAATTAACGTCGCACTGGAGCAACAAAATGAGCTATTGGCGACGGTCCGGGATCAATCCCGAAGGAAAGGACAACACCACGAGATTTAGAACCACGGTCAGATGACGAGGTCACACCTGAACTGGTATTCCGAACTTCAACACCACGCCAACGTGAAGAGATTTTATGTCACGACATATTTAAATAGCACCAGCCCCCTTTTTACACGACGGTCTTTGGTTGTATTCGAACTCGCAACCCTCCAATTTATAATCGATTCTCTTCCAACTGGGCCTCGTCATCTGACCGGGGTTCAAAATTACGAGGTGTTGTCCTCGGATCTCTTCTTTAAGGGACTGATCCCGGACCGTCGTCAATAGCCCGTTGTGTTGCTCTAGTTTGACGTTAACTAAAATTACCATTACCATCCAACTGGGCCTACTGTGGCCCTTATAAAGAGGGATTTCTTACTGTCATATTCTTAAACCTTGATCCATGAAATAGTATTAAATGCTATGCGTATGTGCCCTTTCCAAAGCGAAATAAGTAGGTTTTGATTATTTAGTTCATTACTTATATTACCTAGCTTATTACAAATAAATATACCATCGTTTTAAATCTCATCTTCTGTCGAGCCACGGATTGACAGCCAGAAGTTTGCGAGTTCGAAACTGGATCCAACCAAAGACCGTCTTGTACGTGGTGTCTGCACGTAAAATTTGTCGTGCTTTCAAACGTCCACTTTGGAATGGTGTGGAGGTTTGGAGATTGGGGTGCCTGAACAGGTGTTGACCTCACCACTTGACCATTGATCTAATTTTCGAGGTATTGTCCTCTGAACTTTTTTTTCTGCATAGATTCCGAACCGTCGAAAATAGCCCGTTGTTTTGCTTCAGTGCGACGGTAAGACCAGAGCGCAAACCACTCGACTATCACATCTCTTTTTTTATAGCAATAATTACTATACGATTTCAAGATTTTCCATGGACACTTTTTCCAAAGATTCCCTACAATGAGTCGATCTTTTCCAGAATTCAATTTTTGCCGTAAAACATTATTCGATTAAAATCAATCAACGCGATAACTGCATTGATTTTTTTCAGCATCTGTTAAGATTTATTCAATATTTATTACAAATTAGTGGAAGATATTCAGTACAAATAAACATGGAAAAGAGTTTGCATAAATGTCAATTCTAATTGCCTCCATTTGAGTCCCCAATTAACTTTGACTTCATTAACGTCTTTTGATGTTACTGATAATTTTATCGCTCGATATAAATCTTTTAAATATCTGAAAAGTGACAGTAGAAAAAGTTTCTTTTAAGAAATTTTAATAGGGCTACATTGTTGTTACTTATTTCATAGATTCTAGCAGAACAAGTAGACCAAGTTCATAAGTTCGAACACTCTCAAAAAGTTTCACTAGATCAGGGGTTCCCTCCTTTGCCAGACCAACGCAGGCCAGTCAAGGGAATGGTATAGGTTTAATAAGTTTATGTAATTTATATCCCTTTTTTTAATAATTTATCTAAACAAAGATTAAAGTTTATATTTTCATCTAATCGTGAAGAAGTACAAAACTCAACTGCCTTATTTTACGAATAAATAATAATAGTCCTGAATATGAGCAGAGGGTGTGTTAGGTTTTGCTATTTGTATATTTAAATAATTTAACCAATGACATAATTGTCCATGAATTCAGACACTATTAAAAGATCCAACTCACAGAATATCTCTAGAAGTATAAAACTCGATTGCCTTATTTTACGAATACATAATAGTCCAGAATATGAGTAGAAGATGTATCAGTTATTGGAATTTGTATATTTAAATAATTTAATCAATTACATAATATTGTCCGTGGATTAAGGACACTATTAAAATATACAACTCACAGAATGTCTCTAAAATGAGTGTCTGCACATTAAAACATGCCAGGAAATAAAATATGAGCTTGTGAAGAAAAAATGCTGAGATGGTGCAGAAATTTTCATAGCTTATGTTTTGTCAAAATTGATGCATATGTAGATATTTAGCGTCTCACTGAATCAACACAACGGTCTTTTGGTGAAGGTCTGGAAGGAATCCCAAAGGGTGAAACCCGATTTAATGCATAAGAAAGAATTTGAAGTTCATTCTCTCGCCTCTATGGAAATCCATGGAGTGTCCTTTGCAATGGCATTTCAGCTGTCCCAAAATCTCCTCGACGGGAAGTGGTAGCCAAATTCAGACTTGCTTGGTAGCATGAATGTCTCCAGACCCTTCTTCACCGAATAGCACTTGCTGATTCTCCAGATTGTGATTTGTGCGATCTAATACAGGGTATGTCTGGTGAACATTTGGGCGAGTACTCTACACGAATGGTTTTTAATTGCCCTGTAGAAAAATATCAGAGGAACACGTGGTCTAATGACCTAACGACCAAACGACAGGGATTTGAAAAAAAAAACATTCACTCCCTACAATAATGGACCGGACGCCAGCAGATTTGCATAAAATCCGACTGCATGTCGGATTTTATGCAAATCCAGTGTTCACAAGTGACCTGTTAAGGTTAAATTCAATACGCGAAGTGGCGACGTTATTACAATACATCGAAACGAAAGGAACGTGGTGACTTTGAAAGAGGTATTATAGTTGGTTGTCACAAATGGCAAGTCCATTCGCGCAATTGCGGTAGAATTATCACAGCCACGGTCAACTGTTGGCGATTTCGTGAGTGGAAGACTACGGGAGTTGGGACACGAACTGCATACGTTGGTCTACTCCGTAAACTGACCGAACGGGCTCGGCGTGTCCTGAAGCATGAGGTTCGTAAGAACCGCAAGAAACCACTCCAAATCATCAATATTGAGATTCAACATGCAGCAGGAGTTACAATTCACCCCAATACTTTGCGGGAAGAACTGCACTCCCTCAATATCCACGGATGTGTTACCACACACAAACAAAACATCACAGCATCCAACAAAGCCGGCAGACTCGCTTGGTGTCTACAACGTCGCAACTGGACTGCGGACCACTGGAAAATTGTTTTATGGAGCGACTAGTCACGTTACACGCTTCTCCAGTCGGATGGGAATGCTTGGGTTTGGCGAATACCAGATGTGCGACTATTGTCCGAGTGTATCGTTCCTCGTTCCAACTGACAAGTTTGGTGGTACTTATTTTGGGTGTTATTTGTGGTATGGCCTGGGACCTTTGCGTGTTGTTCCTGGTAATTTGAACGCCAACGCCTACATGAACATTTGGACAATCAGGTTCTTCCTACGCTCTGGCAATTTTATGGAATGGACGAATGTTACTTCCAGGACTACTATGCTCCATGTCATATTGCAGCCCCTGTCAGGCAGTGGTATCGAGATATGGATGTAAAATTTCTTCTCTGACCTGCTCAGAGTCCCGACCTAAACCTCATAAAACGTTTGTGGGATGAGTTAGAGCGACGCTTACGGATCTGGGAACCGCGTCCGAAATCTACAGCTGAGCTCGCGACACTCTTGCAGCAGGAACAGACACAAATATCCATAGCTGTGTATCAAAACCTTGCTGAAAGTATGCCCAGAAGGGTTGCTAGTGTAATTGCAGAACGTGGGGAACCATCCCTCTATTAACGCATGTATTCCTTCCCTTATATAGTCACATATTGCTGTCCTCTCCATTATTATAGGGTAGTGTATTTTAATGCTTACAACTTTTAGATTAAGCAATTCAATGTTGATGCTTACTTATGTCTGATTCACTCACTTTTAATTCTGAAAGATATGTATCTTGTGTGCTGAGCCTAGACTCACGTTCTGCCATTCACCCAAACTCGATTCTTTTTTTAATGAAGCCGTGGCTTATGCGGGGGTCGTCCAATCCTCTCGGTTAATTTAGCAGTCTTTCCTCAATCCACCAGAGACATGATTGTTCTTTGTCATCAGCGATACATCGATCGTAATTAGGAGATAATAACTGCCTCGATTTTTTAGCAGTTGTCTTTATCTGGAAGAATTAACTATGCGTTCAACAGCGCATTAACTTAATGAGCCATTCCCGGATAGACTCTTTCTACGTTGGTCCTTGTTTCTGTGATGGCGCTCAATAAAAACGGTAAAAACAGAACAAGTGCAGTCGCAAAGCGATGGGAAAGAGAACTCAAATGATGCATGTAATAACAGCTATTCATGAACATGAAATATAGGAAAAAGGATTGGGGATAGTTATTCAGAATTGGAGATTTAATACTCAGCGAGTTGGTTTTCGTTGAATTATTATTATTTTTGGGCAACTGTGGAATAATTAAGTTTTATTTCAGTCAATGTAAATAAATCTTATGGAGGTAAATAAAACAATTGTCAAGAAATTTAACTCATCGCAACTTCTCGAGTGATACAATTCGAAAAAGTAAATTTTACCAAGTGTGCCAAAAGAGAAGACTGAAAAACTGCATATATCACTTCTCAATTGGAAATTTGAATAAATGCTCATAGTTATTAGACATTAGTAGTATATTTCCTAATTTGATATCGATGGTTTGTTCGAGTGTATGATCAAATTTTTTCTCAAACTAAATATAGGCGGCAGTTGTGATTCTCAGGCGATACGATTTTCCTGTTCGTATTATGAACGTGCCGTCAGTTTAATTGTTGTTTAAAAGATTTCAACTTTACGTCAACAAGAATTCCAAACTACGAATTGGTAAATGATAGCTGATTGTTGACCACCAATTAGATTAAACGCCAAACGTTACCATAGTAATATTTTAAGATAAATCCGATAAGTGAGTCATTCGAAAGCATTTGGACAACATATGTAAAATCTTCGTAGTCTTTTTGTTTGTTTAAAATTAAAAAGTTCCTCTTGTGGAATACAGTTTGGTTTAAAAAAAAGGAAGTATTCAATTTTGAGTTGTGTCTACTTTTGTATAAGATTTTTTGAGAAGCTAAATGTAGGTGGTGATGTGGTTTCGAAGTACAATGTGTTTTCTCTATGTATTTTTGACGTAGCGTTATTTTTATTTTCCAATGACTTATTTTTTTAAATACAACTTCAGCACATCGCGTTGCCAATAGAAATTCCAAAGAATGAAATATGAATTATATATATGTATATAATTTCAAGAACCTAAGAAATTCAAAATAATTACAAAAAGTAAGTGGTAAAAAAGTGAAGTAATATTGGTTGATCAGGGCGTCACCAGGGACCTGACCCAGACAACATAAAATGATGTTTTTTACACATGAGCAGTATTAAGCTGAAAATTGCTCATATACTCCCCTAAACATCACTAAAAGCAAAAAAGCATAATAAATCATTAAAAAAGAATAGGAATAAAACAAATCAAACCCGCAACAGCAGCCGGGGGATCGATCGCCTACACTAAGTCCGAAAATTGCCACCTAATGCCAACTACCTCGTCCAACTAAAAGCTAACATTAAATTTCCGCGGCAACGAAATCATAAAAAATAAAATCTCTAGCCTCTTAAAAAATGAAATTAAGAAGAAGTTTAATAAAAATGAAGGGCAACCTATATGACTCAGAGGAAATTACGAAATAAAATTAGACATGTGTTGCGCATTTGTTGATATTAATAAATCATATATATATATATATATATATATATGTATCTTGAAAGTTATAAGAATCACGCCAAGAAAGTATTTATTACGGTCAATACAGCAGTTGCACCTTATATATATATATATATATATATATATATATATATATATATATATATATATATATATATATATATATATATATATATATATATATATATATATATATATATTAGATAAGAAGTAAAACGTTGCCGAAGTATCGGCTTACCTCATTTGGATATTAGGTAAAATCCCAATCTTCCGACTAATTTGTGTCCACTGAAAATCTCATACTATCACTATCAACATGAATACAATATAAAAAAATATTCCAATTTCATAAGAGTTTGAATTTAACCTTCTGGTGGTCCTTGTCTCGACGAGATGACGAGATATCTCGTCATTAGCAAAACTGACCAAATCTTGATGGACAAGATCATCATTGGATGAAAACTGACCAGATCTTGATTTGGTTATAAAAAATGGAAGTTACTTTTATGACGAGATATTTCGTGACATGTAAAATAGGTCAGATATTAACAGACGAGATATCTCGTTGAAATTACTCGGAGGGTGAATAGAAGTCAAAAACTAAAACAAGTTTAATTTCCAATTTGATTGGCCACTCTTCTTGAAAGGGTGCTATTTGTTTGAATTTACTTTTCTTTGAGATTGAGCTTGACATATATAATAACTATCAATACTGACTGTCTTGAGCGAAAGGAGGACATTTTTAATAAAGTGTTCATTAAGTCAAACATTTTGTTATAGCCTTTATGTCATTGAAGAGTTATGTTTATGAATGAGTAAATACTATCTTTAAGCATCTCTTAGTTTTACTAAATGTTTTAGCGATCCTTCTTTACCCAACTTCTATCTTAACAGCATTTGCTTAAAATATCGATACTCGTAGTTTTGGATTCGAAGCATTGTTGATTGCGAAGCCGAAACTATAAATGTCAGATTTTCAAACATCAATTTCGGCTAAATAAAACGTATCATGGATAATATAAGAACTTATTTCCCCATCTCACTAACATTTTGACACATAAAAACTAAATTTAATATGATTGAAATGGAAGAATATTAGAATAAAAAGGAATGTATGAATAAAAGAACAGCTTAAGTGAAAATCAGAAGCAAATATTTCAAATAGAAACGCGATATTTCAATTTGTTTCTTAAACTTCACAAATAATTTATTTTCACAAACTTTCATCTCAATACTGAAAAATATAACCCTATTGATTCTACTCAGGTATAAACAACTCCATAATAGAGTTCTGGGAACCCAGTCTGATATGAGTAAAAGTAAGCAATATGCAACCTATAGTTTTAAAAAATTGCCAAAAGTACCGAAATGGATTTATTTGAATGAATCAAACGTCAAATCACAACAAATTAATTAGTATTCGTATATAAATTGATAATTTATCAACCATCAAAAACTGTCAAATAGTGCTAAAACAACTAAATGAGTCAGAATTGTTGATAAAAAAAAACGGTACCTGTGCAACACCGAGTTTGTTACAAGCATACTTAAAACGTATCTTCGTACATCAAAAATGTATGTCATGTCTAAAATATTTCCCCCCACTTACAGCTTTTGCTCACTTTTACTTACGGGGTTCACTTTAGACGAGTGTCGCCTTTCGTTTCCTCTATACCACACTTCTTTTGAAACCTTCGTAGACATGTTGTTTAATGTTTCTACTGGGGGGAGGGGCGTTACCATAATCATATAAAAAGTTAAAAGAGTTGCCTCTTGGAACGGTCGTGGGCCCACAGTTAGATACACGTCTACAAATTAATCTCTTTATTATAATACAGTTTAAATTTTTCGTGATTCCCTTACAAATAATACTTGTGTACAGTGCCTGAATGCCACAAGGCAATTAGAAGAAAAGGGAGAAAAGATGTGCGCATGGGACTTACCAGTGGTATCTCTTTACAAAAACTATTATTATAAATCAAAATAATACCACAACGTTAGTTAAAATAATAGTAAAATTTCGAAAATGCAAGGAAACGAATAAAATAGTTCAGAACCACATCAGATTCCACACAATGAAAACTCTATGCAATATAAAGTAATAAACACACTGAACTACATGTAATAATTACACTATTGTTAGCTAAAATGTTATAGATTATACAATTGTAAACCTACACTAAAAAATTTATATAAACAATACAAATTGTAGAAAGTTCGCAAGTATGAAAGATAGGTAGGTATTTTAATTAACGTCGCATTGGAGCAACACAACTGGCAATTAGCGACGGTACGGGACCAAACCCGAAGGACAACACCACGTAATTTTGAACCGCGGCCAGATGACGAGGTCACACCTTACACTGGCTCTCCAATCTCCAAACTTCCGCACCACGGCAAAGTGCCATGTGAAAAGATACGAAAATGAACAAAGTTTGTTTAAGGTGGTGTTACTGTTTTAGTCCTGACCATGGTTCCAAACTACGTGGCGTTGTCCTCAGTTCTTTCCCCTTGTGGGTTGATCCCGGACCATCGCCAATAGCCTACTGTGTTGCTATAATGCGACGTTAATTAAATACCTACCTACAGTCCTACCTATTATTTTAGTCTGTATAATTAATCCCAAAAATATAATTACACAAAACTGGATTTTTTCCTTACCTATTTTCAAAAAATTAACAGTTTCTTCCTACTTTTTTGTTTTGTCACAATCATCAGTAAATTAAAAATTATTTTATTGAAATATTTTCGCGACAGGGATAAATTTTCGAGTCAATTTACTTGAACAATTAGAACTTTTCTTTGTGTTTGGTCTATCAATCAAATAAATTAATTTTGAAATCTTATTTAAAATAGTATATATGGATCTGAATATGAATATATTTCTTCTGTTATCGTACCACAAGAAAAATCAGCCCAATAAATTTTCTTGTATTGGATATTTAAACTCTTCATGCATTACAATCACATTAATTTTGAAATTATCCTCCAAATATATATTATCATATCGTATTTTAACTTTCTCATAATACTTGATTGTGCTCTCAGCAGCACATTTACAGGAATGTAAAAAGATTTATTATTTAATAAAAGATTTTGCGGTGTAATTTTCCAAACGTAAGATACGCTAGTAGTAAATTAGTTACAGACTGAAAGGTTTGGATTTCAACGAGAAATTTTTAATGGTCTACCAAATTGCTAAGGGTGGGCATGAGAAATTTGGTAAGATCTCGTTACAATTTCGCTCCTCCAGTTCAGCTGATGTTCCTGAGGTACTCTAGAACACTTGTAACGACTCCTAGAATGTCATATTAGCACCCAAATTCTGTTTTGCGACACATGACATTAGCATATCAGTTGGTAAGAAGGAAGTTCTTCACGTTGGGTGGGATTAAACGCATCAGTCCTCTGCCTTACCTCTTAAGGATGCTGATTTAAAATCGTTTCTTTTAATTCCGCAATTTTCCAGCGGCGTTTTTACCACTCCCTAGCTGTTTACATTATGACAGTGATGAGGAATTCTTTTAATTTTGTAGGGACGTTATTGTTTAACACTTCCATCAGCATTTCCCGAGAAAACTGTCTTTTTCAGATACCATAAGCTGCTGCTCCAACATGTCTTGCATCCCATTTCAACCATCACCGTAAAGACAATGTTCAATAAAAAAAAAAGCTGAGATTTTCATCCTTTAAATAATTTATGATCTATATATATAATTATCTTACGTGGCACACAAAAAAGACCTTATTTGTAATCGCGTTTTGGCAACACTGTACGATTGTTTGTTTATCGCGAAGTCTCGCGCATCGATTGAATTTATAGCGTAATCGGATGAAATTTTATTGAAAAAAAAAAAAGGAAATTTTAATGAGCTGTTGCAGTTAGTTTATAATACAAATCAAAGAAAGCGGAGGATCTTTTCAGGGCCATTTAAAAAACGGTCCTTTTCAGGGCCAAAAATTATAGTTCAACAAGACGCTTGCACTACAACTTTCGGCAATAAATTCAATGAAAAAGTGTGGGTCGTTTTAGTGCTGGGAAAATATACACACAAACAACATGCTGAGTATTCAATTTCCAAAGCAACGCTCACATTTCGAGTCAAAATTTGCACAAAGTTTTCATTTGAATTCTGATTTTAGAGATACTGTATATATTTTTTCTGTAATACAGCAAATTTAGATTTGAAAAACATTTTTTTGGTAACATATTTTGTAAACAATCCCTTCTGCTAGGACACATGTCTTCATTGAGGCGAGCGAAGCGAGTATAGGTTCGCGCAGCGAACCAATGAGGATTGCGAAGCAATCCTCCGTGGGTTGGCGAGCGTCAGCGATCAGGGGGCAGGCCCCCTAGTTTTCTTTAATATGCGCTCTTTAGATAGCATGTAGTAAAATTAACGAATTATCTCACAAGTGGCGTTATGACGTCTAAGGCGTTAGCACCAGCCCCTTGTCATGTATGGGCATCGCTGGGTGTCGACTGTCTTTCTGTGTATGGCAGATTTCTTGGAATGCATGTTTCTCAAAGATAGAGAATGTATTCAGAAAAAATATCAAAATACTAACTAGCAATGTTACATAGAAGGAAGCGAAGTCGAAAAACTCATTCTGGTCCAAGGAAATAGCATCTTTTCCATCAACGCACTGCGAAAAAAGCATAAAAGTTCGTCTCGTTTTAACAATACGAAAATGAGCCATTTTATTCTTCATTAAGGAGTGACCCTGGCTAGTTACATTCAGTTTCGTAATACAGTTATAATTCTGGCCGATTCTATCACAACTACTAACAAGACATGAGGAATCTATACTATCATCTTATTACAGAGATTAATATTCAGTCGTGAATCGAGTTGGGGGTTCAAGCATCGTTACAGGAGGCAGCTCGACTGAGCTCTTTACATGATAATGGCCAAGGACATCTTAACGATGTGTCGACGGGTCTGCGGATGTAAACGAAGAGAGGCTGTGAAAGTATTTACAATAAGCGCTGAGACAGCAATATTCAAATGATAGGATTCAAAGAGAACGTGAGGAAGAGGAAACGTAAGACGAAATTAATAAATTACTAAATGAATCACGTCGTAATATATATTTAAAAGGAATATATTTTAGGCATGACATATTTATGCCGTCCTAAAGTAATAAAATGAAATAGATTTCATTTTTAACATTTTCTTTTAATTGTATTGCATTTTTAAACATTGTAACTGTACGACTTCGTTTCTCCACATGCGTAAAATGTGCTTAACTTTCCTTAGAAGTGTCACAAATAATTTTTTCTTATTGACAACATCTGATATGGAAATAAATACGTTGTAGCGTCACTAGAATAAAGAGTAGTCACAAATCTGTCGTAGCAGATCTACGCCTGTTCTTTGTAAGAGAGGCAAAATAACAATTTTTAAATAAAAAGGTTCTTTCCTCTGAATAGAAGACGGGATTCTTCCTCGTATATTTCACGTTTCTTTGGCGCTTTTCTCCCGACTTAGATCATTATGCACCGCTGAAAAGATAAATGCCAGTTTGCGGCAGCTATTAAAGATGGCGAAACTGAAGGGGAAATTAAGAAAGGGGCTTAAGAAAGCAACGGAGATGTAACAAAAGCTCGTTCTAAATATCGAACACGAAAAGAGGAGAAATGTTTGAGAAATCGGCGGGGGTGAAGAAAATGAGAGACCTGCATTTTGAGATAATGGGCTTAAAGAAGGGCGACAGGGTTACATGAATTAATAACCAGGCATCCTGTGTGTGGGAGGAATTTGCAATAATTCTTAAAATAATAGTTTGGAACTATCTTTAGAATTCATTAGTTCTTTGGTCCATTTATCTTCACGCGTAAAAGAATGTTTCAAAAAAGTTTAAGTTAAGTTACTTGGAGGTATCATTGCTTGATCCCTCCATCATGCCTTAAGTGAAACTATTGTTCGAGGGATGAATGAATATAGAATTAATGTATTTTCATCAATTTAGATTCTTCTAAATCATTACAGCTTATGCTTGGAAAGCCTTACGTGTCTACTCAGTATGGTAAGATAATCCTTTGAGTCAAACTGCAAGTCTTGTAGATTTTTCAACTGCTCTTAATAACGAATTTACAATAAAGAAGAATTAATTTTATTTATAATTAGAATTGCTTTATTACAAATACATAATTCTATATTCACAAATTAAATTTAAATATAAAATTTTATTGTTTTATTCAATTCTCTGAATGGTTCATACATATTTGTTCGTTTTGTAACCTGCACTCTTCTTGGATCACTTCCAATCAGCTTTGAATTTCTTGAATAATAAAATCTTTCCTATGATTCTTTCAAACAATAGATGTGATTATTTAGCCAGTTTGTGTATTTTGTGAGGTAAAAGCAATGCTACACTACACGGAATGATCAGGGTTAAAATACAAGTAGCATATCTGTTAATGTTGACTACATAATGCTGGAAACTAAATCGGGATTAACTAGTGCAACTGATTGGAAAAGAGCAAACTACTGTCCTCTGATAGTTCCAGAAATCTAACATATTCAGAAAAGAGCACCTAATTTAAGAATTTTATGCATTGCATTGATTTGATGCTATAAATACAAATTTCCTATATTATATAAAGTACGTTCTCTATCAGACAAATTTTTTAGAACTCATATTCATATCACACGACTTTACGAATTGTGAATAATCGTAGAGACTTCTTATAAGAGTAATTTTTGCTTCACATCAATTTCTTTTCGAGCTATTCAGTAAAGAAGGATACTGAGAACAGTCATGATTCTTTCTTTAAAATTGTATAAAGTAATTCTGTCACTAAAAACCCAATTCTTACGGATTAAAATTCCATGTTTACTCCTCAAAACAGTGCTGTTTCCTCTTAAACCTTGAAATTATATTTATGGTTCCAATTGGTTGGATTTTTTCATGAGGAAATGGCCATATCTGTCAAGCTTTACCATACACCGTTTTTCCAATGGACACACCTCACACAGAAAGCTTTTGCTGACACTGAAGAAAGGAGGTATATTGGTAGATGAATTTACGTTGCACGAAATCGGGCAATTGGCTTCGGTCCTGGATCAATACCAAACGAAAAAAAAATTCGAGGACAACACCTCGTAAATAGTACTGTCAGATGTCGAAGTCAACACCCGATTTGGCATCCCACTGTTCAATCTTACACATCATGCCAACTTTAGGACATTTGAAGCTAAGGCAGATTTAATGTGTACAAACTAACACAGAAGAAAGAATACACCCAGGTAGTTACAGGAATTGAACCTACGCCGCCAATAGCTCATAGTCTACTGGCACAGTGGATACTGATTTTGAAAGTTCAATTTAATATCGCATAAAAACACTGAAAAACTACAACCATAAAAGTTAAATTTAAACTCAAATTCAAAAAATAAACTTCATTTATATTGTTTGATAAGATCCTTAGAAAAAACAAGTATATATTTTAAATTATTATTAAGGCCCTATAAAAATAGAAAGCAACAGCACTGTATGAGAGACACTAGGCATCGGTCTAATGGTCAAAATATATATATATATATATATATATATATATATATATATATATATATATATATATATATATATATATATATATATATATATATATATATATATATATATATATATATATATATATATATATATATATATATATATATATATATATATATATATATATATATATATATATATATATATATATATATATATATATATATATATATATATATATATATATATATATATATATATATATATATATATATATATATATATATATATATATATATATATATATATATGTATGTATGGACTTTTAAACGGCTTTGTTGAAATACCTAGTTAAATGTTAAAAGATTTAGCTATCAGAAGACCAGGGGTAGGCCCAGTTGCTAGAGTCCCGAATTAGCAACCATAGGGTTACGAGTTCGAGACACGATCTAACCAAAGATCATCGTGTACATGGTGCTGATGTACGAAAAATCTGACGACCTCAAAAGTTCTCACATTGGAGTAGTGTGTAAATTTGATAGGTGGAATTCGATTTCAGGTGTTGACCTCGTCATATGACCATGGTTCAAAATTACGAGGTGTTGTTCTCTGATCTTTCCCTTCGAGACTGACCCAGGACCATAGCCAATAACCCTTTGCTTTGTTTCAGTGCGAGGCAAATTCAACTACATTGATTAGCTTCTGCACACATTTGTATAAAAATCGATACTTCGCTTTTTTTATTCGGGTACTAATTCACATGAATATTGAGACTAATTCTTAACTGTCTATTTCTGTGAAACTCAAATGATGGATCTTTTAGAGTTGGTATACAATGCAAGTCAATTTGAAATAAAATATTTTTAAATTCACGGAAAAATTCAAAACCGTTATTTACTTGAAGAAAAAAGGCGTTTTGTCAAATTTATACATCTTTTACGTGTGTTTAAATAATTAAAACAAAATTTGTATATTCTTTCGAAAAAATAAAAGAGTGTTATACAATTTATATTATGGGTGACAAATGTTGATTTTAAAACCATATAGATAATATTAAACTATATTTCTACAAATCACAAATATTATAATTAACCAAAAATCAAGAATTTTATTGTGTTTTTAAATTACAATTTATTTTATGTTCTACTTAAGCCTATCAATAGCATACTCTAAGCAAAATTTAACCTCTTTCCTTTTGTTTAATGTTTGTTAGATCAAAAGGGTCCTACAAATTTTTATAACTGTGATTTTTATTTTTCTATGCGAAAATTTATCAACAGCTTTATCATTACATTAAAAGTTATTATCTAACTTGATTTTGAATCATGAATTAAAAAAAAATTTTAAATGCTAATATAGAAGTATATTATCTTTCTTATTTTGTCTTTCTCAAAATGCGTCTTAGTTAGTTGTCATTAAATCAAATAATCTATATAAATACTCTTTAACAAATATTCGGAAAATGCTATTTTAAAATGCAATAGATAATGCAACATCGTACATTATAGTAGCTATATTGAAAAATAGTATTTCGCTTTACAATACCATTTGATCCAGTATACATAATTTTCTATACACTATTTTATAAACATCACTCTCTATATTCGTGTTTTTTAATTTGATAAAATCAAGCATTTATGATTGTAGATATTAAGTAATAAAATTTAATAAGCACTACAATTACCAAAAACGTGTCTGAACTACAGTTTTCTAATCATCTGTGCTTCTGATGGTTCAATTAAAAATTAAGATTAGATAAAAATTGGATTAAGATTTTATTTCTACACAAAAGTGTTTGAAAATATTAGCATTTTCACATTGTTTGCCCTTTTTGCGGAGGAAAAAAAAATAGAATGGTGTTTTATTCCCCACATAAAATATTACTCAAAAACTAACAAAACTTCAATTATTGAAAAGGAAGTAGTTGATAATTTCATTCGTTTAATGATTCAATTTTAGGGCAATAGAATCACCTCTTATATGATGTTTAAAACACAAGTTTTCTATACAAATAGATTGATGTTAATGCGTCTTTTTCCAAGCACACAAATGTTCATGGATTTATGACTTTAAACCTTAATTGATGTACAAATAACACTTATTCAAGTTTTAAAAATTTATTTATGACTTTCTAATGAAGAAAGTTTGTTTGTGTACTAAAATTATAGTAGTCAAATAACTTCGTCCAAAACTCAACTTGCTTCAAGCAGCAGCTACTACTTAATATCAAAGATATTTGGGAGTTAATAACATAAATACACAAGTGCTTGTTTTCCTGTTTTATGAAGAATTTCTTTCTACATGCTTCTAAAGTACACTTCTTAAATACTTATAAAGATATATTCTGTTTGAGAGATATATTCTGTTTGAGAAGAGAAATATTCTGTGTTTAAGAGAGACATTATGTTTAAGAAAGATATTTTGTTTTAGAGAGATATTCTGTTTAAGAGAGAAAGTTTTTTTAGAGATATTCTGGTTCAGGGGAAAAGGGGGGAGTTTCTGTTTGAAAGATATAGATTCTGTTTGAAAGATATAGATTCTGTTTGAAAAAGAGATATTATGTTTGGAACTGAGGGATTCTGTTTAAAAGAGAGAAATTCTGTTTGACAGAGAGAGAGAAAGATATTCTGAATGAGAAAGATAAATATATTCTGAATAAGAGAGAAAGGTAATCTGAATAAGAGAGAAAGATATTCTGAATAAGAGAGAAAGATATTCTGAATGTGAGAGATAAATTTTATTTGACAGATAGATTCTATTTGAGATAGATTCTGAGAGATATTATGTTTGAAGATATCCAATAATTAAGAACAAATATGGCAAAGCTTCTTATAATTTTATAAACCGAGAGATAATATAATTAAATTTAAGCTCTCTTCCGTTCCAACTCGTCTAATAGAAAAAAAGGTTATAATCTTCCCTTTCCATACCTCTCCCCTTTAAATAGTGAAAAATAGGAATCTCACCTCGGAATAAACAAATCTAAAGCACATTAAAATTGTAATAAAGAAACTATATTTGAAACACGAATTTTCGTAGTGAATACGTAAGTTTGGACAGTTAATATGCCAAACAAATTTCACTCGACAAAACTACGCCCTAAATTGAGAGAAATCCACCCAAAGTATTAATTTCACTGTGGAATATCAGATGGGTAGACAGAGAGAGCGATAAATGAAGGATTTTCCCTCTTGCCCATCCCCTCACCGAAGTCCAAAGGAAGGAAAAATCCCAGGCACACTCACCTCTTCCCTTCGCAGATGGCGGCGACAGCTCCGGATCACAACATCTCACCACTGGACTCAGAACTCGCCCACGAAGCCTCCAGCACCCCGATCAACACCCAAAATCCCCGCTTGGAAAAAGCTCAGCACCGGTAACCCACCGACAAACACTAGGGCTACTCTTATATCAGGGATCACGCCCTGCTCTTCTTTCGTGTGGAGAGAATGCTCGCGCGTTGCCTCTGGACCGTTGCGGGCTCGCCGACCAACTGAGGGCGTGCCCGGCGCGGCGGTCCGGGGTCTGCCGGTAGAGGGCCGGCACGTGGATGCAGAGGAGATTCTCGAGGATGAGGGATGGTGAATAGATGAGGTGGGAATGTGTCGGCTGTACGGCTGCGCAACAAGTGTGTTCGGCGTGCCGGTACTGGGAATGGACAAGACTCTGTAGCAGCGTACTCACTAGTGGAGTGTAACATGCAAAGTCAGTTGCAACATGACATGCAATAGTTTTAGGTGTTCTGTAGTGACATGTCATGAACAGTCATATTCGCAGTGCCTACAGTGCGCTCGATAGTCGCCATGCAAGAATCGTTGGGAGGTTCACTATCGCCATGCAACTTATAGCGAAGAGTTGAAGCAACAGTATTCTCGCAAGCAGATGAAACCACAGTGTAATGTATGTAATGATATTTTCGACGATTAGGGATGAGGTGGGAATGTGTCGGCTCAATGATTGTGCAACACGTGTGTTCGGCGTACCGGTACTGGGAATGGACAAGACTCTGTAGCAGCGTACTCACTAGTGGAGTGTAACATGCAAAGTCAGTTGCAACATGACATGCAATAGTTTTAGGTGTTCTGTAGTGACATGTCATGAACAGTCATATTCGCAGTGCCTACAGTGCGCTCGATAGTCGCCATGCAAGAATCGTTGGGAGGTTCACAATCGCCATGCAACTTATAGCGAAGAGTTGAAGCAACAGTATTCTCGCAAGCAGATGAAACCACAGTGTAATGTATGTAATGATATTTTCGACGATTAGGGATGAGGTGGGAATGTGTCGGCTCAATGATTGTGCAACACGTGTGTTCGGCGTACCGGTACTGGGAATGGACAAGACTCTGGAGCAGCGTACTCACTAGTGGAGTTTAACATGCAAAGTCAGTTGCAACATGACATGCAATAGTTTTAGGTGTTCTGTAGTGACATGTCATGAACAGTCACATTCGCAGTGCCTACAGTGCGCTCGATAGTCGCCATGCAAGAATCGTTGGGAGGTTCACAATCGCCATGCAACTTATAGCGAAGAGTTGAAGCAACAGTATTCTCGCAAGCAGATGAAACCACAGTGTAATGTATGTAATGATATTTTCGACGATTAGGGATGAGGTGGGAATGTGTCGGCTCAATGATTGTGCAACACGTGTGTTCGGCGTACCGGTACTGGGAATGGACAAGACTCTGGAGCAGCGTACTCACTAGTGGAGTTTAACATGCAAAGTCAGTTGCAACATGACATGCAATAGTTTTAGGTGTTCTGTAGTGACATGTCATGAACAGTCACATTCGCAGTGCCTACAGTGCGCTCGATAGTCGCCATGCAAGAATCGTTGGGAGGTTCACAATCGCCATGCAACACATAGCGAAGAGTCGGAGCAACAGTATTCTCGCAAGTAGATGAAACCACAGTGTAATGCATGTGGTGAGATTTTCAAGGATGAGGGAGGAGGTGGGAATGTGTCGGCTGTATGGTTGCGCAACAAATGTGTTCGGCGTACCGGTACTAGGAATAGACAAGACGTTGGAGCCGCGTACTCACTAGCTGAGTGTAACATACAAAGTCAACTGCAACATGACGGGCAATGCTTTTCGATGTTCTGTTGTAACATGTCTTGAACAGTCATATTCGCAGTGATAAGAGTGCTCTCGATAATCGTCATGCAAGAGTCGTAGTGAGGTTCATAATCGCTATGGAACACATGGCGTATAATCGAAGCAACAGTGTTCTCGCAAGCAGACGAATCCGCAGTGTTGTAATGCATGTAATAAGATTTTCGAGGATGAGGGAGGAGGTGAGAATGTGTCGGCTGAATGTCTGCGCAACAAGTGTGCTCGGCGTGCCAGTACTGGGAATGGATAAGACACTGAAGTCGCGTATGTAAAGATTCATCGAGTCCAAGAATCATCGAGTCCAAGAATGTCTTTTTGTGATTTATTTTCGGACATCAAACAAACAGTACAAACGGTACAACAACACAAAAAACGATAATATTACGCTGAGATACATAAATTCAAGTTTCAAGAAAAAGGAGGGAGCTCATCAAGAAAGCTCACACCCGAAGCCGTGCCATTCAGGAAGTCATTGAAATTGTTTTGAATCACATTACTTTACGAACTATCACGTGGTCTCGCCGAGAGTGTCAGCAAGAAGCTCCACTCTCAACAACACCCACGTGGTACATTCCTATTCTGAACAGCGTACGCACTAGCGTACTGTAACATACAAAACCTGTTTCTCAGCTAGCGGCAACATTTTAATGTGGAGTTCTATAACACATCAAGTGCAGTCGAATCCACAGTATACAGAGCGTGCTCGCGAATCGGCGTTTAAGAGTCGTCTAGCAGGCTACACAGTGCTGTTGAGTGAGTGAAGGAACTAGCCTCAGATGTGAACGAAAGTTTTAAAATCTCCATGAAATATATCGCGAACAGTAACCAACAGTGTTTCGAAAGTTTCACGAGCCGACGAATCCACAGTGCTGTAGGGTATAGAAGGAAAAAATCCTCTCTTCAAGGCACGTACACATTAGCGAACAGTTTCTTTCAGTGTCGACGATCCTATTGTGATACCTTATATTTTTGTTCGTTCCCCCAAACGACTAGCATAGATCTTTAGAAGGTTTCTTTGTGAATCCTGATCATAGGCACACAGAATAGCGAATTTTGTTACATTATATGTAACAGTTTGTTATGTATTATAGGGCATAATATACCCAAATTTGTAAACATGGAAGCCTATCGAACAGAGGTCTCGAAAAGGCACAATGGATCTGGTTACAGTATATATTAAACTTCGTTAGTGAAGTATGTGGGTAAATTCGCTAATGTGAACTGATTGAACAGGCTCACAAATCCTTGTTCTGTTGCTGGTTGTCGATTTTTAGGATGAACACAGAGGATCTCACAGTAGTACTGTGAATGCTCGTAAAAAATGTCCACTAGTGCCTCGAAGTAAACAGGTTTCCTTTCTGCACACTACAACATTATGGATTCGTCTACTAGAGAGCCTACAAAGAAGTACAAAACAACTCCATCGTGGCATACCGATTGTACATTTTGCAGTAAAAATGCTTGAAGATAAGAAAATAAAACAGATAACACTATTTTAAAATGAAGTTTTAGTGAAAAAAAATAATGTAAATTTAATAAGAGCCCATCTTTACTGTCTACTTCAGTACTATCTCCTGGCGTCAACGCTTTATGCATTTTAAATGATTTTACCTTGCAAAGCTGACGGTCAAGGTGCAACGCTCACATTTGAAGCTGTAACATTAGATGCTTCAATTCGTTAGTGTGAACACATCATTGTAACTAGATTTGCTAGTAGGGTCGCAATTCCCCGGATGAGACGACGAACCACAAGGCAACAGTGAACGTACTGTTCTCATCTGTGGCTAGTTACTTTACATGCTTGTGCTATAGTAAGTACGCGTCCGATACCAAGTAGCTTCTTTCAGTGTATTATTGCGAGATATTTTGAAACTGGTACCCTAAATCGAAAACCAATTGTAGTGTTTCGAAGCTGGTACAGGTACACTCTACGTTTATGAGCGGTGGCAATGGCATTGGCGAATTTTTTGGCGCACTTCTTGTAGCGAGTTACGGTAGATTAAGGCAACCCATCTGTCTTTACGGTTGTTGTGGTTTTCATGGCAACCTCAGCAAACGGTAACTTTCAATTTTCATTTTGAATATTCTAGAGAGTTCTTCCGAAATCCGTTAAAGTCGTTTGATTTAAGTGGTTCGTTTGAAATGTTTTCTTTGCTTCCATTGGTTATTTTGATTTTAAAATATCCTTTGATTGCATAGGTCCTTTTAAATTATGTTTCTTTGATTTTATGGATTCTTTTAATGGTTTTTCTCCAGTTGTGGAATTTTATTTTATTACATTTTTTTCACTGTAGAGTTTTGACATGTATTGTTTTTTCGCCATTTCTGGAATATTCTTGTTTAATAATTTTTTTTCTCTGAACAGTTCTGATGTATCAGGTTGTATTATTTTTCACTTTTTTCTTTAAAAATCTTTTTTTTTTTTCAACATGCCTACTGTATTTAGTGTAATTGATGTTTCAGGGTTTCTTACCCAACATTTGCAGTTTAGTTTTTCTGCTGGTTCATAATTGTGTTTTGAAATGTGTTTAAGCAAAAACTTTTTTTGAAAGAAAAAGATTTTTGAAATAATTCTTTCCTTGGCGACTTTAGAAGTGCACCAAAAAAAATAAATCTCCAAGGCCGTTGCCACCGCTTGTAAACGTAGACTGTAGATGTACCTCGAAGCTTTATGAAGTTGTTCAATAGGCTTCCTCACTGACTAATTTAGGAACAATAATCGGTGTACTGACTTGTAAACTGTAACATGTAAAGTAATCGAATTATGGACGCCTATGAGCAGGCTTAGAGAACAACCTTATAATGATCTAAGCTAGTCGCTTTTAGGGATGAGCATCAGGAATCACAGTCTGAACGTAGACGCTGAAAGGAATTGTTCGCTATATGTTGTAAGGCGATTGTTTTCTTTAGTTCACATCTGATCATTATCATCTTACATTAAATGTTGTAATTAGGTCGAATACCACCCTTCTAATAATGTCTTAGTGATGTTGGAAGAGGCTTCTAGGAAGGGCGCTGTTTTGAAACTAATGTCAACGATCCTTTTGTTAACAAAGTCACATTACGCTTTCATGAGTTACCCCTGGCAACAATGCAAGGTCGTGCACAATACATAAATTTCTGTTTAAAATAACAACGACAGTTGCATAACTTTACTATGATGCATGTCTTTATGCGATGTGAGAGTTGAACGAGGTTGTGTATGCAATCATCATTTGTTGAAACTCTACAAATTGAAACCATACAGGTAAATATAGAACTGTTTTAGGATATTCACCAAGTGCTATTTCATTCTTCCGTTGAAGGTATAATCATCGTCCAGCTAGCGAGGCAGTTACCTCACTATGGTGTCGACATCGACAGGAATGTTGATTACTTTCCCGATTATCTCGAATCCATTACATCAACCTTGAGTTCTAGCGTTGTGCCTAAAGAAATGTGTCATCTGCCTCATACTTGACGCACTTTACATATTTTCCGACTCGGGGTCCTGTTGCCAATCTCGGATCGGTCGCTGCTGCATTCGCGTCCAAGAGCTCATGTTGTATTGCGAGGTCGGGAACACGATGGTATCGGCTTCGATGTCACACGAGTTGATTTTGTAGGCACCTGCGCAACTTTCTCTGTGTCCTGCTACTAGCGCTTTCACTCAGACGGTGTCTTGTCATGTGAATTTCGAATGCTAGAGGTGCTCCCTAAGTGAAGCCCGTTAATCGTGGTAGTATATTGCGTCGTGCTTTTCGAGCATCTTTAAAAAATTTGTCCATGATCTATTTAAGACTCACCTATCTCGGTCCAAATTTAGGTTTTGCCCCATTGAGATAATCATGCGATTGCACGGCACTCTAGCTACGAACTGTGGTACTAACGTCAAAGTATGGCATGTAGTTCAAATGTAGTGACATCGATGAGCAGCAACACGATAACGAACCAAATGTTAGACATTTTCACGATGTTGTCAGCTCTCTCAGCTTCAACCTTCAGAGGCCGTTTATATTTGGTTTGATTCGTTGTTCCTTTGTTTTTCAATGGTGTATGTACTTATCCTTGTGTGTCAATTTATTCTTTAATATGTATTATTTCTGTATGCCCTATTTATCAGCAATAGCGGCTAGAGTGGAATGTATATTTTCTGTGCGCTGAAATTTTTAAGTTACTCCTCCATGAGGAGAAAGACGTACATCAAAGTAATCTCGCTATGGAATTTGTAAGAGTCTTAGACAAAGGAAAGATTCGTGCTGATGAACACGGCAACGCTCCATTCACAATGTTCTGTGTATCCTAGCCTGGTTCTATTAGCACATGGGTGATGTGGAATAGCTCGCCTGACTTTCTCAATCTTTTGCTCTTAACATAATATTTGCGGAGTATTTTGGAGGTCAATGTGCGTGATAAATTTCCATCTGAAGACACTCTTTCTGAACTAGAGACAAATGACACACAAAGAATGGATACTTATGCCCTTGATTCATTTGAATGACCTGTGTTTGTTCATCTCATATTTAATACAAGCTGTAATTCAGGCCAATTCAGGTGGATCAACCACTACAAATAGATTTTTGTCACTCCACTGGTGTTTATATATTTTCCCACCACCTGTACATTTTTTGACTGATTTGAAATAACTTCACACATTTAAGAAAAAATTTTCATAGAAATGATCATGCACAATACCTTTTGAAAATCCTCTTTTATTTACTAAATATCTCTTTACATCTTTGACATCTCTTTACATCTTTCTGGAGTTAAAAAAAACAACCCACGAAATCTGTATTTCAAAACATAACTCTTGAATTATTTTCTTGATTATTTTAATTGAGAAATCTGCAATTTTACCTTGGATGGTTTAATTTCTGAGATTTTTTAACAATGGATTTTTAACTTCCTGTATTTAAAATTTAGTATTACACAATTTTCTCTGAATTTATTTCTAAATTTTCTTTTATAGTATTTGAAAAATTGAATTGCGAATTACCTCGGTTTATGTTTAACATGATAGTTTTTTTACCTAGATAGAGCGCAAAGAAGTAAATTTGAACTACTTTATAAACAAGGGTAGTTTCTTCCTAGTTGAGCTTGGCAATTTTACTAACTACTGAGACTGTTGGTAGAAAACTTTAATCGTCCATTTTTGAGTTCCTTCCAAATCAGCTTATTCTAGGAGAAAAGTGCTGATCTAATGTAGACAGGATTTCTGTGTGACTCAGAGTATCAGAGAGCTTTGTTACCATTGCTGTCACAGGGGAAAATCCATTACCGCGCCTCAGATCAATTATACTGTATAAAACTTTTCATTGTCTCCTTGAAAATTTTACTGCATTATCCAATTGAAAGCAGTCTACAAAATAAACCTTTGCGAAATAGATAATTTGAAATCATAGAATTGGTCACGCTCCAATTTTAAGTGTCACATACTTCAGTTGAAGAATAATTGTCGAATCAGCTTTGTGACAATAAATTAACTAACTTTTCTCTTCAATCGGCAATGGTGATGCACTTCTTACTGAATTTATCTTTACACAGTTTGAATTCCATTTTTGTACTCAATGTTCGCACGCCATTTTGTCGCAACCCCTATTGCATTGTGCGTAACTGCTATTTATCATCCGATCGGGGTAGTGCAGACATCATATTTTTATATTTTACTAAAATCACAGCTAACCTATATCTGCTATTTACTCTTTCGCCTTTTCCCCCTCTTCCATCAATGTTTACTAGTTGATCATAATCATTATTTAATTTGTTAAAAGCCGTGAATTCTTTTTGCTAATATCAGTATTTTGATTGCGACTACTTATTAACTTTATGTATATAATCATTTATTAAATATTTATTTTGTGACTTGAAAAACACATTTTCAATTTTTAAAATTAATTTATCTCTTTCTTTATTTATTCAAAAACACACAGCGAGTTAAAATGAAAGCTGACCACCGGAGTGAAATTGGTTAAAACAGGTGTAAACTTGGAACAACCAAGATTATTCAGAAAAGGTTTACACTAAACAAAAAGTAATTAATTCTACTTTTAATGATTTTTACAACTCAATTGAAATGAAAATTAGTTATTTTTATCTCAAATTAAAAATGGGGACAAACAAATACAAAGAATTTCAGAACATTTTCAAATATGAAGAGATAAACAAATTCTGTTTCCATTAATTGGAGTACATTCTCTTATGTTTTTTACGAATAAAAGTCATTCAGACGTTTAACCAATTTTTAAATAATTTTTACTGTAAGGTGATACAATTTCACTCACACTTCCATTAAATCTAGTTGGTCGCTTTAGCTTTGCTGCTTGTGTGATGCTCTCGGACTTTTTATTCCCAATGATTCAATAAATTTTCGATAACAATATCGTGGGGTATTGGGGAGTTCTTTACAGACATGGGAGCCCAGTTTTAAAGAAACAAAAATATCACAAGCCAAGCTTGATGATTTTTATGTTTGTCTTGTAGAAAAAATGTCGTTTTTTCAATTCCAGTTCTTTGCAAAATTTATTTTTAAAATGGCAATGCACAGTGATCCATATGTATTCCCATAATATTTAATTTTTGTGCGCTTAGTACACTATGCCCTATGATGCACATATATACCCAAAATATTACTGAAATTTCATTATGTTTACGATGGATTTCAAATTCTGTGTTCAGCTTTTATCAAAATGTCTTCAGAATTCTTTCATTTGATCCAGACAAATTAAATTTATTCTCGTTAGTAAAACTCAACCATTGCATATGAATTGTTTATTAATATTACGTTGCTAATTAGAAGCATTCTTTCTCGTAGATAGTGCTGATTTAAGGTTTGTGACTAACAATAATTCCAATTCCTTCGTTTCGTTTGATAGTAATTTTGATTTGTTTCCGATAGATTTTTCTTTTCCAGTAACTTAATTATGTGATCAAATTTGGAACAATAAACATTGCTTTTCTAGGTTCTATTTTTATCCACATCATTAAGAATGTTTAATTGGCTTCCTTTCATCTTTCTCAATTCTATTATTTCTTAAAATGTCTAATGGTTACAAGTACTGTAGATGGATTTCTATAAACAGTTTTGTTTATGTTTTGATTATTTTCTTCAGATATATAGTGAAATAATATGAACTTCCGTATATCTTTACTGAATCCTTACTTCTTTACTGATTCCTTACTTCCTTACTGGTTCCTTATATCTTTACTGGTTCTGTTTATCTTTACCGGCGACCTACCGGAGAGAGGAACTAAAATTGCATCTAAAATATTTATAAACAAAGCAGTCTTTAAAATTCAAGTTCATTTTAACCCTTAGTACTTAATACCCTACAAGTGCTACTACTAATCCAACCTAAATAAAATCAGAAAATCGAAAAGAAAATGGTGACTTTCAATTTTGATTTTGAGACAAATATACATAAATTTTCCTCTTTATTTCCTTGTTTTATGAATTTTTATAAAATTATGATTATAAAAGTATGTTTATAAAAATATAACTTAAAAAATATTCTAAATTTCTCTGAGTTTACATTTCTTCTAACTGATTTCTCACCGTGTCAGAGTTTTTTACTGAAAAAGAATATAATTGCTTAATAAAGGACCCGAAATCAATTGATTATTATTTCATAAATTGCAGAGAGGTTTGGTTTGTCGCTCTAGAATCAATTTTTGCGACTGGGAGGTTAATTAGACCTTGGGCATAATGAATAAAATGGATTCTGAATTCGTGAACATCCATGACAACACTGATATAGCCGACTATCAGGCGCTTAATTGCATAAAGGAAACGGTATTTTTCCTTTTTTATACCAGTCATAAATGAAAGTAGAAATTTAACGTTTTTACTGTTTCAAGAATGAATTGTTTTTTAAACAATTAAACTAATTCAATTTTAAATAACTAATGAATTCATAATCATTCATAAAAATTTTGACTAGCTAAAATATTTAATTTAACTTCTGAACTGCCAAAAATAGAAAGTGAAGCGCCTGCCCAAAACAGAAGTACACACTTTTAGTCCGGGGGAAAAATATTAGACAAGAGGGTCAAAAAGTTTTGACGTTAAATGAGTGTTCTTTTTCGTATTTAAAAGTAATCAACTGATCAAAGTATTTATTATGTTACAGTAAACTGTTGAATAACCCAAACAAAGTACATGCCTTACTTTAGTCTGAAAGGAATGATTTCGAATGCATAACTAATTAGTAATGGAAAAATTGTGAATTTAAAGGTTTATACATTTGAGTGCAATCGACTCAACGGTGGCTCAAACCTTGTGTGCAGGATTTTAGTTCATATTTTCCATTCCTTTTTAGTACTTTTTGAGAAACAGCCCTTTATTCAAAACTGCATCATTTTCACTTGTTTGGGGACTTACAAAAATGGAATTTTAAATTTGGAGGAAACATTTTTACTACGCAAACTTAATATTCCTAAGTATCACATGTTTCATTCTGATGACCAATAAAAGCATTTTTTAAATAAAATACCATATCACAATTCTTCAATTCTCTGGATCGCCACAATTTTCTCGATCTAAAGGTATAGTTTAACCATCCAAGTATTTTAAATGAATTCTGACTTTTTTGATCCTCATATTCTGCAAGCAAAAATAGAGGTTACCCAATAAAAAGTTTAGTTTTTAATCTGAAAACCAGAAATTTTTCTATCTGAAGACGCATTCTCATGCAAATAATATCCGCATTAATTTATAATAAACAGAATTCCAAGTCAAATTTTTTTTAGATTGTACAATTCCAGGAACGCGAATAACAAAGAGGTGTTCGTATACTTTTTGACCAACATATACCATAGATATCATCCCATTGACACTTAAATATGTGTGTTAGAAAATTCGAGACTGGCCTTTCTAGACTTATGAATGGTCCCATTAAATCGCTCCTCTTCATCCAGAGTCATCAAACCTTTCTAGTTTGTCAAAAAATGTCACAACGAACAGGCAACACCGAGTCCTGTCTCCAAAATCATAGAGGAAATAGTATAAAAGTAGAGTGAGCAATGGTAACATTTTTATGTGCCCAGGATCATGTGACCAAAACTAGTAGTAACGTGACCCTTTGACTACTTTCGTCTGCTGAGTGGAACCTAACATTCATCGTATGATTGATCCACTGTACGTGAGAAAACAACCACCAACTCATCTGATTGGTCTCTTGATTTATCATCTGATAGTAGTTGACTTAGGCGATTTCACCACTTTTGCGACTACTTCATAGAAATGCTCATTCGTATATCTAAATTTAGGGAAGAAGAAGAAGGAGGGGGGATTTGATTCAGCTTTTCAAGTTGGTAAAACAAGGGGACACAGAGGGCTTAAATTTCAATAGGGATAACAGAACAAGGGGCCATGGGTATAAATTGAATAAGACACATTTTAATCGGGATTTGAGGAAAAACTACTACTTTAATAGGGTAATAGACAGTTGGAACGCGTTGCCAGAAAATATAGTTAATTCAAAGGGAGTCTACGAATTTAATATACAATTGGATAGTCAGTGGGAATTGGGGAATTCATAAACAAAAGACCAGCCTTATTGGGCTTGAGCCTGTAGCTGGTCGTCAATATTTCTATTTGTATTTGTATAAGACGTTATATCGCCAAGCAAGGTGATAAGAAACAAAATCGACAAACCAAATTCAATTTTTTATAGTAGTCACGTGACAACTAATTGACGTGTTGGTCACACTTTTTGAAGCTAGCTCCTCTGAATAGCAATGATCAGTCTACTTATATTTCACGTCTGTATCCAATATTGGACTGCCCAAGGAAGATCTCTTAGAAGCATAGTTTTGGATTATTTGGAGTGTTTAGACTCGTGGACTTGGTTTAGTCCCTTATTTAATGCTTGGCCTCGAGGCATAAAAAATAACAGCAACAACTTGGGAAGCGGTTTGGTGATGTCCGAAATGCGATACGAGACTTGGTATCGCCAGATGGATAATTTTTCTCGAAAGAACTAACACCAACACACACTCCCGCGCCTAGTGTCGTGAGACACTGTACTAGTTTAAATAAGTGTGGCTGGATGAATAGAGCATGCCACCGAGGTGACATGTCTACCCCAGAATGTTAGAGCACATATACATCATTACATCTATACAGTAATTCCATTAAATCATTATACTAGACTAGGGGGCCCGCCCCCTGCTCGCTAACGCTCGCCAACCCCAGGAGGATTGCTTTGCAATCCTCATTGGTTCGCTGCGCGAACTTATGCTCGCTTCGCTCGCATCTTTGAAGACATGTGTCCTAGAAGAATGAATTGTTTACAAAATATGATATTCCAAAATAATATTTTTCAATTCTAAATTTTTTTTGCTGTTTTTTAGGAAAGATATATACAGTACCTATGGAATCAGAATTCAAATGAAAACTTTGAGCAAATTTTGACTCGAAATGTGAGCGCTGATTTGGAAATTGAATACCCAGCATGTTGTTTGTGTACATTTACCCTGCACTCGAGCCACTCACGCTTTTTCATTGAATTTGTTGTCGAAAGTTGTAGTGCAAGCGTCTTGTTGAACTATAATTGTTGGCCTTCCTTGAAAAGGATCTTTTTTAAAATGGCCCTGAAAAAATCCTCCGCTTTCTTTGATTTCTATTAGTAACTGCAACAGCTCAACTAAAATTCTTTTTTTTTTCAATAAAACTTCATCTGAAAACGCTATAAATTCAATTGAAGCGCGAGGCTTCGTGATAAACAAACAATCGTACAATGTTGCCAAAACTCGATAACAAATAACGTCTTTTTTGCGTGCCACGTAAGAGAATTATATATATATATATATATATATATATATATATACATACAAACAACATGCAAATGGGGGGGGGATTTCGTTTAGACTTAGGATAATCAAGTCCTGGTGATTTTCAATGAATCTCACCATGTTTATGATTTTAACCCTCGAGCCTTTGTTACATGCAATGTTCCTGAGCCATGCGATTTTAAGGTGGTCGGCAGGCGTTCTCATATTCCATGAGGCTGTAAGGGGGCAAACTGTGACGTAATGTAGAGGTGTGCCAATTTCACCACAGGAGCAGTTTTCAGACTTGATTTTCTTAAACCTCGTTAGGTAGGATGGGAATGGTCTATGCCCTGTGAAGAAGAGAGTCTCTTCCCTGGTCTAATTTGTAGACTTTAGTGACACTCTTGGTAACACAACATGCACCGTCCAGCCTGTTTCCCCTTCGTCCCATGCATTCCGTCACGCATCAAGTAGCAAGCTAGTGGGTTCCCTTCTGTAATGGCTCTTGGCCATTTCACCCTTTCTTGGTTTCCGAGAGATGGCAGAATAAAAGCACTGCGAATAGGAAAATTACGCACGAGAAGAAACTTTATATCTCGATGTATCTCAAAAGGTTGTAAAATGGATTTGAGCCGCTCTAGTTCTGAACGCCTCATTTATTATTTTGTTTTATTTGCATCCATGATCCATGCACGGATTTAAAGTAATAACTTTCGTCTTCTATATCTTTCCACCTTTTAAAAACAAAAAAAATATATCGGTTTGATTTAAAATTGAATTACATGAACCCCGGTTTCATGGTACCGACGATTTCCTGACCTTTCTCTAGGATCATTTTTTGGAACTCAAGGTCGAATTGAACCTGGTTCTGGTAATTTGGAGACAGATCTAAACTTTTTTGTCTATTGCAACATGCCAAAAATTTCTGTCCGAAATGATTTGAAGAGCGAAATACTTCCTTGTAAAGTTCTATCAAAGAAAAAAAATCATTGAATAAAGTTCTCTGCTCCTTTAAGTTACCTTTTCGACAAAATAAAAATGCATGATAAATATTGTAATGTATTCACGTGCAATAATTATTTCTTGTGTATTAACTGCAGCATAACTGGGTCTAGTAATAAACCAGCAGAAATATAGTTTAATTAGAATTACTGAATACATGTATTTCAGGACAACACCACGTAATTTTGAACCACAGTCAGATGACGAGGTAACACCTGAGCCGGCACCCCACATCCAAACTTCCACACCAACCCAACGTGGATATTTTCGGCCACGACAGTTTTAAGGTGCACCAGCCGCCTCTACACCATACGTTTACAAACATCCATGCACTGACCCGGATTCAAACCAGGAACGTTCCGATCTAGAGGCTAATATCTTTACCGGTTGGTCGGCTTTCGTTAAGAATGGACATTTTACCTTAAGCCATTCCTGGGGCGACGACACTTTGCCACGTATACAGAACATTCTCGGAGACAGTGGCCAGACACAGGGTATCGACAGTGGCTTCAGAGACACGACCAGAAATCTCACGTATTAATGTGAATATTTCATAAAACTTAAACGTCTCATCTATTCAAGGTCTTCAACCAGTTGCAAGCTATGCTTTAACCGAAGGGTAAGAATGCCTATAAACTATGAGCAGAAATAGAGATGGGAAGACCCCGAAGACATTTTCCGATGGGATCGAAATAATTCATCCAATAATACGTATTTTTGCTGTTGTAAATGGCCAAGCTCTGCACAGACTGTCTCAAAGAGGTACCAGGATTTATCCGAAAGAGCATTTGGCCGAGATAGCCCGTAAAGAAGAGTACCGAATTAGCAATTGGGAGGGTTGCGAGTTCAAATCCAATAAAAGACGGGGTACAAAGGGGGCTGATGCACGTTAAATCTCTCGTAGCCTCAAATATTCTCACGTTGGAGTGGTTTGGAGACTTCAGTGACAGCTCGGGTGTGACATCATCATCTGACCATGGTTCAAAATTACGTGATGTCCTCTGATCTTTCCCTTCGGGTTTGATCCCGAACCATCACCAATAACCCGTCGAGCTGCTCCAGTGCGACGTCAATTAAAATACCTACCAAGCGAATCAGCATTTATTGTAAACATACTGTAGCAACACACTGTTCATTCAATAGATTATGCTTTCCAGATAAAAATTTTAAAAGCCGTGTTAAAACCAATCGAATTCAAGCTTAGAAAAATAGGTATAGCCCTTGTAGTAAAGGTTAATAGGTAACTGGGAAAATCATTAAGTAAAAAGAAAGGAAAGATTGGAGACGAAAGGGGTGTTACTGTATTATCATCTTCATGGAGCCTTTAAAATCATCTTAATGGAAAATATTTTGAATTCGAAATATCGTCGGCAAAAGTCTAAAACCACGTAAGTCCAAAAAATTTGATTTCGAGTTATTCTGTCAACATGCGCATGTTAACAGAATAACCCCAAATTAAAGTTTTTGGACTTGCGTTTTTTCATACTTTTGTCGACGATATACACTATATGGACAAAAGTATTCGGACACAGCAGGAATTCGGAGAATCCATCTTAGTATAATGTTCTTTTTACTGGTTAGGACTCGGCTCATTGCTTTATGTACCTGCTACTAAGCACGGACGTGAAACCTCAACGTTCTGAATAATTCGGCCTTGCCTATGGCAATACTACGGATATGATGGTTGTTTCTTCCAACAGGATCGAGCTCCATGTTATACTGCAAAACGTGTGCTGAACTGGTTTCCTGAAAATAAGGTGAATTTGCCTGGCTGTCCTGTTCAGAGCCCCTATCTCAATCAGATCGAGCAAACTGGAGCGACGAGTACGACACCGCCACGCACGCCCATCTTCACAAAAATCACTTCTCACAGTCTTGCAAGAGACATGGCGAGCTATTCCTGTCCAGACGTACAGAGAACTTGTGGAAAGTATGCCTCTACATGTTGCAGCTTTAATACACTCAAAAGGAGGGCCTTTAATAACCCATTAATAAATAGAACCCATTAATAAATAGAATAATAAAGCACTTTGTCTGAAAAAGTGACCAAATATTTTTGTCCATATGGTGTATCTAAGGAGACTTTGACTTATTATCTGGATCAAAACACTTGATTCTACAGTCACAGTTATGAAAATTTTAAATAGAGATGGGAACAAGTTTGTAAATAATATTAGTAAGTATTTTGTATCTCAGACTAGTTTAGTGTGTTATTTTAAAATTTAAGGTAAGAAACCACATTACACTTTTGGGATGGCCCAATACTTTCCTCAATCGTCCTGCTAGTTCCAAATTCATCAGACTTGTTCAGAAGCAACTGCATTCTATACTTTATTCACAGGATGGTTGTTAGTTGGGATTTATGGCGCAAGGGCCATATTTGGCCAAACATCAAGTAAATAGACAAACCCACAAGGAAAGGTTTTTAACACAGGAGAAAGAGAAATACATCCAGAGAGGAATCGTGCCACAGTGGGAAAATCCACTGAATCACGGTGCTCCCAGGATGGGTAGGAGTTTGAAGCTATTGAGCCCTTTAATGATATTAAGAATGAATTTCTTCGTTTGCACATTTTGACCCATATTTCCTTCTTGTTCCTAATAGGTTTCCAAAATTCAAATTTTCTAACCTATCAAAATTAAATTGAGATTTAAGAAGTAAAACTATTTGAATTAGTTTTAAGTAAATTCATGAAATACAGGTAGTATAATGAATACCCTATTTAAATACAAAATCCTGTTACACCTGTGTGTCAATCTGACCCAGGTTTGTATTATCTGAAAATATCAAAACTCAATTTAAAATAAGGTCTATTTCATTTTTGTGTTTGATTACATATAAGTACTAAGAATTTCGTGTTTCCCATTTGGAGGATTCAAACAATTATTAAAAAATCCTAAACTTTAGTAACTTTTCGAAACGAATGAGATTTAAATGATGTAGATTAAAATTCATTGATAAATTATGTAGCTAAATAGCGTATTCCAAATGCTATTTATACAGTCACATTTGTCAATTTGCATTTATCCATATGGACATTTGCAGTTTTTTTAATTTTTTCGGAGCAATATTCAACACTAACATACTTTTTTGTTATGTACATTTTTCAATATTTTTTGGAAATCCCTTGAAAAACTTATTTACACTGGAAAGAGGTATTACAAACATAAGCATTTATAGATTGAAAGAGATATTAGAGACAAAAGCATTTATAGTAGATGCAAGCTCAAATTTAAGGTAAAAGAAGTAAACTAAAAATAATGTGAAACTAATAAATTCACTGATCATGTAACTTATTCCATATTCTTGCAATTAAAACAATGCATTGATTTTATTGCATTTTGTAGATAAGGCTGATTTAATGCAAACCCCCTAAAATGTCTGCAGAGAAATGTTTTAGTAGTCCAAAATAAAAACATACTCTCCAAGACAAAACAAAGTTGCACCTGGAAGGAGTAGATCACTGTTGCAGACATTCAACTGGCAGTGGGAACCTCTATCGATCATCCAATACCACCATTTGTCCACGGCTTCACGAAGTGGGACTAAACTCACGTAGGCCGTTACCACGACTGCCTTTAACAGCATTGCATCGCCGTCAAAGACTGTAATGGTGTCGTGCTAGACGCACAAGGGGCGTTGAATGGCATCGAGTGGTCGTCACTGACGAATCCCGCTTCGGTCTGGGAGGAGACGACAGTTGAATCCGTGTGTGGAACAAACGTGGCCAGCCCCAAGATTCACGGTTTGTTATGGAGCGTCACACGTCCAGAAGTCCTGGTGTCATGGTGTGGAGGTGCAATTGCGTATGATGCCAAATCACCTATGGTATTCGTTACGGGCGCTTTGACAGGCCGGCGTTATGTACAAGAAATTTTAAAGCCCGTTACGCTCCCATTCCTGAACTCCCCGGTTCATCCGCTTTTTCAACAAGACAATGCTCATACTTGGCCCCATATCGCTGCCGTCTCTACAGCTTGTCTACGAGACAACAATATGTTACCATGGCTGTCATACTCACCAGACCTATCCCCGATCGAGAATGTATGGGATGCCATTGGACGAGATGTCACCACTCCACCTGTACCGCGTAATCTGCTGGAATACGTAACCGGGTTCAAGCAGCATGGGATGGACTCTCGCAGGACTTCATAAAGAGCCTGTATGACTCACCATCAAGACGCTTGGTATGCTGCATTAGTAATAATGGCGTTCATACGCCATACTGAATACCACTTTAAAAAAAATTTCTCAATAAAGTTTGCATATTTCAGTCTCAAATACTAATCAATTTACTCATTCATAAAAGCATTTTACCAACCTTGTAAAAATTTCATTGAATTCTGACAATTTCTTCTAGGTGCAATTTTTTCATCTTAAAGTGAACATATTTGAGCATACACAGACTGACATTTAATCAGAACAAGATATCAGAAAACCAAGTTCCTAAGCGCGTTAAATTCTATATCAGGCCTCGAAATATATTTTTTAATACAGGTGCACAAGGTGCACCTAAGTTTTTAAATTAGGTGCACAGGTGCGCCTAGCCGGAAAAAATTAGGTGCACAATTTTATTTTCACGTGCACAGTGCACCTGTGCACCCGGGTATTTCGAGCCCTGTTCTATATACAGGGTAAATTATTTTTTAATATATTTCATCTACATAAGATTGACAAGTACATGAGATTGACCTCTAATAAGATTGACAGATTGACCTATAAACATGTTTTAAGTAAATATTGTACCTGATTTCCAATGAGTGTCAACCAGAAATTGGAAATGAATATTCTACGAGACAGAAATTCCTTACAAAGAATTTTAGTTCATATAACAAGGAAAAATTTGTTGCTGTAAATACAGGGGTTGGACAAAATAATGTGAACACCTGTGAAAAAAAATATTTTTTTTTTATTAATATGCCGTTGGTTCTCCTTTTGCATGAATTACAGCTTGTATTCGACGAGGAATTGACAAATACAAGTCGCGTACAACATTCAGAGGGATACGTTCCCACTCAAATTGCAAAAAGTCCCTAATTCAGAAAGTGTCCTTGGAGTGGGGAATCGTCTGCGGAGCTTGTTTTCCAAAATACCTCACAAAGGTTCAATTATATTGAGATCAGGGGACTGAGGGAGCCAGATGAGGTGCTCTATTTCATCGTCGTGTTCATAAAACGAGTCTCGGGCAATTACACAGGTGTGAATGGGGGCATTATCATCTTGGAAGACTATTCGTTTATCAGGAAACACAGTTTGCACCATTGAGTGAAGATGGTCGGCCAGAAGACTAACATAATCCTCTCCTGTAACACGGCCATTCACAACAACAAGTAGTCCAAGACCACGATGTGATATCGTAACCCAGATCATCACTGAACCGCCGACATGCTTAACCGTAGGCCGAAGACTGTCAACTTGATAGGTTTCTGGTGGCGTTCTCCAAGCGTAAACCCGTACATTTGTCGGGAATAATGTGAACGACGATTCGTCTGACCATATTACATTCTCCATTGTTGTTGTGTCCACTATTTATGCTCGCAACACCATATTCGTCGTTTCAAAGCATTGCATGGTGTAATCAATGGTTTTGAAATCGCCGCTCTACAATGAATATTTGCCATATGCTTTTCACGCCGGATAGTTTTTGATGAAAATACTTCCTGTAGATGTGTGTTCATCTCAGATGTTATCTGGGATGCTGGTGTCATGTGTTTTTTTGCCACGATCCGCTTCAAAACCCTTCTGTCTATCATTCAGCTTCGATTTTCGACCACTGTTGTGCTCTTTAGATGATGTTTTTCCCTGTTCCAAATATGCTGACATTACAGTCGACACTGTACTTCTCCAAAGACCTAGAAGGGTGGCTGTTATCGTTACTGAGACTCCAGCAAGACGGGCCTCAGCAATCATGCCTCTTTCGAAATCAGAGAGGTCAACCATAACGCGATTTTAACACAGAAATATATTTCTCATACGAGTTTTATCACTGCTAGTAGCAGACTGATGTGTGTACTTTCTCATCCGCTAGGTGGCATCCTTCACCGCTAGAGGGCAGGAGTACACGAGAGGTTTCTTTTGAGTGCTATTTTTTCACAAGTGCTCATATTATTTTGTCCAACACCTGTAACTCAATTATCATTAAGTGTGTTCTCTCCTATAGTTAAAATAAATTATCTACCACAATAAGACTAACATTTTTTTATAGCCTAATCACTTGCGTCACTACAAGGAGCAAACTTGCAGCTATTTCTCAGGGAGAACTCAAGAGTTGCTATCAAGGACAATCCCCCACATCTACAAACCAAAATGTACTGAATGGCCAACAGTAAAGTTGCTTCCTAGAAATGATATCAAATATTTTGTACGACTGCATTATTCAAAATGTAATACTGTGTTTGCAATATGTAGTAATTCTATCGGTCTCGGATTGCTTGTCAGAAGGATCGCAAAGTTCTAGGGACCTCGAACTTTTGTGGCTGGAACCCAGCCCCTACCTATCAGAGAAACAATACAATTTTCCTAACATTAGTAATGATTTATTAAACAAAATAGAGTTTCAAAACATTCACCATCCCCTATTGCATCTCAATCGAAACAATTATCTTCAAGTGTCTTCAAAAAGAAGGGAACCGTTATTCAGTTGTGAAAAGGGTCATTCTTTGTGTTACTGAGAAGCAAATTTTTTAAGCTTTATTGTATTATGCATTCTATCTTAGGTTATTGAATTTGTAATATCATTTAACTACAGAGGGAAAAATTTAGTGATTTAAATCACAATGCTCATTTCTTTATCAAAAATATAGCACCATGTCAGGTCTCCAACCATTCCACCAATAACTTTGTATAATATATGGATTAGCTCTTCATTTGTATAAAAGCCTCTGCTGATTAACAGATTCGAGTGGCCTGTTTCAGTGAGGAGAAAGCGATATCGGTTTTTCAATTGTCATCCCAACACTAGTTCCAATTCCTAGGTGTTTGAATCGATTATGTACCCCTAATAGGAGGTAATTATTTCCAATGAGTAACCAAAAAAATTGTGTTTAAAGAACACCTATACAAGGTTGGTTTGGAATCTCAGACTCTTTGAAAATTTTTACAGGACATTGGAACATAAGGGGAAAGTATCAAACATAAAATGCAAGTAACCAAATACATTTTTTAAATTCAGTGATTTGATCTCTTATTAAGGATCACAAAGTTTTTAGAAAGTGTCTTTGGGCCCTAATATTTTTATGGTTGGAGCTTGCACCCACTCCAACATCGATAAATATTGCAGGAAAAAAGATTATTGAAGATGTATATAAACAAAATAAAGAGTTCTATAACATGAAGTAAATGGTGTTTGTTAGATTTCCCAAGTCCCTCCTGTATTCTGATCAATAAATTATCTCAAGTAAGAATTTTCAGTTGTTGGTAAGTAAGTTGTTTTCAGTTTTAAAAATATCATTCAGAAGGGTTCCCACTCTTTTTTCTAACTAAAAATAAGAACTTTCTAAGGACAAAAAAAAAAAGGACTCTATGGACTTTATAAAACATTGTAAAACTCATATTATACAATTTAATACATGACTTTTGTTCAAGAGGGATATCTTAACAGATTAGTTAATATTATAAGAATAGTAGTATGTAAAAAAATTTAATATTCAAGTCTACATTCTGAAAATTATACAGAAAATAATGCCACAAAAATGAGATTTTTCAAAATAAGCCCAGTAATATTTTTACAAATGTCAGCAGTTAATATATGGGCCTCTACGTGAACACTTATCAGTAATATGTAACTTTATAAACAAATTATAGAATGGAAACAGTAAGAAATAAAATTTTAAACTTCCCAGTCCTTCAAGGTTTAAAAAGTTGCTTAAAAAATTAGTAACTTAAAAAATCCTGAAATTAAATTATATGAAAGAAAAAGAGTAGTAGAGGGAAAAATTAAAATTGAAATGATTGAACTAATGTAATGTATCGATGGTAACAAATAAAATACATTAAAAAATTACATATTATTAAATTACTAAAAAAATTTCTAAATTTTCACCATATATGTCAATGAAAAATATTTTTTTTTAATCTTGAAACAGTCATCTACGTTTTTCAATTGCAGGGATTATAATCACCTTCAATCATTGCCTGAGCAAGTACTGCTTCCTTAAAATCTTTATTTTTTATCGCCTTCTTGAGTCTATAATTGGATTCCTTTAACAATTTTGAAGCACTGTCCAATGTCTTATCCTCTTCCTTACACACATTTTTTTAAGTTTTCGTTCTCCTTCTATTACCTTTTTCTTTGCCAGTTGCTTTAAATTTTTCTTTCCTGTCCTACTCTAATTCTTCTTTTGCCTTCCGTTTTATATCTTCTAAATAGGCATTGTAAGCTTTATATGCAACCCTTCCCATATCCATTAGCTTTGATGTGACAGGCACCAAATAAGGTTGATTGTCAAAATTTGTCAAGCTACTTTTGCCCGTCATCAATGCATTCAGTGTGCGTTGAGACATTGAAGCTCTGTCTACTGTCAAAGCTCTTCCTGAGGCTGAGAAGCCACGTTCTATGTCAACACTACCATGAGAAAGTGACAGAGCAGCCTTCACTAGCTTTGACACAACTGGGTATTTAGGATCCACACCACTAATGCCTCGCAGTCTTAAGAACGGCTTCCAGTAAACATCAGTAGACTTCATTCTAGATCCTTCTTCCTCAAATTCTGTTTGGAGTAATTTCCACTCATCCAGCAGTATTTCTGTTGGGATGGGACCTCCCGTGACATTGCACTCTCACCATTGAGTCTATCAAGAGGACCAATAGAGGATAAACTTTTAAGGAGAGATGAACTGAAGGAGGACTTCTTCAAAAGATATTTAACACTAGCAATGTAATATTTCTGAGCCCATAGAAAAAAAGAAATTATTTTCCTTCTCTTTCACATTCTGTAGCGCTTTAGAAATTTGATCTCCAATCACAATATCAGCCAGAGGCAAGTTTCTGAGAGCATCCTGTATCTTACTTTCATTCATCTTCAAAATCTCGAATGAATTCCTCTTTGAAGATTCTACCCAAAAGTGTACTGATCAACAATTCAAGTTGCGAATGAAGGTTATGTATCAGCGTTTCCTTTTTCTGAAGAAATTCGATCACACGATTAAATATACTTGCACTTGATGCGACAAATACCACCCTAGCCTTCATAGTTTCTCTTCTAAGTAAATTAACAATTTTCATATGGCCTGTTTTTTGTATCAGCTTTGGTTTTTTATTGGGATATCGTCAAGGAAATGCTTTCGCTCTGCAATCCACTGCTCAAATACAAATATTGACGACCAGCTACAGGTTCGAGCCCCAACAAGGCTGGTCCTTTGTTTATGAATTCCCCAATTCCCACTGACTATCCAATTGTATCTTAAATTCGTACACTCCCTTTGAATTAACTATATTTTCTAGCAACGCGGCGTTCCAACTGTCTATTACCCTATTAAAGTAGTAGTTTTTCCTTAAATCCTGATTAAAATGTGTCGTATTTAATTTATACCCATGGCCCCTTGTTCTGTTATTCCTAGTGAAATTTAAGCCATCTGTGTCCCCTTGTTTTACAAACTTGAAAAGCTGAATCAAATCCCCCCTCCTTCTTCTTTCCAGTGTATACATGTTTAGCTTACTTAAACGTTCATAAAAGTCGAAATTTGCTAGCCCCTTTATTATTTTTGTAGCTCTGTGCTGAACCCTTTCAATTGATTCCTATCAGCAGCTGGCTTTAGGCATAGCCACCTGCTTGAACAATGCTTGATGTAGTGAGTGGGAAGTTTCAAGTCTCCTTGAATTTGCTTGTATGTTGCTGTCTTGTCAATGATTAAAATATCTAGTTCAGACACACCTTCTCCAAGCTCTTTTCGAAGTCATTAATCTTTTTAAAAACTGACCTATTGACATTGGGACCATCTGAAGCAATCATGAGCAGTTGAGATTGTGGAATGGATAACTCACTCAGAGCTTGCAAAATCATGTCACATAAAATATCTACCGTTCCAGATCTTATATAAAAGGTCGTTTAAGTGTTCGCAAACGATTTTACCTTGTAGACCTGACCAATATCTCACACAATTTAATAATTCACTCTTTCACACCAAGTTCCGTAATTTTCAAAAACCCCACCTCTCTTTGTTCGGAAAAAAAAATTCAAAGACTTTACATAGACTGAGAACACTGCCTTGGGTCATCAATGAAGGCAAACGAAAATACCGAAAGAAATTGCAGGCAAATTTTTTTTTGCATTTTTTACGAGGAAAAAATGCACAAGCACAAAAAAATTCCAATTTTTCAAATTTAATTAACATTTGATTTTTTAGAGGAAAAAATTAATTTGTTTAATTGCGCACTGAAAATTATTCTTGTCCAAGTAGGATCTAAAAAGTGACGTGTTACAAGCCCTACAGTTGACTTTTTCTTTTGAGAAATCTGATTGTCTAATTCTTAATTTCGTATGCTTCTTTTATAACTCTTTGCAGTGCATTTTTTTTTATAAAAAGGGAATACTTTTAGAGAATATCATTAGGATTATTTGCATTCTCACAAATGAGCCTCTGAGCAAGGTAAGATTTTTCCCTTAAGTTTTCAACCTCTAATGATTTATTTACACTGAACCTACGTTCTACTGTATTGTCTTGTGATAAAATCAATAATTTCCACAACTCTCCATAATTTTTCATTTGAAGTATCTAAGTAAAATATCACTTAAAAACTGTCAAGTATGTCATATTTTGGATAAAAGTTTTTAAATGATGCGGAGCTCTCCGAGACTTGTTTTTAAAAACTCTTCAAATTAAAACACTAAGGCATCTCATTCTACATCTCTTAAACAGTTTAATCATGCTAAAAATGGTCAAAATATCGTCATTTGAAAACTGAATTTTGTTTTCAAAGGAATATTGACGATAAAAAAGTACTTCCAAGGACTTTTAGAAATGAAAAATCAAACAAAGCACTTTCTAAGATCCATGGGAACCCTGTTCAGATGATATAGTGTGGAAGTAAATTTTAAACTTAAATATATAACATATATTCTCTCCCAGGTAATATCAATTTAACTGAACTTCAATTAAGAAAAGAACAAGGCATTTTAAAGGGCTTTTAACTGACATACACTGCTGAATTTAAACAGAATTAAAATTTTAATTTGAGAATAGAAAATACAATTCCTCAAGCAAGTCTAGATTAAAAAATCCCAGTCTTGCATTCCAAGTCAACAAAAGTAAACTAATTTTCGAATAAATTAGGCGTAAGGTGATAAAAGTAACTATTTTTCGGATGGTATTTGTATCGATATAAAATGTTAGCAATTTATTTCAAATCTTATCAATATTTTGTATTTGTATGTTGAAAATAATTTAATTCTTAAAAATATCACTAGTGTGCTACTTCTATTTGCTTAAAAACATAAAAAAGTAGTTAAATGTCTTGAAATAAAGAAAGAAGTGTTCCTCATAAATCTCTTCACATATAGTTTTGTATAAAATTTATGTTAAATAAATTATACAAAATTGAAGGGAATATGTTCTATGCTTTAAATGATTTTTGTCAAGTTTGATATGAAACATTATTGAGAAATAAAAATGTATGCACTTTTTACGAAAATCTTTATTTTACATATGTGGGGACAAATGTATGAAAACTAATCTGATTAACATAAAAAAACATTTAAACATTCTATAATGGAATAGAAATACTGAAAGTAACTGAAATTGACAAGTTTAAATAATAGGCACAAGACAATTTTGTTCTTTTCCCTTATTTTAAAATAAGGTCATGAAAATTCAGTCATGAGATCAAGAGTGTAACAGAAGCACTGTAAGTTCAAAATTAATACATGGCAAAGTCAATTCATCATAAGGATCGTAATTTTTTGACACACAAGTTGTACACATGAAATCTTGCAGTTGAATGTATCACAATGATGCTTCTTATTCAATGTACAATACTTTATGAACACACTAAAAAATAAAACTAGTAAAAATGTTCTTCTTAAAAATATTTCCATAAACTTATTCAGCGTGAAAATAAAGATGTAGGTGACTGAAATGTTGTGCGAAATATAATTTATTCTTCATTCTAAACAGTAAAAACAAATGACATCAAAAAATTTGGAAACAGCCATGTTCAGCAAAAATTCATTCTATAAATTGATTTACTTATTGAAATGCTGAGATCGAATTTAACAAAACAATAAAAATTTAATAGAATTGACAAATAAAAGTGAGTCTTACAGAAGTAAAATTCCGGAAAAACAATACAATAACAGTAATAATTGTCTTTATCTGCATTGGACTTTGATGCACAAAGCAGCAATAATTATGTATGGTTGAATAACAATGTCATTTACAACAAAGTATGCAGTTGAAAAGAGATTTCATTAAAAACTTTTATTCAAGTTTACAAAACAAATATTGAATTTACTAAAAACTACAACTGGATTCAAAGAGAGTACTATAGTTGAAAAAAATAAAAACATACAAAACCTTTTATAGTGTGTTTTACAAAATATTTTGATACATAATTAATCATTTTCAGATTGATTAGACAAAAAGTTCCAGAAAATACCTTAACTTTGTATTGCAATTTAGATATTCAAAAACACATCTACAGTGAAAGCATTAATTCCAATTTTATAAATAATACAACCAATTTGCTAGAATTTTTTTAATTTGTCAAACTAGCAACATACTTTTGTTTTTAAAACAACCTAATTCATTCAAATGTTGTCAAAATGCTTTTTGGAGATCATTATGAGTTAAATTGCAATAACAAAACAATAAAGAATATATGCAACCATCTAACGACTTATTCTAATCAAATTTCATTGTACATTAACCATGCTTTTGTATTACACATAAACCAGAGATAAAATATTTTACCAATTAAACAATGCAACATAATGTATTCATACATTAGGGCCTAATTTCACTCTCCAAAATAATAATAAAAAAAACATGGCATAAATATCAAATTTTGTTTTTGTAGTAAACAATTACATCTGACTTCAGTTAATCTCTAGTGGAAAATTCAAAGCATGGTTTTAATAACTGCAGCACTCTATTCATGAACACTTCTTAAAATCTAACATAATGCAGACATATGCAAGTCAAATGGTTCAAACTCTTTACCAAAAGCAAATAAATTCTATTTCTACATAAAGAGATGGTACTTGCAAATCGAAGCTAACAACTTAAGTACTTGAGGATCAATGAGAATGACTTGTGGAGGTGCCTATAGGTTTAACAAAACAATGATATTGATGGTCAGTGATAGTAATTGAAAACACATTTATGTTGTCAACATCAGATACATTTCAAACAAAATTCTTTGAAATATTGCTGCACCACAATACAGTAAAATAAAAATTCCCATTGATAATAAAAGAATGAGATAGGTGATGAGCAAAGGCATTTCCATTGTAATTGCCGACAGCTATACATACAAATTTATTTACACATTTTTAGAAGTCCATGCCTTTTCACCTCCTTTCTCTGTAGCGCCGATCAACTCGATTTGGCATCCGTGCAGTTCTTCTCAAGAAATCATCTACAGATCGTTCATACTGAACGTAAAAGACAAAATATGTGAATAGATTTTCAATAGCAAACAGTTTAATACAAAAAAGTTTTTATTTTTTTATTCAAGTAACTTAATTAACTTAAGTACAATGCAGGGTTGCCATCATAACTATATGTGCAAAATAGTTGCTTTAGTAGCCTGAAAAGTTGTAGTCAAAATAGTCTCCTCCTGGCAAATTAGTAGTCTTTTCCATTAACCTTATAAACCGACTTGGATTAAAAGAATAGGACATACATATGCCGTACAGAAACTTTTAAGACATAGCTAGAGTATGAGTTTATAATTTATACATTTTTTCTTTCGCTCAACCTTTGTTACCTTGAATAAAATTGAACTTATTTCTTTAGTTCATTAAACTTTAGAAATCAACCGGTATAAACTTCCAATAAGTATTTGGACACCTGTGATATAAAAGAAAACTAAATTTATTCATATTCAATAGTTGGTAGAGCCTTTACGAGAGGCAATTACAGTCTCAACACTCCGGGGCATGCTTTCCACAGGTCCTTGTATGACGGCTAGTGGTATTTTCTTCCACTCGGCTTGGAGAAGACATGCAAGTTCCTTTACCAATTTTGGACGGTTGTTGCATCATTTAATTCAGCGATCCAACTCGTCCCAGAGGCTCTTGATAGGGTTCAGGTCTGGGCAGGCCAGTCCATTCCATTAACCCCATTGTCACCATACCAATCCATAATGGACCTCGCAACATTACAGCTGGCATTGTAATCATGGAAGTAACATGGGTACAACCCATAAAACTGCTACAGCAAAGGAAGCACTGCTATCCAAAATAGCGCAGTAGGCCTCGGTCATACCATATTTAATGGCAGAGGACTTGACGTATATAAGGACCGCATTTGCATACGTGGCCAAATACTTATTGGTAGTTAGTGTATAAATATTTAGCCAAGAAATTGTATGATGAAATCTATACTTGATATATCGGACTGGATGCAATTTCCCGATACTGACCTCAGAAATCGCTGTTGCCATTTTTATTACCTAAGTTATTTAAAAAGGGAATTACTTCAAAAAAAATTTAAGTAGTTGTCTAAAACTTTAAAAAATTGTCACTTTTAAAAAATAGTCACTTTTGGGCCCCGTTTTTGACAAAAAGTCGCTGTCTCCCAAGGTTAAAAATAGTCCCCTTTTAAGTCACCAATGGCAACCCTGCAATGCAGTGGTGGCCTACTAGTACGATATAAAATATCCTTCCCATTTCTTAACTAAAAATAGAATTTCACCACTCTGGAGTCATGTGCTTGACGAAACTGCCTTCCTTGTTTTACGAAAACGGATAATTCAATAATCCGAAACCGTTTCAGTTTGTGTTCTTGTACCTACAACGTCAATTGTACAAATTTTTAATGATAATGTAAAAGTAGGTTGAACCCCTTCATAAACCTTAATATTTACTTTGCATTTCTACATCAATCCCAAGAAAACTTTAAAATTTGTTTAAAAAGGTGGAACGCTTTCATGTCTGGATAGTTTATGTAAACAAAGCGATGGGACGACATGACAATGAAAAAGGGTTTACGACCTTCACCCATGCCTCCAACTGTGGTTGGTTTGATTTATATCACGTGGTGTCAAAGCGCGAAACACAGGAGTCATTCATAATGATGCGCAAATGGCACGGAGGAAACTAGTCTCGACAAGTTCCAATGCAAGACAAAATTACACAATTATGTTAAAGTTTTCATAATAACGTTACTTTATTTTCTTATGCTATAGTAAAAAATTTTTTAAACCGTAAATTGGACTTAAACGATAAATATTTTCAGTGATGGCAAAAAAGACGCAACGAAAGAAAGGTTTGAATCGTAACTAAGTGTGATGTGGAAGAGAACATTTCTTTGCTCACCCGTAAAAAGTTATTACGATTGATAGCTGATGTAAAGAAACCTAAAACATTAGATAAGAAAGCGCCATGTGATTATTGGTTCCTTTAACATTATTATGTCCCTGAAGTTCAAGGAGTAGAAAAATTAATTGTCCCAGTGAATGATGCAAAACCAGATATAGTGCTTTAATGTTCAAGTGATTTTTTAACATTTTTATAAGAAACTCGTTTGTCTGTTGGGCTTGGTAGCAGAGATTGAATGATCAAAAAACTTGTCAAAAAAAAAAAAAAAAAAAAAAAAAAAACTGGCCAGAGGTGTTAAACCAATGGTTTTTTTTTCACATATGGAACTTAAGATGACAGGTAGACCTCCTAGATTTTGAAACACAACCTGAAACTATAAATTTATTTTAGTTTATTAAGCTAGGTTTGTTGTTAATGACCTCTTCAAACCAAGAACATGAGTTGTAACACAGTTGTTTGATATATTCCTGTTGTTTGGAGCCCCATGCATATTACAGTCAGACAATGGAAGATAATTTTGTAATAGACTTATTAATGACTTAAAAGTAACCTGCTTGAGCTCAAGAGTGTGCATGGCAAACCAAGATATAGCCAAAGCCAAGTCAGTGTTGAGAGAACTAATCAAGACATGGATGCAAGACAACCAATGGAGTAACAGGGTAAAATTTATTCAGTTCATGGAAAACAGAGCGTTTCACACTGGTATTAAAAAGTCTCGTCACAAGACTAATGAGTACTTTGTCTCAACCTGATAATGAATGGCTGGTTGAAAGAACAATGTTAAATAATGCCATTAGAAAATAATGTTTCGTTTGTTCACAAGAATGCAGTGAAAACGTAGTTTGTTCGAAATGTAATGAGCCTGTCAACATATCACTTTTAGAAGACTGTTTTGGAAGACAAAGATGTTCAGAAGATCTTGCAAATTGTGTTTTAATGAACTGAATGTTTAGAGGGTAAGAGAAAATTCAAAAGAATGTATGGAAATTCCAAGTTAAAATAAAATTAATGTTAGATAAATATAATTATGAAGCCTGTGCGGTTTACTGTACAAATCACAGTACCTGAAGTTGACAGAGGAAGCCAAACCAGGTCAATTTTAGCTGTTATGAAAATAACCAAAGGATATCACTAATTGGGAACAAAAAAGCGTCATGTGAACAAATACTAAGATCGAAGAAGGGCTGAAAAAAAAGAAGAAATTGCCCCAGTCTGTTGCAACATCTTACCGATCAAGGATTTAAAAACGGTCCTATAAAACACAACACGACAAAAACAAAATATGTATTTGGTTTAGAAATAATGTTCTATGCAATTCTAAATGCCATTTTAGTAATACCTGTTGTGAAATGTTATTTGAATACCTTTGTATAAATAACATTTTGTAAGTATAATTCAGTCTCAAATTCTTCATTTTACTCTTTAACTTCATTCAAGTCATATTATACGTCATTAGAAAGGTTGTGTACTAATTTACATAAGTCCAATTTATTCTCACCAATTGCATCCACAGATACAAACAAGTTAACAATTCTAGAATACTGAAAAATTGTTCAATTTTTCAAATTTAAAATTCAAGTAATAGAAAAAACTATTGCAAGTAGAAAATTAACATTTCCAGAAAGTCTTATGCTGCTGAGCAATAAATTAGCCATTTTTTCCCCCTTCAAAATTTGGTGGAGGTCGGGTCATGAATTGTGTAGTCTGACATGGAATGGACCCCAAAATGAACTTTGAAGATTCTGGTAAACTGTTTAATTTGCAAATTACCAGCTTTCAGTAGTTGTTGTAAAGTGTATGCATGCACATATTTATAAATAGACAAGATAGACAAATTAGTTTCTTACAGCTCTTTTATCCAAAGGTCTGGGTCGTGGAGGAGCAGAGAAATCCTGGTGATGCATTGATCTGTCATAATACACAGATGCATCCATAGGAAAGGGTGGCTGAGGAAAATTACACTGAAAAAAAAAAAGAAGCTATGTTTTAAAATTAAAAGTTATCAAGCATTCAACACAAGTGATATATTTTATGTACAATTTACAAAACACAAGCAAGAAAACACTAAAAACTTCTTAATCAAAACTATTTTTGTATGCAATATGCATAAGTTTAAAATGCAATTTATGCTATAAAGGCTAATTTTTTCTAGAGAGAAAAATCTAAAGAGAAAAATATTTTTCTCTACAGATTTATATCCACCGAAGGTGGCCAGCAACATCTTTGGAAGCCACATTTCAGAAAGGAATATTTGAAAGAGTCATTTATTTATCTTTGATAGCAAAACAATAAGAATGTGTAATCTGTCCAAAAAGGTCAAACAAACTTTGGCAGCTAACTGCTCAATGGACAACATTCGCAAAACATCCACTAGCAAATTTAATTTTGAAAGATTTCCTTTACAAAACTGTTTGACAGAATCAGAACAATATTGTTTTTGAATATTTATATATTTTTTTCAATAACTTTCAAAGTTTAGTATTTTTGTATAACTTAGTAGGAAGAAATGAAATAATTACATTTGGACAATAATCAGTTTTAGTTCACCCATACATACATTTTGTTTGCATAAGATCTGCACTATGACCACCTCTGATATACACTTATGTCCAAAAATTAAGGGTAAGATGCAATTTGCAAATGTGGAAGTTGATCTTTCATGGCAAAAAATCATTGATGGTAGCAACAGATGTTGACAGAAATGCTCAAAATTCTATTACACTTTTTCTATGCTGTGCATAGTTATGGGCATATTTCAATATGGGTATATTTTCATGCCTTGAGTTATTTTTTGCTGTTAACTTCTTGTATGCTAAATATTATTAACAAGTAGGAAATTTTTCATATATATATATATATTATTTATATCATCAATATTAATGCAAATCAAAACTATCTAGGAACTACACTGTGAATGTATTTCACATTCAACAAGTTTAAACGCGTCACATACCAACGGTTGGTGAAGTTTTATGATGCAATGGCCATATTGGCCATGATGTGTTGATTTAAATCAAATAAATCCTTTTTTATTTAAAATAAATAATGATTTTTTCATATTCCGCAGCTGATAATATTAATGTCCTTATCAGGTTTCATTTGTATTGTTATTTGTCTTTTGTTAAAAAAAAACTAGTTAGTAATTAAATTTACTATTAGATAGTAATTTTTTGTATTAAATACATGACTAGAGAAACTCTCAACTCACTGGAGGTCCAAAAGGCATAACTGGCATAGCATTTCTCGGATGGAAATCTCTAGGGTAATCACCAAAATTCTGCTGAAATAAAAAACATATTTAGTTGTAATTGTAATACTTTGTTTAATATCAATACAAGAAAAGGTTTTTGTATTTTATACAGCACACATCTAAAGTAATTAAATACACATGAATTTATTAGTTTTCTGGTACAAATTTATGATTGCAGTAACCTAGATAGTAGTTAATTAAGTGTAATATACAAAGATTAAAACAGTATGGGTATTTTATGATCTTTACTTGTGTAAGTTATTGTTAGAAGAAATACTTTTAACAGCTAATAATATAATTGAACTCACTTTAGTGGTAGTCTACAAGATAAACTGATGACATTCTTCACAAACCTTTTTATGCACTTGTCATTAACAATTTTTAAGAATAAAAAATTATACAGGGTTCCCACTCTTTTTTTTTTCTAACTAAAAATAAGGACTTTCTAAGCACTTTCTAGGACAAAATAAGGACTTTCGAAGGACTCAAATAAAACATTGAAGAAACCGTATTATACAATGTAATACCTGACTTTCGACAAAAAGATGCTCTTACAAATTAGTTAATCTCACAAGAACACAGTAGTATGTAAAAAACTTAATATTCAAGTCTATTTTCTAAAAATTATACATAAATAATGCCAAACAATTTTTCAAAAAAGGCCGTCAGATTTTTACAAAATTTAGCAGTCAATATATGGACATTTAAGGTACATAAACAAATTATAGAATGGACATCACATAAAAAAAAAAAACTTAGGATGTTTTTCTTTATTTCTTTGCAGTGCATTTGCTTTCATATAAAGGGGAAAGAAAAAGTTAAGTTAAGAAAAAGTTAATGAGGACAGGGCTTAGTGTTGCTGGTCTCCTAACTGCTGTTGGGAATTATTGATTTTGTTTTCTTCTTTTCATACCGTTTTGTTTTGCTTTTTAATGGTCTTTGGGGGAATGTATGAACAATATTTTAGCATAATGCTGCTCATACGTAGGAAACAGCATTTTGTGTTGTCTGGGTCAGGCTCCTCCCTAATCCATCAACACATTCACTTTTGAAAATTTTCTAATTTTTTAAATTACATTGCTTATTTTGTTTTGTCTGCAGCTTCAGCCTGCTTATTGAATGGAAATTACTCACCCCAGTTATTATTTTAAAATACACTTTCATAAATTTATGATGAAAATAAGAAGTAAATTCATTTATTGGTACATCGGAGGTTTAAATGAAATAAAATTAGTGGCAAACTATTCATTAACTAAAAGGATGGAAAAGAATTGCAAGTTGCATACGTTAGAGTCAAATTTGACTGGATCGGAGACCGAACGAGTTTCGAAGAAAACATTTTCCCATGAACTAAACAAATCATAAGAGCTATGCAAAAACTTTGATAAATTTATGATATGGTCAAAAAAGTAAAATGCAATTTTATTGAATAGATATATAGAGCAATTTAATAAAACAAAATAAACTTGAAAATAATCATCTAGGCTGACGATGGAAACCGATCGCACACGGCATAACAAAAGCAAAGTGAAGTTTAAGCACAATCGGCCGTTAAGTATTTGTCAACCGGAAGAAAAAATTATACAGCATAGAAAAATTACTTTTGTTTTCAGTCAGCGGCCAAATACGATAACAGTCTGAAATTTTCAGTTTTTAAACTTTTCCCGATTTGTGAAATTCTTTGTTATCCCGGTCGTCTAGCACTCTGGTTTACGCTTTTGCAATCTTTTCTTCCTATGTTTCTTTCAATCGGTCGAGTTCGGGTTTTTTCTGCAACTGATAACCGATTGCTTCAACTTTTCAAAGAATCAGCCCCGAAAATCTTAAACAACTTTCTTTATTCAACTTTACTGGGATAGTTTTTACAAAGAATTAGGAGCATATAAAAGCTAGATTTAAAAAAAATTGCAACACATTGAGTTGCCACTCAACTAAGCAGTATTAATAAAAAAATTTTGTTTTTGATTTACTCAATTATAAAAACGTTACCCACGAGTGCAATGTTTTAAAACGTTATTATAATTAGGTGAATCGTTGTGAGAGCCTCTTGCATCGCAATGTCGAAAAGAGACCGATTTTCATGTCTTTGAAGTGTATTATGTGCTCATCAAGTAATTGGTGATTTTTATAATGCGTATCGAGGTTGCCATGCAAGCAGGCCAGTTCCCGAAACATCGCCAATGTTTGATGATCATCAATGAAACATCGCCAAAACAAACTACTCGTAAACAGTTTTATCGTCGATTGGCCGCTAAAAAGAGGTCAGAAATAACGTGAAAAAATATCATCATTTGAAAACTGAATTTTGTTTTCAAAGGAAAATAAGAACAATTGGCGAAAAATAAGTACTTCTAAGGGCTCTTAGAAATGAAAGGTCAAAATAAGCACTTTCTAAGACTCGTGGGAACCCTGTTATATAAAAGAATATACAAAATCTTACTTACTCCATTCATTACATTGCCACGATTTCGCATATTAAATCTATCTCCAGGAGATCTAAGAAAAGCGATGTTGAATTAGCATCAGTAAAATTCACATGCAAATTGAAGAAAATAAAGAATTACATTTTACATAAGTGTTTGAAAAACATCTTAAAATCGTCATTTACCTATCTCTACCTTGCATTGGCTTGTAATATCCACCTAAAAGTAGTAAAAATAAGATAAAATTTAGTAAACATTTCACTATCAAAAAATCATCTACTTCATATGAACTGTTATAAATCTTGCTTCCCCCTAGTTTACTTTTTTATACACTAAATATTATTTTTGTATATTGCTTTTATGCTTTATTCATGACTTTTCCTAATGGTTGTAGTGTAAAATAATGTTAAGTGTTTTTTCCAATGGTTATAGTGCTAATATACAGTAAAATGATAACAATTTTGAAGGAATGTAAATTAAAACACTTGAATTTTATATTTTCAACTACAAATAATTTTAATATCTGCTGGCGATTTCAAATCAACAATGAGATATTTAAAGCATTTTACATTTGATTCTGCTGATAAAGGGATAAAAGCAGCAAAAATTCAGATCTAACAAAACAAAAATTTTAATAATCAGAGAATAAAGTTGATGCAGCACACAATACAATTACCCTTTGTAAGTATATTTTTTATTGTGATTAAAACTATCTTAAAAACTTCCATCATTGAAATTATTTCCTTACATAACTTTTTGAATTTTGGATACAGCAACTGCAATTCCAAGAAAGGCTATGGGCATGTGATTATGCAGTTAGCTGATCTAATTGATTTTAAATGTTCCACTAACAAAAAAATAATGGTTACTTGTGTCTCTAACTATTATAAAAGGAAGTGTTTGTTTGTCTTCCTGTTTCTGGCTGCAATGAGATTTGGCAAACAGGGTCCAAATTTTTAGGTTGCTGCGAATTTTATAATTCAATCTAGAATATTTCAAAATAAATTTAATAGTTTTATTTTACAGTGGGTTCTTTAATGCATTTCTTTCGGAAAAAGAAACACCCAAATCTTGACTTTTTCTACCCACGTGACCTTGCTGTCAATCTTTGGAGACATGGCAATTTTTTTTCATCGCGTTTAAACTCAGAGTAGATTTTTTTCCCGTTTCCGCTTTGATTTTGTGCAGTGGAATGATTTTCCAGTCAGACGATAAATATTTTAACTGGAGTCACTTAATTTTTTTTCTATCTCCTACACCATTAAAGATAGAGTAAAAATTTCAATGGATTTGAAATCTGCAGAAAATTTCAGTTTAGATTGATACCAAAAAATATGATTTTTTTAAAATAAATAATTTTTAAATTAAATATATCTTCAACTGATTTGAAATCTGAGGAAAATTTTACACCAGATTACTACCTTACACCACGGGCAACGCCGGGCTAGCCACACAGTGGCTAGTTAAGTTATAAAATTCAAAATGGCATGGTTCCCACACCTTTATCCAAAAAAAATTCAAGGACTTTTAAAAACCAAAAAAATATTTTTCAAGGACCTAAAATTTTTTATAACGACCTAAAACAAGGCATAATCAAAAGTTGTCAACTAAAAAGAAAATTATAAAAAAAAAAAATCATTTTTTTATACAACTGATAGTTCAAAAAAGAAAGGTTATTGTCAATTTTGGGTACAATTGAGATTTTCTTTTTTCACAGAACCTGATTTTTTTTTTGCAGAGTGGGCTTCTTGTTTCAATGTTTTCAGGCTACTTGCACACATATCGATTTCTGTCGTGCGATAAAATATCGTACGATAAATTATTTTGGTGGCACGAAGAAGAGTATGAGAAGCGGCGATCTTAATGGAGACCAGAGGTGTCAACTTAGATGGATAGCCATACTGTGGAGATCTAGACCTAGCATTATAAGTATATCACATAGTGTCAAAGCGTGAAACACCGGTTTCATTCAGAATGAGGCTCATATGGCACACATGCTGTGTATGAAACTAGTCTGGACAATTTCCAATGCAAGACGAAATTACACAATTATGTACTTGTTAAAAAAATCAAGTACTTTCAAGGACTTTTCACCAAGTTCCGTAATTTTCAAGGACTTTCAAGGGCCCCTAGTTAGGGAAAAAAAATTCAAGGACTTTTAAGGACTTTTCAAGGACCGTGGGAACCCTGAATGGTAAGAACAGTTCAGAAAACTGAACAGTTTCAAAGAAACCCAGAACATTAATTTGAATTGGATAAACATAAAACTCAAAGCAATTTTTAAGGATGGAAACCTTCAAATTCTTGACGACTTCTTTTAGCTCTTGGATCTTCAAAGTTTTCTGGCCTTCTACGCCGCCTTCTGTACGTTAAAGAAAACAAAATTTAGACAAAAGAAAACTCTTAAACATTAAAAAGAATGTGAATTAATTCAGACCACACTTATGACAAATTAGATTTAAAAAAACTATAATCACCTAAAAGTTACGGATTGATATTTCCAAACGTTTAGTAAATAACATTACAACCAAAAGAAACAGTTAAAAATAATGGACAAAACAGGAATTTAGTTCTATATACAAAGAATAGAATGCAGTTTCACTCAGTAACATAACGATAAAAGGCTCTGTATTTGGAAACTTTCCACACATTATAAAGTTGATACATAAAAATAAAGAAATATTCCCTTAATTTCAATTTCCAACAAACTATAATTTTACTTGAAATTAGCAACTACTCAAGGGTCTATTCTAGACATCAAATAGCAAAAAACAAGAAATTTTCCAAAAACGATTTTAAACCCTTTTTACCTTATGACATACATAAACAAACTAAAATTTTGAGACACAGCAAAAAGTGCATTATACTTTTTGCCGATGTAACGTAAAAGATCGATTTTATTTCACAAACAATCCTCGTCATCTGACCGTGGTTCAACATTACGTCGTGTTCTCTGATCTCTTTCTTAGGGGATTGATTCCAGATCGTCGTCAATAGCCCGTTGTGTTGCTCTAGTACGAAGCTAATTTTAAAAAATGACCAAATGACTTCATAGACAAAAATAATAGTAATAACCTACCTTTTTGCTCCCAAGGGTTGTTTAAAAAATGCTACTCAAAATTATTTGCCAACACACTTCCCAAATTAAACCACTGTGTCACAACACACCAGTTGAAAATCTCTGGCCTACAGCAAAATGCATTTAAGTTCATTGCTATTGATTCAATTAATTTCTCAACTTCAGAGAGAAGGGAAGATATTAACTGAATCAGGTGGTTTTAGAAAACCAAGGGAAGATTCAACTTACCTCACTTAAAATTAGTTTAATTCAGTTGAAGCAGAAATCAATTAAGAGCAGGTAAGTACAGGAAAATACTTTTCCATTAAAAGAATTTTGTAAATAGTAATTAAATTGTAGTTTTCTATTACACTAATTATGACAGAGCTCTGTAAGTGGATGTAATATTAAATTAAAGAGATGATTATTTCAACTCTCAAACTATGTTTTCTTCATATGAATAGCTCCATTCAGGATTCTTAATTTGCAAAATTTCAGAGTATGACTAGTTTTTCTGATTGATTTTTACTATTAAAATTTAATGCTTGCCAATTTTAGTCATTTTCTTTGCAAAAAAAAAATAATAATAAAAAAATAAAAATTATAGCTCTTAAGAGGAAAGCTGAAATTATGAAAAATGATCTTATAAAAAAGCATGTATTTAAACTTAACAAAACATAACACGTTGCTATTTAAAATTATTAAGTATTATTATTCAGGGTTCCCACTCTTTTTTTCCAACTAAAAATAAGGACTTTCTAAGCACTTTCTAGGACAAAATAAGGACTTATATAAAACATTGAAGAAACCGTATTTTACAATGTAATACCTGACTTTCAACCAAATGGGGATGCTTTATTAGTTAATCTTATAAGAACAGTACTATGTAAAAAATTTAATATTCAAGTCTATTTTCTAAAAATTATACACAAATAATGCCACACAAAAATGAGATTTTTAAAAATAAAACGTCCGATTTTTACAAAATTCAGCAGTTAATACATGGGCATTTACGTGGACACATATTAGTGATATGTGTAAGTACATACACACATTAGAGAAAGGAGATCGCAAGAAAAAAAACTTTGGATGGTTTTCATTTATCTCTTTGCAGTGCATTTGCTTTTATGAAAAGGGAAAGAAAGAGTTAAGTTTGATGAGGACCGGACTTGGTGTTGTCGGTCTCCCAGCTGCTGTTGCGAGTTTTATTTCATTTTCTTATTCTTTTCATATTGTTTTGTTTTTACTTTACAATGGTCTTTAGGGAAGTGTATGAGCAATTTTTTGAATATTGCTGCTCATGGGTAGAAAACACCATTTTGTGTTGTCTGGGTCAACTCCTCCCTGATCAGCCAACTCTTTCATTATCAAAAGTTTCCTAATTTTTTTGAAATTATAGTGCTTACCTTGCTATATCTGCAGCTTCAGCCTGCTTATGAAATGGAAATTATGCACCCCATTAATTATTTTATAATACACTTTCATAAATTCATAATGAAAATAAGAAGTAAATTCATTTATTGGTACCATCAAAGGTTTCAATAAAATAAAATTAGTGGCAAACTATTCATTTACTAAAAGGATGTAAAAGGATTGCAAGTTGCATACGTCAGAATCAAATTTGACTGGATCGGAGACTGAACGAGTTTCGAAGAAAATATTTTCACATGAACCAAAACGGATCATAAGAGTTATGTAAAAACTATGATAAATTTATAAAAAGGTTAAAAAAATAAAATGCAATTTTATTGAATTGATATTCAACTAGTTGCCACAGTTCCAGCCTAAGCCATTCGGTGTATTGCCACATTATTTTGAACCACAGTCAAATGATGAGAGATCTGAGCTGACGCCTCACTCTCCAAACTTACACACCAACACAACGTGAGTACTTTCGGCCACAACAGATTGAAGGTGCACCAGCCGCCTCTTCTCCATACGCTTATAAACATAATTTTAATGAAACAAAATTAATTTGAAAATAGTCATCAAAGCTGACGATGGAAACAGATTGTGCATGGCATAACAAAAGCAAAGTAAAATTCAAGCACAGTCAGCCATTGAGTACTTGTCGCCTGGATACAAAGAGAGAAAACTTATAAAGCATAGAAAAATTACTTTCGTGTTCGGTCAGCGGCCAAATACAATAAGAGTACAAAATTTCCAGTTTTTTAACGACTTTTCCCGATTCATGAAATTTCTCGACTGTTCTCCAGCTCTCTGGTTTACGTTTTTTCGGTCTTTTCCTCCAATATTTTTTTCAATCGAGTGGGTTGGGTTTTTTTTGTAACTGATAACTTCAAATTTTCAAAGCAGAATCACCCCTGAAAATCTTAAAAATTTTTCTTAAAATATATTTGCTGGGATAGTTTTTACAAAATATTAGAAGCATAAAAAAAGCTAGATTAAAAAAAATTGCAACACATCGGGTTGCCACTCAGATAGCAGTATTAATTAAAATAAATTATATTTATATTGTTTTTGATTCACCTACAAACTTAAAAATACACTTCTCCATAATTATAATGAATTTTTAAAACATCGCACTAGCGGGTAACTGAATAAAACAAAATTAATTAACATTTGATGATTGTATTCTAGTTTCCTCTATCAGGGCAACTATTTTGTGCCTTGCGAGAGCCACTCACAAATCGAAAACAGACCTATTTTCATGGGTTTTCAAGTTTTTAAATGTGCTCATCAAGATACGTACTCATCAATAGTCGTTCGACGATTTGTATATAGCGTATTTAGGATTGCCATTCAAGCAAGCCAGTTCCTGAATCATCACCAAAACCATACTTGTAAGCAGTTTTATCGCCGATCAACCGCTAAAAAGAGGTCGAAAATATTGTAAAAAAATATAGTCATTTGAAAACTGAAATTCTTTTTCAAAGGAAAATAAGCACTTTCTAAGGACTATTGATGAAAAATAAGCACTTCTAAGGGCTCTTAGAAATGGAAGGTCAAAATAAGCACTTTCTAAGCATCTGTGGGAACCCTGTCATTGTAATTGATGCTGAATATTAAAAATTAACTTTAAAATAAGTTTTATTTAGTATTGATTTCTTAGTACAGGCCTCGAAATAGATTTTTTAATACAGGTACACCAAATGCACCTAAGTTTTTTAATTAAGTGCACTGATTATATTTTATAGGTACACATTAAAAAAAAACGTAATACAAGAGTATTAATGTAATGTAAACTAGTTTATTAGTTGGGTATGTTTGTATAGGTTCAAAGTAGATAGTAAATAAAAATATTTAAAATCGAAAATCTCCCTTCTCCGGCATACGGCTGTCGCGACAGTGACTTCAACAGAGCTATCTGGAAAAAATTTCGATCATCGGAAAATTCTGGTGGCAGGGACACAAGTAAACTTTCCTCCTGTATAAACCCTTTACGACCCAGCGATTTTGTTTTCGCATTGTGTGTAGTTAGGAATTTTAATTACGTTTCTTTAGAGAGATTGATACTAATAGTTTGTTCAAACATCAAAATAACATAAAACACGTTCCCACTGCGTGCACCTATCGGGAAAAAATTAGGTGCAAAATTTTATTTTCATGTGCACAGTGCACCCGGGTATTTCGAGCCCTGTCTTAGTAGTAAACAAAAATATACCATAATAGAAGTTTATTTTGTAAGAATAAATTTAGGCGAAACTAATTCTTCTTTAAATTTTCCACCTAATCTAGATGACTGGGGATCAAATGAAACTTGGTATTCAAGGATAAATTTTGAGACTCAAAATTTATTGTTATCATAGGTAATGAAGTTTATGAGTAATTTGATCAGAAAACATTATTCTCTCTTGAAGGGTATTTTTCATTTGTCCTACTCTGAATGATGCGTCTAACTCAAGGGAGGAGCTTACCTCCACATGTAAACATTTTGATTTTAAACCAAAAAGGTTAAAAGAGAATCTTTTATTTTTTACTTTTACTTTATTAAATTTGTGGTTTGTGAACAGCCAAAAAGAGCTCTATCTGCTTTAGAATTCAGTTGAAAGGTCAATTGTTTCAAGTATTCCAAATAAAATTATAAAAGATATGGGTGTTTTCAAAATTTAAATGAGAAGCAATTAAATTCGAATTCTTTCACATTTATTTTGAAAGATGCCATTCATTTATAGTTTGTTCCTTTTTATTTCCATCCTGGTTTGCACAGCTCTCATCAAATTGCTCACCTTGATATATCAAGATTGTCCTCCAAGAAAGGCAATGCATTTCAATAAGCAAAACATCTTATTTCAATATAGTAACAGATAATTAACTTAAGTGAAGCATGAAATAGAAAAGCTACAAGGACAATATGGCATCTGTTTTACCAACTTAGCTAGCTACTTTACTTATTAAGAAAAATACTAATTAATTTATTACGTTAGAGTATAGATCAAAATATACAGTTAGACTCAGAACAATATTACTTATGCAATAGGAAAAACAGCAAATCAAAGTAATGTATATAAATTCATTAATAAAACAAAAATGATGTGATTATAAAATGTCCAATAGTGTGGTCTGACAACATTTTTACATAATTTAGAACAGCCAACATTTTTTGAATAAATCAAAAATAAGAATGTTCAAAATTACTGGAAAAATTGATTACAACCAATTTATCACTAACAGATATTTCTTCACACAATGATATGCAATTCATCAATTTTAACTAAGACATAGTTTGATAATATATACAAATACATGTAAAGATTAAACTGAAGAATTTTCTGAGGAACAAAGCTGTTCACATACATGATTTTAGATTACATTACAACTGCAATCAGGTTTCTTTAGAACATCTAATCATTTGGGGAATTTGAAGCTTTTTGGAACATTTGACTAGTCAGATCACATCTCTACTTTGACTGATGCTATTAATTGAAATTGCCTGCTTGGACTGAGTGAGATCGAAAAATTGAAACAATAATTTAACTATCAACTAAGATGGATTATCAATCTTAGTTGATAATTGAAAACAATAAAATGTTAAAAAAAAAAGTGATGATTGAACTTGGAGGGTGTCCAACAAATCTGATGGAATAGTGGAGTGTTAGTTAAAGTATGGCATATGGTAAAATGGTTATTGGCAATTCTGATATGAAGGGATTTGATAGATTAAATTGAGATCAATTAACTACCTTCTGCCAAAATGGGGAAGTTCAAATACATCCATTTCAACTGTCCTCGAACCCAGCAAAATGTCATAGTGAAACTATGTTGGATGAGATTTTTATGAATAGTAAAAAAGCATGTGCCAAAAGACGTCTTAAAAATTCCAATGACAAGGATTCTAAAATACTCCTTTTAGAGTTTGTAAAAAATAAAATTACTATCTGTAGGACAAAATATTATTCAGAACTTTAGTTTAGGATAAAAATTCAGTAGCATAAACAAAAATTAAAGGCAACAATGGAAAGCTAAATAGGGGTTGGTATTTGATCTCGTGTTGTGAGGAAATGTTGTATTAACACAAGGAAGGAAGGATGGGATCAATGTGGACATACATCCAGACATTGTCCACTTAATACTTTATTTTGCTCACATATATATTGTGTATTTAATAATATCGGTCAAGTAGGATCTTAGAGTCGGATAAAAAGGAACAGATACATAGAAATAAGGAAGGTCATTTATGGTATTTTAAAATACCGTGAAATTCATTTCGGTTTGGGGCTATTGTCAATCTTGCAATGACATTCAAAGTAGTCGAATCTTGTTTCAACCCTATTTAGTTTAAGTTTAAAAACCTTTTGTTCTCTGCATGTGATCATTACATTTTAGCTACAGATGATTACTATAACTAGATCTCGGCATTTTTTGCGAACAAAAAAAAAACACAAATCTATGATCATGGGTACACCAGAGACAGTTTGAGATTAAAAAAAGAACGGCAATTGCTTTAGAATATGAAAAGATACACATACATACTGACAAATAAAGAAAATTAGTGTCTGGCTTATACAAATATTTTTATAATACTTTAGATACTAGGGGAATCTTGCCCCCCTGCTTGCCTACGCCAGGAGATTTCAACGCAATCCCATATGGTTTGCTTCGCAAACCAACACTCCTTTTGCAAGCGTCTTGGTAAGGGTCAGGTGTGAATGCTTTGGAAAAAAACCTTCTTATTTTGTTCCCTGTACGATTTTGAACACAAACCATAGTAATTTCTTAATTTTCAGATGCATACTTTCTCAGGAAACAGTCTGAGAATCGAACGAAAATAATCAAGTTTTCAATCCTGCGACGGCAAAACTATCTTAATAATTCGTACATTCCCGATTGCACTTTTCGGGTCATGACGTCACAGCGAGTTTCACCAAAACCGTTTTCATGTTTCATCTTTGCGATGAACAATTTGTACACTTATCGCAAAATTATACTTTTCATCACATCGAAAAAATTTATTTATAAACCAATTTTACAAATTATACCATAAGAGTCCATTCTAAACTTTCACACAGTTTTTTCGAATTTTAAAACTCGTAGTAATAAGCTGTAAAAACAAAAAAAGTAACAAAAATTTCAAATTTTTTACTGAATAAAAAAAATATTACCAGGAACCAAATTGAAATTTCTAAAAAAAAACTCGATGAGGTGCAAAAAATAATTCTTGTTTAGAAGTACTCTTGATGTGTTTTGCTCACTCGTGTTAGAAATTTCACTTTTTCTATTTTGACACTTAATGTACCCTAAACTAATAGCTGCATCGGAAAAAATCTTCTCCATCTTGTTCCCTGTACAATTTTGAATAAACCATATTAATTTCGTAATATTCTTATCCACACTCTCGGAAAACCGACTCAAGCGAAAAAAAAGCGAGTTTTCAATCCTGCGGCTGTAACTTTTTTTAAATATAGAGATTCAGCCAAACTTAAAGTTATGAGGCAGCAAATACTTAGGGAGAAATTTCATTCTCCAGGACTTTGTAGTCAATAAATAGCATAGAAATAATAATGCAATTAATACAAAGGTTTTCACACAAGCAGCGTAAAATAAAATGTGTGATGTGAAGATCTCGTCAAAAGTAACAAAAATTGATGGTTTGCAAAAAGTCAGAAAATGCACAGAGAAAAGTGAAGACGTACTTTTTGATTCAACTAAAAAAACTCAAATTAAATAAAAATCAGGTTAATCGCTACTATTATAAAAGGAAGGAAGTCTGTGCGTACGGTCTCCAGATGAATCTGACTTGCAAGTAATAAAATTTGGCACACAGGTAGTTCCAAAGGTGGCTGAATAGACCTTCCAGCCTGAATTTTAAAATTTAATCGTAGAACATTTTAAAATTAAATTATCGGCTTTTCCCCCTAGCAGTTCTTTAGTTGCATAGCGGTTACCTCCCATCTTTTCTTTATTTCTTTGGATGCATGCCAGGTTTCTTTTACATCAGATCGACACTACATCAGGTTGTACAAATTTTGTGCAATGCTCTGCTGGCTTCCTAGTGCAATATAAATTTGGAATTTATCACATGTTACCCAAAATAATCTGCCTAATTTGATCCAGTGCTTCATAAAAGTGTGGGGCCACATCGGCCTATTCCCATCTTTCTAGTGTTAAAGAAAATTTCAGAGGTTGTCAGGGTGAAACAGAAAACAGAGGTTTCTTGTCCACTTTAATAGAATTAAGAGGCGAGTAGGGTATTCCTCATACGCAACTTGATTACAGGACTGTCATTTTCTGAAGAGGTGATTATAACTGGTCAGGTATTAATTTTGTAGCAAATGAGTTGGATGGGCACAAATGTGACAATAGTCTTAGCAACAAGAGACGAAAAAGTCAAAGGTGGTTCATGGCTCACAACTTTGATAGTGGCTAAACAACTATGCAAAAGGGGAACACATCTATTTCTAGAAATGTGAAGTACTTGTACAAAAGTGTGTGTAGTACTTGAGACAGGGTGGATGCTTGTACCTGTGCTTCTCATGAAACTTTAGTGTTGTTTCATGTTGGTTTGGGATTTTATAGCACAAGGCCCATATTTGGCCAGGCTGTGCCAAACACAAGATATAATGTCAAGTAATTGTAAAAAGGAAGGATGGAAAGTAGGAAGTAGAGAAAGACTGCTTATGCAACCCGAGTAGACCCAGGTCGCAAACCTTATGGGAAAAGAATAGATTACTAGAGTATCTTGGATTCGCGAAGCCAGTACACAACCTAAAGATGTGCTCCTGAGGGAATTATTGCATGTAATTCTTGAACTGTGCATGTCCTCATATGTTGTATATTAATGATTTTGCACCCGTTAATCTGACCAACATGCATCATAACACTGAACTAAAATAATCCAACTTTTGGCAAAACAGAATAATATGGCAATTAAGATTGATCTTGGATTTGACAATTAGTGACAAATACAATATGTTACTCTTGGATTTATGCCAAATGTGCCATGGGGATGATGTAATGAGTTTGGTAAATAGGGAGCAAATGTAGAATCGATTTTGCTTTCACTGTGCAGTCAAGCAAGTTTTCAAGTGCTTTTTTCTACTTTCAATATTGTGCACTATTTTGTATTTGTGTTCCATACTAAGAGAAACCAGATGTACATTTTTTGTAGATGATATGTATGGCAAAGAGTTAACATAGTTGTAAAATGAAAATCAAACTTTTGATGTAAATGGAGCAGCTTGAAAAGTGAATATGTTGCATGGTTCTAACAAACAATTCAATACCAACTCAGTTTCATCTACAGTATCGCATTATAACTCATTGGCTGATTATCAGAAAATTTCAGTTTAGTTACTGTTTGTTACCAAAGAACATCGTTACAATTAAACACGATATTTAGAGCAAAATATCACAATAACTTGTTTTGCAAGATGTTTACCGTAACTGGGTTAAGGTGACCAAATGACAATATTTTAATGACCTTCAGCTGAAAAAGTTGCAAATCCCAGAATCAACATATAAAATGGATACAAAATTCAGATGTCCTAATACCATTCATTAAACGAAGAAACAGCACTCAAAGAAAGTAACTTTCTTTGCCAGAATTGCTCTCCTCAAGATCAATAAAATCTACACAACTATCAAAAGACAAATAAATTGATTTGTGTAAAATCAGATTATCGAGTTCCAAATACCTAACTTTGGAAACTAGTCAAACAAATTTATAGAACTTTAAATCGGATTAACAAAACAATTAAACATCCAGATGATTCTCTGCAATGACAGAGACAGTTGACATCCTGGAAATTTACTTTCAAAAAGTAAGTATGTTTACCTTCACTGAAGCAGATAAATTAACTGCTAGAATAGATAAAAATTCTGAGATGGCACTCCAAAGAACAATATTCGATGTCATAAGTCAGCGACTTATCTTTTTTACAAAAGAATAGCTTTGGTGCCTTAGACGAATACAAAATTTTAAATTTGTTTTATTCTCATTACAATGTAACATTTCTTTTGGAGACAAAAAAAAAATCGAATTCACGTGAGGGGGCAACGTTCTAGGATTTTATCAAAATTGGAAAGAAATATCAGAAAGCAGGGATTGAGTAAACAAATAAAAAATGTGCACTAGAGTTGATGGCTAGAACTGACTTCAGTGTTTAGATGGGAAATACATCTAAAAACTGCTAAAACTTTAACATAAAAATTCTTAGAAGTATTCATTGGAAATAAGTATTTTTTTCATTTACTGAATTCTGTTTCATGAGTCAATGTTAACTACAAACAGAAGTTTACTTCATTTTGATTGCTTTAAAATTAATTTGTTGCGATTTCTTTTAAATAACATCCTATTTGGGAATTACTACTGTCATGTTGGCAGTCAAAGCACACTATTCAGTGCTAAAAAAAAACACATTTCTCAATAAAATAGTTTAAAATAGAAGTGATATTTCTGTAGTGTGTTAAAAGAATTGTTCCAGAAAAACCTCCCACTTTGAAAAAAAAAGCTAAGTGGTGGAAGAACATTGAAATTTTATTAAAGATTGAATTCTGTTGTGAAATTTTTATGGCTGAATTGAAATACAGTCATGAAATCAACAATACAAAAAGTATAATTATGCCTATTTTTAAATATATAGTTCATTTAAATTATTTAATCTTGACCAAAACACTGTGTTTATAAAAATGGTTATTAGCACGTTACAAAAAATATTCCTGAAAATAACTGATTCCTAAATCATTAAATAAGATGTGGGTAGCAAAACAAAGACAAGAATAGCAAGTCTAATTGGAGGTTGACATCTCTGTATCTGCAGACTGTACCTTTTGTATGTCAAGACTAACTGCACATTTGCTTACCACAATGTCGGTTAAGGTTCAATCAACTTTATAATGAATATTAGCTTTAAATATATAATCATAACAAAATTATCTGATCATACTGAAAATTGCAGCTTATTTCTGATGCAGTCAAAGGTTGGGATCGTTGCATGTCACATACAGCAGAGCAGCTCACTTTTGTTCAGTCAAATTGAACGCTAGTCATTCCAAAATACAGCGTCACGCTCTGAAGAGAGGATGTAACAAACACCAAAACAATTTCTAAATAGACTAAGCTACAGCATCAAATTTTACATCTTTTGTACCATAAACAAGTATGCTCTTAGATCTCTCTCATAAAACTCCACATATCCATGAGGAGTTTTATGAGTTACCTTTCAATACAGGTATTTCTTTGTACACCCAACAAACTAATATCAATGATAGTTTGAAAGCAGATAAGGATTCTGAAAACTAAAATGATAAATCTGTCATTTTAAAGTCAGTGGGAATTTTGCTTCATTTTTATTAACAGAAATAAGTATTTTTGTATCAAATTAGGGGACCATACTTAAATTTAAAATAACAAATCACAGTTCATATTCTTATTTTGATGTAGAATTTAATTATTCAAGAATTTCAATATAAAGTTCCAGACTACTCAATTTAGCATTCTGAATTTAAATGAATTTTGAAATTAATTTTTATTTAAAACCTAAAATAGGAAACTAACTTAGGAAAGTACGTTTTAAAAAAATTAACTATTCATTAAAAATAAAGTTTTTTAACTTCAAGACGGAATAATTCAAATGTTTCAGAAAGTAAAAACATTCAATAAAACTAATTCTAATTAGCTGTAAACGCTACTTAAAAAATTAATCAGAAAAAATGTTGGCTGTAAACAAGTGAAATTGCACACAATAAGAAAAAAGACAACATACCAGTGCGGAAAAAATACCGCACATTAGACACATTTCATCAATAGTCCACAGCTCAGACGGAGAAGTAGACGGAAGTAAACACGGTAATTCGAACATCAATAAACATATTGTTCATTTGGCACAACAGATCCTTTAACATGTAAGGACTGCTTATGTAAGAAAGAGGATCGAAACAGATGAAGAGTTCTTTTAAAGAAAAAGCTATAGATTTTTCTTCCAGAAAGTTCATAGCACAGCATGTATTCAAACTTACCAAGTCCGGTAGAAATTTTGTTATGCACTCGTTGATAGGAAAAGAAATCGTAACACATGCGCGCTTAGTTCATTAGTCCATTTTGTTAGAATTGTGTAGATCATATCAGAGTCCCAAAGAACCCAACTTACACGCCCAAAGAAAGTTCACCCTTTAAAAGTTCTTAAAAACACTAAATGAGCACAGCTGCGATTTCCATCGACAATCGAATTACACATTTTGTATTTTTCCTTCATGGAATAAGAATTTTTAAACTCAAATTTTTCGGTGATAGAAGCATGCAAAATAATTTGTAATTAAGCAGTGCAAAAAGGACCAGATGAAAGGCTATACATAGCCACGACTTTTATGCTGATTTTCTAAACACATTATCTTTCGAAGTGGAAAGTTAGCTTTATATCTTGCTCCTCAAATATCAGATCTTCTCATTAAATGCACATTTGGAGACATTCAGCCACCTGTAGCAGCTGTGCAACTCCAGAATAAATCACATTTCTTAGGTTTTAATCCATTATGCGACAGTTTTTGCCAGGTTGGCAATGTAGGTAGAGCTAACCTCAAATCTGGCGGACTTCTACGGGAAGCGTTGTGAGTTGGACGACGACGGTCGTGACGAGTGCGGTCCTCTCTTGTTGTTCGTGCAGTTCTTGGCCTGCTTCTCTTCATGCTACGCAAAATGGAGATTAAATCAATGTTTTCATCCACGGGAAATAAACGACACAATTCTTCACCAACCTTTGGCTCAATTTCCTATAAAAAAAGAAAGGGTAGCATTTAAAAACAATTTTTTTTTTAAATTTTCAATGACTAACTTTATTTTAAAATTTGTAAATAATAGTAGATATAATTTTTAATAGTTTGTGAAAATATCTGTTTATGATAAAGATATAAGAAAATTTTGGAATTAACTACACTTATTTTACAAATGCAGCAGATATAAATGTATTATTATGTTGCATTACTTCTTATGATAATTTTAATTTTTTAAACTAACATATTTAAGTAATAGTAAGTAAGTGTAAGTAAGTATTAACAAATTTTTTAAACTAACATTTTTAGACTAACATATTTGAACTCTGAAGGATTTCTTTATTATCCAAACAAAGACAATAGAAACAAGTCAAGTACCTGTCCATCTCTACCGATCTTCACTTGTTTTCCTTCATTCCATGGATTGTATAAATGTTGGGTTTTAGTAAATGAGAGTTCTCTCCTAGAAGAAAAAAAATCATTGAAAAAAATTTTATATTTTTCTGATGATTACTACATCAATACATTTCATAAGAAGAATGACAGTTAAATGAAGAGAAGATAGTTCACAAAATAACCACTCCTCAGGCCTTATTAATGATACTTATAGTTCAATTTAAACACATCACACATTATCTTTGCATCTCAACCCTTTCCAATTATCATAAAACACAACATTTTTCTTTTGGTTTGTTTTATAAACCAAATAAATTCATTTGCAGAATTAACGAGGTGTCCACAAAAAGAAATTAGCTTAGTTCATATTGATGTAAAAAAATCCAGTTTTCAACTTTCCTGGAAAATTTTTTAGGAATAAATATTGCTTTATATGAAACTATTCTTCAAAAATTAAACAATTAGAAAGATGAAGTAGTAATAACATTTAGAAATAATAATTTAAAAAATGAAACCAACATCTAAATTTAAAGCAAATATTTAATTCTGATAAAAAATATTTGCTTATCACAAAATATAAATAACATTAGATATTACATTTTTATACAAATGTACAAAAATTTAATAACAGGAGACTTGATCAAAAATACACACAGAAATCAAATAAGGGAATAAGAAATAATTTTTAATTCCATAAGTGTTTGAATTAGGAAGTTAATTCAATAAGGAAGAAACTTATAAGCTGATAGGCATTACCTGCAAACATAATCCAAGCGGAATACACCTCCTAAAGCTCTAGCACTTAATCCTGGAGGCAACACCCACTGTATGGGTGGAACATCATGTCTCGATTCAGAACCCATACGTGCAAAGCCTAAAATTGTATTAGTAAATAAATCAAAAATGGAAATGCTAGAGGAATAAAGTGTCAAGGGAAAGAAATTTAAACATACCTTGAAACTTGCCACTTTCTTTAACAGAAAATATCAGAATAACGTTTCGGCAATTCTGGAAAAAATTAACTTTTTGATTTATCTATAACTAAGCACCTTATTGTAGATTTCAGTTAATTGTATCTTTCATAGCTGTTTGAACTGTTTGGAAACATTACAATTTTCACATAGCCTAATAAAATGTGTCATATGAAGAATACAAATTCTTAATTCCGATTATTTTGCATTTTTACTATATTTTAAGTTTAATTTTTAAGGAAAGGAATGGCCAAATACAGAACACTGACCTCAGACACTCACTTCTAAACTTTTTGGTGATTTCTCTGAACTGGTCTAACTATGCCATTCCAAATGTTCAGCATTTAAACGCCAAGTTTGGGTTAAGGTCTAATAATTCTTTCCTACGTTGAAATTTCTTTGCACACATTGAAATATCTTACTCAAGTTAAATCAACTCACACAACTCCCTATACTCCAACTAACTTATGCTTTGAGAATGTACAAATCATTTCTTTCCACAAATACTCATTATCAAACAGTAGTTTTCTGCCATATCAAGCACAGAGCTAACAAAATGTTAACATTTAATCTTCAAATGGCATTTTCTTAAACATACTGCACAATTTTTTTTATTTTTATAATACACACATTAGCTTAACAAATCTGGCAATCATCAACATGTTGCCCACTAAAGGAAAATCCTCAATACATTTTCAATCCGTCAAAAGCTTTTGTTTAAGGAAAAAAGGGCCAAAAAGCAACTTAGTAAGATTTCAAAATTAAAATGCAAAACATTAGAGAAAAGCCAGCCAATCAAACTTCACAAAAGCAATCTATCATTCCAAAGACAACTGCTGATTTTAGCTTCGACATGCACTTGACACTTTTTCGACAATACTTTTTTTTAATCAAAAGGGCATCAATTCTTTATTGCCTTGTTCTTTTAGTGCAAAATGATTTGTTCATTTCTTTTAAAAACAAAAAGAACTTGTTAGTTTAAGTACATTAGCAAAAGTTATTCCTAGTCAAACGGCCTGAAAATATGGAACTTGTTGGCATGGTTTTGTTGCAAATTTACTTTTTCCATGGTACAGAACATTTCGAAACACTAATGGGTAACCAGTAGTGGGTTCTCAAAACGAACATTGTTCTCTTTTGAAAACAAAATTTAAATTTCATTCGAAAATCTTGCAAACAGTTCTACAATTTTACTGTACACAGTACAATTCAACTGAAATCTGTACAGTGTAAGCCAAAATGAACAAGTTGGTAGAATAAAAACTAACTGAAAAACTACTGAATTGAAGCATAACAATGAGTACCCAGTAATATAATTTAAACAAGGAACTTGAAGACAACTATTGATAATTGAGAAAAAGTATTTTTTACAAACCCTATATGCCTGATTTAATTTACTTTCATTCTGAGGAGGTGTAGACCAAACACCCTGCAAGATTAAAATTCATTAATTTACTGAACCAAACATTAAAGCATTCAAAAAAATACAAATCCAAGTAGAGAATAATCATACAGAAAAAGTACACTTAAAAATTAGAACACTTTTGAAAGAAAATTAAAGTGATTACTTTTGCTTTAGATAGAGCAACATTCTCATGGTTGTTGCTTTTCACAAGAAAGAAGCGTGCATCCTTGAAGAAATACCTAATAAGATGAGTGTAATCTGAAAAAAATAAACATTTTAATTCCTATGATGCTTAATTTGCAAAGCATCTAAGATGTTTAAAATATTTTATTCCAACAAAAATATATATAACTTTTAGTAAAGAAAAAAAAAATCAAATATTCTCACTTGCTTTATGTGCTAGGATGACAAGATTACTGAACTAACTCGATTGTTTCAAATAATCTTAGGAAAATGGTTATAGCATATATATAAATAAATATTAACTTATACCAAATATTTAGCTTTAACCATAAGAGCTATGTAATAGAATTAAATAGCAATTTAATTTTTTTAGCAATACAAAAAAAAAAAAAAAACATTTATTCTGCATTTCTGTTGTAATGTTTAACATTTCCAATGCATATTTAAATAGCGTTAAGATTGCTTACTCAGGATAGGGTCCCCACTCTTTAAGGAAACAAGGAATTGTGATTATATAAAAACTTTTTTCGACATTTTACATAGATAACAAAAGATTAGTACATATATGTACATGAGAACTTTCAAATAAGCACTATGTTTGGGTATTTTATCCAATTTTTTTCCCCCAGCTAACCCATAAATAATATGACATTGAGCACTTCATCTAAGATGAACATCATTGATCGTGAATTTTGAATTCAAGTAAAATAAAAGATTCTTCTGTTCTCGTAAAAATTAAGAGTTAAAAAATATTTAACAATATTTCAAAAAAATGCAGCAAATCTAAAGATTTGTGGGAACTTTGTCCAAGAAATTAAATAACAATAATTCAACAAAAAAAATGAGAAATAATTAAAAAATAATTATTACTTAGTATCTAAACACCAATTCTGAATGTGGACATTTTATTTTTCTGAAACATTGATTCTTTCAAACTTAATTTTTTGAAAACAGAACTGATTAGATTTCCAATTAAGTTGATTAAATATTTATGAATTACAAGAAATATTTTAAGACTTGCCTCTTTTGTTAACTGAAGAAGGCATCCTTTGCTTTTTTTCTGGACCTGAAATAACGAAAAATATGAAAATTATACATTTAAAAATTTAATATACTGTATAAACAATATACTGTAAATATTAATAAACTGCAATACATTTAGGAATTTTTAAAGTTATGAATAAATGTAAAATACTTCATTTTTCACTGATAAAGTACCTTTCTGTTTTTTAAAAATCATACAAATTTTTATTCAATTGCAACACATGTTAAATTTAGATACAATAAAAAAACATCTTTGCAGCATAAATTTACAAAAAGAAAAGCATCTATAATTAACAAAATTGAGAGAATTAAGGGGAAGAAATAAATAACTTACGTTCTTTACTTTCTTTTCGATCATACACAACAGGGGAATGAGGTCGTTTCCTTTGCCGTCTATCATGCCTTTCTTCTTCTGAAATAGGTTATTGGGTTAAAACTTATGGAACACTTCATTAAATTAATACTCACAAAATTGTTATATAACACATGTATAATAAGATTTGATGAACAGGATCAAATTGAGGGAAATTATGTTAATTTGGTTCAAAAATTACTTCAGAACAAATGTTGAAAGCATTAAAACACTGTTACTTTTATGTAATTTGTTGTACTCAGACATCACTCACAAAAGCTCCAAGGTGAGAAAAAATCACAATATAAAATAATTTGTTACCTCTAAGTTTAAAACTATTGGTCTGAAGACAAGCAAGCCACAGAGCAGTCATTAGATTGCAGTGATTCATGTTAAATATTAATAGATATAAGTGATTAGAAATTATTAACATTAATTTTGTGTCTTGCTGCGTCTACTCTTATTTGAATGCCTTTTATGATGAAAGTCCATGATGCTCGAAATTTTAGGATTATGAATTCATAAATAATAGGGGTAATTGTGTAAACTCTAATTTTACATTTTATAATTTCAATGTCCTTTTAAATATCCAACTTGTTTTAAAGTGTTTAAGGTGAAAACTGGGTTGAAAACATTCCTTCAACAAATGCAGGAAACAGCCAAGGTGATGTGGTTAGATAATGAATGCTTAGTCATCTACATAAATACTAAAATCTAAATTATAGTTCCCCTTCTAAAGGCGACATGGGATACAATGCTTTTTCAAAGTTGATAGATACAAAGACGAGGGATTTCAAGAAACTTTAACTTCCAATGCTCAAAGAATGTACTTACTACTTAAGCACAGTTGACTAAAGGATACAAATATGGATCACACCAAAAGTCTTGTTAAAAAATAATTAATAGCATCAAAAATTAAGTACCTGAATCAGAATCAGAATTGGAACCTGATCCACTCGGAGATGCAGAACGAGATACGGATGGCGAAGAGGACATGACGCTGCTACGACCACAAGAACAAGTCACATCATCTGCTATGGAACTGGAAGCATCACTTATTGTGCTGTAATGCGCATTTTTGTCATCGGAGGGAAGGGAACCTTTTGCATCATTCAAATCATTGTGATCTTCTGAAGATAAGCTCATTTTATGATCAAAATGATCATTTTTTTCACGCTTTGAAGAGCTTAATGAATGTTTTTCTTGATTTGAATTTGCACGTGCAAAAGCCAAAGCTAGAGAAAAGGTGAAAAAAGAACTTAATATTTTTTCACAAGACTGGTCATGGTCATAATTGAATTATAACAGCATGTTAGATGAGCATTAAAAACAAACAGAACAAAATAAATAACTTGAAACCCAGAAACATAACTCATGGTCTTTTAGACCAAAATATTCTAGCCACTATAATAGGAATGGTGGATGCTCTGGTTTTGCTTTTTTAAACAAAAAAATCTGACTTTTATAAAGGTGCATTAGATTAGTTAAGTTGCATTGCTACTTATCTGAAAAGCTGATGTTGAGACAGCTAATAAAAACAACCAATTGAAATTGCATACATAGCTCGTAAAATATTTAGCAGGCTAACTAAATAATCCATATCAACAGCAGTAACATTTTATTTATTTAATCATTCTTCACATTTTTATGAAAAGTAATTTGGTTGAGTCTAGGTAATTTGATTGCTTCTGGATCAAGATCATACTTAAATATGTATTGTACATAAAAAGAATGAAATAAAATTAAAGGAAAACATAACAGAGATGCCCTTACATTTGCTGGCAGCCAAAGCTTTACTTTCTGGGTCAGTGCCTTTGAGAACACATTTTACAGCAGTCTGAGAGATTGGCTGTAGAGGACTAGACTTCTCTGAAACTTTAATAGATTTTCGAATTGTTGAGGGAGCCGATATTATGCCAGTAGGAATACTCTTCTTCGCAGCAATCTCTAACTTTGGAACTACAGCTAAGAATTGTTTTGTTCACTTGTAATTAATTGCAACTTGTAACAATTAAAAATATGCAATTAAAAATCAGTCCAAGTAAATGGAGAGTTTTGAGTTTATTTCAAAGTTATTGAGTTTATATAATCAAAAGATGCTAATCCATTTGCTATTATTTTATTGAATTAAACCCTAGTTACTGAATGAATATATGAATACGGTATAATTAATCTACATTCAGAAAGATATTTTGCTTCATGAACTGGTGATGAAAATCAATAGCAATCATTTCATTTTTATACTTAAATTTTTAAACATATTTTTCAGTATCAAACTTATATGTTGAGTTTTAAAACATTCACTAGCATAAATCTCATCTAATCAAATCAATGTTTGCTAAAAAAATCACCTAAATGCAATGAAACAATCTTACAGAAGTTTTACATATCAAAAGATTCTAATTCATTCCGTTTTATCTCAACCATTCCATTTTAAACTAATTTGTCTCCCAAGACTTTCCATTTACAATGTGGTCAATTAGTTTCTGCAAAAATTCAAAATGTGAATTGTAATAGCAAAAGTGTACTATTATAAGAACAAAATTGATTGACACAATGAACTTACAAGATGGTTCTTTTTTCACTACAAATTTTTGTATAATTTTAGTAGGAACTGGGGTAGCTTTCGTAGAGGACATCTTGGCAGATTTTGGCACTATTTTCTTAACAATTCTAACGGGTACCTGAAAAGAATTTTTTTAATTGTGAATTTTAAAAATACAGCCCATAACACAAACAGAATACATTTAGTACTGTCTATATAAAACATAGAAATTGTCCTAATTTGAAATTTCCAAAAGAATTCTTAACTAAGCCTCGTAAAAAAGATGATATTGAGAAAGAAATTGAGTTCAGAACCATGAAACTGGTGAAACGTTAAGTATAAAATTAAAAGAAACCTATGACAAAACCTAAACATAAGCATTATTTTTGCCACTGGTAACATTCATCAAAAAAACACTTAAGAACATTACACAATTCATTTATAACACAAATTTGCTGAATTAACCAAAATTATGCAAAGTAACAAATGAAATCATTTTGTCTTTTTCTGTCATTGGGCAAGGAAAAATAAAATTCCCCCAGGGTATGACGATTTAAATAAAAATTTTAAATTTCATTTTCCATTCTGTAATAATCTGTTTAGTAATATGGACAGTGAAATAACTGCGAACAAGATGCCTTTGAAGACACTAAGCAGTATATGTTGATTGGGATAATAATTATCAGACAAGTATGTGTTTCCTCTCTTCTACATGATAGGAGAAAATGCTCGAAATATATTCATTCAAATTATTAAAATCATGGAAACTTGCAGCATTCTTTTCAAGATGTGTTTTAATTATTTATTCAGGATTGAAGTCTCCATGAAGAACTAAAGACACTTAGTCAAAAAGGTTTCTGCGTAACAACAAAGTCATTTCAATTCTGTGTACATAAATATTATTGTCGATTACAATAATTTTTAAAATGTTGTTTTGTGTAACATGTGTTGGTTAATTTTTACTTTAACTTTATAGGAGAATTTTATGGTTCATTAGAAATAATTATTTCCTTGGCAACTTGAGAAGTTCGCCAAAAAAAAGCACCAAGGTCGTTGCCACAACTATAAACGTATACTGAAGCTGTAGCCCTATGGTAAATTAAATGTAACTTAATTCAGTTTAAATTTACAACCTATTTTCGAATATTGAACACTTTTATTCAAAATCTCTTAATCAATTTCCATCAGCTTATATTTTTCCTGTAAATATTCTAATTTTCTTTTTAAATCAACTTTTAATCAAATAAAAATCAACTACTCATATTAAAAAAAGTTTTAACTTATTAAAACAATCATAAATATTGCCTTCAAAAGAAGCATAATTTTGAAAATTTCCGTTGCAAAAAATAGCTGCAGTCCATGTTTAAAGCGGTGGCCATCCCCTTAGAGCACTTCTGAAGTCGCCTAGAAAGAAGTTTTAACAAATTTCCAAAGTACTTTCTAGAATATTCAAAATGAAAATTTAAACTTTCCGCTTGCCGAGGTTGCCATAAAAGACAAAATAAACTTATCAGTTAAAATAAACGAGCATCTTATTTTCTGATTGAAAGAAAAATCACATTAAAAGCTGATCAACTTAAAATATTTAATTTATACCTCTTCCGGCTGCTAGATAAAAGCTCCGCTTTCTTAGGAAACCATAGCTTTACGTATGAAATTTACAACAACATACGTTAACTAGTTCAAAATCCAAGTTTCCCAGGTTTGCCATTTGACAAATAAGCTTCTCCCAAAGAATTCTTTTCAAAGAATTTGCAAGACTTATCAGCTTAGCAAAATTTAGGAGTGCAATTTTGGCGATGTCTCATTTGGCACATTTTACGTTTATAATAGACAAAAAAGGGCAAAAGTCATAATTTTTTCTTAAAAAGTGATAAAACATGTTATTTTCTCAAAAATTTAAGAAAAGTCGGAAATACCTACAAAAGTTGGAAGAATCTCATCCCTGTAGGCTAGGATTTTCACACTTTACTTATTTTTTTTAACATTTATTCTTTGGCTGTAATTCCATATGATATAATTCTAAAGAAAATTGTAGAAAAAGGAAAACTTCTCAGAAGAAAAAAAGCGGAAATCTTTTTTAATGCGAAAGATTTTTACCCCTGGTACCTACACATTGCATACAACAGGAAGTATACAACAGTTTGATTCAAAATTATAAACGAAAGAGGTGACTGATTTCATCAGCTAAAAAAACACAGGTGGGAAGTAAAGTTTTTGAGGCATTTGTTAGTTAGCTCCCAAAGTGTGTTCTGCATAGAGAGATGAGGTGTTGCGAAGCGCCCATAACCTCCAATCTAAGCAACAGAAAAAAGGGTTAAGGTCACTTATCAAAAATTGGTTCACTCCCCAACCAAGAGCATCATGAAGGTAATTTAGTTGTTTTATTTATATTTTCACCAACCTATGTTTTCTTATTAAGTAAAATTAAAGTGTTTGTGTGTGAATTTTAAATACTAGTTGTATTAATTATGTTTATGTTCTTACTTCTCTAATTTCTTTTTCAAAGTGGTACTAATGTGAAATATGTATATATATGTCGTAATATACCACAGATAAATATTACACGATGATGAGGGGGTGCCGTTAGAAAATTATAATTCTCTTAAGGGTTTGCCACCACTTGGATAAGTTTGGGAACCCCTGTGTTAGCTTATTCTTGTGGTGTGCAGTAGAGATTAAAGAGTAGAAATATACATTTTCTCACACACAGCCATTAAAATGTCAGCAGCAAAAAGAAAGATCCAATATGAATTAAAAATAAGTGAAAATACATTTATTATTGCTGCTTGGCAGTTTTACTATAGTCCGATTATATCTGTCCCTATTCTACTTCTCAGACTGCCACTTACACTTACTGATAAATTTGTTAACATGATGATGTAATTTTCTCAAGAAAAACTACGTAGGATGTCAACTTGTGTTTTAAAGTTACATGCATGTTGAGTAAATATTGATTTACCATGTCACAAATTCTGATTGTTTACTTAAAATAAATATTGGTTTACATGTCACCAACTCCATTTTTTATTTACAAATTTATATATATTTATTATATAAACAGTGTTTAAGGTCTGCAGAAATTTAAATAAAAAAAATCTTATTTAAATCAAAATAATCTGATTTAAATCAAATAAATCCGATTATTGATTTTTTTTTTAAATCATGATTTTTTTACACCCTGCTACATACCATTTAAACTTGTGTCAGGATTACACATCATTGGTGTTCATAAAGCTTATTTACAAGTACTTGAAAGAAGAAGAAAATCAATGTTCTATTTACATAGTTGTTTCATTTAGTGTTTTATCCAGAAGAGAGTGTTGCAGAAAAATTCAATGAAGCTGTTGGCTTTTTTGGTCTCTAATAATTTTGCACAGAATTTCTGCTTAAAACCAGGTTTTTTTTTTTTTTTTAAATGGATTTAGTGGATGGTAGGCCTGGACGATGTATCGATACATCATGGAAAACCGGTTTGAGGTTGACATCGTCATACCGGTTTCGCGATTTTTCCGATGCCGATGTATCGTGATATATAGGTTTTTCCCGGTGTCACACAGCCAATCCCAGAGCACTATCACGATTTCGATATTTTCAAAGTGCATGCGCGAAATCACGGTTTTTTCCGATCTCACGCAGCTAATCCCAGGGCATCATCAAGGTTTCAAATGATGCCACGCAGCCAATCCCAGGGCATCATCACGGTTTCAAACGATGCCATGCAGCCAATCCTAGGGCATCATCATGGTTTCAAACGATGCCACGCAGCCAATCCCAGAGCATCATCATGGTTTTCTGGTGTCACGATGTTCGATGCATCGATAGTTCGATGTTTTCAAAGCGCATGCGCGATTCATCGTGAAAAACCGATGTCGACATCTCCAAATCGGTTTCGCGATTTGCACGTTGAGTTGCCAAACCAGTACTTCATGGTTTTCCGGTATCACGATTTTCGATGCATCGATGTTTTCATAGCGCATGCGCGATTCATCACGATTCATCGTGAAAAACCGATGTGGACATTGGTTTCGCGTTGAGCGCGATTTTCACATTGAGTTGCCTAATCAGTATCTTATGATTTTCCAGTATGAAATTTCGCGTTGATGATGGCGTGTTATTTTAGCATCTTTGGGGGGAAATTTGGGTTTAGATCGACAAAACGATTCCGATGTTTATTTATGTGCATGTGCGATTTTCCACCACGGTACTTAGATTGTCGATGCCGCGATAAAAGTCTAACTAATGAGATTTTTTTATAGTTAATTTTGCAATTTCTGCGCTGATTTTTTTTTGTAGGGAATAAGTCGGCACATAAAGATTGAATTTTAAAAGTTTCAAACTGCGAGAGAGCGAATAATTCTACTCGTTTGCTGAATTTATCTAGGTAAGTTTTATATTACGTTTTTTAATTAGTTAATAGGTTTTTTTTTTGCTTAAAAATACTTAAAAACAAAATAATTTTGCAAAATCTGTGAATTTTAAAGATGTTTCCATTTTTTAAAAAAATTTATGAGGAATTTCTTAAAATTATTTGTGTCCTGATGATGACTATTGTTTCCAGAATTTTTTTTTTGTGAAATTGAAATTCAGTACAATTAAAAAATTTTAAAACAAAAATGATTTTGCACAGTTTAAGTTGAATTCCGAAAACCCTCTTGTTTCTTGATGTTGCAATCAATCCGCTAGCATCCCTTTTTGTTGTGAACTTCTGTGGAAGTATAGGTTATATATGCCGTCATCATTACTAACAGGAATCAAAAGCCCCTTTATTTCTATTTATGTAGAAGTTTTTCTCTTTGTAAATAAGCTAATTTTTGAATCTACTTGATCATATATGGTGCGTGGAACACACACATATATACAGTGATCTCTCACTTATGCGCGGGCGTTGGGGACAGCGAAAAAAACGCGTATAAGTGAAAAACGCGCATAAGTGAAAAACCACAAAAGGGAGCTTAAAAGTGAAAAATCAATACAGTGTATTGTTAATACTATGTATATACTTCCGGAATTGAACTGAACATAGTCACGCAGAGTTTCCAAAGCTTCAAACGCTACTGAGTGAGTTGGGAGAACTTTTGCAACATCTTCATCATCGTCGTCCTCTTCATCTTCGTCACCACCATTTATTTCGGCTGCAATGTCTCCTATTTCCCACAATCGAGCTATGATGAAATTTTTATCTGCATCAACGAAATCGTTGAAAGTAGTGCACGTAGCGAGTCCACCAGATACAATATGCCAATCTTCTTCGTTTATGTCAATTTCACAGTTTTCACTTTCATTTTCTAGCTCCTCACATTCATTTTCGGCTGGAAACGAAAATCCTGCTTTCTTAAAGCAGCTTTTAATGCACTTGTCAGTAACGTTTCTTCATGATGAACACACCGTATGAATTGCATCAAGGACGGTAATTTGCTTCAATTCGTCTTTTAATGCACGTTTTGTTTCTGATGTAGCCAGAAGTCGAAGGATTAAAGTTTTTCTGTAGTACACTTTCACACAACGGATGATACTCAGATCCAAAGGTTGAATCTTGCACGTGCAATTTGCAGGAAAAACACAACTTTCGTGTTATTGAAAGTTGGAAGATCTTGTGGGTGAGCAGGACACTGATCCATGAATAACAGAAATTTCCGTTTTTCTTTTTGCATTTTCCTGTCGAATTTTTGAAGGAAATCCAAGAAAATATGCGATGTCGTCCACGCTGTTTTGTTGCTAGTGCAGTCGCAAGGACGCTTCTTCACGTTCTTAAAACAGCGAGTTTTTTTTTATCTGCCAATGAGCAATGGCCGGAATTTTTCTGAACCATCAGCGTTGCAACACAGCAAGGCAGTTCGTCTTTCTTTACTTTTTTTTTCCACTATGGCATGGTTCTCCCTTGAATGTTAAGATTCTGTCGGGCATCAGTTTATAAAAAAGTCCAGTTTCGTCAGAATTGTAGATGTTTTTCGGTTCTTATCTGTTTAATAAAGTAGCCAAGTCTTCTTTCCATTGTTCTACAGTGTTTTCATTGACACTCGCACTTTCCCCAGAAAGGACACGAGTTGCCAAGCCATGCCTATTTTTGAATTTTTTTAAACCATCCATGTGATGCAGAAAAGTTTTCCATTTCAAAACTCTTTGACAATTGTACGGCCTTCTCCCTTAGAAGCTCAACGTTAACAGGAATGTTCGATTGACGAGCTTCTTTAAACCATAGCTACAAAACCTTCTCAAATTCTTCGAACTTTCCACCTTGAATTATGCTTCTTTTCTTCGACTGAATTCCACATTCTCGATGAGCGACTATAATCGCCTCTTGATTTTTTAAAATCCCTCTCAATGTCGACTCTGGAACATTAAAATGCTTCGCTAAAGCTTTTATCGAGTTGCAAGGATTTTCTTCGAATTTTTATATAACAGCCATTTTAAACGAAAGCTACAATTTTGTTCGTTTTGCCGTTTTAAAACGATACCATCTAACCCGAACTCCAAAGAAGGTTCTTTCGTTGGCGATCAATGCCACGTGGTACGTACCGTACTAACCACTCTAATTGGCTGCTGTATAAATGCGACTTTTACTGCCGTCAGTCACAAGACCCCTCCGGTACACCCGTGTATATGGTAGAGGAATATGTTCCGGGAATCCAAACGATAGGGGAAGGGCGAGGGAATACATTCCTAGAAGCAGAACAAAAAAGGAAAAGTTTTTGCGATAAGCAACACCTGACTTGAGGAAACTACTTTTGAACTGAAATTTTTTTTGCGACGCGCATAAGTGAGAGCTGCTTTTTTATTGTGGCGTATAAATGAATAAGAGTTATCATTGTTTTCATATATTCATGGCCGGGACCGCGAAAAAAACGCGTATAACTGAAAAACGCGCATAAAAGAGAGCGTGTATAAGTGAGAGATCACTGTATATGCAAAATCTTGTTTTAAATCATGCGTGTTTCTTAAACGTACAACACAGATCTTTATTTGTTCTTTTTTCCTACCACAATTTTATATAGCAAAGAAAAGAACTTTACAAAAAATTTATGAGCATATATATATATATACACACACACACACACATATATATATATATACATACTATGCATAAAATGCATGGTTAACATCACGATGTATCGTGATATCGTAATGTTAGAATGCCGATGTATCACAATGTCAAAATTTTAACATCACCCAGGCCTAGTGGATGGTTGCAGAGAAGGAAACATTCCAATTGCTCAAACAAAAATTAAAAATCCCTAAAAAGGGCAGACCCATTTGTATTCTCAGAACTGTAAAAATTAAGGATAATCCATAAAAGCTCACAAGTATGCTATTCTGTATCTAAGGGATTGAAATTTGGAATGTAAAGTAGTAGGCATAAGAGTATTACTTATTTTTCTAATTATATCAACCCTTACCTTGCTGCTAGAGGAAGCAGATGTCGAATCACTTTTCTGATTTTTAAGAACAACTTGTCGAACTGTTGTGTTGCCATCACTTTTACTGCCAAATTTAGAAGAAGCCTTTTTTTCTGTTCCAGCAGTGGCTGCAGTTTTAATTGCCTTTGTAGTACTACCTTTCGTTATTTTAACAATTTTCTTCACAGTTTTACCAGCAACTTTTTCCAATTTCACAGAAGCCTTTTTAGGAGAAACATGAGTTTTTGAAGCTATAAAAGAAAATAAATAGGTCATACTCGCAGAAATCAAAGTCATGACAATAATGGTGTCTGTGACAATTCTATAACAGTATGTGTTATGGAATAAAATCATACAAATTTATTCATAGGACTCATATATCATTTCTCAGAACAAGTTGAATATATTGTAATTCAGGGATCGAAATACCCAGGTGCACATGAAAATAAAACAGTGCACCTAATTTTTCCCACTAGATGCACGCAGTGCACCTAACGTTAAAAAAAAAGAAGTGAAGCGTGTTCCATTATTTTGATGTTTGAACAAAATATTAATAGTGACCTCTCTAGCTCTAAAGGGACATGATTAAAATTTCTAAATGCACACTATGTGAAAACAAAATCACTGGGCCATAATGGGTTTATACAGGAGGACGGTTTACTTGTGCCCCTGCCACCAGAACTTTCCAATGAACGAAACATTTGTTAGATGGCTCTGTTGAAGCGACTGTCGCAACAGCCCTGTGACGGAGAATTTAGGTGTTTAAATATTTTTATTTCTTTCTACTACTAACATATATAAACATAACCAAATATTAAAGTAGTTTACACTACATTAATACCCTTTGTTACGGGTTTTTTTTAAATGTACATTAGCTATAAAAATATAAATTTAATTTATTACAGAATGAACTAGTTAATGAGTTTATATGAAATACGAGGACATGGTCAATTAGTAGTAGGTGGTCATGGACACGTTGATGCACTCTATATGGAAATTGTTCATATTTTCGAGAGAAATAACAACCAAGTTCAAAGATTTAGAATTTACATTACGAAAAAATAGTTTGGGAAACTTAATGTTTCTCCATCAATACTGATAAAGCAATCCGGGTTTCTGAAATCTCATGCTGTGCAGATGCAACCCTTTTTCAGGGCCAATTTACACAAAAAAACTTTCATTTTTCCGGTGTTTCCACAGAAAAATATAACTTGTGTGATTTATTAAAAACTACTAATCTCTTAATTAGGAGTGTTCAATAAATCACACAATCGCTACTTTAAATTAACTCAAGACTAAAAGCTAATAAAAATCTGAATGAAATTTTCACAAATAGATATAAGCCCAAAATTTTACAACAAAATAATTCTCACCTTTCTTTTCTTGGCTGTCCAGTTCTGCAATTAACTCATCATCAACAATAGGATCCAATAATTCATCCAGTAAATTTACTTCCACTTCACCTAAAAGATAATTCAAACACACTTCAATGAAAAATGAAGGTAGCTGCCAAAATGAAAATAAATATGGAAAAAGCATATGGAATAAATGGTGTTCCAAAATATAATTACATTTCAAAGAATTACTGAGTTTGGATTGGATCTTTAGTCGGATGAAAACATTATGTTAAAGAGAAACTGATGAACGTTGCAGTGACTTTAATTTGTAGTTTATCATTAATGCCAACGTCTTCTTTCAGATTGTTGCATTTATTTCATCAATACCAGTTTGCAATTAACTTTACTACAGTACTCGTTTCAGTTCTAATCATTATCATGTTTATTGTTTAATATTCAATACTTTGTTATTGTATTCCTTGTTTTTAATACATCATGTAAAATATTTAGTCTGGCTATATTTGATAGAAAAATATGGATCACTAAAATATGTGCACTCTTGTATTAATTTGAATTTTATTAACAATAAAAAGGTGATAAATTGATTGCTGGAGGAGTGGTAGTCAATTATTGATAAAATCCCTTTTCTGGATGTTGAGAAACAGATTATGTTTTACAATCAAAAATTGATAGCTAATTATAATCACCTCCCTTACAAGAGCAAAAATATCTTTCATATGTAATTGCAATTTAGCATTGGGGAAATTTTTTTAATGAATAATGTGCAGTAACTAGTTAATAAGCCCGGATTTTAGCCAACCCTGATACAGTGAGTGGCCAGTTGGGAGGTCAATAGCTATCCTGATTTCTTTCCTACTCAAATTCAGCAGCTCCCTTGATCTATCCCAAGGAGACTGCTGATTGAGCTCTTTGGCTATTGGATTGAAGCCATGTATGCTAGGACTCAGCAATGAGCAAATCCCTTATAGTACTTCTAACCACATTTTGTGAGGCAGATCCAAAACAGGCTCTGGTCCATTAAATGGTGTTTCAGACCCATGTTTTGCTAATTGGTCTGCCGTTTCATAACCTTCAATGCCAGTGACCAGAGACCCAGACAAGAGACTTTGTTTCCCTCAGCCAGGTCCTCAAGCGCATTGTAACTTTCCCACATTGCTCATTCTCTGCCATGTTTTTCTTCATATTTAAAACCTATATTTTTAGTTAACCTTTTGACTACGGCTATGGATATAACAAGCTTGAATGTTTCTTGGAGTGATTCTCTTAACTTTCTCGGTACAACTGATGTACTGGCCGTCGTTTGAATTCTTTCTTGGGGTGATCATGGTACAACTGCTGTACCGGCCTAGTCTAAAGGTTTTAAATAGCTATTTTTAATAATAGCCATAAATAAATTGCGGTAAAGTGGATAACAGATGGGGGAAAGTGGGAGCTAAAAGATATAAAATCCTATGAAATGGTGATAAAAATTATTGACACAATATAATAGTTGACAAACAAGCATATTAAAAGACCAATTTTAGTTAAATGATCTACTATTAAATTAACTCTTTGCTCCATGAGCTATTTTAATGGTCTTCTAAATGCAAAACATTGTATGTAACAATAATTAAGAATGCAGTAGCTCAAGATGTTCAAACTACGTTTGAGTGTTTATTTCAATGTAAATAACAAACAAACATTCCACACATTACAAAAAATGAATCTCTCTATATTAAAAAAAAGGTTGAATCAGCCACAGGATTAAAAACTGTTGTTTCCATTCTTAGACGGTTACTCGAGAAAGTATGCATCAGAAAATTTCTAAATTAACATGGTTTGTTCTTTATTGTGTTCCCTGGACAATATTGAATTTTTTTTTTCAGATGTGGCTATTAGTTTAGGGTTTATTAAGTGTCAAAATTGTAAAAGCGAAATTTCGAACGAGAGTGAGCAAAAGACGTACAAATTTTCAGTCACCAGTCGTGATTTTTTAGAGTATCTCCAAACATGAATTTTTGGAGCTCGTCGAGTTTTTTTGAAAATTTCAATTTGTTTCCTGGTAATATTTCTTCTTAATTAGGGAAAAATCAGAACACTTTCGTTACTTTTTTTTTAAAGTGGTCATAATTATATCTTATTACTATTGGTTTTTAAATTTGAAAACATCACAGGGAATCTTAAAATGTCCTCTTTCTTATGGTAGAATTATTTTTTAAATTGGTTAATAAATAAATTCAATGTTATCAAAAGTTGGTCATACAAATTTCGGAACATTGGGAAATTTACGCTACTTTTTGTTAAAACTGTCATTTCTATTAGCTTAAAATTATGATTTTTTTTTAATTTGAAAACATCAACGAAAACGGTAGAATGTACTCTTTATTCTAGTTCAATTATTTTTGAAATTGGTTAACAAATAAATTCAATGCAATCAAAAATTGGAAACACAAATTTCGAATTTTTTAGATCGCGGAGCATTCACGGAAATGAAGGTTATATTTTCTGACTAACAGGTTTTCCAGAGATCAGTGTACCGAAAAGTCAAAACAGGATTATACAAATTAAGGATTATTTTGCAGTTCCAGGATATTAACTCTGCAAAAGGAATGTTGGTTTGTGTAACACTCTCCTGGGGTTGGCGAGCATAAGCGAGAAGGGGTCAGAGCCCCTAGTTAGTAAAAAAGTTATGAAAATACTGTCAATGTAAATATTTTTAAAGATAGAGGTCGCATACTAAAATGGTCCAATAACAAAATGTAGGTTTTAGTAACATGCAATAATAAATGCTTCTAATATATATTATGCCAAATCCTCCTTTTCTAGAAAATGTCCTATCAATTATAATGTTGCATCAATTAACTATATTTTAAAAGTAAGAATGAATCTTTCACGACTTCTGTTACTTGCTCAACTAAATGTTGAACCAACATATTAAACAAGAACCTAGCTTAATATTACTGCTGTCAATTTTGCTCTACAGTTCTTCAACATTCTCAGTAAGAGCCCGAGCTGATATTCTAAAGTTTTTTCTTTTTTACTAGACCTTGCTTCATGAAATAAGTACCTACTCTTGGATGCTAGAACCACTGCAGGGATCCCATTCTACTACTTTTCTGAAGAACCTCTCGTGTAATGTAACCTTTTCATTACCATTCACATACTTAACAATTCCAAACAGATATTTAGTCAATATTCCAAGAATGTTATGGGAAAGAAAAAATTCTTAAAAAGAAAAGGTAAAGTAGTTAAGTTATAATATTTATGTTCTATATGTTCGAACTGACACAAAATCCCACTGACCTTGAGAAAAGAAAAGAAACACATGCATAGATATATATATATGAACAAGCCTATTTGGCATATTCTTCAGAATCAGAATAAAACCACGCTTTCTAAGCGTGTGTGCTTCAAGCCGATTCATACTCAAGAAAATTCCATATTAAAATTTTTCAAAATAAATTCAAGACCTGTGGAAACCCTGTTTTAAGGTGAAAAACCAAGAAATAATTTTGCATTCAATAGCCAATAAAACAAATTTAGGAATTATACACAAAGAACAAGTAATTGTGCATTAAAATAACTTATTCAAATAATCTAACATAGTATTTGACTAATCAATTTATGATTTTAATGTTTCCTAAGCATAAAATTCTTCTATTTAAGCCAGTGGAAACTTTACCTGAACCAAATACTTTACCTGTTAAATATTAGCTGTTTTTTACAAAAACAGTTGAAAAATTATATTCATAAAACTTATAAGAAACTGTACAAATCTTACTGTCTACTTTTTTCAAAGTGTAAGAGACGCCATGATTAATAATTTTCTACGTCATTGAGACAATTTTTCCAGGTTTTGGATCAAAATACGTAATTTTCCAACTGTTTAGGACAAAATTAAATTTCCTGACAATTCCAGGTTTTTTCTGACTCAGAGAAACCCTGCACCAGGGTGTAAAAAAATCAATTAATCGGATTTATTTGATTTAAATCGGATTTATTTGATATAAGGGTCATTCTTGCAAAATAGGCAAAATTCATGTCCCTTCAAAATTTATAGAATTCTATCACTCTGAAGATTTTGTCAACTTTCAAGAATAGTTTAGGATCACTTTTATAATCTACAGAATTAGAAAATTAATGACATATTTTTTTATTTTATACATTTTTAAAACTTTAAAATATCAAATATCATTGTCCTGGCATGTCCCTGAGTGAAATTTTACAATTTCTTCATTCATTAGGGTTTTAATATTTATTTATATAGTCTTGTAAATAATTTATTCTGCTTCTTTATACATTTGAAAGGTTATTAGTTACAATAATGGAAATAATATTGCAAAAATTTCCAAAAGTAACTTCAATAACTATTGTCCCAAGTAATATCATCATTTTCCTGGCATCTCAGATATCATTATGTGGGCAATTAATAGATGACAGCACTGAGTTAAAAGATTACTTTTCAAGTAATCTGGGGTTGAGGTTATTTAAATAAATAACTGCCATTTTGAAAAGTTATCAACTTTTTTTTTGGTCAGCACATACAAGTTCAGAGTTCAAGGTTTATGTATATTGAAAATCATTTTCCTGGCTTTGATAAAAATTAAACGTTTGTAGTAAATTTTTAATTTTTTTTATTATCCAGTGTATAAAAGATATTTCTTAAATGTGTGTGAAATTCAAACTGAAATTTTTAAGGGTTCATCCATTAAGCCCTGAACAAGCGTATTTCATCATTATCCTGGCCATCATTGTCCTGCCTTTAACATACCAAGTCAATGATGTCAAGACAGGAAAATGATGTTTTATGTTCAGTATTTTATAAATTTTTAAATTATTAACTGAAGACAAATATATTCTTTACTTTTAACTATTAACTTTTGATTATTTATTATCCATTGTAATTTTTTTAATAGTAAAATACCTTATAATGGGCTTGAAATTTTGAAAATTATTTGTTTCTTTTATTTAAAACATAATGTTTTTGTCATTGCACCTAAAACTGTCTAGATATTACTAAATATCCTTTATCACATGCTCTTTTTTATAAGTTGTAAACAATATATGGACAGATATGAGTGGTAAAAAGAAACAAACATATGAGGAAAGGTTGTTAAAGAAAAGAGGTTAGCTGAGAAAAGTCGTCAGGAGCATATTAAAAAAAATTCCATAACGTTTGATACAAGATAAATTGAAGAGGCATGTGAAATATATGTTAACCAAAAGAAGAAAGGAGTGGTAAAGCCTATAGCTAAAATGAGTTTGAGGCAGAAAAGGGGAATTATAAAAATAGGAAAGAAAATTCAAAACTCTATCGCTTGAACAAGAAATTGTCATCCGATAGAATTGGCTACCCAAACCAAGTGAAAGTGGTATAGATATTCAACTTTCAGATTCTTCAAACCCAGACACAGCAAGAGATGATAATGTTAAGAAAAAAAAGTTAGAAGAGATAGAGCAGAGGCCTACATTTGTATAAAGAAACTGGAAGAAAAATTTAAAAAATATACAAGGCAAATGGAAAAATACAAAAAGATATACTACAGATCAAAAATAGCTGAGAATTGATTGCAGTAATTTAACACCACACAGCAAAACACATAATCTGTTAAAAAAGCATAAAAGTTGCAGTAATAGCTATCCACAATGTGTTCCTACTTTCTAATAATACTTAAATATTCGGGAATCCATAATTTCCTGAAGTGTCATGTTCCTAGCAATTTTAATTATGTACTTAATCAGCTGAATTAAAAATACATGGTCATATGAAATGTTCAACAAGAAATTTATATATTTTTTTCTATTTTCATCATTGTCCTGGCAGGTTTGTCATTGTCCTTCCTTCCAATATTTTGAAATATTTTTTTCCTTATCAAAATGTTAATAATTTAGATTGCTGATATTTTTTATTTACTTAATGAACATGGTAGAAAATTATTAGGCCAAAAAAATAAAGTTTTAAAAACCTTCGATTGAAAAAATTTTAAGAAGCCAATTTTTCCTATTTCACAAGAATGACCCATAAATCAAAAATCGGATTGTTTTTTATTAAATTTTTGTAGGGCCTATAAATTTGTTAAATAAAAAATTGAGTTTCTGACATGACATGTAAACTAATATTTAATTAAGTAAACAATCGGAATTAGTGATATTGTAAATTAATATTTATTTTACTAAATATCATTGTGTGTTACATGACAATAAATTTAGAATATGAATTTTCAAAACAAGAGCAAAAGATAAGACATTTGTTTAACTTTAAAACACAAGTTGACATCCTCCATAGTTTTTCTTGACTAATTAACATAATCATGTTAACAAATGTATCAGTAAGTGTAAGTGAGACCTAAATTAGTCTGATTAAATAAATATTTGTTATGTGTCACTACTCTTAAAGTGAAAGGTGACTGTTTCAGGGTGCATTTTGCAAAATAAAAGATATTCATCGTGTTTAAACTTTCATCCTTTCAAATAGAAAGCTCAGTTGAATTTTTTATTTAATAAAATATTAATCACATTAACTGTGTTATTTTGTATTTATGTCTCAATTAAAAAAAGGAGTTAAAAAATCACTATAGCTAAGCCATTGGTCAATCAATTAAAGGGGTAACAAGTAGTTTAGGCCTACTTTGTGGGGATTTTCTTTTGCTGTCTTGACATTTACGTAGATGTAGGCCCACTGCTTTATTGTTTGTAACATAAAATTATGCATGAACATTGTAAAAACTTTAAAATAGATGTCAACTTATTTTTTACTTTACTGTTTGGCAGAATCCCTGACTCAACAGATTACTTAGTCCATAGACACCTCAGATTATTTGCAAGTGTCCAGTGCCAAACATTTTTTTTAAAAGCTCATCAGTACGAGGTGTAGCCATTAGTGCTGAAATTACCATGTGTGCAGAAAGTTCAAAGCATTTGACAAATTCCGTAATTTTTCTAGAGAGTACTTACTTAGTTAGAAAAATGTAAGATTGGTTATGATTTAAATCAATGATTTAAAAAAAAAATCATTTGATTAAAATCATGATTTTAATCGTTGATTTAAATCAAGTGATTTAAATCTTGACACCCTGTCCTGCACTGTTAATAACTCCCCTATTTTTCTGAACACTTTCCCTTTCTCAATGAATTCTGAGCATCATTTCTTGGATCAGTAGACATAGGAGTTGAGTGGGTTGTTAATTCGGCGAATTTCAGGGTTTTAACAGTTAAAAACGTAACTTTATATGGCATGTAAGTTGCTGGAAAATAATATTTATTGTTTGTGACACCAGATTCCCTTCATTTTATGAAAATCTTACAACATATATTGAACTTCATTCAGGGAAATTAATGCCTTCTCTATGCCTTTTTGAAGAAAGTATAAATATCTACAGTTATTTCTTTGGCCACTTCACCACAACACAATCATCGATATTTCGGTTATTTTTCGAAAAAAAAGTCGCCTTGCGATGAATAGTTCTTGTTTTTTTGCCAAAATAGTTGCTTTTGACGATTTTTAATGTTAATTTTCTGAAAAAAGTCACCATAGTCGCCTTGCCTTGAAAATAGTTGCTTTAGTCGTATTTTTAGTTGCCTCTGGGAGGCCTGCACTAAGCCTAAAGCTACACCCTCACTTTACCCCTTCCTTCATTTAAAAACATCTAGCATTGCAATATCTTGGCTGTTTATTGGAATCTATAAACAAGTCCTTTAACTAGCTCAGGGCAACAAAAAATATATCATAGATATAGAAAGGCATACATAAATAGAAAGTTTCCAGACAACAACAATGCATATTACTTTATCAAAAAACATAAGAGACCACCTCTAGATGTTATCAGTAAAATCTTCGATTCAAAAACTTTTTAAACATATATATATATATCCGAGAGTTTTACTTTCCATCAAAAGAGTATTGATTATTAGTGAGGTAACTTTTGCATACACTATCCACTTTACCCTACCAGACACTAATATCAGGTTCACTCCATTGTCACAAAATCAAATTATTTCCAGACCTAGCACGTTTCTGCTTTTAAAATGTGTCAAAAATTTCAAATGCAAACAATGTTATCTAAAGTAAGATTTAATTTTGCTTAGAGATCATTAAATACAAAACATTCAAAAACAAATCGAAGAACGCACTTAAAAGGTTTTATTTCAACTCACAATGCATAGAAAATGTTTGAAAAAAGTATTTTTACAATTAAATAAACCAATAGTTTATAAAAAAGTAACAAGTTGTGCTTTCCTTTTTAAATCATTAAAATACCTATCCAAATTAAATGTTACATTAGTACTACGCCATTTTTAATAAGCTGTTTCAAACTGCAGAAATGTCAGAAAATTAAACAATGATAAAAGTTCATTCTTTATTCATTGATCTGAAAGAAATAAAACACGAAAACACATTTCTTGTTTACAAAAACTGAAACTAGAAAATTATAAAACTATTGTTAGATTACGTAGAAGTACTAAAGGAGAAAATTAATTTACCTTTGCAGTCCATGCTTAAATTCACACGAGTAGATTCTTTCGATGCTTAAAATTAGTTATCGAGTTGATTAAAGAAAACAATTATTTCGCTTACAACTCTTATCATTTTAAAATAACACAGGAATAAATTAACACTAATCATACACAAATCAACAAACTTTCTTTTCTTAGTACAACAACTACTACAACCCAATAAGAACCAGTTGAGTTGAGATGTTTTCAAAATAATGAATTTTTAAACCTATATTTTAGCCCGTCCATTGAATATTCATATTAAATAAAACCAAGTCTTATCAAGTAAAAGGACGAAACAAAATTGAATTGAAAGTCCTTATAAAATTATTCTGAGTTGTTTTTCCACCTTGTAGTAGTTAAATGTTTCGTTTCTGAAATCAGTAAACGTCATCTGACCGTGGTTCAAAATAACGTAATGTTGGGCCAAATCTTTTCTTCGGGATCAATTTAGGATCGTCAGCAATTTTTAAAATTTTTTGTTGGTGTTTAGAACTTGTTGTGTTGCTCCAATCTGTCAAATCAGTTCCACTTTTTTCTTTAACTGTTAACCGTGTACGCATCTTGACCCCTTGGAAACTAAACAATTTGCAAAGTACATTTTCATATCAAAATAATCACAATTTTCCAAGAATGGCTTCTGTTGGATCGAAACTACCTATTTTAATGAAAGGTAATGTGTTCAATTTTCTCTTTTGCTTAATGATTGTGTTCACACTCAATGTAAAATATTTTCAATATCAGTACATGCCTATAATTTCAATTCCCAATACTTAAAATGGTATTGCTTGAATTTGTTCAGTGCACCCTAGGCATAGTCAGTTTTCTTTAATTTGAATAGAAAGTATACTTTTCACTTCTTCCTACCACCTCCATATTATAGCATTGTATCAAGCTTAATCACCACTACAAAAATTAACTTACAATGCAGTAGTATATATAACGACTTAACAAAACTCTACCTTGAAGTACTCTTTAGTTTACAAAGTTGCACTGCTTTAAACCAGTCTGCTATATTGGTGACCTATAGACATGATCTGAACACTCAGATGTTTACAACTTTGATTGATTGTCCATGATGGATAGTTGAATCGCTAATATGATGCTAACGACCTGAGGCTCTGATAGTAGGCACTACTCATTTACTATCATAACTTCACTACATTCATTATTATTATAGCTTCATTACTGCTCTGCCTTCTCACAATCGGCTGCTAAAGGCAACACAGGATAATTACAACTGTGATCTTAATACAGCTCTCACAGTCTCATTCAAATTGGCAATCCTTCTACTAGTAACATTATCTATCAAATTTCGGCTACTGCTAAATTCTGGAGGGGGAATATTGTAACGACCTTAGTCACCACTGTAAAAATTTACTTATAATGCGGTAGGATATGTAACAGTGTAACCCAACTCTACCATGCAGGACTTTTTAGTAAAAAGTTATTGTAAAGCAGATGATAAAAAACAAAGTTTTAACTAAAGTTTTGTTGTTCTTTTTTCTATCTCGTAGACCGTTAAAGGTAGAGTAAAAATTTCAACGGATTCGAAATCTACAGAAAATTTCACATCAAATCGATACCTAAAAATATGATTTTCTTTAAATAAATTAAATTTTAAAATGAATATCTTTTATATTTTCACAAGAGATTGTCACAGATCACGTCAAACTTTGTGTTCGAATAATAAGCAGATTGCATTTCCTAAGCTCTTATATATTTTTTTGGCTTTCCTTTGCTGAAATGATAAAACGTTTTGGCTGTCATGGTTTAGTTCTTTTCTGTAAAATCGAGATCGTTCAAGATAAATTGAAAATTTCAACGGTTTTCAAATCTGCATAAAATTTGACACCAGATAGATACCTTATGCATTTGATTTTCTTTTAATAAATAATTTTTCAATAAATGTTTATATTTTCATTAGAGATTGTGACATCACGCTGAATTCCAACACCACGGGCAACTCTGTTATAGCTGTTATCAAATAGCTACACTACAAATTCCCTTTTGACCATAAAATTTGACCACCCAATAACGCCACAAAAGCAACTGGTACAGGCAACGCCGGGCTAGCCATGAAGTTGCTAGTCTTTCATAAAATTGAAATGGAAAGTTTTAAGCGGTGATCTCTAGGAATTCTTTGCACTTCTAGAATAGCTATTCTGTATTTATGGAATTGAAATTTGTAACATAAAAATTAATCTGCCCACCTGATAATTGATTGAGTATTTTGTCAAAATAGATTATGAATTGAAGTATAAAACTATTTTAATGATTATGATGATTGCAATAAGGTCTTTATTACAAGCTCAAATACACTTATTCTATGATGTTCATAGAAAAGAGCTAAAGGTGCGGTACTGCAACCCCTTATTTATCAACGTCAATGAAATTTCATGTCATGGGTGGATCAAATTCCATTCTTATCTACCACTCATGAACCAGATGGGAAAACTCAGCTTATGCATGTCATTTCTTACATTATTCTATTTACTCCATGCTTGTCTAACCTGTGGGCTAGGATGATTATGAATCCATACCAATAAAAAATTATAAACATACAAACTTTACTAGATTGCAACTAAAAATATCTTTAATACTACAAATACAGTACAAAGTCTCAAGCCCGGAATTGTCCAAAATCCTGATATTTTGCTAACCGACGTTTTTTTTTTTTTTTTTTTCACACTTTTCTCATCTTTACAACAATTTTTAAAGAAAAAGGAGTTAAACCTGAACCTAATTGATGAAACAACGCAAAATTACAGACATGTTCAGAGTAAATACGACACTGAAAAATTAGAAGATTTGCAAGTAAAATTTGTTGCATTGTATTAAAAAGTTTTTTCATGTGTTAAAAATTATTCCTATTTATATATCTGCTAGATGTCTCTATGTGCTCCATGGGTGCTCCATGTGCTCCACTAGTACTGCTTTCAATGTGCAATGTATAAACAGTACTACCTACCTTTGTAAACGACGGGTGGTTTGGGTTATTTAGAACACATGGAAGTGTTTTTAGGTAAAATAGATGGACTGTGATGATAGGTAAAATAAATGGACATAAAATGAATAGAAGACTGTACAATTGCCTCACTAAATTTATGTATGATGAGATATCACTGCACAGTACATCAATATATTTTATGGATGTGTCATGCAGATTGCCATCAAGGCTAAATTTCATAAGGTCCAAGGGATGGAATCATTGTCAATTCCAGGAATTCCTTGAATTTATACAAATTACAAAATTACAGACATGTTCAGAGTAAATACGACACTGAAAAATTAGAAGATTTGCAAGTAAAATTTGTTGCATTGTATTAAAAAGTTTTTTCCTGTGTTAAAAATTATTCCTATTTATATATCTGCTAGATGTCTCTATGTGCTCCATGGTTACACTAGTACTGCTTTCAATGTGCAATGTATAAACAGTACTACCTACCTTTGTAAACGACGGGTGGTTTGGGTTATTTAGAACACATGGAAGTGTTTTTAGGTAAAATAGATGGACTGTGATGATAGGTAAAATAAATGGACATAAAATGAATAGAAGACGGTACAATTGCCTCCCTAAATTTATGTATGATGAGATATCACTGCACAGTACATCAATAAATTTTATGGATGCGTCATGCAGATTGCCATCAAGGCTAAATTTCATAAGGTCCAAGGGATGGAATCATTGCCAATTCCAGGAATTCCTTGAATTTATAGATGCTATCTAATGAGGACATCATTTACTTTTTGGTAGTAAAATGGTTAAATTGAGGTAAAACGTTGAAAAGAATTTAATTTCAAAATGAAATCAAGTCTTTTGTGGAATTGAAAACAAAATTTTTGTCAGAACTTGACAATGAAAACTAACTTACAGATTTGGCACTTTTAGAAGACTTGACAGTAAAAAACACTGGATCAATATGATGTTTCAAACTATTAATATAACAGCATATAAGGCAAACAATTTTATGCATTTTGACAAGTTGGCCAAACATGGTCCCATCAAAAACGAAAAATATGTAGTTCTACTTTTCAATTGGATAGAGGAATTTGAGAACAGGTTACCAGGATTTCCGGAAAAATCGTCAATCTTTTGGTATATTTGTGACTCTATTTTCTGTTGACATAAACGTATACATATTATGAATATGTATTAATGTAAATTTTCAAATGGAATGCATAAAACTCTAATCTAACCTTGAACTTAAAGAAAAAATTTATGTCTCTTTTCTGGACTTTTCTATAAGATATATCTTCCCAGAAAAAAATATCTCACACTTCACAGTATTACCTTATTCATGTCATCACTATTTAGGAGCACTTAAATTTTAAGCAGATTTTCAAGGATGAATCACATGAATAATAAAACTGCAACCAAAGTATGTGATGACCTTTAGAATTCACTGAGAATTGCAACTGTGTGCTCACTGCAAACCCAAATATCGAAGCATTAGTGTCTCCTAAACAATGTCAAAAATCACTAATTTCATGTTTCTGTTGTGTCTTTTACAATAAAAATCGTGAATTAATGAAGTTTAATTTACTTAAATATGTTAAATATATGTCCTATGTTTTTCGTACTCATCAGCTATAGATAGTTCCATCAGCAATTTCAGACATGGGAAAAAGGATAAAACATGAGTGGTATAGAAACTGGCAATGGTTCTGACAAAATAACTGGGTTTCTTAGCGTTATATAGTTAGATGAAGAAATATTTGTGCAACTAACAAGAAAAGAGTATTCCTCCAAGGAGGTGGAGTCAATGGGTATAAAGGGGTTCACAAGAAAGAAGACTGACGGAAGGTCGTTCATGGTGCCCTCTATTGAGAGGATTGATTTATAACGATTCGTTCAGAGCGTTGGGTGGTGAAGTAGCTTATGTAATGTCAGTGTTTCGGTAATAATGCTAATAGGTCTAGTGTTGTTCTTGGGTCTATGATCTTTAGTATCATGAATGGTGGAATTATTAATGTTGACGAGTCTTTGTGGAAGTTTTTCTAGATATCTGTAATTTGGTTTTGTAAAGTTTAATTTCACTGAAAACATCAGAATCTTTGAAATCAGGTTGGCCGGACTCATCAGCTATCGTTAGTATTAGTGCGTTTTATATGTGGCCCAAATGAACTCGTCTTCCAATGTGGCCCAAGGAAGCTCAGGGGTATCCAAGCTAAAAGGTTGGATACCCCTGATTTACTCTATCATGAGTTTAATGGCCAATTCTTATATTGCATTTTAATCTTTCAAAAATTTATCTTGCTCTATTCCTAAAATACTGTACTGTTGTTAACCACATACACAGTATTGCTGTTTAACATAAATCAAAACTATCTAGAAACTACATTGATTTGTGTGTCTCATGTCCAATAAGTTAAAAATTGTATGTTCAAGAAATTAATTAAAATCATAAAAATCTGATTTAAATATTAAAAATATTTATAAATCAAATAAATCTTATTTTTATTATTATTTTTTAATTATACCTACATTTTTTATACTCATCTCTAATCGAAATATAATCAAAAAAAAATGCAGCTACTTGCAATCAAAATCACTCTTCCAAAAAAAAAAATACTTTACTAAAACCACAATTTGTACCAAAAAGAATTGGCACAACCGTGAGAAATCAATTTTCTCAGGGAGAGGCGACACTGGCCCCTAAATCTCACCCTCTGGTGTGAGCAACTGGCTATCGAAGTTTAAGCAAAAGAATATTCCATGATGATTCTAAAAGCAGCTACTCATTTGGTTTAAAAAATATTTTTTATCACTTTGGGGTGGATTTACAATTACCAACTGTTGAAATTAGCCATTTACATCACTTTCTAACTAGTAATAATAAGCTGCTAACTGCCAATGTTAATTGCTATTGTCAACAAAACTAAGAAATAGCTGTTAATCCAACTTAGCATTTAGTTGTTAACATAAATTAGCAGTTTTTTTCCACCTGTAGAAGCCAACTTCAAAGAAAATAGGGTTAGGGATGGTGGTAGAGTATCTACTGCACATGACAAACTCCACTAACCAATCAGATACTGCAATCATCAAACACCAAGGAAAAGGAACATCAGGATGACATAGGGTCTGCATAAAATATTGCATCTCGCCCTTAGCAGGACATAGGGTTTGTGTTGTGACAATAGCGTGCAAGGAAAGGTGCATGTTTGAAACAAATCTGTGTGTCCCTTGAAATATATCCATAAAGAATTAATCTTAACATCATGTGTTTTTGATACAGTTGATGACTAACTATTTTTTCAACAGGAGATGCCATGTTACAATGGATGCTAGGCCACTTAATGTAATTACCTAGTAGGTGAAAAACTATTAAAAGACAGATTATTGTACCTTGTACTCTGAACACTCCCAATTGCTAATTTAACTATTGCATTTACCATTTTTCTAAATCTGCTTTAATATATTCTCTCATCTCAATATTTTCCCACTGATTCACATCACAACTGAAGTTTAATGTCTGTTGAAAGGGTATAAATAATAATCTTTAGGTAGTTGTCATGCAAAATAAGTGTTGCATCTTCATGCTTTATTATTCCATACATCAGATCCCCTTTCCTATCAAAGATACTGTATCTCCCTCTAACGTGGTCTTGAATATTAGAAATGAAACTTTCTTAATTTCATATATTTTGGTACACAATAAATTCTGATCTGATAAAATTAACAATAACATCTGTTTTCATTTAGTTTGTGTTTCTCAAATTAGAATTTGATACCATCCATTCAAGCTTTTTAAAAGATTGAATCATAAATAACTTTGAATTTTTATAGGCATGGTAGAAGGTTCCAAACCCAGATTGGCTACTTTCATAAAATATGCAAAGGTTGAACTTGCTCCTCCAAAAGTGTCCGAGATACCTGAAGTTTTTGCTGGCTTTGGTCGCCTGATGAGATCAGCTAAATCTGGTGCATGGAAACATGTTACAGTCAGGGTATAGAATTTTTTGTTTTATTCATAACTTCAAGGAAACTATTTTTTAAAACTACATTAATGCAATCGTTATTTCTGTCACAGTATTTCTTTTCATTACTCATTAATCACAGTTATTTTTTGTGCAATTTGTAGATCATATTGACTTTATGTTTCTTGATTTCTTTATCGCTTTGGTTAGTTTTATTATTTATTTTTGCTTTGTTTCAGAAGATGTAAAGCAAATCTTAGAGTTAAATCTGTATGCAAATTTTTAAATTGTGTAGATTAAATTAAACTAAAACCATGGCTTTTGAAAGCACCAACTTTTTTGGATGTAGTTGTATGCTTGGCATTCTCCATTTTAATGATTTTATTCATAAGCCTCCATCCTCATGTTTACTATAAAAGTTACATGAACAAAAGAGCTGGATTACCTTTTCTGTTTCATTTTGCTAAAGGTGGTTCAAAATTATGTGGTATTGTCTTAGAATATTTCCTTCAGGGTTGATATCTGTTGCCAACAGCCCATTATGTTACTCCAGTGCAATATTAGTTAAAATACCTACCTATCTACCCTTTGCATCAGAAAGTGCAGCTTCTCAAAAAATAATTTGTAAGCATTTTTCTCTTTTTTGATAGTTACACGTTTCTTTTTATGTTTATGTCGTAAAAATCTACTATATTTCTTTTGTTGGTTTGCATTTATGTTAAATCTATCATGAATATGCATGTTTAATTTGAAGTATTGAGTATTTCATGTTCTACAGTCTCATTTATGAGTAAATTTGTATAATGAATATTGATAGAATAATTGTATTCCAAATATTTTTTTTCATTCTTATGTTTGACCCTCAGAACCACATCTCTTGGGTGTGTGTGGGTTTCACGGACTCGAGGTACTCCAGTGATCTTATCCTTACCCATACTGTCTTTAGTAAACACAGGTGTTTCATTCCCAAGATACCCAAGCGATCTTTTTATTTTCATTCCACTCCTCTGTTCACATCCCCTCTTTTTTCCCCTTTCACAACATTTTTTACTTGACGTTGTCATGAGTTTGATGCAGCTTGGCCAAATACAGCCCTTGCCAAAAACAACCAACCACTTTTATATTTGAGATTTAAATGTTTTATTTTTTATGCAGTTGTTCATTTGGAACTGTTAATTTGTAGTCTTTAATGTTTGATGAATAAAATTTATCAATTGAAATTTAGATGTATTTTTTTCCTATTAATACCACTTTCATATAGGTTTAAAATACTTTAGCATTTGTATTCTGAATATAAGGAATGCACTTGTCCCAAAGCACTTCCCGCAATTTTTTTTAACATAGCCATACATGAATAAAAGGACTTTTTAATTAATAATTGCATGTGATCGATGACTTTCTCATACTGGTGTAAGATCTTGCAATCTGATAAAATATCCTGTCAAATGTATGTACTGCACTTGTAACTACACCATGTCTTTGATTACTTTCAAAAAATGTTTACACTTGTTTAAAAATTCTCTTATAGTTACAACTTTTTACATGTAACATTCCTCTCTAATTCTATTTTATTACAAATGGGTTCTGATGGAATTTTTCTCCAACAGTGTAATATCTATCGGAAATTGATTGCAAGAGGTTTTATCAGAATGAAATTTATTAAAACTTGGTGCAACACCTTCTAGTTCATAAATTGTATTTTGTAATAAAAATGCATTCTGCATTCAAAGAAACATCCAGCTTTTCTTTGGCATAACGTTAAGTCCACAAGGTGGTAACAGAACCTGAAAAATCGTGAAATCACAAAAAATTTTAATTATGGAAAAATCGGGGGAAATTTCCAAGTTTTACAGAAAATCAGGGAAATTTCAATAATTTAAACGGTCACTATTATTGTTTGTCCTATTTAGAGATGCGCGATTATGGGTGCTTTTAAGAATCAAATATGATGTATCATATTTGCCGAAATTGTAATTTGAATAAAGAATTCTGGCTTGGTAGTATCTAAATACTGGGAAAACCGGCTGTAGCGTCTTATCGCGGTGTGGCTAATGATACAACTTGTGAAACAATTTGATATTTGTGTAACTAATGATGTTTTTTTGTGTATTAAATTAATATTTTTTGTTTGCAGTTATAGTTTTGTAGAATTTTTTTTATGTATAGTTGCAAATGATTTTGATGAATAGTATGGATAATGTAAGGTTGGATATAAAAGTTCACTATCAAAATATTTTGTACTTTTTCTCCAGTTTTTTCAATTGCTATTGTAAGAGTTCCATCAAGGGTTCCAACCCTTACAATAACAATTAAAATGTCTAGAAAAAAATACAAAATATTTGTGGATGATTCAAAAAGAATGAAACCAAAAGCCAATCATTTTAGAACTTTTTTTTTCGATTAGTTTTAAGTGTTCAAATATATTTCATGCAAATGTAACTGAAATTGAATGCACATTAACTAAAGTTCCTATTGTTTTTTGTTACATCCAAAATGTTTCTTGTTAAATGTCTGAAATAAAAGTTTAATTGCTTGCTTTATTTAGAGTACTTGGTTTTTCAAAAATTTATGTGTGCAAATATTCATCTCTATTTTTTTCTTATTTCAGGAGGGTTGGCTAAATACTTTAATTGCAATGGAAATTGGCTTTTGCTTCTGTGTTGGTGAATGCATTGGAAAAGGAAGTTTATTAGGTTATCAAGTTTAGTTATCTCCTTGTCTATGTCATATTAGTTATGTGTCCTCGAAAATTACAGAATGTATGTACTTTATTGCAAAAATAAAGTGTTTATAAAGATTACTTATTGATGTCTCATTTTTCATGTCACAAACATTCATGATTTTACATCTGATTATATGCTTTATTTACTCTAAATTAAAAGAATCAGGACAATAATTTAGAGAAACAGTTTAAATTAATCATAAAATATTTTATCTGTTTAATCATAATGCCTTGAATTCATCCTAGACATCCATTTTAGTGTCTGTTGGTTTTATTCTTCAATATCCTTAAATAATTTAGTAAGTTTTATCTATTATAAGCACTGGTCATATTTTGTACATTAGATATCTGGGGATGAATATTATTAACCAATAATCTTGATATTTTTCAAAGCTTTGCCTCTTTCATTATGTAATTTTTTAAACTGAAAGCTATTTGATCAAATATTTTGCTTGTGTTACTGATGTAGTGATAATATAATTAACAAAAAATTAGTTTATCCTGATATTTGATGTACTGAAAATGGAAGATGTTTATAGAATTATATCTATTGATCAAATAAGACCAGTAATTTGATTTCAGGATCTACCACCATTTAAAATAGTGTTGGGATCAAACTATTTAAAACCATCTGTCGTGCCATTTGAGTAAAAAATCTTGAGTTCTTTTACACAAATGGCTGCACAGATGGTTTTGAATATTTTGATCCCAACAATATTCACCTACTGAAAAATTTCCCACTATTTCAAGGTCAGAATTTATGATCTTCATACTTTGCTTGTAACATTCATTAATGTACTAACATATACAAGAACATTTAAAATATAATTGTAACCTAAATTCATTTTTAAAATAGGTGTTTCAAAAAAGTGTTTTTGTTATAATATGTACAATTTTTTCCTGATAGTACCTTGCCACTGATTTTAGTATTAATAGGTTTTTAATTGGTTTTTCTATTGCAAGCAATAAAACTATTTAATTAAAATAAATCAAATTAAAATCAAAACTTGTAATACCTCTACCAGTTGGTTATTTGAGAATCCCTTGAATATCTTGTTTACATTATTTCTAATGTTTTCTCCTAATTTAAAAACAAAAGTTAGACACTACATTAAAAAAGAACTAAACATTTTAGTAAAGTTTTCTGTATTGAATAAGATCATTAACATTGTGATTAGTGGATAAGTTTTTGTTGGGTTAGAGTAGTGTAAATGACCAAACCAAAGGACAACAAACATTATTTTCCCCTGAAACATGTATAATTGACATTATATACAAAACATGTATAGTGATACAAAATGGGAATCACCTTCGAGTACTGACTCCCTTAGAGAAAGGTCACTGCAGCAACTGTTGATTTGTAAGTGTTTAGCGTTGCCGTACAATAAAATGACGTAACGTGTAGGTTGACATCAGACATTAATGCATAGGGGTAAGATGAAATTAGTCCAACAGTATTAAACCAGGCCTTTTCTTTAAAAGTCAGGAATCTAGGATTAAAAGTATTACTGGTCTATTGAATCAACTTTTGCAGCACTAAATTATTCTGCATGCAATCACCAAATTGCATATTATATTGTGACAAATAAAATAAAAATTTCAAACCAAGCATGGCAAAATATTGCATGTAATTTTTCAACAGGAAATTTGGCAAATACAATATATTTTTCAGATAAAAGTGATGAAATTGTTTACATATTTTATACTCTTAAGAAGCATCTAGTTAAAAAGTTGGTGACATTTTTATATTTATTATTAGGTTATATATTTTTAATTAGGAACAATAAATCACATCTTTCATTCCTAATTAATTTATACTCTAGTGAATAAATGTATTCCACCTATTCATCTTGTAAATATTTTATGAATTATTTCCAACTTCCATAACAAGCCCTTTAACTTTCACTAAATTTCTACCTTTGTTCAGCATACATCAAGAGAAACTAATCTCTAATATTAAAAAAGGAAGTGTTTGTTTCTTGAACGCAAAGCTCTGACGAATCTATGGCACTTAGTGTAATGGGATTTGACGCACAGGTAGTCCGAATTTTTTGCAATTTTAGGGTAGCGGCGAATTTTAAAATTCAATCTAGAACATTTTAAAATTAATTTAATCATTGAATGCAACAGCACATAGAAGAGGACGTATTCTAAATTTATTTTTTTCGTTTTGATTTTGCGCGGAGGAATGATTTTCCAACCAGACGATAAAAAACAAATAGTCTAAACTGGAGTTATTTTGTTCTTTTTTCTTTATCTTAGACCGTTGAAGAAATAGTAAAAATTTCAACGGATTTGAAATCTGCGTAAAATTTCGCAACAGATCGATACCTAAAAATATGATTTTCTTTAAATAAATCATTTTTAAATTGAACATATCTTTTGTATTTTCGCAAGAGATTGTGACATCACGTGAACTTTCGCTTTCCAAAAATGAACAGCATTTTCTGCCCTTCGCGTTGAAAAAAAAGATTACATTTCCTGCCCTATTTCATTTCAGCGAAGCAGAGCAAAAAAATAAAAACCATTTGGACTGGTATTGTTAAGTAAAGACATTTAAAATTTCAACGTATTTGAAACATCACGACGTTGTTCGCGGTGTTGATTTGTATCGCAAACCAACACCGCCGGGCTAGCCACGCAGTGGCTAGTACTTCTATTAAGATTAAAATTGTGCCGTGTGTGTGGGGGGAAAACAATGACACTGTAACGTTACAGCTGGGAGGTCCCTCTGACCACAGCTTTCATGGTGGTCCATGAGTTTATGACCGGATGGGGGTTATCCCCTTCTCTTTGAACTGGAGCGGCTTCGGAAGAACGTGTGGGGTCTTCTCTCGAGAAGGGGAGAATCGAAGAAAACCAGAACGTTAGCGGACGCAGGACTCTGCTCCGTATTGAGGCCGCGGGACTGAAACCCAAAATTGTACAGTATCTATTAGCCTCGAAAAACCTTTAACATATATGTATTCTTCTTAAATTTAATTAAATGTGCTGTAATTTTAAATGTCATTTTAATTATCTTCAAGCCACTCGCCACGCAACCTATACCCACGACGTTACAGCACTTGTATTTTGGTGGCAGCGGTGGGATAAGAATTCCCAGCATTAGGTTTCAGTCCCTATCGAGCGGTTTTCGTTTTTTTTTTTATGGTCAACCTGACCAAAGGATAGCTAATGGTCACCCTGACCTAAAAAGATACGGATTTCGCTGGTCACCCTGACCAGAGGAGCTTCGCTGATTTTGCTGGTCACCCTGACCAGATGAGCTTCGCTTGGAGTTTGTTGGTCACCCTGACCCGAGGAGCTTCGCTTGGATTTAGCTGGTCACCCTGACCAGAGGAGCTTCATTCTGATTTTGCTGGTCACCCTGACCAGAGGAGCTTCGCGCGGATTTAGCTGGTCACCCTGACCAGAGGAGCTTCGAGCGGATTTTGCTGGTCAACCTGACCAAAGGAACTGCGTTCTGTTTTTATGGTCACCCTGACCTAATTTAATATAGACGATATTGATGGTCATCCTGACCAAAAGCAAATTTTTTTTCCTCGATTATTGACGGTTATCCCGTCTAGTGGAATGTGTCTCCAGTGTCATCCTGACATACAAATGAACGCCCTGTTCCCGTTCTGATGCTGTGCTGAAACAACATTTTTTTAAGTGTGTGTGCGCGCGATCTGTGGATTATATAGTACTCCAAACCAACTACAAGACGTCACGTAAGTACCTTTGTCGTACATTGGTTGTGATTAAATTTCATTGCAATTAATTTTCCAAATTTGAGTAATTTGTTAAGGTTAGAACAGTGCATTTACTTGTTGGGGAAGAGTATTTTGATTCTACTACTTTTTGCAATTAAACTGAAATTTATTGTGAAACTGTTATTGTGGAAACATTGAGTAATTTCTTTTATTATTCCAGTTGTGTCGATATATGGGAAAAGTTTTTTAAGTGTGTTTGCAAATCTTGTGTGGGGTTTAAAGAAAAAAAAATGGCTTTTTTAAATAAGGTCAAAAAAGAGGATTTGCGAGTTCTCGCAGAAGAGCTAGGTGAATCCGTTTCTCCCGAATTGCGAGTTGTAGATCTAAAACGTTTATTTTTAGAAAGCATGAATTTTGAGGAAAGTTTTGTTCAGGATTTGTTAGAAACTATAATTACAGACCGAAATGAATACAGAGCGAACCATGAAAAGGAGTATGAACTGGAGAAATTAAGGTTAGAAAACGTAAGATACGCCAATCCAGATCCATCCATTCATACTAATTATAATGAGGGGCAGACGCACCGCCAAAACCTTAGAGACTTAATTCCTAAATTTGATTTGGAAAAGGGGAAAATTAGCTTATATCTGGTTATGTTCGAACGTCAGAATAAGCGGTTTCGTGTTGAAAAAAATGACTGGGTGTCCCATCTAATTGCATTACTACCGCTAGATGTGGTGCAACTTATCGCACGTGAATCAGATTCCGACTCGGAAAATTACGACCACATAAAAAAATTGTTGTTAAAAAAATTTAAATTGAGCCTTGAAAATTTTAGAAAAAAATTCGTTCAACACCAGAAACGCGAAGAAACTACCTGGAAAGATTATGTATTTGAATTGAAAATCTATTTTAATGAATGGATTGCGGGATTGGATGTTCAAGATTTTGATGGCTTAAAAGACCTAATTATAGCGGATCAGGTAAAAAAACGGGTACTCCCCGAAATGAAAGACCACTTCTTGGATGATTGGTCAACCACCACGTCTTCCTCAAAATTGGCAGAAATGCTCGATAATTACGAGGACGTTAGGAAAATCAAATATCCCATCTCCGACCGTAAGAAATTTAATAGAGATACAGCTTCGCCTAAAAGATCTGAATTTAAGGTAGGAACCCCTTTTCAAAAAGGTCACACCCGATTCGGAAAACCAAATGTGGGTGCTGAGGATAACTTTGAGAGACGAAGAATACCCAGATGTTACGGGTGCAACAGTACTCAGCATCTGTGGCCAGTCTGTCCAACTAACAATAAAGAGCGTCGACGCCCCATTGAGAAATTTAATAATTTGGAAAGCTCGGAAGGGGAGGCTGATCCCTTAGCGTCCTTTACGAGTCGCGGTTTAGTGAATGGCCGGGAAATAGACATTTTGCGTGACACGGGCGCGACAATTGATTTAGTTTGTCACAAATATGTGGAGCCAGATGCCTTTACAGGTGAGCATGTTTGGTTGCAAACCCCATTGGATACCAACCAGATATGTTTACCTCTTGCCCTGGTTGTTGTAGAGGGAAATTTTGGTAAGGTAAGAACTAAGGCCGCCGTAGTTGGAAATGATCTAGATAGGGGTCGTTATTTATTAGGGAATAGAACCGCTGATCTTTTAAAAGAAAGAGCTGGACATGTTTTTTCCGGGAGGGAATCCTTAAATGTGATTCAAACAAGATCTCAGGCGAGAGAAATAGAAAATTCAAAAAACTTGGCGAGTCAAAAAGGGGAAATACAACGAGTTCTTGATGAAAATGCAAAAGAGGCGATTCATGTTGAGCCAACTACTGAGGAGCAAATCCAAATTCCAGAACTGGAAAACAATGCACCCGAATTATCTTTACTTAAGATAAGTCACGAGGATTTTAAGGGAGGTCAACGAAGTAGTGAGGGTTTGAAGGAGATGTTCGGACTTGTGGAAGGGAGTACTCCATCTTCGAAGAGCGGGACGTATTGCATGGAAAACGGGTTGTTACTAAAACGACAAGAAGATCGATTGGGCAATTCAAAGAAATTGTTGGTTGTCTCTGAGGAGACGCAGTATAAAGTGTGTCCCCAGGATTCGTTGGCACCTTTGGGTGGCACTGAATCCAAAGATGAGCTATCGACGTACTTTTACTCGATAATGCCCGACTGTTTTAGAGGCTTGAAAGGTTTTGTCCCGACATCTGACCAGTGTCGATGGGCTGGGACGCCCAATGAAGGGGAAAAGGAACCACTTAAAATTGTACCTGTAATTCAGGAGGTTTTGTCAAAGTTGCACACCGATGCAATTGTTTTACTTCCTAAGGAAAAAGCTGAAAAGCGTTTCTCGTACTTCAAAACGGACATGTGTACAGTAGGAAAGTGTCCTGAAGTAGCGATGATTGAAATGGATTCAGTTTCTGACACAGGAATCCTACCAAAAATATTTAGTCGTTTGGGATTTTCGCCCACAGACTTTTAATTTTTTGAGTTAACAGTATTGGAAATGTGTGGAGTTGAAATTGATTTTGAATTTAAAGTGTCAGAACCTAAAGGTATTCAGATGTTTCAATTATGTTGACTAAAAAAGATTTTTTGTATATAGGAATGAATTGCATTTATCAGTGAATTGTTGAAAAAAAAATATATATATATATAAATAATTAAGTCCTTTTGTGTTAAGATATATGAATAGCTTTCATATAAAATGGTCGGAAATTGTGATTATGCAATATAAATGATAATTGTGTTACATGCTAAAGAAATATTTGAGAAATAAATTTATTGATTAATAAGTAGTTGTGTATATTATTCCTTGTTTGCTTAGTTCTTTAATAACTGAGTAATTGTGTCCGATTAGGTTTTAATGCAAGGAATTAAGGTTTTATAGGCCTTGTTAGTTTTATTTATGTGTTGTATAACAAATTATTATATATTGCCATAACTGCATTTTTTGTGTTAAAGAGATAGACTACGTGGTGGAGTGGTAGCAAACGGGACAGTCCTTTTTTCTCGCCAATGTGGTAACCTTCCCTTTTGGATATTTTTATGGCAACCCTATTAAGAAGATTAGGATTAAAGACGCTATCTGATTGGAATTAAAACGTGTTTTGAAGTGAAATTAAACGTGCTCTGATTGGTTTAGATTTTTTTTTCTCGTTTAACGATAAGAGATAACGACGCTTAATCCGCCACTTTGTTTTTTATCGTTTCACCGTGGTCTGTGTTTTATCGTTCCTCGTGCATTTTTTTCTTGTTTAACTACTCCGTCTTTTTTTTTTTTTTTGAAGCCCGTTGTGTTACTCTAGTACGACGTTAACTAAAAATTACCAGTTAATTACCGTGTTTTTTTGTGTAAAGGTTGGTGTTTACTTCTTTTCAAGTTGAGAATGAGCCGTTCGCGAACTCTGATTACCATGAATATATTTGCTTCCATTGTCAGGGCTATATTTATTTTAAACAACGGCGTAGAATATCCGAGATCAAGAAGCTTGACAATGATTCGCATTTTGAGGCTGTTCGTAGATCACGAGCGGAATGTGCAGCATATTGCCGAAAGGATTCAAGGAGTTTAGTACTATTCCCGCAACTAATGTAGGCAGTAGCAAATTTGCAGATGTACTTGCTGCCGCTATAACACGGTGACATTGAGACCGTTGAGAGAGATTATCCGGGCATATTCCTCCGTTAAAAGACGAATATTCTTTCGTGCATCGAATTTTCTAGCGATTTATAATGTGGCGACAAAATGAGGGTAAGTTTAATTTTTCTATACCATTTCGCAAAAAATTACTATCAAATCCATAAAAATTGCTATCATATCCATAGAAATTACTATCAAATCCATTTATGCAAAGGTTCACAGTGTGAATTTTGCTACATGGACACCGCGCCATCTTGTTATGGCGATCTCCGCCATCTTGGTTTGGCGACCAAAACAAACGCCTTGGCGCTACAGTCCCGTTTGAGACCACTCCACCGACTACGTGTCTAAATTTTAGTTACTCATGAAATTTTACACATATAAGTGTGTTTGATAGATTTAAATTTAATCCTTTACAGGTAACTGCACTGGGTAGCATTTCTTAAAATTGTTTATCCGTAGTTTTTTTTTTTAATTTTTGTAGGTTTTCAAATGTTAAAGTTATATATGTCAAATGTCGCAACCTTATATGACAAAGATACTTTGTGCTGTAAACATACATGTGTTTCAGGAACATTAGTTGTAGATTGAATTGGCATCAAGCTGAAACTTTTTCCTGATCTCCTAGAAAAAAGTTTGTCTAAAAGGGGGAAGGAAGCTGTAACGTAACAGCTGGGAGGTCCCTCTGACCACAGCTTTCATGGTGGTCCATGAGTTTATGACCGGATGGGGGTTATCCCCTTCTCTTTGAACTGGAGCGGCTTCGGAAGAACGTGTGGGGTCTTCTCTCGAGAAGGGGAGAATCGAAGAAAACCAGTACGTTAGCGGACGCAGGACTCTGCTCCGGATTGAGGCCGTGGGACTGAAACCCAAAATTGTACACTATCTATTAGCCTCGAAAAACCTTTAACATATATGTATTCTTCTTAAATTTAATTAAATGTGCTGTAATTTTAAATGTCATTTTAATTATCTTCAAGCCACTCGCCACGCAACCTATACCCACGACGTTACAACACCAATCAACTCATTCTTTAGAAACAGTAAATTGTCTTTCCTGCTTTGAAGAATAGCCCGTTGTGTTGCTCCAGTGCTACGTTAGTTAAATACCTACTCTACTTTGAAGACTTCAGGTAATGGTAATTTTAGTTAACGTCGTACTAGAGCAACACAACGGGCTATTGACGACGGTCCGGGATCAATCCCTTACGGGAAAGATACGAGGACATCGCCTCGTAATTTTGAACCACGGTCAGATGACGAAGCAACACCTGAGCTAGTATCCCACTCTCCAAACTTCCACACGAACCCAACGTGAGGACTTTCGGCCGCGACAGATTTAAGGTGCACCAGCCGCCTCTATGTCATACGCTTACAAACTTCTATGCCCGGATTCGAACCAGAAACCTTCCGATCTACAGGCTAACACCTTAACCACTATACCGGTTGGTCGGCTTAAAGACTTAAGAGATAGTATGGAACCTACTTGGAATATGTAAAATAACACTTGCTTCATATGTTTCAGAACTTAGTTTATATAGATCATTATCAATTTATTAAATATTTATCGCTCAGGTTGGGAAAAGCCCGAGCTTCAACCATAAAAGTGTTGGAGCCCAAAGTATTCAGTTCCTGGAACTTTGTGAGGCCGTCATGACTTAGTGGGTATGCCCACAGCCCTGACGACCAATGGATTTTAGGCGACTGATAAAATATTTGCTTTATGTATGTTGCAAACAATCATTGAGTGTCCCTCAATTCCTAACATATTAAAAAAAGTTACAGCAGCCGCAGGATTGAAAACTCGCTTATTTCTCTCGCTTCTTAGACGGTTTCCCGAGAAAGTACGGATAAGAAAATTACGAAATTAACATGGTTTGTTTAAAATTGTACAGGGAACAAGATGGGGAAGATTTTTTTTTCCTGATGCGGTTATTTGTTTAGGGTGCATTAAGTGTCGAAAAAAGCGAATTTCCGACGCTAGTGAGCAAAACACGTACACATTTTAAGTCGTTTTTTCAGAGTTTCTCTAAACGTGAATTTTTGCCGATCGCCTAGTTTTTTTCAGAACTTTCAATTTGGTTCCTGACAGAGTATTTTTTTTTAATTCGTGAAAAATCGGGACATTATCGTTACTTTTTTGTTAAAACTGTCATATCTATAGCATATTACTATTAGTTTTTTAAATTTGAAAACATCACGGGAAATCTTAGAATGTACTTTACATAATGGTAAAATTATTTTTGAAATTGGTTAATAAATAAATTCGATGCTAATAAAAAATGGTCATACAAATTTCGGAACTTTTAGATCGTAATTTCGGATGCAAAACTAAAACTGCCATACCTACGTATATAGATTAATACTATTAGTTTTAAAACTTGAAAATACCACGTGAAAGCTTAGAATGCACTCTTTTTTATGGTACAATTATTTTTAAAATGGGTTCATAAATAAATTCGATACGATGAAAAGTATAATTTCAAGATAGTGTACAATTTTTTCATTGTGGAGATGAAACGTTAGATCCTTCCTTACTGTCCTTGGGGTGAAACTCGCTGTTACGTCATGGCGCGGAAAGACGCATGCGAAAGGATGTTGGTTTGCAAAGCAAACCAAATGGGATTGCGTAGCAATCACCGGAGGTAGGCGAGCAGGGGGCGGAGCTCTAGTCTTCCTAAAAAAATCAACGCCAAAGCAAAATATTCTTTAGTTTAATTTATGCTTCTGGGAAATCCTCTTATACACTTGTTTGATACTACATTAGCTCATTCTGAATTATTTTAACTGATGCATTTGAGCTGCTAAAATAAGAGGCTTTGCATGTACTTATGGCAGCCCTGTTTTAGTTTATCCCTTTGTTTCCCACCACCCTTTAAAGTTGAAATTCAGACCTAAAAAGTTGTAGGCACTCTGTTTAGGCCTAAAGGAGTGCGCAGTTAAAATTTCATAAAGATTGCACTTCCGGTTTTGATTTTGTGGGTGTTCCATGCTGTGGAACACTGGGAGAATAGAGCTTTGAAGTGCGGCTAAGCGAGCATTGCGGTGAAGCGCAAAAATAAGTAAAAGCTTTTGCATATGAATGAGAAAACACTGTATTATACATGTGTAGTAGATTTAGCATGAACCAGGAATGAATCACAATTGAATAAAATGCAAAAAAAATTAACTATAATTATATTTACAATAAAAAATAAACTATAAAATATATATATTCAAAAAAATATCTACAATTATATAAAATAAGCAGTAGAAAAATTCAAAAGCGAGAGCAAAAATTCGCGCAGCTCTAAGTAGAGAGGACTCGAGCTATACTGATAAAATCCTGAAAGAAACAAAGCACCCCACAAAATTCCAGAGCCCCCCGTGTTCCCTTCAAAGACAACAAACATACTATAGCGTCATCACAGGGGGTCTCTCTGACCATAGCTTTCATGGTGGTCCTTGAATTTATGACCGAATGGGGTATCCCCTTCTCTTTGGACTGTAGCGATTTCGGAAGAACGTGTGGGGTCTTCTCTCGAGAAAAAAGGGAGAATCGTGGAAAGCAGAAACGTGAGCGGACGCATTACGACTCTGCTCCGATTGAAGCAGCGGGACTGAAACTCTATTTATATACAATATCTATTAGCCTCGAAATAGCCTTAACTTATATGTATATCTTCAATAATTAATTAAATGTGCTGTAATTTTAAAAGTCGTTTCAATTGCCTTCAAGCCACTCGCCACGTAAATTATACTCACGACGTTACAACACCCACAAACCATTCCCTAGCTTGAGGAGTTCATTCACCTAAAGGAGAAAACAACCTCGTAACCCGTGATCGCTGTTCTGAATCTTCAGTGTTCCATAGGATGGAACACCTTTTTTCATTCATTCATTCTGCGTATGGTTTTTGTATAAAATTTTTAAAAAATATATATATATATATATATATATATAGAATAGATAGTTTAGAGTACAGCCAACAAAATAACATGGAAAGTTTTTTTCAGACAATTTTTTTTGTATTAGAAAAAAAATTAGACAAAAGAACTTTGAAAATCAGTGTTTTCAATAAAGTATAATAGCTAAAACTAATGACTCGGTTTGTGTCATGCTGCCATGTATTATTGAAAAGGGAAGTTGAAAGTAAAAAATGAACCGATTTGTATTCATTTATAATCGAATTTAACGATTTGAGAAACGAATCAAGTTAGGTGTTCCATGCTGTGGAACACCGGGGATGAAAGGGTTATAAAAGATTTCACCTATTATATAAAGATCGGTTTCTAATATAAATGCTGTATTCGTTGAAACTGATACACAGCGAAAAAAATCGGAACACCCAGAAGGCAGCGTTCGTTCCGAAAGCAGCAGCATGTATGAAGTAGTAAAAGAGAAAGATTATCACAACAGAGAGCAAATGTAGAGGACAATTGTAGAATTGCATCAAAAAGATTCATACATTTTTAAGTTGCAAAGCTCCCTCTGGTTTTGTATGTGGGTCAAAGGAAGTCATATGCTTTCAAATTATACAAAGATTACAGCTGCTGCTCCAAATCCTTTACATTCCGGGGCTGATACAATTGACGGCCCTGCATACCTTAGACTTGTTTAATTAGGAGACAGCTATGGGAATCCCACTTTCCAAGGATGGGATTGAACACCACAGAGGCACTCCTGGGAGAGGAGCAGAATATTATCGTGGTAGTAAATAGCCCTTTGGACATGACATGAATGATAAAACTACAGGTAGGATCCCTAAGACCGAGTCCATTCTTGACCATGTGGTAATTCTATCACATCAAATTATAATATTTACACCGAGCCTTACACCTCTTCTATACGCTTTAAGATGTGCACTTCATATATGCCAGGGAACCCACTGTAGTTCATTGACGCTTAAAGTCTAATAATTGCATTTCTGGCACACTGCATATTCGTAAAAAATAACAGCCTTAGTTCGCAAAATTTTATTGAAAACTGAATCTTAGTTTTTGGAATCTTAAATGTAAATTATTTACAAGAAGATTAAAATATATAGAATGCTCTTTAAATTTTTAAAATATTCTCTAAACATGTTTAATTATCAATATACGTTGCTTTTTTTTTTTTACTTAATAAAGGCATTTTTATTTTTAATTGAAGCTGTACTGACCTCTGAAGGTAATCACACTTAAGAAAATGGATGAATTTTGCCTTCGTGTTCATTAAGCAATGTTTTGACTTGCTTAGTGAAAGACTTGAATAAAACAAAACAATTCATCCCAATGAAGTAATATGATTTTTGGGACCAAATTTTTAGTGCCCCAACCATTAAATTCATTAGAATCTCGGCACCCGGAAGGTGAATACTTTTGATCCCTGTCTAATAGAGAGTTTGTATAGTATACAAAGCTTAATAAAGTTTGTTTCGAATGTATATTTATTTAATTGTGTATTTTTCTGAGATTTTTCATTAGGGAATAAGGGCTCTTTGATGTTTATCTGTAAAAAGGAGTCATGTCTGTTTGAGACTTAACTCGCTCATGGCTATAAAAATTTTAAATCCTGCCTCGGGGCTTCATTAAACGTATATTCCACAGACACTACATCTAAATTTTTTACTAAAAACATTCCATTGGAGAAGACGTGTTTCTTTCCTCTCCTGAAAACTTTAGAAAATGAGATATAACCTCTTTTAACATTTAGCGATTTATATAGTACAGTTGGTTACAAAAATATCCTTGTTATTCATGTCTGTAGAATCTCGTACTCATTCAACACAAAAGTGTCACTAAACTGGGAGTAATGCCTATAAAATGTGCATTTTATTTTTCCAAAAGGGTTCGTCTTTATATTTATTTAGTTGTTGTGTTCAAAATTTTACCCCCCTACAGCATAGAATCAAACTGCATACAATGATTTGAATTCTTATTGATTGTAATTTAGCACAAACTGATCATCAGAGGCAGTTCCACACAAATTAATGCTATTTAATTATTACTCTAAGATTTTATCATGGTAATTTATTTGCCATATTTAAGTTTTTTTAATATAGAGATTTGACTTCGAAAAATAGCTACAGTCGTGATATTTTGGAACATAAAATTCACATCGAAAAAATTTTCTTTCAAATAAATTAATTAATACTCTATTTTTAATACAGAAAACTGTTCTTCCATATAAGTGAAGTTTCTGTTCTCAAAATATATAATTCTAAAGCAGCTTCTAAAAAAAGGAGTACTCTTCCTTTTCAGCCCTTTATGAAAGGAGTTTTCTGCATAACATTAAAGAGAAGTAGCAAGTTAATCGAGCTATCTCAAGAAAATTTTCTTTAGTAGCAGCATAATCAGAGAAAATAGCAGCATAAAAAGGCAGTATATTTTCAGTAATTAATGCGACTTCTTTCCTCCTAAAAATATTCGTCTATGTTCAAGTTCTCGAGTCCTCCAATGCTCAAATCCTCCCTAATCGCTCCTGTTGAAATTTCTATTAATTAGTAGTACGGTCAAATTATTTGAAATTCGTGTTTTTCATCGCAAAACACGCTTTTATTGTGATTATTTGAACTTCAACTAAAGCGTCAGATTTTAAGTTTACCTTGAGCACAGAAAAAACTCTAAAGCTCTACCAACTACGTAAGAATAGAAGAACGTTAGAAAAAAATGTCCCAAATTGGGTGATAGATAAGACGAACCTTACTATACTTAGATTACTTCTACTTTAACCTTGTTTAATTTTCTTTTGAGAACGCTCAGAAGTGCGTTCGTACTTGTGTGTGAAAAAAGTGTATATTTCTTTCTATAAGATTGCATTAATGTAAAAATACAATGTGAAAGGATCTTTAATTCAAGAAAACAATTAATATGAAAATCACTCCTTCAACAGTTCAAAATTGATTATCAATAATTAAAAGATTTTGAAATTTTTAATTTGCTAGAAGTTTTTAAATCATTAACTCGAACAGTCTTTGACTGCCATGTGAATTGGTTCAGAATTATCTGATACATATTTTTGAAACGTTTAATTAAATCTTCAATTTAGAGTAAGTTAATTTTTCTTAGTTGTTAAAAACATTTGATTGAGTTTTTAGTTTAAATTTTTTAATTGCATTTTATATGAGATCAAGGGAGCAGTAGCTCTTCCTGTTATGTGTGTCAAGTTATTTCAATTCCCATCTGTTCGTTCACATGGAAATTCCACCTGTATTCTGTGATTTGTTGTATAAATGTAAACAGCCACGTATCGATATCTCCTTTCATTGCTTTGTCTAAACTGGTAAGTACCTTTATGCTGTGATAATAGTTAATGTCATTTTCAGCGAAAGAATATAATACGATTATGAGATAAGTCTACTTATATTTTATTTAAATTGACAAATAAGAGCTATTTTAATAATTTATTTTCAAATAATTATTAAAAAATATTGATCAGATTTAAAATTCATTAAAAATTCAGTGTTATAATTGCCTTCTACTGACAGTTACATTGTCAGAAATGATTACATCTTACAACTTTTTACATAGTCTTAAATACATCTTATTTCTGCTATTCAAAATAAAAATAGCAATTGTCTTCATGTTCGTGTGTGTTTTTTGTTTGAATTAAAAAAAAACACAACAAGTAGCATGATCATCTTTTAGCTACATCAAATTTATATAAATTTTTTAGTTACATCAAACCAATAGCCCTTTGTGTTGCATCACTGCAACGTTTTTCAACTAAATTACCTAAGCTGTCGATATAAAATTTTAAGCGTTTTCACGCAATTTGTAATTATTTTTTCATTTCAATTTCAATTGATGTAATTTTCAATTCGCATTAAACTTTTATTAACTAAATATTATAATTAAACTTTATAATTAAACTAAACATTTTTACAAAGCTTTTTTAGTGTTTTTTATTTATTTTGTGTGTAAGTTTTCGAATAAACTTTTCATACTATAAATAAAATCGAAACTATACATGTATTTTAACAACATTAAAAACACTATTTTGCAAACAATGATAAAAAATATGATTATTAAAATATATTTTGAAAAATTTAAACTTTTATGGCTTAGATTTTTTATACCGTGACACGGAAAGAACCATTTTAATTTGTTATAGTGCTTTTCTACCATTCACGAAATTTTTCGTTCAAATGAAACGAAGTTTAATGGCAATTTTTTCAGACACTATGCAGGCGAATTTGTTCATTGCTGTCTATCTTGCTTTCATCGTAAGGTGAGTCCTAGAGTTTAATGCTATAAATTCATATATTTCCTACATTTTTTATGACAAAATTGTTGACTTTTCAACTTTTTCTATAGAAAAGTAGAAAATTATAAACTTAACCTGATCTGGCCCCTTCCTGAATTAAAGATATACTAGGGGGCCTGCCCCCTGCTCGCTAACGCTCGCCAACCCCCGGAGGATTGCTTCGCAATTCTCATTGGTTCGCTGCGCGAACCTATGCTCGCTTCGCTCGCCTCAATGAAGACATGTGTCCTAGCAGAAGGAATTGTTTGCAAAATATGATGTACCAAATCATATTTTTCAAACCTTAATATGTTGCTTTTTTTTCAGAAAAGATAGTACCTCTGGAATCAGAATTCAAATGAAAACTTTGAGCAAATTTTGACTCGAAATGTGAGCGGTGATTTGGAAATTCAATACCCAGCATGTTGTTTGTGTGTTCCTAGCACTCAAACGACCCACACTTTTTCATTGAGTTTGTTGCCGAAAGTTGTAGTGCAAGCGTCTTGTTGAACTATAATTGTTGGCCCTGAAAAGGACCGTTTTTTAAATGGCCCTGAAAAGATCCTCCGTTTTCTATTATAAACTAACTGCAACAGCTCATTAAAATTTCCTTTTTTTTTCCAATAAAATTTCATCCGATAACGCTATAAATTCAATCGATGCGCGAGACTTCGCGATAAACAAACAATCGTACAGTGTTGCCAAAACGGGATTACAAATAACGTCTTTTTTGCGTGCCACGTAAGAGAATTATATATATAGATTTCTATGATAGTACATCCTTAACAGAAAATAGTTTCGCTACAGTACCCATCAGCATTTCCCTGACTTCAATCTTGAAAGTTATGAAAGCATATTAGTTGATTCTTTCTTTTGTATCTTTTTGCGCTTAAAGTATAAAAACATTATCTAAATTTTTAAGTTTAAATATATCTAAAAACTCTAATTGTTTGCGAAACCCTTGTAAAATGCTCAACGCATCATAAATTACTAGAATGCTGAACTCATAAATCCTAACGTCACCCACTTTTTTGTTAACTGAATGGGAAATTTTCATGTAGGGATTGCAAAGTTTATGTTTGGTTCTTTTAAATGGGTGCCATTTCTGAAAAAATAATGTAAAAGAAAAACACTTGCACAATTAATGTTAAAAAAAACATTGAAAATTGTAGAGAATTTAAAGATAAAAACATTTGCTCTCTTTTTGTAACAATTTATATATTTTATTTAAACTAAATGATACTCGGTTTTCAAAATTTTCAGATTGAGTTGTTTTCATTTCACCACTGCACTAATCAGAATGTACTGATGCAATGACTAATAATTCCTAATTCATGGCAAATTCTACTTCTTCATTTCAGTCTCTACTGTTATAACATTTTATGAATTGAAATCATCAACAAATTTTCTCTTTACAGTAAACAATCAATCGTATTTCGCTGTCAAAATATGTGTTTTTTACTTCTATTCAATTATATAGATTCTTAGAAGGAAAGAAACGTAAATTATTTATTTAGGAATTTCATTTAGAAAAACACTGTAAAAGATTTTTATCTATGGTTCCGCTTGACATAATGAAAAAGTATTTTTAACTTTAAAAGGGATAGGTTATATTCTCAATCATTATTTAACTCAATTATGAGATTTTTCTCTTTATTTTTTCACTCATCAATGAAAATTTTTGACTCAGTTTTTCTCTCTTTATTTTTAATATATAAAATAGTATCCTTACTAAAAATATTTTTTTCTGCAACACTGCATGAATGACAAATGCTATAGTATAATTTTATCTTTGAGAAAACTGGAAACGATACCAAATCTCATGTAAAGAACTTGAAGCCTAATACACTGATTTTTTCTCACTAAGTTAAGGCCAAATAATAGGGCTTCTTTTGATGATATTGATTTACTCAGCAGTAAAAAGAGAGGAATTTTTTTACCAACTGTTCAAATATGGAAAGGTATTTTACAGATAAATTTTATTTTCGGATTGAATGAGCGACATACTTATTATTACTAAAGGTGAAGGTAACTTTGAGCTGTAACTGTCAAACCTTTTATTTTTCCAATACTCTTTCCTGTTTTTAGTATTCTCAATTTAACATTTTTGATACACCGGTGCGATATAAGAACTATTCGATAAGTTGTACTTCAAATCAAGTTTGTTTCAATCAAAGAATTTTTTGCATATGCAAGTGGTAAAAATAAATTTAGTACTACACTGGGCCCGTTGGAGGGGAAGGGAGGTGAATTAATTCAAGACGAGGTGGGAATGGCAAACGTGTTAAATGACTTTTTTCTGGGGGTTTTCAATGGTAACTATAATTTAAAAAAGGATCCCAAGGATGGAGCCTTTGCAGGGGGTATAATTAAAGAATGCAAATTCACCAGGGAAGAAATAGTACATCAGTTGAAAAGAATTAAGCCATCTAAAGCACCAGGGCCAGACGATATTTATCCGAGAGTACTAGTGGAATGCGCGGAAGAACTGGGGGAAGTAATTCACACGATATTTAATTCAACATATAGCACATGTTGGGTACCAATGGATTGGAAGTTGGCCAACATAACTCCAATTTTCAAAAAGGGAATACAAAGTGATCCGGGCAACTATAGACCAGTAAGTCTAACATCAGTAATTTGCAAAATATTTGAATCTCTGTTAAAAAAGCATATAATGTTATACTTGGAGGAGGGGGGACTGTTATCAGAGAATCAGTATAGGTTCAGGAACGGCAGATCCTGCTCTACAAACCTTTTGAAGTTCTACGAAAAAATTACTGAGGAGCTGGATAATAAGAGCAGTGTGGATTTCATGTACATAGATTTTCAAAAGGCTTTTGATAAAGTACCTCATGAGGCATTACTGTTTAAATTGGAAAGGCTGGGGATTCAGGGAAAAACATTAATATGGATAAAGTATTGGTTATTGGGTAGAAAGCAGAGAGTGCAGGTAAAAGGAAATTATTCACAGTGGACAGAAGTTATAAGTTGGGTGCCTCAGGGATCAGTTTTGGGACCAATTTTATTTATAATTTTCATAGATGATATAGGTCAGGGGATCAAGAATAGAATCAGTATATTTGCAGATGACTTAAAAATATGGGGGACAGTGGATACCAAGTTACAGATAGAAAATTTACAAGGGGATTTTGATAAGATATCCGAATGGGCTGTAAAATGGGGTATGTCATTTAATGTAGGGAAATGTCAAGTTCTGCATATGGGTTACAGGAACAGTGGAGCCGAGTACAGGCTGCAGGGAGTAAAGGTAAAGGAGGGAGAAACAGTCAAGGATCTTGGGGTGATAATTCACAGGGATTTTAAAATGGGTCATCAATGTTCAGCTGCGGGTAAAAAGGCTAATAGGTTACTGGGGTATATTAAAAAGACTGTAACTTCAAGGGATAATAATATAATCTTGCCGTTATATAAGGGTTTAGTAAGACCACATCTAGAATATGCTGTACAATTCTGGGCTCCATATATGAGAAAGGACATAGAATCAATTGAAAGGGTTCAGCACAGAGCTACAAAAATAATAAAGGGGCTAGCAAATTTCGACTATAATGAACGTTTAAGTAAGCTAAACATGTATACACTAGAAAGAAGAAGAAGGAGGGGGGATTTGATTCAGCTTTTCAAGTTTGTAAAACAAGGGGACACAGAGGGCTTAAATTTCAATAGGGATAACAGAACAAGGGGCCATGGGCATAAATTGAATAAGACACATTTTAATCGGGATTTAAGGAAAAACTACTACTTTAATAGGGTAATAGACAGTTGGAACGCGTTGCCAGAAAATATAGTTAATTCAAAGGGAGTGTACGAATTTAAGACACAATTGGATAGTCAGTGGGAATTGGAGAATTCATAAACAAAGGACCAGCCTTGTTGGGCTTGAGCCTGTAGCTGGTCGTCAATATTTGTATTTGGTATTTGTAAGTCCCTTTACTGTTTAGTTTATCTATTTCCAATGCTTCTCTTCTGACTTTTTGATTCGAATTTTCAAAATTAAATATGAAAAAAAGTGGGGTTTTATCAAAAATAATTCGACCGAAGGTTCAGTAGTAAATTGAATTTCATGTAACTGTTAGGAAAAGTTAACAAAACATTTTTTTTTTCAGTTTATAAGTATTTATTGCGGTTACCTATGTCAAATTAGCTCTCTTGGAGCAAGAAAACCACCTTTGGGTGATAAACCAAATCCTGCTTCGAATTCATTATATAATTACGTCCATTTTCACATTTCCGTTTGTTGATATCGCATTTATAGTCACTTATCCATCTCGTGCAGCAACAGATTTTTGAAGAGAGAACAAATCTTATGCATGTATAAAATAATTCTTATTTTGCCGGGAAAAGAAACTGTTTGATATATTGAATAGGGTGAATACTGCTGTCCTCCTCAAAATGGCCACTCAATCATACTTTTTTATCCGGCCTTTGGACAATGCCGATGTTTCAACTTTACCAAGATAAGATTATTCGTTGGATTTTGAACAGACAAAATTAACAGGGGGAAGACAAAATTAACATTTTCATCTAGAAATTAATAAAAAGATTATAAACATTTCGCTCAAAAATTCAAAAAATGAATTGGATGTAACGCAATATTTTTTCTATCTTTGGTGTATTTCTGAGAGGATTCAGATACTTAAGAATGTTTATTGAATTCACAGTTGTTTGGCTTTAGACTGTCCGGAATGTAATCGAACCCTGTGCAGGGATCCTGGATCATGTCGAATGGGTGAAACAACGGACTTTTGTGGATGTTGTACTGTGTGTTATAAGGTTAGTGCTAAATTTATATGAAATTCTAGAATATAAACCAAATAATGGCTGTTGACAAGCATATCATACCATTGCATGCCATCAAACATTGATTAATAGCCGTTGATTACGTAAAAGAAATCATTTTGTCTCCAGCTACTACACTTTCCATGCATTGTTTTCAATCATTAATAACAATGTAAATGCCAACCTAACGTTTTTTAAATGTAACTTTTCTTTTAATGTTGATGGATTAATAAATATGTATAATTTAAATTTAAAATTATTCATCTTAAAATACAATATTGATATTGCTTACAGGGTGTTGGTGAAGAGTGTGGAGGACCGTGGAATGTTTTTGGAATGTGTGCGGGTCATTTGACCTGCATTCGCCTACAAGGAAAGAATCCAATCAGAAACTTCAACAGTGCTGGGAAATGTCTTGCTCTACCTTGATGCTAGTTCAGATGTGATCTTGAAGCAAAATGCTGAAAGGAAATAAATAAATGATATCTTAGTTGTATTTTTTCTTATCGATGATTTTCGCACTTTTGAGCTTTTCTTTTTTAATGGTTAAAACCTTTAAGTATTGTCCACTAAAAGAAGAATATTCGGGAAACACAAAGAAAGATTTGTTTTGAATTATCATTTTTTTTTCAAGTAACAATTACCTGGAATGGTCAATTTTGTTCTCATGATCGCTCGTGACAATATTTTTGTAGTTGTTGTTTCAAAAGTGAGAAAATTCTGCTTATGTAACTGCTGCTGTTTATTAAAATTGATGTTTATTAAAAATTTTGCTTTTTAAAATGCTGCTTGGTAACAGCCAATTTTAGTTTTAAAATGTTAATACAATAAAAATGGACTGACTTTGCCAAGTTTTCAAAAACAAATTCAAGGGGAAATAGGAATCTACCTCTATAGACCCCTAGTTATTTCTTGACAATTCTCTAATTCTCTGGATATACGGTCAATCCTCACAGCTGATTTTCTTACACATTTACTAATGAAGGGATTTTAAGTACCTTCAAACCCATTTCCACTGCTTAACGTACAGTCAAGTGAGATCAATTGGGCGCATACGTTAGTCTGGGGCATGTAATGAAGGTTAAAAAGAAAAGGTATCCGTTTTTGAGATGTCACCAAAAAAAGTGTAGCCCTAGTCAATGTCACTCCGTGATTCAGGACAATTTTGGACCATCGGAGTTTTAACCTCCGTTTGATTATTTACACCTTTTGCCGTAAAAATCGATACACAAATAACCCAGTCTACTTTTAGTCACGGGAAAAAATTATTTTCATATTTTTGATAATGTGCAAAAATGTTCTAACTCATGGCGTTTGGCGTGATTGCCGACCTATAAGTTGATCTTGAATTTCCTCCGAATATTTTATTTTCCAACTATTGATGAATCTACCAGGCTTTGTAAGACTTCATCGTCACAAGTTTCTCAAGGTGACTTATGCATGAAAGTCGTTTTTTTTTTAAACCGCTAAACAATGAAATGTCTTTACCTGCAAATTCTGTGTATTAAATCTCAAGGAAACGAAATACTTATAAAAGAAATATTTTTGCGAACAGTTTTAAAGAAGTGTTTATGATGTGCTCTTGTTCTAAATAGTTTTATCTATTTCATTAAAATCAAAGTACTTTTATATTTCTTTCATACAACATTGGGAAAGTTATCTAAAAGTTTATTTATGTATCATCTGGGTATTACAATTATACAAAACAATCTACTAAATCCTTTGACCAGCAAATTAAATTGGACAACTTTTGAAATTGAAACATCATAACTGAGTTTTGAATTTACTTCTTCATATATTTTCTTAGTTCTCCAGTATATATGCTAGCCAAAGTCTAATGTGTATTTAAACTTGCTTTATATCAAACGTTCCACGGTATATATCGAGGATTCGGCATCGAAATCCACTACCCAGTTTCAGGAACCTTGACTGTTTTTCATATCCGTTAATCATGCAAATCCAGAATATTTAATTCCACAATAACTAAGAATAACGCATGGTATAAAATAATCAATGTAATGAGAGTTAAGTCATTTTATGACAATCTGGTGCATATTATTTAATTTCTTTCAATGGTGTGTAACAATAAAACAAATAGTAAAAAAAATAAGTGCACATTGAGAATAAGAAAGAACACGAAATAATGCTATTAAGATAGAAATAAAGTCTACATACCCATAAGGGGTTTTGTCTCTCAGTATTAGTCATAAAGTCAGGGGCTAAGAGTGGTGGTCATCCGATCTGAAGATGCCGAGCAAGACCGTAGTGACTAGTGACGACACAAAAGATTGACATTGCCTTTCTTTTGGGCCTCTTATTGCCTCCACTAGGGTTTTTGAGAACTGTTGCCTTTAAACTATCCCATATCAGCAAATTAAAAGAGTAAAAATTCTTGTCAACGGAAGAAGTCTGTACAATTTTAAGTTAAGATTTATCTACTTTTTTGACACTCATTTATTTTTAATTTGGAGAAATAAAAGCGTTTAAGAAAAACTATGTGACTCCGCTTTCATTTAATTTCGATGTTTTGTCAACAATGAAAGAAATAAATGGGCCAATACATAAAAACGTCTCTTACCTGCCATGCTTCCTCTGCAGTTCACTTCTGGAATCTGCCATATATTTCCACTGTACGTTTCCTGACCCATAAAAATCCTAAAGGGTCAAATAATAAATACTGAAGCATAATTGAATGATTTGAGCGGATGAATAATAAAGTAAAATAAAAAAGTAATATAGAGAATAGTTTCAGGTTTATAAGAGGAACACAGTCACTTATAGTTAAATTGGCATCAAGCGGATGATTTTCGAAAATATCAGTGAAAGCTATGCACAGAAGAGCGTAACGTGTCTTAAGAAAAGCCGACTGAAGAAAATCTTCAAAATGCTATTAACCTCTTGTTGGTTGTCTCGACGAGGTATCTCGTCACTAGCAAAACTGACCTGGTCTTGAGGGACAAGATAATCTCGTCACTAGAAAAAAATGACCAGATCTTGATCTCTTCATAAAAAAATCGACTGTATCTTGATGACGAGATAACATTAGCAAAATTGGTCCTATCTAGATGGATGAGGTATTCATCATTGAAACTATTTAGAGCAGTGATTCTCAACCACTGTGCCGCGGCACTTCTAAGTGCCGCCAAATTTTAGAAATGTATATAGTAAAAATTATAATGCTTTTTTTTATTACGAGTAAAGTTTGTTTAAATTAAAGAAAAGTACAATGTAAAAGAAAACTGTTGTTTTTACTGTCAAATCCCATATTTTTAACTGTTTTTATTTTCGATAACTGTGACCTTTCATAAAGTGAAATATTCGCCCCAACGTGATGCGATTATCCCGTGAGAGCCAAAAACGCTTTAAAAATATTATTACAATTTTCAACATCTTATTTGTGTGAATTCGGATTTTCAGTATTAACCAACATAAAAACGAAAAAAGGATCGAGACTGTTAAATGTTGAAGACGATATAAGAGTAGCATTGTCATTTTTACGACTAAACATAAATAAAATAATCAAAAAAGATCAAGCTCGAATTTCTTATTAAAAGTACTCTTATTATTACCTTGTAATTAATCCCTTAAAAACGTACTGATGTTTTTGTAATACATATTACATTATTTTATTTTACATTCAAAATTATTATCATAAACTATTTTACACAGTGTATTATAGGTAAGTAAACAACTTTTAAACTTATCATTTTCTTTGTGTGCCGCCAAATTATGAAATCGTTAAAAGTGTACCGCGACAAAAAAAGGTTGATAATCACTGATTTAGAGGGTCAATTGGAGTGAGAAGGCAACACAAAAAATTAACATAAATCAAATTTACAACGAGAGATAATAAAAGATTCGTACTCTTCTTGCGGTTTAATGTAGTATTCATAGTCAAACGTCACAAATAAACCATTCTTCCAACTTTCGTATTAAAAAAATGAGTAAAGTAGCATGATTTTTGAGAGAAAGAATGAAGTTTTAAGGCAGCATTTGGAAATCTAACAATGAAGCTCTTTGCTATGTAGTTTGACCCTTGGAATCTTTCAACGAGACCCATAATTCTTTCTATTATGATTTGTTTGTATTCCGTGTAAGTTATTATATTCATGGGATAAGGCGCAACAATAACTTTAAATTCTTCAGAAGTAATCCTGTAGATCAATTATTTACATGGAAAGATAATCACAAAATTTTGTATAATATGTCAACAAGAAAAGTACTTGAGTAGAATTTAAATGATTACATCTATGATTTGAGAGTGTTTATGGTTTCAAAAGAGTCTCTAACTTACTAGTAAATTACATATATTAATCCTTTGACATATTGCAGATAATGTTTTTTAAAAATAAAATGTTAAAGACAATATTAAAAAACATGCATAGATTTTTAAGTTCCAACTCTTTAGAACCCAAAATGTTTTGACATTTGAAAACTAAATTATTTTCGCATAGTACAAACTTAGGTGTTATGCGGGGTTTTTTTAAAAATAGATTGAGTCTGAAAATTATTAATTTTTCACTAGGTAGTTCCCATGAAATCTCTTGAAGATTCTTACCAATGATTGAAATATAATATTTATGGCACTCAACTGATCGGAGTATTTAGAGCATGTTTGTGCTTACTATATATTACAGCTGTTGTATGATAGTACAATTAGCATGGGGCAAAATTACTGTTGAATGTTATTAACTTAGGGAATCAATTCCGTTTCGAATTTTTAACATCCTTTTCCCAAAAAGATATCTGATAAGCTGCTTGGTGAGTGTTTAATAAATTGACCTCGTATATAAGGGAATTCGATATTTGGCTATTTTTAGATGAGTTTCCTTTATCGATGTTAATAAAACTAAATTCAGATTACTTGTCTATGTATTTTACTTTTCCCTAGACAGGTTTTATCAAGATCAGGCTGTGATTTAAAATAATGAGTTCGAAATATACAGGTTATTTTTTCCCTTTTGAAATTAACTGTTAAAAGGGCAGTGTAGGTTTTCGCATGAAAAAATATGAATAGTCAAACATCACCGCTGAGCAGTTCTTATGAGTCTATGTATGTTCGAAACTTCTCTTTTTCTACAGATAACTTACTCCACCTTGCTACCTTATCTTTTGAACTTTGCTTGCCGTTATTTTACCTGCAGCTTCTACAGTACTACGCATCCAATTGAGAGCTAAGTCAGCATGTGATAAGAGTAGCTGTGATCAAACCTGTTAAGAAAACTACTTATATTCTCTGATGCTTAACTCCTATTCTAATTCAAGGTAACTATATTTCCAAAATTAAATATACTTTTACCTTTGACATTTCTATCAACGTCGATTTATATTTACAAACTGATATTAACACACCCCATTTTTTACTTTTTAAAATTATTATCTTTAAGCTAAAAATTCAGGTTGAGAAACAAAGAAATAATAAGAAGGGGCTCTGATATTACATTTTTGATCTTAAACAAAGTGCATTGAGTGTTTTCGTTTATGCTTGGCAGTGTTTTATTTTTGAAAATTTTCCAAACAAAATCCTTAACACGTCTTAAGTTGAATATTTGTGTACCCCAAATTTAGTTTAGTACGAATCCTTAAATTGTTTTTTACTCTACTTTTAAATTGAAGAAAATAATTGCACTAATCATAAAAGCTTTTCTCAACAGTATTTCTTGTATATCATGCACATTTTTTTTAAATGTTGACCTACTGACTAATGTTTACCATTTTGATACAGAATAAACAAAAATTGCATGCTATTTTTTCACATTACAATTTTTTTAAATATGAATCTATTTTCAATTCTAGAAATCCGATTTCTTTTCCACGAAGGTTCAACTATGCGCTATTGGAAAAGCTTAAAATTTACTTCAATATGCAAAACAAGCAAGCACAATTTCCTCCGATGAAAATTGGCTCTGCAAAATAAGCAAAAGAGGGAATTTTCACTCATTGGAATTAATAATTTTTCAAGACAATAAATAGGAAAAATAATTTTAATGCTTTTTATAACATTTCGTAGGTTTCAAATTTAACTATAAAATGTCCTCTCCATTATACGTATTGTTTAGATATCCGAATGAAATCCTCAGTTGTTTTACACTTACATAGATTTTCGTTCTCATACTCCATCAAAATCACACTGTGATGCTAATTGGGAATTTTTGGAAATTGCTATAACATTTATATAAAAATGTCTAAAATAGTTGCTTAAAATTAGAATCTCAGAAGCATTGACTGCTAGCTTATACGTTAAAAAATATTAAATATGTTGGAATTGTATTGATATTTTGTTAAAAAAAAGTATATCTAATGTTATTAAAAGCATTGTGTGTGTGTGTGTAATAACAAGTGTAAGAGTTCTAGTAAAAAATTATTTGTATTATATTTAACCAAAAATTAGCTTACATTTCGCTTCGTATTTATAACGCAGTTCAAAACTCAGTTAAGAGCAAGTTTGTTTCATATAATCAGATGTAATTATTGCTTAAGTTAAATACACGCAAATTTAAATCTTGCGTTTTTATATTATATGATACTCACTCGAATATCCTAAATTTCTGATCAATCTTAAATAATATCGTCAATTATTGTGTTTGGATTACAAATTTAAGTTTTATTTCTGCCGAAGAAAATATGAATTGCAGAAAACAGTCATGCGCTATATTTTAAATTAGAATTAACACCCCACATACTTAATTAAATGCTCTTAAAATTTTGTTAAACTGTTTTATTTGTAGATATGAAATATACATGTATAGATGCCTATATGCATTGTAAATGGAATAAAATACGGTTTAAATGTGAGTTTCGAAATTGCTTCAACTTTAACACAGATGCTGTGGCCGGGGATCTTGTAGGACAATGATATTGATATATATTATATTGATGTTATTGAATTCCTTACTATTGATATAGTAGTAACTAAATGTATATTTTAATCTCTTTTATTTCTCTATTATATAAAAGGTTATATCTTTTTATTAACTATAAGAGAAGAATATCAACCGTATCATGTCTTGAAAAGCGAATTGTTTATGGAAATCTAATGATTCAACAAGATATCTGAGTTAGTAAAAATATAAAATAAAAATTAGAAAATAAATTACAATAATTAATTAAATAATTAAATTATTGTAATATAATTTTAATTCTGCAATTAAAAGTATATTATTACAGAATTACAAAAATATACAGAAAGTACAGAATTACAGAAAATTTAAATTAAAAAATACCTTGGTCCTACAGTAATCATGATTTTGCTGGACTTAGTACTTTGGAATCAGTAGCTTTTGAATAGATATTTTTGTAACATAATATATTTGTTTGTTGTGTCTTATTATATTATTGTTTTAATGGCATCACCTACTTTTCTCCAATTATCATTACGATTCTTTTTCAGAAAATGCATATTTTAAATTTCTCAAGAACATTTATTTGGGGATCAAGCTTGATATTCCTGACATATCTTGCACATAGTACTCGTGGTTCAACAGTTGATCCAAACAGCAGTTTTACCATTGCACCGAACATTGCAGACATATGTAATACATCTCTCATTACATCGATTAAAGGGGATGAGGATGATGTGCCAGTGAAATGCACGTGCAGTGTAACAAATGTCTACTGCAGTTACCTAGAAATAACTGAGCTTCCAAAGCTCACATCATTCCCAAAAGAGATGCAAATCGCCAGCTTCAGAGGGAACAAGATAACCACCCTTAATCAAGATACGTTCTACAACGGTAGAGGTCTGGCCGAGTTGGACTTGTCGTATAATCGAATTGATTTCGTCAGTTCCAAGACATTCCAAGCATTGAAGAACCTCAAAAGGTTGGATCTCAGTCACAATCGTATCTGGAATCTGCCAACTACTGCCTTTCACGAGCTAAGTTCGTTGAGAGTTTTGAATTTGGGTTTTAACGACATGATCAATGTATTCCCAGAACTGTTTGCATCTCTGACCGAGCTTCGCCAGCTGATACTGGAGACAAACCCATTGGAAGAGTTAGAACCCAAGCATTTCGAACATCTACAGAAGTTGGAATTATTGAATTTGGAATCTACTCTGTTGAAGTTTATTCCTGATCATGTGTTTATTTTCACTCCAAAGTTGCAGTTTTTGAATTTGGCCGGCAACATGCTGACAAAGGTACCGACAGAAGCCTTGCACGTTTTGGATCGAGTCAAAGTACTGGATCTGAGGGCGAATCCTATCGAAGTCATTCACGCAGAAGCTTTCAGAGGAATGATTGGTGTAGTCATTTTGTACTTGGACAACATGCCTCACCTTACGAAAATTGAAAACTATGCATTCGGAGACATGATTCATTTCGAAGAACTTCATTGCAGTTACAATTTTAAGCTGACAGAAATTGATGAAAATGCCTTTGTTCGAAAACTCAACAACGATAAGGTTCCTCTTCACCAATTGTTCTTAAGACAAAATCAGTTGACCACGATACCTAAATCTCTCTTGGACTGGAATGATGGAATGGAAATGCACTTAAGAGAAAATCCACTACATTGCGACTGCAAAGCGGATTGGATGATTAATATAAAGCTGAAAAACGATTTTCAAAACCACCTCAAGTAAGTGCTTATTGCTTGATCACTATATAATCTTATTGCTCTTCCAAATAAAAATCGTGACTAATTTTGTTTTTGTGAAACATCTTGGAATTTCACATTACGAAATGAAGCGAAGACCGTATCGTTATTTTTATGTATATTATTTACGCCTTCTGAACAGGAAATTTTATAGAACATTAATTTTTATATTTTGTGAACCTCACTTAATATTCATGATACCCTTAAACATTTAACACATTGTACATTTTAAATTTTATTAGCAAATTAGTATGCCTTTTGATGCAATAATTACAAACTTTAGATTAAATGGTCCTATTTAAAACTAGATATACGGTAGTTGTTATTCTCTGTCACATAATTTAAAGCTTATTTTGCTTAAACCTGTGGTTTTTTATCGCTTATCTTTGTTTAACCTCAGCACTTTTAAGAGCTATTTTTTAAGGGAAATCAAAATAGATTATTGAAATTTCATGTAAGAAGGTTTTAATTTCATGTTTATAGAACCATATGTAATTGTAAATTGGCATTTTCGTTTTACTAAAATTTGTATTTTATCACAAAATTGAACTCGGAATTCTAGAAATGTGTTGGTAGAAACTAATACATATCAAACACGCTCGGTTTTTGTTGATTTCTTATTATTTATTTAAACTGTGAGTTGAATTATTTTAATGGAGACAGACAGGCGAAAGTTAACCAGTATGTATATAGAGTAGTGACATCATTTCAGTTCAAATACTTTTTACTGTCAGCTTCTGTTCTTGCTATCCCTTTATTGTCACTAATTTTTTCGGTAACTCCCGACGTCTCTACCTTTGGTATCATTTTTACACATCTAGGTCATTTCACACCGAAGTAGCAGCAGAAAACCTTACTGCTCCTTAAGGTTTGCACGCAAGTGTAATATCATATCATGTAACCCAATAAAAACTTTTAATCGATTTCCTTGCTCTGTTCTAGGTGTTCCAGTCCAGGGGACTACGAAAACATGGCACTCAGTGAATTGAAAGGACAACAGTTGACATGCGGACTACAACTGTCTGAGATCGTCATGATTGCTTGCGCTGTCGTCACGGCCTTACTCATCGTCCTGATGATCGTCGCTTTTCTTTTTTGGAGACGAAATTATTCGGGGTACAGCAAACCCCGATTCCAAATGTCGAAAAAGAAATATGTAAATGACGTTGTCTATGCAGGACCTGATGATGACATTTAGACTCAAAAACTGTAGCATTCTTATATTTTTTTATAGACTCGTAATCTATAACTGCACAATGAAGAATTTTTTGCAACAATAATGTTCGAAGAATCAGCTATCATTGTTTTAGGTAATGAGTTCAGTTTTTACGTATACATAACCTTATATACAATTCTAAATGACAGTCATAAAAGCTCTTTAGATTCCCATTTTGAGGCTGGAGTATATTGATGATTTCATCTTACTCAGATAAAGTTTCCTTTTTCATCAGTTGTGTTTTTTACTTTTAGTGTTTTATTTACATAAGTTATTTTTATCAGGTAAGGTTTAAAAAATTCTTAAGACTGGAAAAAAAAATCACTATTTTTTAAAATTCATTTAATAAGAAAATCTGATCGTTCTGGTTAATGAAAAGCACTATGTTTTGCGAACAAATATTTACATTTTTATATGTACTTGACATAGCATGTTTTAAAGGGGCCTGTGAGAATACTTCAAAGCAAGTGTATTATTAATGTGTTATGGTTAGAGAGATTTGTTGATAAACGTTTTTATTAAAAAGTTTTAAAGTTTTTATTTGTCATCCTGCTTCCATAGTTATGGCTGAACATTTTTTAGAATTTATACACCAATTTAATTATATAAAAATTATTAATGACAAATTGTTGATATCCTAATACTTTTGTGATGAAATTAATCCTTATATCATATTATGACTTTAAATAAAGCATAAAACTGTGGATCACAGTATTCGTCAACCTCACATTTTTTACTATTTTCATAAATTTTGTAAGGATTTAGTAATAACTACGATTTAAAATTTTACCCAAGAAAAACTATGTCTTTCTATTTTAGCCTCTCATCAAAATTGAATAATTATTAAAAATATTGTTAAAATATTTGAAATGTAATGTGGCATATGAAGTCACACACACACAAGAAAAACTAGTAGGCTACCACATATCGTAAAATGTTAAAAAGTAAAAAAAAAAATTGAAAAAAAAAATGCCAATAAGGATTTTTTTTTTTTTCATTTAATAATTTGAGCTCAGAAAATGTGAATTCTTTTAGCATTAACAATAGCTCTGTTTCTTTGGTTGATAAACTATTCCTTTTTTACTTACAACCTTTGCACAAAGACTATATCCGTACTATAGCGGAAATTGTTATGAAAGTTGTTAATCTAACTGTAAATGGATCTCTTTGGGTGAATGCACACCTCATTGTTATATGGATTCAAGAAGTAAAACATTGGCATCAGGGATACTTCTCCCCAAGGACTTTCTTCGCTATATTGGACGGCAAGACAGCGTATGGCCGAAAGGCCTTGAGCTGGGCGTAGGATGAAAAAAAAAGTAAATCTGAATAAATCTAGCCCAAATTTAGTTGGGACTCGGAACTAATCTTACCTTAAAATGCTCAGTATACCATAGAAAAAGCAGACTTAGCAACAGATGGTCAAATTTAGTGTCCCTCGTTTCGTCTGCCTGAACTCGAAAAACTAGAGGTGTCAAATTAAACAATTTGTGCAACATTTCAATTAATTTTTGACTTTGAAAGGCAGATGTAATTCACTTTTAAGATAAATTTTCCCTTTATACAGTCTTTTATGCTTTCTTGTAATCTTAAATTCTAAAACTCGTCTAATTGAATTATTTCTTAATTGATATTTTAAAGTAAGACAAAAGAGAAAAACATTTTTATTACAAATATCATCCTAAAATTTCGTAACTCTGTTTACTTTTCACACTTTTGTTGATTGCTCATCATAAAGTTCTCAGCCGTTTCTGAAATCTAGGATGTGCAAAATATCTCAAATGCATTTTTATATTTTGTAGAGTAAAATTCATCCCTTCGCGATTCGGAAGGAATGCAAAGGAAATTAATTGTTAATACTATAGGGTATTTTCTTCAAATCAAAATAGACTCATGAAGTTACTAACTTTTGGTGAGAGACAAGGACACTTAACTTTTCTCAAATGCAGTTCTTCACCCTCCACAAAAGTAATGATAAAAAGAATTAGAAAACCATATCAAGTTTTACTTTTTACAGGTATCTCTGACTAAGTACAAGAACAGGATTTGAACATACTTGGACTGTACATTTTACTTTACTTCGAATGATAAGCATATGCATTTAAATAATACGTGCATTCAGACATAAAGGAGCTCCCGCGGCTGACCTTGGGTCAGTCGATTTTTAAATAGGTGTGAAAGGTTGTCTCGGGTAAGGGATGCCGTAGGAAGAAGCCAAAGAAACATGTGCTGTGAATTTATACCTCGCCAATTTTGGAATTCAACGATGATCTCAGTGTCAGAATCAACACTAAAGATGCCAGTTTATGAAAGATATGTTTACGCTTCCACTACGTTTTCCGTAATTCAAGTAATAAACTCGTTCAAAACCACGTTACCCAACTCCTTCTCACGGGGGAGTGGGGAGCCGCAGTATACTTATTATGTATTATTTCAATGGTTGTACTTAACATTCGAAGTAAAAACTCGTTTGTCATATGAAATACGTTGGCTTGACTTAACCCGCTAAAAGAGAAATTATTTTAAAAACTTGAATGCATGGCTTTACTTCCGTTTTCATCCATACTGCTAAAAATATTTACAACACATTTTGTATGGATTAAGTTACTTTTTATGTGTTTATCATACGCTTGTGAGATTAATTAGAAAAGGCTGTTGCATAAAGATAATGGTCAAAGTTAATGGTTTGACAGCATAGCTGCAAGGATGCAATTTGTGGTGCAAGATGTAATAAAAGAGTTTCAGAAACACTTTCACCGTTACAAAACACTCAAATCCAAAATCAACTCATTGATAATTGACTCGTATCTTGTTGGTCTGCCTATCCTTTGAGAAGGTTATTCGGTAAATTTACTTAGTGGATGGATTTCATTCCTTATCAACGAGTTTCGGCGATAAGTGACATCTGCTGACTTGAACGCAAGCAAAAAATAGACTAGATAAGACAATGAGTGTAAGCCGCAAGAATTTCCTTTGTAATAGAGCTCAATGCGAACTCAATCTTTCTGGTATGATCAAAACATTTTTAATGCAATAGGTACACTACACAAAAATGAAACATTTTATTGTTAAGTTGGTTATAGAAGGAATAAATATCCTTCATTCGCTGGTTGTGTGTCTGTGTATTTGTTTCCTTTAAATCCGGAATAAAAGATAAAAAAACAGATGTATGTAGTAGTATATAAACATTTTTCTAACCATGAAAATTGGCGTTGTTAAATATTAATTTACTTAGTTTCTAAGGATTTTACGCAGGCCGTAAATGTTTGAGTCCAGGCATTAAATGATATCCACCTCATCCTTAAGCCCAGACACCCTTCATGTAAACTTGCATCCTCTAAGCAACATGAATATCACCCTGATTTTAATATAGGTTTAGGCTATGTAACTTAAACCTGTATAATCTGAAACTATCAAAGGTTGATGATATATTTTTCATTCAAGAATGTAATCATTCATTTTCTATATCATTATACGTTCAATTACTTATCAAGTTCTATTATCTTCACCTCTTGGTAGTATGTCAATGATCGATGAACTAGCGATAATGAAAAGCAAAATGGTAGCCAACGTTTACTAAAAGCAAAGCGAGATGCATCTTTTCCTACAATTAAAAAAATCAACTTTTAATTCCAATATTTGGAATGACGGTTCACGATTGCACGCATCGATCTTCTACGAATTAGACGGAGCCTATGGTCAGTCTCTGTCGTAAGGTCTCAGAATTGTAGGTCAAGTGGGCTTGGTAAACGTCTTGGGACGATTGGATCGAACATTAATGCTTTTTAAGCACATTAACATGCTACGTTAATTTCATTTTTAACAATCTCTCTTCTTGTATTTATCGGTAAATATAATTTTTAGGCTTTCTCCTATTAAAACGACTACATCGAAAAGATTCATTTTTAAATGTTCACAAAATAAGTTTTCTTTTAATTTCATTTGAGTATCTATTTTATTTCTTTCCAAAGCGTAAACTATTTCTTAATATTGGATGGATTAAAACTGAATTTTTTACTTCTGAAACTGGAACAATCAATATAATATGCGAATTTTTTATAAAAACGAATGATATCTTCAAAACTTTGTTTATACTTGTATATATATATATCAGTAACGAAAAATACATTTAGCAAGGCATACATTCAACAAAGAATTGTTATATTATAGTTAATCGATAGATCAGGCAAATTATGACGCCATTAAGTTGAGCTTTAACTATATATGATTTTTTTGCAATACTATTTATATCTTGAGTGAGAAGTTATTTTGCTCATTAGTATTCCTAAGGTGCCAGTAAAATTAACAAGTATTTTACTACTTGTTGAGAAATTTATTTATCAGACATATTGCCCAAACCTATTTTTATTTAACTACTAAAAAAGAGTATAAAAATAGAGGGAAATACTCAATGGAAATTTACAGTCCAAGACTTAGAAATTTGCATATTTCGTATGGAAGTTTTCTAGTGAAAATATCAAAAGCCTAAATTCCCTTTTAAAAAATAAGGTGTCCGAAATGGTAGTCTATGTATCAACCTCTAACCATATATCCAATGAAGACCCTATTTCATCGCCTTACGTGTAAACCGCAATGAGTATTTCCAAAATTTCTTTGGTATGAACTCTTTTAGCTTTTCTCAATCAGAATGTGGTTTAGACTGCTAAAGACCACTAAGTCATTTTTCAAGAAAAAACAAGGTGGTGAAAATGCTATTTTGTAGCAACATTTAACCATATATAAAATAAAGAGACTATTTTATCGGCTTACAAGTAAACCACACGTATGGGAAGGTGGGGCATAGTATTACACGTTTTTTTATTTTCATCTGTGGCATCAAGATATGCATCTATATGAAGCAAACAAAGCCCTTACAATGATCTTTGATCTCTTAAATACATCTTACATATCATTAAAATTAAAAAGTGTAACATTTATTTCCAGTTTTTAATGTTTTTGTATTGATGTATATTGTAATACTGTGCCCCACTGCCGGGGTACAGTGTTACGTTACAGTAGCAACAATTGATATAAAGAATATGTTTTTTTTTAATTCATTTGAATTGAAATATACAGATATCTAATGATTCCTAAAGCAGGTAAAAATAAAATAAAAGAATGAGGAAAACATTAGCAATGATTGTAGTCTACAGTTACAAGTAGATGATAAAATAACACTAAAGAAATTGTAAACTTATTTTAGAATTCGATAAGAAGTTAAATTCACAGGGAAAATCAGCACTTCTGCTTTTCTCATTGTCTTTCCTGATGGAATTGGGAGAGGAAGTTTGGCAATGATTTTTTATTTTTCAAATGAATAAATTTCCTTTGGAGGGGAAAATTTATAAGATGGAAAAATTATTTGACGTACAACACTTCAAAATCAACATTGATCTGATTCACAACTTCCCCAATAGAGTGAATTTCATGTTCTTTAAGGTGTCCTTCTTCAGCTATAACGTAATCACCATTGTTAATATTATTGTCATCTGTAGCGATGTCTGATTGCAAGTCTCAAAAAGAAATGTTTTCACTATCATCAGAAGATGGTCAATCTTCATCTTCTGGTGATGAAATCTAGGCAGGCTTATGCCTCAGGTTCACTTTGGCTCGCTTCGTGGGAATTTCGTTCTTTTTAGGGTTTAATGCTTTTTTCCTCTTCAATATTTCCTGTGTAATCCTAATTTTAACTGGCGTATCAATCAAGATCCAACATTTCACCCGTCATTTATTTTGTTTGTGTAGTTTTTCGGGGTGGAGCTTTAGGGAAAGACCTTAGTTCTTAAGGTGACATAATTTTGTTATCTTGTGAATGTTTCCAATGAATTAACAAAATACTACTACTAATCATGTAAAGAAAGATTAAAGCATCACATAGAAAGATATGCAAATCTATATGTAGGAAAAGCTTTAGGAAAAATTAACCAATTTATTTATGTTATCATTCATATTTATAATTAAAAATCTTAAAATGAAAAATGCAGAGCTATAAGAGTAATACAATTTACATTGTGAAGCACGTGCTTGTTTGTAATGTGTTAGTTGGACAAATTATGTATGTAACAGTGTACTTCATTTCATTCTGTAACACTGTACCCCATCTTACATTGCTTGTTACAAAAAAAATTTTATGACTACATAATGTGAATTTAGATCATTCATTTAACTCAACAGAATCTAAACACAATTAGCTTTACTACTAAAATATTATTCATTATAAAATAGGCACCACTCATGAATAAAGAGAATTTAATTACGAACACAAAATTTTACTATAAACATGCAAAAATAGAGATTTACTTATAGAAATGTAACTAATGATGCAAATTCTTCCAAAATACTTGTCCTTCTGGAGAACAAGATGGCTAACAAGATTGTAAACAAATTGGATTTAATTTTGCTACCACTTTAACATGAAATCCACTGTAACTTTTGTACCCCATGTAACACTGTGCCTAACCTTCTCTTATTCAAAATTTCCCAGATATAAAATTTTTAGCTTTTCGAAATCAAAATGTGGTGATCTTTAGACTCGTAAAGTCTTAAGATCTTAATTTTTTCCTTTACTTGAAAGTTAGATTTCTTTTTCAGGAACAAGCTTACTGGGTTTAACTTAATATATACACTTTTCCCCTTCTACGATTTTACTTAGTTTATTCCATATACAAACAAATATTTTTTTTGTAATTTGTCAAAACTTAAATGCAATTACTAAATACGTTCTCGTGTTTGAATACGACTTTATTTCACTTCCAAGTGTAAGTGTGTGTGTGTGTGTGTGTGTGCGCGCGGGGAGGGGGGGGGTTCTCTCAGAAAATATTTCATAATCTAAGAACATAATTTTAGTAAACAAGAAAAACCTTTTACACCTAAGAATCATTAAAACATGGATGGTTTTACTTTCACACTCAGAATACGATGATCTACGCAATAGTATTGCCCTTCATCAATTCATAGTCACGCATGTCATATCCTTAAATCCCATCTGCCCTTTAATCATTTTGTTCTTCACGTTTCTGCATTTCATTCCCTACGCTGCTTATCTTTTCCTTGAAGGTAAAGTGTGTGTCAGAATTTTGACATGCTTCTTTCTCACTCAAGCTAATCAAATCAAGTCTTGGTTAGTACAGAAAGTTTCTTAATGTTAGATTGATTTTACATATGAAATCCATACGTGATATTGAAATCAATTTTGAGTATTTATGCAAGTAGTAATGATAAATTTTTGCCTTCTTTGTGGCGATTGCTTTAGCAGTGTGATATCTTTCAGTTTAAAAAGTAATGCAACACTCAGAATTTAAGTAGGACCTTAGTGGTAGATTCTCTTTGCTATCAGTGATGTCATGACAACGGTTTGTTCTCGGACCTTGGAATCTGATTGTGGCAAGTGGCTTATTTCTGATAGAAAAATAGTTTCTTGCACTACAAAAGACAGGTACGCAGTTTGTTTTTTTCTTAACCGCTTTTTGTATCGTAGTTTAGAATGTTTATAATGGAATCTGTATAGGAGTGTAGTCGGGAGTACGTTTTAAAAGGAATAAAAAATTGTACTTATTTTTCATATCTATTTTTCTTCAGCAAAAGAGGCGTTAATATTAACGGCAATTACTTAGAGAAGTTATAGAAAATTTGTAGTTGTAGTCTTGTGTGAGATTTTTACGTCCTATGTCCCTATCGAATTACCCTTCACGTTGAAAAATCAACCGTCTGACACTTGACATTTTTGTTTGATGACATTAGAGATAATTTTGATGGTTGGTTTGTGTTGTGGAGTCATATCGAACCATGAGATTTAAAAAGGAAATTTTGTAACAATTTTCTGTATGTATTTATTGTTTATGTTAGTATATACACTCATTTGATCCTCACCATTTTAAATTAATCATATTTAATTTAACTATTATTTACTAAAAATTAATCACTTTGTAACACAAAATACTCTAATTACCCCTCTTACATACTTTATTTATATATTTCCTGCTTTAAGCATGTATATTTACAAGTATTTAATTGATTTTGTAATGAGAAGCACTTATTTCTTTACTTTTTAAATACCGAAATGTTTGACTACTACTTGAGTGAAGTTTGCATTAACCATAGAAGCATCTAATCAAATATGCTGTTAATGCTTAATGCATTTAAGTATTCAATGTGATTTTGTATTCAAGCTAGTATCTATGTCAATATAAATAAATTTTTCATCTCATTACAATTTTGCATCATAAAAAAATATCCCAGTAATGATTTCAAACAAAGTTTAAAAATGAAAAAAAAGCTAATCTCGAACACTATTGTTGATACAATTTGTTGCATTATTGATTCAAATTAAACGTTCGTATGAATGATTTCGCTGTACATTAATAACTAATTTGGGCAATATATAAAACATATTTTCAAAAGTTGAATGAGTTTCTAAATAATCATTTAAAACGTGTACATATGTTGTGAATTTTGCTTTATTATTTAAATAAGTTGAGAATTTTTCTGGAAATTTAAATACCTGTGCTCTTTTCCGCTTATATGAAAAATATTATAAAACAATTAACACTAAAATAGGTTATTTATAGTCAAAAATAAAAACTTTGAGTTACTGTATGAAGTTTTTAGAGCTGTTGTAGCTAAAATCTAGTTTGCCTATAACCGGTGAAGATCACAGTTTATTACTTTCTAAATAATCTAATTGCTTTCCTTTGATTTAGAATAGGTTTTGAAGTATTTTTTCATATTTTTTAATGAACAAAATGTTTATGGAATATTGGCTTTCAGTCAAGCCTTTCCTCTTTAGTATGGAAAAGTCCATATTCTCTCATTTATTAACTTTCCTTTCCTTTCCTTGTTTGGAGAGCACGACTCCTATGCCCCGGCTTGATTGTGCATCTACAGATTGAAAGGAAAGACCTCGAAATAGATTTTTAGTTGGTCGAGACGGTATTAGGTGCGCCTAAAGAGGCTGTTATATCAAAAAGCAACCTACTGCTTGGGATTTTTGAGGTTGAACTTGGGGCCCTGCCCCCATTTCTCAGTTTCCGAATGTTGTAGAATAAAATACGGTACCTTCGGCGTTTTGAAACGAGAGGTCATCGTAAATATGCTGGCTAACAGATTTTGAGTGAGAAAATCTATCTGGCAAATCTGCCTGCTGGCTGAACAATGATTATTGTCATGTGCACCTGATTCGTGGTGCGTTAATAAATTGACTGTGTACAAAACACAGGGTCAATGGAAAATACCTTTGAATGGAAGGACTTTTACAAACCGACTTGTATTCACATTATGTGGAAGGTAAAACCAAACAATAAACTAATATTAATCTAGTAGGATATGAGTGCATTCCCAAACAGAGTACAATTCTCTGAAAACAAAATATACCTAATTATATTTTACTGTTTAGTATATTTAGAACTTTACTAACAATATCGCCGGCTTACAAGTTAAACACACGAAGTCAAAAACATTGTTCTGAGAAAAAAAAGGAAAAATATTCACTAAGCTAAACTCTGTAGTGTGTTTCTCAAGAAGATATCTAAACTGCATACAAAATTGGGATTTTTTCTGAAAGATTGAATTTCAATTTTGGATTTGTATTTTTAAAAAACCAATTTTGAATACAAGAATAAACAATTCAACAGTAATATTTTAGGTTTCGTTTGTAGTCCTACTGTCCACTTTTTTGCTACACGAGAGCTAATAAGATCTCACCTTTTTTTAAACTGCTTTAATAGTGGCTGTTCTCCAGGACTGATAATATGATCCAGTAGGCCTAACGAAAATATAACTAATAATTCGAGCAGTCATTAAAGCCAAGAGTGATTTTACAAAGCATAGATTTCGTGAAACAAATTATAACCTCCTTTTAAAACCTAGGTGCTCAAATATATTTCACAATACAGTGTATATTAAATTGATTTCCGATTATTTTAAATATAAGGGTTATTCCTCGTAATGATTGGAAGCAAATGTAAATTGGACGAATACATGAATTTTTGCAACATTTTAATAAAAAAATTGGGATTTCATACTTTGAAATGTTTCTTACATTATCCAAGGTATTTTCATGACTTTATAATCGATAGTTGTGGTTTTGTTTACTTTTTACCCCTGTTTATACTTTTATATTTATTTTATCCACCTTAAATTATTCCCTATTTGTTTCTTTTGGTGTAGCAGACTTCTTTGACTTTGTAGATTTCTGAGGACTAAAACTCTTTCGATAAAACTATGAATTATTCAACAAATATTTGCGTAAATAAGAGATATATAGTTATGAATCTCTTATAGAGCTATTCCAATATTCAATATTGATAACTTACTTAATTACTGAATTCTTGAGTATCAATTCTTGTGGCGGTCAATAATTATTAAGAGAGCATATGATTATTACTGAACTGTATCAGTTACTAAATTGCATATTGTGATTTTTAGGTTGGAACAATGATATACAATTACCAAGATTAAATTGAACTAACCAGTTGACATCAAATAAAAAGCTTCATAATATTTGTAGTGAACATAATTTATGTACAATGCTCTGATTTATAAGTAGAATAAAGAATTTAATTAGAATATTTCGCATGATTTAGATAATTCTGATTGTTTTAAGCGTTTTTTTCTATCTATATACTATTTAACCCTGTAAATATTTAATTTCATTATGCAATTTGTGAACTTTTTTTGCATTCATGAAAGTAGGAGAGTGTAAAGTTGATTGACTTAGGTGATTGTTTAATCAAACTTTATATTTAATTTATTGTGAATGTATTAATTTTGAAATTGGAAAAATGCCTACATTGGTTGATGAAAATATTTTGAAGTCTTCAATGTTTATGAGGATTATGCTTAAAAAGACATTGCAAATGAAGCTTTCAAGCAAATTCCTAGAGACTAAAACCTTTGAAGCTTTCCAATGTTTTTTCGTTGCAGTTCGGCCCTCCAAAAGTGAACAGTAAGTTTAAAACAATGTATGAAATGAAATGAATGTATAGTTTCACAAACAATACATCATTAGAGCGCAAGCCCCATAATTCGATGATTTGAGATGATTTTATATTTATTTTTATTTCGACTGCTGTATTTAGGTAGTTCATAAAAGTCCCTCATATAGAAAGAAGTTCGCTGTTATCAGAAATGTTTTTGTATTGTGATATACAGTCTATTTTCTAAGTTTAAAAGGTACAGTTTGCGGCATTGATTTTACAATAACGAAGCCGAGAGAAAGAAGATTCAAAAAGAACAAAACAAACATCTGTGCAAGTTAGAGATTCTTTACATGGAATGCGTAGTTCATTTCATAAAGTGGCCAACTAACCTGTTGCTGAGCCCCCGGAGCCGAAAAGAAAATTTTAATGAATAAATTCAATTACGGAATAGGTTAGATTATTTCATAAGATGGAATTTTCTTTGTTATCAAACCAAACGGAAGGCTAGGATTTTACTTCCGATACTCAAATATTCTCGCTTGATACATATCGAGGCTACCTTAAAATGCAGTTCATCTCCAATTTGGCGTCTGATCTAATTGACGCTGAGCGCTTCCCCCTCAATCAACTATATCAACTAAGAATTCATTCTTTAACATTTTTACTGTCGAAATGTTTAAACAGTATTTGGGAAGCAAGTCAAGTGACATCACATTCGGAATACATAAGAAAAAAACACGTTCAGCAGCAGAACCACCTACATTTAGCTTGACAGAAAAAGTTTCTCTAAAAAGGAACAGAGTATACTACTAATCTCACTAAGGCACCACTGATCCAATAGTATTATATTTTATGTATGTTTTCTTCACGATGAAATTAATGCAAATATGTTAGTAATTTGTATTAAAGTATGTTATTCTTTTAGGTTGCAAGACAATGGCGCAAAACACTGTGAGCATAATCATGACCTTTCTCACACTTATTTCAACATTTATTATATGTTTTACCTCTATTGAAGCTACAAATCCGCTTTGCGCCGCAGTATGCGAATGCGAAGACTCGGAGGATGGACAATCAGTCAAAATGGACTGTTCAAGAGTCTATCTTTCTATTGTTCCTCCTTTAGAAGATTGGTTGAGCAATGTAACGCATTTGGACCTAAGTTCCAACAATATATCAGTTCTTGATACGGAACTGTATCATGTCACTCTTCAAGTCTTAGATTTAAGCCACAACCGCATCACTTCTGTAATCCAGCCGGCTTTTGGCGGTCTTGGAAAATTAAAATACCTTAACTTAGCCAACAATGGTATTAAGTCGTTCGATGAGAATGGATTTTACGGATTGGATCATTTGAAGTCTTTGAATTTGAGCAGTAATGGCTTGTCAATCTTACCTGACAGGCTCTTTTACAATTTTATTGGTCTTCAAGAACTGTCTTTGGCAGATAATCCTTTAGTCCATATTGATCCGATACATTTCAATAGAATGATCAACTTAAGATGGTTAGATCTCTCTGATACAGATGTGTATTCACTTCAGCCGAATATATTCCACACCACTGGACAGCTGGAGTTCCTTGATCTATCCGGGAATGAATTTCACGAAGTTCCAACAGATGCGTTAAGAAGTGCTCAGAAACTAAAGCATTTGGTATTTAGTTTGAATCCAATAGACTTGCTGCACAAGAAGTCCTTCATAAAATTGAAAACCTTGGAAATTCTGGAACTTAACAATATGGGTTTCTTAAAAGAAGTGAAAGATGAAACCTTTTCCGATTTAGTCAATCTCCGCATACTAGAAATGAGATACAATCGTCACTTCACGACTATTGATCGACTAGCTTTTGACGGACTTTTTAACACATCAAGACCCATTTTACAAGAACTTGACCTGGAAGGGAATCAACTCCAAAAGCTTGACAAAGATACTGTCCAATGCGCACGAATGAGGAAGTTTAATATACAGAAAAATCCTTGGAATTGTGATTGTACTATGAAATGGCTTAAGCAATGTCAAATTCAAAAGATCTATACAGCAGATTTAACGTAAGTAAATTTCAAGATTGACAAAATTTTTACCTTCCTTCAAGTGTTTTTCTTGCTCTAGAAGAAGAATTATTTTGTGATCAATGTTAATAATTCAGATAGATAATTAAATTATGATGATAATGAAATAATATTAAATTATAAAACTAAGATTAACATAAATAAACAAAAGTGCATTACTTAATTTACTTTATGAAAATTTCATAATTGCTAACTAATAACAAAAAAATGGTATTAATTTTATAATAATATCATATGACAACCTGCATTTAAATAAGAGCATATTTCGGATTCGGAAAGTTCGACAAAACGAGGTGTCATAATTACACCTCCATTGGTAAATGCTTTGTTTTTCTGACTATAAAACACTCAGAATAGTCTAATATAGGATATTTAACAGGTAGCTTCTATATATGCTCTTAGAAAAATAAGTTTAAAAAGAATTTTTGTGAACACAAAGAATAATTGTCTGTCCAAAAAGTTCGCAAAATAGAGAAAACTTCATCAAGTTGGAGTTGTCTTTGAAGTTACGTGTTAAAGGGATTTTCCAATCCTTGGGTATCAAAAGGTATATTACAGCGATCGTTATGGCCATTAGTCATAGAAGAATTATAATGTAATTCATAGTCATAAAGAATCTAATTAGCGAAAAAAGTTCAAATGATACATAACTGCTGAATACATAATTTATTTTGCGATGTAATAACAAATTACGAAATTAAATCATGTTGTTTACATATCGGTGAATAGTTGGTTGAGTTCTATGCCCCAACTCGCAGGTTGCTAGAGCGACGGGTAAACACTGACACATCAATCAAAAACCATTTGAACAGGGTTGTTAAAAGTTCGGATTTCATTGTAATTTGTAATAGAATTAACGAATTTTAATTATACGAATATGTGGATTTTATGTTGTTATAGGGTTTTTATGTTTAAGTTACATGGATTTCGTTCTTTCTACAGATGCCAAACTCCGGAGAAAGTGGCTAACGCTATGGTAGTGTATATGAACGACGAAGACTTCGATTGTGAATACTTAATGACAGTAATGTCCCAAAACATCGTTCATCACGAGCATGTTGTACGAAGTATATCTCTAGGATTAGCCGCAGGACTTCTAGTAGTTCTGGCATTTGGAATAGCTTTCGTCTTGAAGTGGAAGGACCTCAAAACGTGGTACAACAAAAACAGAAGAGGACCTGGTGCGGTGTATTATGTGAGAGCCCGAGCAAACCCTAGAGAAATCTAGAAAGTTTCTTTTAACATGATGAAAATTCATTCATTCATTTGTCATTATTGCTCATTGCGTTGAATTTCAGATCGTCATATTTTCATGAGATTATCTTTTGATAAAGAACTTTATGGATTTTATTATCGAGAGAAAGAAATTGAGCTTGTTTAGATTTTAAGCAGATATTGAAGTATATTATGTGTCAGTGGCGTAGCGTCCATAAAAACCCAGCATCTCCTTTAAAAAATATAATCAAAATCCATAAAACCTGAGGTAAAAATGCAAATTTTTTAAGACATAAAACAGCAGGACGTCAGATTCAATTTTGTTGTAATTGATTTTCACTGAACAAAGCCGACCAAGAACTGCTAATGCCACATCAATTCGGCTTCAAACAATTGGTTAAAAGCATTTGTCATGCGCAATGAGTACTTTCAGCCTAGACTCTTCTACCCTACCCGCCCCATTCGTCTTACTGAAGCTAGCATCCAGTCCTGATAATATGCATAGTGTCTATAATTCTCATTTCATTTCTCACCTTTGTAAAATGCTGTCTCAAACTTTGAAGAATCGTTTGGATAATTCATACAGTTGCCAAGGTTTGTCGTAAGTGGGCCTTTAGGTCTGTTTAATTGAGGGCTAAAATAATTTGTATATTATTATTTTTGTGGAAAGAAATAATGATGACTCGAGTCAGTATATAAGGTTTTCAACAGCTAAAAAGCAGATTATTTTGCTTTCTATTTATGTCGGCATCTCCAGTTATCAAATGTACGATACGCTACTGTTGTGTACCTTAGTAGTTTCATTTTAGTTGTATACCTACTGTTATGATGTTTCATCATTATGTTAGTGAGATATTGTAAATTATAAATTTTCCTGCCGTACAATGCATGATTTACACACAAATTTAATAATATCTTTTTTGAAAAAATCACATTTTATACTAAAGGAAACAAATCTAGTGGTCTGCATTTTTATTAGTTTACGTTTGCAATTATAAATTTATGTTGTAAAACAAATTTTATACTGTTAAAATAAATGCCTTACAGCAAATGGAGTGGACATGAATGTCAATTCATTCAACGTGAGAGTTATTTTAAAAACAGTAACGTAAATTTCTGTGACACATAAACAAGTTCGTAATGTTTTTATTTTCGTCAATATCAAAATTGTAAAAAAGTCAGTAACGTCTCTTAAAATTTTCACTCAAATTATTCTTTCTCACAAAAATGAAAAAGAAATTATATTTCTGAAGGTAAACGTCTTTACAAGAGACGATAAAAGGATAGAAGTAAAAAAGTTTTCTTTGATAAGAAAAATTTCATTTGCATACTCATACTGAATGTACTTTTGTTTCGAAATATATGATGCAGACTAGTTGTTCATTATCTCATGATGCCATGTTTTTTTACTATCCCTGTGAAATGTTTTAGCTATAGTTTGTTAAAAGAATTTTGCCACATAGTAAAAGTTGTCGCTTTATATTTTTTAACATTTGCAACGAAAATATATTTGTACACTTTTGATTTTGTGTATTATTATAAAATGAATGTATGAGTCAAAATAAAATCAGCTTTTTTACATTGCTGTTTTCATTGAAAAATTCTTAGAAGATCTACACAGCACTACAAAACATTCAGTAGAAAAATTCGCTTGAGAGCAAATTTGCAGCTATGCTGTATTTAACCTTGAATATTTTAAGTCATTATTATTTTTAACTTTGAAAAGTAAAACGTTTAAATTAGTGTTAAAAATTAACACCCTATAGTCAAATTTGGTTATTCCTCTTTTTTCAACGAGACACCAATTTTCATGTTCCTGTTTTGCTTCAAGATTAAAACACACAAAAGAAAAATACTTGATTTTAAAATCAGATATATTATATTATATTTCAATATGACAAAAATATTTATACGCATATTCCTTTGAACTAAATATATGTCTACAAAGTAAAACAATTACAAACAATTACAAAAAACCCATTGAATTAATTTAAAAAAAAATAGTTTTTACAAATAAATTGAATTTTTTCATTTATTTATCGTGCTACTTTGCAGTTCCCATGGAATGATCCTGTGCCTAGCATGGAATTTATAACACATCACCTCAATTTTTTTGTACCAAAATAGCTTTTATATTAAAAACACAATAAAAAATAAGGTGGCTAAATAAAGCAAATAGCTGTTTCGCTGACCAAATACGTCCCCAAACAGTCAAAAAATAATTCAATGCACTGCTCATTCATTGTAACGGCATTTCGAAGAATATTGGTCTACCCTCGAAATTATTTTTAAATTTTGCTTCTGATCACACTGATGGCCACTTGTAAGTAAAAGTAAAAATGATGGTAGATAATAGAGGAAGCGCGAGGAAAAATCTAATAAAAATATCATAATGTTAGTATCAAAGTCATTGGTAATATATATATATATATATAAGATCGCAAATATTAGAATTTTTTTAATCGCTGTTGCGAATTTCAATTTTGGTTCTGCAAATTAAAAGAAATGCAAGCTGCTACTAATATTCACACAATGCAGATCAGATGACGAAAAAATATCCACTAAATAACCATTGAAATGAAAATAAAAATTGCTAAAATAAACAAACAAAAACAGGAAAATAGACAAATAAAATAAAAATCTAGTATTTAAACAAATATCACAAATGCTTGAACAGTGATCTATTTGTTCAGAGTCAGCAAATTTTAAACGTATCTCTACTATTATAAAATGAAGTGTTTGTGTGCGTGTACGCATTGTCCTGACGATTCTATGGCACTTACAATAATGAGATTTGGCACACACAGGTGGTCCAAAAATTTTGCAATTTTTGTGCAAAGCCCAGATTTTAAAATTTAACCTAAAATATGTTTAAATGAATTTAATGACATATTTAATTATTGTTGTTTTCCTTAGAATGGGGCAACAACATAAAGAGATGATCGATTCAAAATTTATTTATTTTCCGTTTGATTTTGCGGAAGAACGATTTAAGCCGACGAAAAAAAATAAATAAAGTTTCAACTGGAGTTATGTAGTTCTTTTTTCTGTCTCCTAGATCGTTAAAGATGTAAACATTTCAACGGATTTGAAATCTGCAGATGATTTTACATTAGATCGATACCTAAAAATATGATTTTCTTCAAAAAAATAATTTTGAAATTGTAACTTTTACATTTTTTCCCCATACAAATTTGACTTTCGCTGTTGAGAAATCAACAGATTCCATTTCCTGCACTCAAACAATACAAGCAAAGTAAAGCAAAAAAAAAAAAAAAATTTGACTGGCATTGTTTAATTTTTTTTTGTAAAATCGGGATCGTTAAAAAGAGATTAAAAATTTTACTGGATTTGAAATCTGCTGAAAATTTTACACCAGGTAGTATAGATACCTTATACGTTTGATTTTCTTTTAATAAATGATTTTTCAGTTAAAAATTTATATTTTCGCAAGACATTGTGACGTCACGCCGATTGGATCTCTTTACAATTCGAATTAGGCCGCATTTGGCAATGACGTGATGCCTGTTATACAATAAGTTACGAATTCTCATTTGATTTAAGAAGCAAACGAACACCACAGACAACAACGTTATGGCTGTTATCCAATAAGCTACGTATTCGTAGCAATCACCGGGGTTAGCGAGCAGTTGTCTTACCGGACCCTACGAAAAGAACTGCCGCAGGCAACGCCGTGCTGGCCACGCAGTGGCTAGTAACAAATAATCGTGATGGAACCAGCAACCATATTCCGATCAGTTTATTTAGAATTAACAAGATGCCGAAATCTTCACAAAAAAACAGTTTTGAAATAGTTAAAAAAGCAGGTGCAAAAATTGTGGCAATTGAAAACCAGATTTAGAAGTACTTAATCTTTTGGATAAATATAATTAATATTTTTGGATGAGATATCCATTCCATAGCAATGAAACTAGGTTTCAAAAAGGGTTTAGCTGTTATACTAACTTTTAAACTATTAAACTATCCAACAGCTGGTAGTTAGACCCTCTATATCGTCCGAGAAATTCAGCAATATAGCTCAAAGGTTTCTGGCTCACAACGATTTCCAAACTCGTAATTGACCCATTTTATTCATAAATCCAAAGTAGGCAGCTAAAAAAATCTATCTAAATTTGTTCTCCAAAAGGGAGTTGTGGAGCCGATCCTTTCTAGCATGATCAGGACACCAACTCCTTACAGTTTAAACCAACTGAGCCACCTGAATATTTCCTTGTTGAGATCGTCTCTCTTTCAAAAAATATAGTTCCTTTTCTCCAGCTCTCCCCCCACACCAGAAAAAAAAACCGGTTGTTGTTTCAAAGGAAATTAATCCTAGTTTTAAGAGTACAGGGTGATCCTCTTATAACTCGGTACTCTTATAACACGGATTCCCTACAACACGGTACTGAAATTGTGACGACCCTCGTAAAACACGATAATAGTTTCTGAAAACACGTTTTAATTTTTACTTATTGTTGGTCAATTGGACGGTTAAATAGAGAGCCATTAGTTTTTTTCACCTCTCTGTCCTGTCTGTCTGTCTATCCTGTCTGTCTATCCTGCCTGTCTATCCTGTCTGTCTATCCTGTCTGTCTATCCTGTCTGTCTATCTTGTCTGTCTATCCTGTCTGTATATCATGTCTGTCTATCCTGTCTGTGTATCCTGTCTGTATATCATGTCTGTCTATCCTGTCTGTATATCCTGTCTGTGTATCCTGTCTGTGTATCCTGTCTGTCTGTCCTATCTGCTCTGTCCTGTCTGTCTGTCGGTCCTATCTGCTCTGTTCTGTCTGTTAGTTCTGTCTGTCAGTTCTGTATGTCTGTCTGTCCGTTCTGTCTGTCTGTCCTGTCTGCAGGTCTGTATGCTCGGTCTGTTCATCTGCCCGTCTGTATGTGTGCCCTATCCAGGTCCACACGGTTTAATATATTTTCATGTGGTTTCCATATGACACATATAACAGTTCTTTGGTTTCCGTATAACACGGTAGGCATTATGAAATATATATGACCTCTGAGTTTTGATTAACACATTTTCTATATACGAGTTAAAATGTTTTAAAAAACTTATATGAATTTACTTATATTATTTAATGATCCCATATGTAACTTTATTTAAAATACAAATAAATATGTTAACTTTTTCTATGTTTTTAGTACTCCGTATAACACGGTTTTAGTTTCCTTAATACACGGAACGCAATCTCTACTTTTATATAATTCCTAAGTTTCGCTTAACACGGTTCCTATACAACACGAACTATCATATAGCACGGTTTAAGAACAGGGTACCAAACATGGAGGAGATATAATAGAAGTCTTATTTTAGACTTATATTAGAAGTCTATGGTACCAAATATACAAAATTGTTTGACCCCCATGTTTCGTATAGCATTGAGTGATATAGCACGGTTTCCTTATAATACGTTATCATTTGACCGTCACCTTTCAATCACAGTTTTCATTTAAGCTTATTTCCACATCAAACAAAAACTGAATCTATCTATATTTAATTTTGCAATCAGGGGTAAAGTAGAGTGCCATAAGGTAAACTAAGTTACGTCTTCATATTCAAATCATGCTTGTCGTTTTTCACGAACAGAATTATTCGTTTGAGTTTCATGTACAAAAAAAAAAAAAAAAAAGGTGCCATAGCTTATTATTGCCTAATCTTCTGAGAGGTGGCCTTAAGTTTACCATTTTGACATTAGCTCTTATTGGTTACGTGCTCTGCACCAGGTAGCATATTTATAATTGCAAGGTTGCAAGTTCTAACCTCGATCCAATTAAAGACCGTCATGTACACGAAGGTTAGTGCACTCTAAATCTGCGGTGGCCACCAATGTCCTCACTTTGGCGATGTGTGGAATTTTTGTGAGTAGGGACTGGGGCACAGAATATATGTCCTCGATGGACTGGGGACAGATATGACCTCGTCATCTGACCGTGGTTCAAAATTACTTGGTGTTATTCTAGGGTCTCTTTCATCGGGGTTGATCCCAGACTGTCACCAATGCCCGTTATTTTGCTCCAATATGATGTTAATTAAAATAAACAAACGTCAAAACAGCAATAAATAAACAAATTTTCAACAGGAAATAATTTTTCTTCTTCGGAAGATTGTGTGTGTTTACATTCACATTAAAAAAAGTGGTTATATAAGTAATATCTAAGCGAATTTTTAAAATAATTAGCAAGAATATTATAAGGAATAACCATTATAAACACTATGGAGACATTAAAATAGTTTGGAAGGAAACATTTCATTTATATGACGTCATTGGTTACATTCCTTAAAGTGTAACATAATTGGCTATTTGTGGTCGTCATGTGAGGCGTGTCTCATGACGACACAATCACTTATCTAAAAAATTTATTACCTATGTTACATAAATTGAAATGAAATAAACCAGTGTTGTTGTTTCCCAATCAACATATGACCGTTTCTCCGTTCGACTTGTCTGATTTTTCGATATAGTCGAAGTTTTGAACTTTAATCTCAGGAAGTTGTTTTTCCCTGTTATTACGCAATACTATTTACACCTCTTTTTCCTCTTGACGTTTTAAGTTATTTACGTGTTTGTCTGAGGCAGACGACAGTGACATTATATAATACTAGTAGGTTTTAGGAATTTTAATTCACGATGCTGCGAATAACTTACCGACGACTTCTTTCAGGAAATCAAATTACGAGGTATACTTAATATTATTTTTTAGTTTAAGTTTAAATGAAGTTGATGGAGTTTTACATGTTGCTTCCCTGAGATCTTTGATTATCCTCAAAAGGAAGAATAAGTTCTTTAAAATACACTACTTGATGTTAAATAATGTTGGTGTTAAAAAATTAAATAATTTTCTGTGTGCAAGTATTCAATTTCAATTAATGAAAAGGAGTTTTAAGAAATTCACATGCCAATTTAAAAAACTCAATTCTTAGGTTTATGGAATCAAACAAATTTCATGACAACCAAATTAATTAATTAAAAAAAAATCATGTGATAGAGGCTTTGAGTGATAAAATTCCCCTTTAACTGTTTTCAAGCTTAAAAAAATTCGCTATTAAGAAAGTTATAGAAATAAGTATGGAAAGTACTGCACAACTAAATAGACATCCTAAATCAAAAATATGTTAAGTTATTTTGTTTCCATTCTGTAAAGAATTATACTGGAAATAATATTTCGAAGTCAGAATTTTTTTAGCTTCACATTGTTATTTTGTATTGAAAAATGAATGTGAATGAAATAATTTAATGTTAAAGTGAAATCATCAAAATGATTTCTATGGACAAAAAATTATATCCAAACCAAGGAGTATTTATAACCATATGAGATTTTGCATGAGGATTGTGCTGCATCTTTACCTACTGAGGCTTTGTGTGATAAAATTTCCCTTTAACTGTTTTCAAGCTTAAAAAAAATTTGCTATTAAGAAAGTTATAGAAAGAAATGGAAATAATATTTCGAAGTCAGAATTTTTTTAGCTTCACATTGTTATTTTGTATTGAAAAATGAATGTGAATGAAATAATTTAATGTTAAAGTGAAATCATCAAAATGATTTCTATGGACAAAAAATTACATCCAAACCAAGGAGTATTTATAACCATATGAGATTTTGCATGAGGATTGTGCTGCATCTTTACCTACTGTATAATTGCATAAAGATATGATGAAATGGAAATCATCTCTTGTTGCAAAAGATTAACTAGAAAGCTACTAAATATGTGTAAAATGTTGTGTGCCACCCATTTCCTTTTTTTCAACATTCATTGTATATGAATATTATAAGCAGTGACTTATATATTATCAATTTTAGATTTGAGTGCAGTGACTTTTATACTATCAATTTTAGATTTGAGTGCAGTGACTTTTATACTATCAATTTTAGATTTGAGTATTCAAGAATGGTATGAACATTGTTTTGAAACATAAATGGGAAATATTTGGTTCCTTTAGAAAATAATGTTTATTAATAAGTTTTTAAAGTAGCTCAATTTCTGTTTCATTGAATTTGCATAATTACTTACAATTTGAGAGATTTAAGGGGTGGTAGATAACGTAACTTTTAATTCAGGTTCTTTGAATGTGTTCAGAGTTGATAAATTTGAGTTTTTTTTATTCTAAGTGCTTATATTTAAAAAATCTTCTTTTAGGAATTTTGCAGCTGCTGCTCAGCAAGCTATCAAGGAACCAGAACATGAGAAAGTTGAGAAGAAAACTGATAAAAATGTTCAGGTGGGTTTCTTTTTTAAGTGAATGATTGAGAATGATTTGTAAGAAGAATTTACATTTAAAACAATGGACAATTTGACTCGAATCGTCCATTGTTTTGTTTTGGCAGGTCTTTACTCCAAGACCATTTATTTGATTTGTTAAAAATAAAACCAACTTAAAATTTATGACAAATTTTTTAAACAAAAGTATTAATTTTATATTTATATTTACTTACATTAACACCTCAAATAGCTGGGAAACATTTTTATTTCTCAATCAACAGCCTTTTCTTTAAAAATACTAATGATAGAATTACAATAATTGACTTGATGTCTACCAACGTCTTGAAAGTGTCTTTTCATTTAGCACCATTTTGTGTTGAAAGCCTGATGCTTCAGTATCATTAACATATTTGAATTCGATATTGCTATAATATTAATTCAGGAACCAGGAAAAAATTTGCTCTGTAATGAATGAACATAACTCACTCTAAACACTCGTGAAAGTTTAATTTATAAGTTAAATCACATAAGATTTACATACACAAGTACTGACACAAACACTAAAATATATCACAGTGGGAAAGGTTACAGGGTGTCCTTGATCACAGCAAGCGTGAAACTGTTTGGGTTCACGCTTTTAACTTAGTTTGAAGGTTTATTGCTTTGCAGCTGGCGTTGTGCTAGTAGCTCACTGATCACTGTTCCTTTATTTCAAATCCTGTACAAAAATAATTTTGTAGAAGATTCAACCTTATGAAAAGTCCTGATAATAATTATGGGATCAAATCAGAACCAGTTTTTTTTAAGAATCTCTAGTTGCTCTGTTAGTGAAAAATACACCTCAAAATCTTTAAATCTGTCAAAATATTCATTCAATAATAGACACATTCCCACTTTTATGTTTTTAAATATTTTAACACTGATGCGTTAAACCAAATCAAGGTTTGATTGCATTTGATTTTGTTGCTCATTCTCAAAATTTGAACGATTTTCTTAAATGTTTCTACCATTCATAAACTTGTGTGTGGTACATGGTGGCTCAGTGGGTATGCCTACTGTGCTAGCAACCTTCCAGTTGTAGGTGGTGCAGGTTCAATTCATGTCAGATGCATAGAAATCAATGGAACGAGTTGGTTGTGCCTTTGTATGTGGATCGACCACTGCAAGTTACGTTCTACCCATGTCATACCTATATTTACGGCTGAATTTTGTGGTTTGAATGAAGCATTGAATTATATTTCTTGCCAAGGAATAGGCGATTGTATTGTTTACATGAAATCGAAAAGTATTCTGGAATGCTTGTCAGTAGATCGCCCACAACATCCTTTAGCTATTGCTGTGCTGAAATTTCATGGTCAGCTTACTTCGTGTGACTATGGCATCTTTTCCTGTTGGATACCAGGTCACACTGGGATTACCGGGAATGAACTTGCTGACACTGCTACAAAAAATACTGTAAACTTCTTGAGTCTTTGTGTTCCATACAAAGATGTCGGATAAAATGTCAGGTATATCATTTCGAATGACTGGAGAAATGAATGGAGTGCAGAGTAGAAACAAACTCCACAAAATTCAAACTGGTATCTTTTTTTGACCTTCTTTGTGTCCTCTTCATCTGGATGTAAGATTAACTAGGCTCAGTATTGGGCATTCTTGGATTACACACAGATACAGAATGGAAAAAAAATTCTCCATTATGCCAACATTGCAACAGAGATCTTACAATCACTTTCTGTTCTTCATGTCCTGGCTTATAGCAATTTTACATTTGATTTTTTTTTTAAACTTCCTCTCCTTGTTTGTATACTTTGTTGTATAATCTTCCCCACTCTGCACTCTTTCCTTTTTTTATAATGTTCTGAATTTTTTAAATGTTTGTAATTGTCATTTTCATAATTCAAATGTATATAGTTGTCATCAGTCATAATTTTAAAAATGCACAATTTTTTATCTTTTTAAAGTTTATTAATGTTTGTCTACCATTCTTTGTATTGAAAGCAAAGCCTTTTTATAATATTTAGAAATTTAACTTTTAGACTACTTTTTTACAAACCCTGGCTGAAAGTTTTACCTTCTTTTATTGGGTGTATTTAATCTTACATTTGGTGCAGTTTGTCCGCTAACGGACCTTGTGCCATAAAACCCATACCAAACTAATTCCTTATGTGGTGTGCTGTTCTAAATTTTTGCAAGGGCTACCATGACTCAGTGGGTTTGCCCACTGCACTAGCTGCCTGCTATGTGTTGGCACAAGTTTGATTCCTATCCCGGGTGTACTTCCTACTTGTGTGTATATCCATTTAGTTGATGGAAAATACATTTGGCTGAATCAACTTGGCTAGATCAAACCAACTAGCTAAACCAAACCTAAGCTATGCAATCAGTCCGGATACTTTTTGTTGTATTGTGTCATAGACTGCCTACTGTTTTTGTTGTATATTTACTGTTATTTTATCACATATAATGCCATTACATGTAATTGCTGTTGACTGATCTATTCTTCTGTTTTAATTAGACTTGTTTTCATTTACTCAGAAACTGCCTGTTGTTTAAAGCTTTTGTTACCTAAACAATCATTCTTTGTATATTTTACAGTACAAATTCTATTGTAAACATTTTTTTTTATATCAGGAGACAAACTCCTTTGTCATGGGTATGTTCAAAGGCCAATTGAAGACTGAACAAATTTTTCCATATCCAAATGGTGAGTTGCATGTCATTGTTCTTTGCTGTTTTATACTTATTTATACAATATCTAAATTTGAAACCGACTAAATAAACCTTGTCTTATGTAATATATTTTAGATTGTTAAATTTTGCAACTAAAGTGCGAAAAGTATATACGTTTAATAGTGTGATGTCTATGGTGTTTGATGCAGTGGAGTATCAAGTCTAGTGTGTGTGTGTGTGGGGGGGGTAATCTTTCTGTGTCCTCAAACTCAATGTTGTATGGGTTCTTTCTGTTGCTTCCAAAATCATAAAAAGTCAAGCCAAGTCTTCAGTCCCAAGATAATATATTTCATGAAAAGGGACACAATACATAACATAGATATTACATGACCAGACATCATTGCCTGGTTATTAATGACAGTAGTGCAGATTTACTTAATCCGGAGAAAAAAACATTCAGTCTCTTCCCGCTCGTCTTTCTCAAGACTCTCCTGATCTTGGCAACCCATCTTCAGGTTGTCACGCTCGTCACTCGCCAATCTCTCGAGTTAGCGACAGCTTCCTGACACTCAAGATTGAAAAAAGTTTCAAGAAAACTCTCATAAAGTTATCAACAAAAGAAATAATCAAAAATTTCATACCATAACACATTAAATAAATTAAAAAAAAAAAAATTTACATGAATTTCTATTTTGCTTTATTTCTTGCAAATTCGTCAATTATTTGACAGTGTCTTTCCAGTTTAAATTTTCTTGCTCTATATACAGAATGGCCATATTAATTAATCTTTCTTCTCCTATAGTAATCCTTAAATAATTTTTTACATGCTTTAAAACAGAAAACAAATTTTTCTCCTGACGTATTAGATAGTGAATTGTTTAAAAAAAATTTCAATAATATTTTAACATTCAGTAATGTGCAAGACATTTCTTTTGCGGCCTGATGGATGTCTGGTGTAGTTTTTATGATGTCCCCTAGTTTTCTTTTACAAATATTAAAAAATGGTCAAATTTATCTTCAAAAGTACAAACACATTAATGTCAATTTTGTAAATATCCTTCAACTTTTTTATCATGTTCTTTTTTTCTTCTATTGATAAATCCCAATAAAAAAAATATTCCAAAAGACTCCACAACAACTTCATATGTCTGAGTTCTTTGAGAAAATTCTGCCTTGGTGTTATCACTTGAAACAAATTGACGATGAAATTTTATCCAAATGTAAATTCATGTCTGACTTCTTTGTTTTCGTCAAAAAACATTTTTCTCTTTTGTTGTCTGTGAGTTTGTCCATCTTCCACATTAAATGATAGCCCTTATAAATCAGTTGCCTCTTTCAACTTTTTCGAATTCTCTAAAATTATTGATAAAATTTTTTAATGACTTTAGTAGGATAGATCTTTTCAATAGTTCGCATTCCACTGATTGCAGTGGTTTACTAATTGCATTTATTCTTTGTAAAATAGTATTCCAAATAACTGTCATTAGGATGATTTTATATTTGTCCAATTCCTTCAGAAGTGAAGTCGCCTCCACTTTGGTAACTTTTTTTTCTTAATTACAAATTTCATTTAATTCCTCTTTTATATGTGTGAAGCTTAATTTTATAGCTAATACAGTATCTACTCTTGCTGACTATTTTGTATTAGTAACTCTTTTCACTGCACTTAAAGACTCGCATTGCGCAGACGCTTTCACAACTTTCCTTGACCCCCCCAATGAAAAGACATTTTAAAATCTCAGGGCCCCTTTGGTATTCTGGGTTAATTGATCAAATGATCCATTGCTTTTATTACACTGTATGTATCTGTTCTAAAACTCAGTCATATCTACATGTCAACGTTTTTGGTGTTTGGCTGAATTGTTCAATTTTATGGACATACTGTGACTTGTGAAATTTGTTATCAAATTCAAAAAGAAATCCAATGATTGTTTAGAAATGCCAACTATTAGTTCACCAAAATTTCTGCAGGAAAACTAGCTATACTGTAGAAAAAGTAAATTCTATGGAAAATAAATTTTCTATTCTAAAACTTTCTTTTTTCTGTTTTGTGTAATTACGTGATCATCTTCATGATTTCCAGTTTTTAGACAAATATCAACCAAATTATTTGTGAATCCAATTTCCAGCTATTTTTTTTATTTAATAATAACTAATATTAGACAAGGTCTGGTTAATGCTCATATAGTGATGATTTGCCAAAACAGCGAAACCAATCTAGATTTAACAAAATAAAATTACATAAATTGTGTATTCATATTTGTTCATCAAAACAAGCAGTTTTATCATTCCCTGCCTTTTGAATTTTCAAAACAAAAATATTCAATCTTTTACTTTATTTTAACTTACAAATGCTCATCTTTTCTAGAACATAAGTGAGATTCCTACATAGTATACTTAAACCATGTAAACTAGCAGACCAGTACATACTATATGTACAAAACTTTCTTAATTGCTTCTATTTATTAATGACAAAGTGTCATTACTCTTATATTTTATTTCAATTAATCATAAATGAATTCTCTATCTCATAAATAATATTAGATTATCCAAAAATATGTTGCAGTCTTTTGTTACTTTTAGTGATACCAATTTTTATTTGCTATAAAATGTAAGGCAAAAAGAGCACTTCAGTCTTGTTACCGGAATTAGATTCTAAACATCTACTTCAATTTCATCCTGTCCCCTTATTCAAAGACAATTTGGTATTTTTTGATGCTGAGCCTATTTTTCTCATATTTTTTTCTTGTGTGATATCTATCTTCCAAATTTCTCATTGCTTTCTGTAACTGCTGAAGTACTTCATTTTGAGTTTTCGTGTAGGTTTAGAAATATTATGCAGCTCCCTAGTCCAAATCAAGCATATTTAAACTAAGCAGTACAATTTGCAGATTGTTGTTACCATTCATCAATAAATGATTATAAGATAATTTTTGTGAATTTTTAACATTGAATACATTTTTTTATGTGCCTTTGGTGTCATAACATTGTTCCTTAATGATTCAATTTTAAAACTTCATTTCTAAGCAGACCTTTATGAATGTATTTTTAAACCTGAAGACCTTCAGTTGACCCTTTTAATTAACTGCCTTCAATAAATGTATTTTACCTATGAAATTTAAAAAGAGTTAATTAACTTTGTACTTGGTTTTAGTGCAACGTTGATAGTATAGTTGAAATAAGAATCTTGAGTTTCAATGGTTTTGATTATTTTCATAATACATTTGAATCCTACAATTTATGAAGTTAACCCACACATTAAAAAAATTTCAGTTTTGAGTGCAGATGAAAAAACAACTTTGGGAATGATGATTGAGCCTCCGAAAAAATTCTTTGAAGAAGTGAATGATCCTGATAAGAACGATGAGCTGGCTAAAGTTGAAGACCATCTAATAAAACAATTGGGAGAACTTGGAGCATTTGGTTTGCAAGTACCTGAAGAATATGGAGGTCTGGGCATGAACAATACAGAGTATGGCAGGTTGGTAGAGTTAGTTGGAAGGCATGATCTTGGAGTTGGTATTACATTAGGAGCTCATCAGTCGATTGGATTCAAGGGTATTCTTTTATTTGGAAATGAAAGTCAAAAGAAGAAATATTTACCTGATTTAGCTACTGGAAAACGAATTGCTGCTTACTGTCTGACAGAACCTAGCAGTGGGTCAGATGCTGGGGTATGTATTGTTTTTACATTCAAACTGAGATAAAATAGATTTTTATTGTTTTTCAGCATCAAAAGTTAAAAATCATTGATCTCTCAATTATATTCCTATTCACTTATGTCTATTCTATGTTTGGGAAGAGTAAAATTGTAAAGTTTACAGGTTCCAAAATTTATGTAATTCAAATTCAACAACAACAAAAAAAAAGAATAGGAAGTGTAGAGCAGGGCTACCAGACAAAAGGCAATTTTTTACTTCTATTTGTTTCAGTCACTGATTCATGCCTTCTGCTTCATTGTGAAAAAGATTTTATGCCTTTAATCTACTGTACTAGTATAAAAATATAATTGGTAAATATTAATGTTCTGGTCATTTCAACAAGGTATGTATGGAATAGAGGATGTAGTACTGTTCTGTTAAAAGTATTAACTAAGCTACACCAGACACCTTTTCCTACTTCTACTCTGCACAGCATTTATTTAAGACCTTGTGCCAAGAGGCTCAACTGAATTGGCAACTGAAACTGTTACCAAAATAAGTTTTAAGAAAAGACTAATTTTAGTATTTTAAGAATTTATGCAACAAACAACTATTTCATTCGTACCTTGACTGTCAGTCCTGATAGGAATTGTGTATTAAATCTTTGGACTTTCTTTTCTAGCAAAAGATTATATATATAGTTATTTTGTCATATTTTCATAGAACCAAACGTGTTCAAGGATATTTAAACAGCAAAGTTCTGTAGGTGTAAACTTTTTATTAAAATTGTAACAAAATTGCCACATGAAATTAAAATCGATCTAATTTCATCACGCAATTTCAGTCATAGTATTGTTTTGTCCAAATTGTCTTTACTAAATTGTAAGATTTCCCTATTAAATGATCGTTTTTGTGAAAACTTTTATGTATAAAGTTTGTCAACATTGTAAGTTGTTCCTATTGAAATTTGTGTTATAATATTTTACTATTTGTATCTTATGAAGTTGGTTTTCTTATAGTCCATCAAAACGCGAGCTGTTCGTTCAGCTGATGGAAAATATTTCACAATGAATGGCAGCAAAATCTGGATTAGTAATGGAGGAATTGCTGAGATTTTTACAGTATTTGCAAAAGTATTTGTCCAACCCTTATTTTAATAGTTAATTGATTTAAAATAATATTGCATGTAATTTAATTCATAACTTTGTATTATTGATATTAAATTTCTTTTCCGTTAAAAGGTTCCTGTTGAAACAGAAAATGGTACAGTAGAAAAAATGGCTGCATTTATTGTTGAGAAACAATTTGGTGGTGTTAGCAGTGGCCCTCCAGAAAAGAAAATGGGTATCAAAGCCTCCAATACAACAGAAATATTCTTTGATGACTGCAAAATTCCTGCTGAGAATCTTATTGGTGAAGTTGGTGATGGTTTCAAGGTACATACGTTTGTAAATTCCCATGTATAAAAGCTAATTTGAAGAATAAAAGATTGACTGCATACTAAGTGATTATTTTAAGAGCTACAAAATCTATTAATGTTTTATTTTTCCTCAGATTGCTATGAATATTCTCAACAATGGACGCTTTGGTATGTCTGCATGCCTTGCAGGCACAATGCGTGCTGCAATTGAAAAAGCTACTGATCATGCTGCCAACAGAAATCAATTTGGTAGTAAGATTCATACCTATGGTACAATACAAGAGAAGCTTTTTCGCATGTCAATGGCGCAATACATCACAGAGGTTTGTTTCATATCCAAACAAAATATTTTAAGCTGTAAAATTTCAATATATCTTTAACATATTGTTGGATACTATTAAATTTTAATACTCAAATATAAAAATAATAGTTTATCTATTCATAATTTTTATTTTAGAAAGATGAGATTCATCTTTTTAATCAGTAATGGCCAAGAACACCATAACTCTTATTAATAGTAATATTATTTTACAAAGTTTGGAAAAAACAAGTTTTCAAAAAAAAAAAAAAAAAAAAACATAATTGTTTTTATAAAAATTGATAAAATCTCTTGATTAGTTGTCTTTGCATATGTATCTAATTTATTTTAATTTTTGTCCTACTATTTTAGTAGCTGATTTCTTAGACAGATTTTCTCAAATACTACCTTTTTCTTAAGTAATTGAGTTCTTTACTTGCACAAATGATCCCATGTTAAAAGTAAAATAGTTCTAATTAAATCTTTTCAACAATTTTCACAAGATCAGTTTTAATTTAATGTCAGGTTACCAGGAAGTTTATGCCATTCCTAAGTTTTGTCACAGACAAACTGTTTAGTCTATCATTTGAAAGAGGTTATGTAGGCTTTTGTACAAAACTTTCATGTGAATTTAAGTCTTTCTACTACAGGAAATTATTGAAGCAACTGTAGTGTATGATAAGTTAAGATAAAGTAAAAATTCATTCTGCAAGCAACATGCCTGAGTGCAGTTCCGAGGAGTTTCTGTGTTATAAGTAGAAATATTTAGAGGAGTTGAGATGTCAAGATATTTTGTGTTCACTGCTTGCTGTGCAGGAATTTTTCCAAGCTGTGTTCAAACTGAATTTTCCAGATTGCTTGGGCATGTCAATGGAAGGTTAACATTATTGTTCAAAATGCTTTGAAACTGAGCAAATTTTATTTCCTAATTGTATTTTTATGCTGTTGAAATTTCATCACTTGTATTTTGAATGTATTTTATTCTACTACATAAAAAATTGTTCCGATTTAGTCTATGGCATACATGGTATCTGGCAACATGGATCGGGGATATACAGATTTCCAGTTAGAAGCAGCCATAAGTAAGATATTTGCTTCAGAAGCAGCATGGTATGTAGTGGATGAAGCAATTCAGATCATGGGTGGAATGGGATTTATGAGATCCCCTGGATTGGAACGTGTATTAAGAGATGTGAGAATCTTCCGTATCTTTGAAGGCACCAATGATATTTTGCGCCTTTTTATTGCTTTGACTGGTAAGATTTTAATAACTTACATTTTTTGTTTTTGATATAACTTACAACACATTCAAATTTTTTCTATGGTAATAGAAATTGTGTCGCGTAGGACACAAGGATCTTGGTATAGCCGTATACCATCCGGGGCCAAGTACAATTAATTATACCCTAAATTGCTTTTTATCAAAATCTCGAGTGATCGCAGAGGCAACACTGCTTAAGAAAAGTATGCCTGCGTCACTTACCTCGGGATACAGGGTAGCTGTTTCTATCGTTGGTTTCTCCTCCAAATGCTTGTAAGGCTAAGATTATCAAAGGTAGATGTTCGGTATATATATTTATTTTCTGGACTAAATGTTTATTTACAAGCATTATTTTGACGCCGCGAAAGGGGACACAACCTCTTACAACGCAGACGCACGTGAAACACTACCACAAAACCAGTCCCCCTGACCCCCAAGGGAGAACGATAGGGATTGGGCGACTGATCCCTCGATGACCGCTCTGCTGCCATCTGGTGATCACCAACCAAAACCCAACAGAAATGTTAATTCAAAATCATGCATTTGATAAAAATGCAGTTTATATTTCGTTTTACAGCCATTCAATGCAACATTTCACAATGATCTCCTCTTCTTGACATTCTTATATTTTCAAATAGCCTCCATATCAAACATAAGTTTTATTCCGACAGATGAGTTGTTTTGAGAGAGCTCTCCATTATGCAAAGCATGTGGTTTCTTTTATCATGCATCATTTTAATTTATCAGTTTTTAACTCATCATCTCAACTTTTCTAATTTAACTAATTAAAGATTACTTTTGTAAATACTTATTGTTAAGCGGTCCCTAGACTATCAATATTACTGTCACTGTGATTGAAGGTTTCGATTGATAAAGGTGTTTCAATATAGCTTCAATCAACCTGTCGATGTTTTTCGAAGGGGCGTGACATGTTTCATTTTTGATTTTCAAATTCAAATTTGGGCTTTGATTTTGGTTGTCTGCAATTGAAAAGAGGGAAAGACACGGGTCCAGTGGCTGCTTTACTCACTAACATATACTAAACTTTCAGTGAGATACTGATTCGTATACAGAATATTAATTTTATGTTTTAATTTTTCCTCAGTATAATCTGATTTGTATTGCTTTAACACATCAACCATTTTTTGCAAAGCAATACTTTTTACTGTTTAAATATTCACTTGACTTATCTTTCTACAACTTATGATAATCACGATGCAAAGTAATTAAAAGCATCACAAACTCCTGTTCCCAGACAGAATCGCTTCTTGTGGGGTTAGATGCATACATCATGTCTGCTGTCTTGAGCTGAACTGCCGAACAACTGACAGTTGCATATTTTATGTAGTGAGCAAAATGGTGTGCCTGTCAACACACACAACAGTGCAACCTAATTTACAAATAACACATTTATTTTACAAAATTAAATATATATACTATATTGCAATAGAGATTTGAATCCTTTTGTTGTGGGTGCTGCAAAACAGGCAAAAACTCAATGGCGGTTCTTTTAATGCATCAAAAGTACTGCCCAATTTTAAATTAATAAAATATGAAAGAATTCCGAAAAGGAAATTTAAAGAATAAAATCAAAGCAATCAAAATGAAATGAAAGTTCATCTCAAACCGAATCAAGAGTTGACGCCCTAATATCCTTAAAATAGCCCGTTGGGTTGCTCTACTGCGAAGCAACCTTAATTCAACCTTTTAACATTTAAAAGCCCTAAGATTTGCGAGGGGGATTGGTCAAATTTCCTCAGCCATCACCAACCCATTGTGTTACTATAATAATCATAATAAGCCTCAATAAAATAGTATAATCATAAAAAAAACCAGCAGTAAGCAGTATAAATGTGCATTAACTCTGTAACTTTGAAATAGGTTTTGTTTGTTTTCAAGATTGGACATTCAGGTTTCATACCTCTTGCAACTTGAACTTAGTGCACATTATAATTTTACTCTCAAGGTTTTTTGAGATACATTTGTTGCCTGCTTGATAGACTACATGTTATAGCATGGAAATATTTCTATTAAATAGTATTAAAAAATTTATATCCATCCGTATTCATTTCGAATTAACGGTTAGCATGCTGTTTTAATGACCTTCTTTGTCCCATATTCAATATTATATATATCAGTGAAGTAGATTGAAGTAGTTTTCTAAAATGTACACTAATAATTATACTACTATAGTTGCATGATAATTTTAATTAAGTAAAATCTAACATCCTAAATAAAGCGCACGAGAATGAGATTTTTGATGATTGATATGAAGGAAAAAAATTTCGAACTACTAAATAAATGTCCTCAAAATATAATTGCACAAAATGTAATTTGATTGCTTTAAAAAATAGAACGGTTTAAAATACAGAAAAGTTTACAATAACGAAATTTTTGTATTAAAATGAATGAAATGTTGAAAGAAAATTAAATCAGAATATATTTAATGAACTCAAGTTTATTTTTATGAAAAACAATATTTGTTTTCAAAAAGAAAAATTCATTTCTGGAAATAGTAGTGTTGCCTAATTTTAAATTCCACATTTTGTGAAGAAAGGGTAAAAAAAAAAAGTCTTATCTTGTTCCAAACCAAACTAATAAACTCCCAATGTTCTGTAACGCAAAGATTAGAATCCCAAAAAGAGTTGAAACCCAAAAGAGGTCGTTCATTTTGTTCATGAACCAAATCAGTTGGCTCCTATTGCCAATAGGAGAGACACTCTTTTGCTCAATCATATGCTTTGGCATCCATTGTATGCGTCTCAGAAATAGTTCAACCACTTTTCAATCAAAAGATAATTGTTAAACCTGAAACTGCAGTAACTATGCAATTGCAACTAGTAACCCTACAGACAACCCCTCATAAGAAAAAGTAGGGAATTGATGATTCGATTCATTTTGAAGGGAGTTGTTTAACCGATTCGTTCACTTTAAAAATTCGATTCAAGTGAACAAATCACTCATTTTTGTCCCATCTCTAGTGTACTCAGTATGAATCCCACTTTAGTGAATTTTTAAAAGGAAATTCAAATATTTTTTTATACTCTAATTAGTAATTATAATTATTACATTTAAATGCTACCTACCTATGTTTGTGTGTCTTGTTATAAGATATATTTTTTTCATGTATTTATCATAAATATCTTGCTTGTGAAAAGCTCAAATTCTTGGGGAACATAATAAGCCACACTTTTCAAAAATATTTCTTTGTTTTAAAAAATTCCAAAACTATAAAAGCAAGTTTGTTATCTTAAAAAGTTTTTGGCGCTCATTCAAACAATTGGATATTATTTTGATGATCTTGAACTATTTTTTTTTCTTTATAAAACATATTTTGTGACTTCTTACTATTTTCCAGATACCTTCAATCGCGAATTAAAGATGTTTTAAAATAGTCTCACATATGTATTTTTCATACTTTAGGATTGCAGCATGCGGGCAGCCACCTCAAAGAAATTCAGAAAGCTCTAAAGAATCCAACAGCAAACTTTGGTTTGATCCTGGATGAAGGAACAAAACGAGCAAAGAGAGTTATGGGCTTAAGCAGTCCTCCATCCCTTTATGCACAAATTCATCCAAATCTTTCAGATTCTGGAGCTCTGGTGAGTTTCCTTTAAATCTGTTTGTCTTAGATTGAGAAACATTATCATGTTTTAACTTTACTCGTATGCCTTTTAGTATTATAACTTTTATTAAATTTTTTTTTTTATCTCCCACAGCTCTCAAAATGTATAGAATCTTTTGGACTAGCAGCTGAAGAGTTGCTGGTTAAGCATGGGAAAAATATAGTTCGTAAGTTAATTTTTTCAAATTTTAGTTCTAAATATTGTAATTTCTTTAAAAAAATAATAAAATCTGACTACAGCTGAGTATTGAGAATCATTTAGATTTATGATTTAACAATTGTCTAATTTTGCTTGTGATCCAATATTGTAAACATAATTCCATTCTTAGATTATTGGACTTTTTAAATACACTAATTAATTTAAATAAAAACTAATTATCTTTTTTTTCTTTTGAGAAATTTTTTGTATCATTTAATTTACAGTCAGTTTTACAATATTCTATTCCTCTTTTAGCTGCCTATTCCTTTCTTGGTCATTTTTAAATAATGTAATTTCTAGTGTAGCATCCATACACTATTTTTAAAAATCTTGAGAAAAGTAAAATTTTCAAAATAGATGGTGAGTAAATCTGCCGTTAGTGAGTCAAGGTTAAACCTGGCTAGGAGCTTACAAAGTTTCAAGAAAAACTCGGTTCCAGTGAAATGATACATATCGAATGCTCAAAGGATTAAATCTGATTTTTTTATTTCTGAAATAATAAAAATTTAACTGCAGTATGGGGTGTTAGCTGTAAAGTTTGCATTAAATTACATAATTTTTAGGCAGGGATAGCAAGATTGCCAACTTCTAGATTTTGTGAGCTAAAAATAAGTTTTCATATAATATGTAGTAGCTAGATATTCCAAAATGAATACATTTATAATTTCTGCATGAGTCGTGTACAGTTAAATTTTTATTTTGTTGCATGCTTAATGGATAATAAATTATACTAAAACAAAACTAAACTGTAAAATTAACCATTTTTAGCTTTTAAAACAAGTTTAAAAAATCGAAATTAATTTATTTAGCACTATGCAAGCTCATTTTCAGATTTAAATGCAACTTAATAATCTATTAAATTTTTCTATCTTCTACAACTCAGCTGTTTGGATAATTTAATTATAAGTTTTGTTTTAATGTACATTATTTATTCCTATAGATGAACAGTTTCTTCTCAACAGACTAGCAAATGCAGCCATTGATATATATGCTATGATAACTGTGTTATCAAGAGTAACACGATCCTTCGAAAATAATGTCGCTTCAGCTAGCTATGAAGAGAAGCTTACCACTGTTATTTGCAGCGAGGTGAGCATTGAATATTTTGCAATACGTTTTTAATAATATTTTACTGATTTTCTCTAACAAAAAATTTATATTTATTTTATAGGCTTCTGAACGAGTTAATCAAAATCTAGCCACCTTGAAATCAGATACCAAGTTGAAACATTTCAAGATTATGAGTTCTGTTGCAATGGATATCACTACTGCAGGTGGACCACTACAAATAAATCCCATTGGAGTATAAAACATTTTAATACCAGTTTTAGCTCAACAAACAAACTTGTACACATTGTAAAAATTTATTCAATGCATTTTAAAGTGCTTTAAAGTTTTATACTGTCTTGCGTTTATAAAATTTGTGTTAATTTGTGACAATGTGATAAGGAATCAGATTGCAATACTGGTTCATCAGAGCTATATCACTTTCATTGTTCAGTCATAAAGCTTAAATAATGTACAATAAAATTCACTTCATGTAAATTAGTCTTGAAGCATTGATATTTATTTCAAGTGAAATATAACTGTTTCTTGTAATTTGTGAAAGTAAAAAAAAGAAAGAAACTTTATTCAATTTTTTTACTTTATTTTCAAATTCAATAGCATTTAGTCTAAAAGAATTTCAAAGTCCATTCCAAATTGGAAGTTTTAATATAACATGAAGACCTGTAATACAAAAATTGGTTACTAGATGTAATAATAAAAGTGCAAAATAAAGTAACGAAGCTGTCGCGAACTAGTATTTCGCTGAGTGTGTACGTGACAGCACTGCTGCGAAAACAACTCACCTTCTGGCAGCCGATTGTATTATGTCACGAGAGATGATGCGAAAAACTGTAATATTTAAAAACTTGTACAAAATTATTGTAAATACTTGGTAATTGGAATAAATTCTCTAAGTTAGTAAAAAAAAAAGGTTTTTTACGTTTCTTTGCTGATATTGAAACTAAATTGATTGCTGTAAAGTATAAGAGAAAAGGTTATACTTATTCAGCAACCCGGGTTCTTAAAGAAGTTGAAGCAATACAAGTGTGAAAAAGAAGGTAAGCTTTCCTAATAAGTATTGTTTTCAACATTAAAATGGCATCCCTGCCGGGATAAGTTGAAATTATAATTATATAAATTGATCAGAATTAGTTTTGTATCTGAAATTGAAAGTGACGTGAAATACTTTAAATTATTAGTAATTGAAACGCGCAATAACGATGGCCACTGAACAAACACAAGCTTTGATAAATGCTTTCAAGAAAAAGTGAAATCTTTTGAGATCATCCATTACTAAATTTCTTACTAGATTAGATGAAATTAATAAAGCGGATGAGAATGATATTGAGTTATTATTAGAACAGTTGCATAATAAATTTGAAGCTCTCAAATTAGTCGACAGTGATTTAGAAAAGGTTTTAAGTATAGATGACCTTGAAATAGAAATTGAATCTGCCGAAGAATATAGTGAAAGAGTAATCACTTGTAAATTTAGAGCAAAGAAGTGTCTACAAAAATTGACTTTAGTTCGTGATGTTTCACTTTCACTATCATTGTATGTCCATCTTCTCTAAGTTGGCCAAGGTATTCATTCCTAAATCGGGTGTTTAAATTTTGATGCAGTCGTTGCTTGTAGTTGAATCTTTTGTTTAATTTTCTTCCATCGATATTGTCCAGGTCAGGAACGCCCACTTCCTCGATCTCTTGAATAAACATAGCAGGTGTCAAAGCTATGAGGTCCTCTACGTCCTCAGATAGATAAGTCAGTGGTCTGGAGTTGATTATAGCTTCAGCGTCGCAAATGATGGAATATAATTCTTTATAATGTAAGAGGGCATTGCCAAGAATTTTTCTTAATATTCGCTTCAGCAATCCAATTAACCTTTCCCAGAATCCACCCCACCAAGGAGCAGAAGGAGGATTGAACTTCCATTTAATACCTTTTATGGAAACAAATTTCTGAATTTCTTCCCATTGAATATTTTTTAATTCATTATACAGACCTACAAAATTCGTTCTGCTATCAGAATAAATCGTGGATGGTCGTCCTCGGCGAGAAATAAATCTTCGCAAAGCCAAGGTGAAACATTCAGTTGATAATGAAGTTATTAACTCAATGTGGACAGCGAGTACACCGCACAAGTAAATAATACTGCCCAAGACTTCGTTTTGTTTTTTAAGTAAAGTGGACCACACGAGTCAATTCCGGTTATTTCAAAAACCAAAGCTTCTTGAATCCTGTCTTCGGGTAGGGGTGCACATGATATTTCCATCGGCTTACAATTAAATTTTTGACATTTAATACACTTTCTTATTATTTGGCGTATCGTTTTTCTAATTTTGATACTCCAGAATTGTTCCCGTAAAGTTGACATTAAGGTTTAAGTTGACGTAAAAAAGACATTCCTGCATGGCACAGTTCAACATGTTTCTCAAATATAAGTTTATTTACCATATGATGTTTAGAAGGTAATAATAGAGGGTGACGGAAAGCTTCCTCATCTTTTCGGAGAGAGATTCTTGTTTTAACGTTGTAACAGTCCTTCAGAGTCCACATGTCTGTAAGTTGATATTTCTGTCCTTACAGAAGCATTGTTTCTGAATATCTTTCAGAATCACTTTTCCGCAGCACATATTTCTTCAATCTCTAATTCTCCTACAAAATTGTCACTTCCTTTGTTCTTGGTATTTCTAATAAATCGGAGTACCCAAGCCATGATTCTCACAATTTTTCTATAAGAAGAAAATTTTGAAAAATCAAAATTTTCAACGTCTGTCTCAATGGCAGAAATGACAATTTTTCGCTTTTCAGCATTTACTACTTCCAAATTTGGACAAGCCTCAGAAACAGGCCATTCTTCTTTTGAGCGTTTTAGCCAATTTGGGCCTTCCCACCATCTAGATTTCACCAATGTTGTCGCATTGCACCTAGATCAGAAGGATTCAAAATTCCTGCTATATGTTTATTTCAAGTGAAATATAACTGTTTCTTGTAATTTGTGAAAGTAAAAAAAAAGAAAGAAACTTTATTCAATTTTTTTACTTTATTTTCAAATTCAATAGCATTTAGTCTAAAAGAATTTTTAAAGTCCATTGAAAATTAGAAGTTTTAATATAACATGAAGACCTGTAATGCAAAAATTGGTTACTAGATGTAATGATAAAAGTGCAAAATAAAGTAAGGAAGCAGTCTTAACATATGAAATGTCTCAAGTTGATTACTTTTGACACAAACACAAATATTGACGACCAGCTACAGGCTCAAGCCCAACAAGGCTGGTCCTTTGTTTATGAATTCTCCAATTCCCACTGACTATCCAATTGTGTCTTAAATTCGTACACTCCCTTTGAATTAACTATATTTTCTGGCAACGCGTTCCAACTGTCTATTACCCTATTAAAGTAGTAGTTTTTCCTTAAATCCCGATTAAAATGTGTCTTATTCAATTTATACCCATGGCCCCTTGTTCTGTTATCCCTATTGAAATTTAAGCCCTCTGTGTCCCCTTGTTTTACAAACTTGAAAAGCTGAATCAAATCCCCCCTTCTTCTTTCCAGTGTATACATGTTTAGCTTACTTAAACGTTCATTATAGTCGAAATTTGCTAGCCCCTTTATTATTTTTGTAGCTCTGTGCTGAACCCTTTCAATTGATTCTATGTCCTTTCTCATATATGGAGCCCAGAATTGTACAGCATATTCTGGATGTGGTCTTACTAAACCCTTATATAATGGCAAGATTATATTCTTATCCCTTGAAGTTACAGTCTTTTTAATATACCCCCATAACCTATTAGCCTTTTTACCCGCAGCTGAACATTGGTGACCCATTTTAAAATCCCTGTGAATTATCACCCCAAGATCCTTGACTGTTTCTCCCTCCTTTACCTTTACTCCCTGCAGACAGTACTCGGCTCCACTGTTCCTGTAACCCATATGCAGAACTTGACATTTCCCTACATTAAATGACATACCCCATTTTACAGCCCATTCGGATATCTTATCAAAATCTCCTTGTAAATTTCCTATCTGTAACTTGGTATCCACTGTCCCCCATATTTTTAAGTCATCTGCAAATATACTGATTCCATTCTTGATCCCCTGACCTATATCATCTATGAAAATTATAAATAAAATTGGTCCCAAAACTGATCCCTGAGGCACCCCATTTATAACTTCTGTCCACTGTGAATAATTTCCTTTTACCTGCACTCTCTGCTTTCTACCCAATAACCAATTTTTTATCCATATTAATGTTTTTCCCTGAATCCCCAGCCTTTGCAATTTAAACAGTATTGCCTCATGAGGTACTTTATCAAAAGCCTTTTGAAAATCTATGTACATGATATCCACACTGCTCTTATTATCCAGCTACTCAGTAATTTTTTCGTAGAACTTCAAAAGGTTTGTAGAGCAGGATCTGCAATTCCTAAACCCATACTGATTCTCTGATAACAGTCCCTCCTCCTCCAAGTATAACATTAAATGTTTTTTAACAGAGTTTCAAATATTTTGCAAATTACTGATGTTAGACTTACTGGTCTATATTTGCCCGGATCACTTTGTATTCCCTTTTTGAAAATTGGAGTTATGTTGGCCAACTTCCAATCCATTGGCACCCAACCTGTGCTATATGTTGAATTAAATATCGTGTGAATTACTTCCCCCAGTTCTTCCGCGCATTCCACTAGTACTCTCGGATAAATATCGTCTGGCCCTGGTGCTTTAGATGGCTTAATTCTTTTCAACTGATGTACTATTTCTTCCCTGTTGAATTTGCATTCTTTAATTATACCCCCTGCAAAGGCTCCATCCTTGGGATCCTTTTTTAAACTATAGTTACCATTGAAAACCCCCAGAAAAAAGTTATTTAACAGGTTTGCCATTCCCACCTCGTCTTGAATTAATTCACCTCCCTTCCCCTCTAACGGGCCCAGTGTAGTGCTAAATTTATTTTTACCACTTGCATATGCAAAAAATTCTTTTGGGTTTATATTTATTTCCCTTGCTAATTTTTCCTCCAAGGACACCTTTTGCTTCCGACTAATAGTTTAAACTCCTTTCTGGCTTTCTGATATGCCTCCTTGTCCCTGTCGTTACCAGTGCTTTTATATACCCTGTATGTTCTTTGTTTTAATTTTAAAGCTTTGTGTGTTTCCCCTGAAAACCACATAGGGAGCAATTATCTAGATTTTCCTTTTTTCCTGAACGTTACATGTTTTTTTAACACCCTGTCTAACTTATTCTTGAATTCCTCCCATTGTTCAGAATGATGCGGTGCTAATAATCCCCCTTTGAATGTTTCCTTTAACTCTTCCCTTATCTTATGAAAATTTACCTTTCTGAAATTTGGAATTATTCTACTATTGATTGTGTATGCTGACTGAAAATTTATACTTAATCTGATACTTCTATGATCACTTTCTCCCAGTGGCTCACCTATAACCTCATCATTGCTAAAAATCAAATCCAATATTGCATTGTCCCTAGTATCCTCTTGCACCATCTGGTACAAAAAACAATCCTGTATCACTTCCAAAAATTCTGCCCCTTTCCCATTTGTAGCTAGATTGTTTGTCCAGTCAATATTTGGATAGTTATAGCCCCCCATTAAAATTAATTCTCCTTTTTGACATGCTTCGTTTATCAGATTGCACATGCCCTTCACTACAAACAGGAGGTCTATATATATTACCCAGAATTTGTCCTTTGCCTTTGTCTGTATTCAGTTTCACCCAGACTGATTCTATACCCTCAGTTTTACTATTTAACTTTATTTCCGTACAGTTTAAGAATTCTCTCACATAAATCAAAACCCCACCCCCTTTCCTATTCTCTCTGTCCTCCCAAAACATTGTGAATCCACTTAATTCTAAAATTTGTGCATCTTCACTGCTTGCCCAACTTTCAGTAATCCCAATGATATCTATATCCTCTGCTTGTGCAATTCCCTTGAGCTCATCCATTTTATTTCTCACACTGCGAGCATTGCAATAAAATACTTTTAGCTTATTTTTCACCCTTATATTGCACTTTCCCCTTGTATTATTTGTCTTGGTATTGTTTTTCTCCCTTACATTGCACTTTCCCTTTGTATTGTTTGTCTCCTGCAGTTTAGACCCTGTTAGTTTCCCTAAGCAATTACTGTGTACTGTCAACCCTCTATGTCCTTCCCATCCCTGCTTGTATACTAGTTTTTTGACTCCAGAATATTCAAAACCCGCTTGCCAACGTCCCTATTACCTATCAAGCTTAAATGCAAATTGTCCCTGCTTATCCAATCCCTCCTACACTCCTTCCAAACATCTAACCTCCTCCCTCTCACACAAATCCCTTAACAACCCGTTCATCTTATTGGCCCTTTGATTTAACCACCCATTGCCTAACCCATACCTAGGTAGTAATCCTAATACTGTTACTTCTGCCCCATGAGACAATGCCTCTTAAAAGTGCTTCTGCTTCCCTCTTAAACTCAACATTAGTAGTCCTCTCTACGTCATTTGTTCCCACCCACACTACTGCCTTTTCCTCCCCTTTAACCACACCTGCCTCAACTACATGTTTTACCCTGGCACCTGGCAAGCAACACCTTGCAAAATTGCGCTTTTTACGCCCTACCATTTCTCCCAAAACCCTAACCATTGAATCACCAACCAGTACCCCTCTAGTTACCTTATCCCCCTGATCAACATGCCCCAAGTTTACACATTGGACACCCTTTTCCACTCCCTCTGCAGCCCTCACCTTCAAAGCCTCCAGCTCCTTCCTCAAATCACCCACCTCTAAACAACTCTTGCATGTAAATTCAACCTTCTGTGACATTTTAACCCCGCTCACACACCCCTTTCCTGCCTCAACCATATTCCCACACGTCACATTCCACATAGAACTCCCCATTGGCTCCCTCTGTCCTCATCTCCTTGAACATTCTAACTATACCCATGCTTATGCAAAGTAAGGTGGAGTGGTAGCATCCGCAACGTTAGGCCGCCAAAGCGATTGTTTAAGCCAAATCAAGATGGCGGCCGATGTAAGCAATTCCAAGATGGCCGCCATATACAACGTGAACCTTTGCATACAGTGCATAAATAATAATAATAATTTGTTTAAAAATAAAGAAAAAAGCAATATAAATTTCACTTGAAAATTTTCTAATATTTCAGTCTGGTTTTCTCCGAACATGTACGCAATTTTGCGTCAATTTCATCCTAGTTTTGTCACTTAAAAAAATATATTAAATTAAAAAAAAAATTATAATTTAAAAAAAAAAATAATAATAATAAAAAAAAACGTGATTTTTTTAAAACGTCCGGATTTTCATCAATTTTGAATTAGAAACTTTGCAATGCATAGAAAATTCAAAACAAGAAATCTTTTTTTAATAAGGTAGTTCTTTTCTGTGATCATAATCCACACAAAGGTTTTTGATGAGAAACCAAAAATCTACAAATTCTTCTGCTATCCTAAAGTGTGAAAAAATATTTTTTCACAATTTTTCTAGCAATAAGCATTATGTGAGCAACTCAATGGGGATATTCCAGGTTATAGAGCCATATATGGAAAAGCAAGACAAATATGTTTATTGTAACTACTTTACAAGAGGAAATTGTTTTTTAGAGAAGTCAAAGCGTATTGCGCTTAAGGTTTCAATGCGTTTAAACCAGTATACCGGGAGAAATTTGTTTGTAGATAAGTCACAGCGTATAACGCGCGATCCCCGCCTGCCGGCTACCTCGCCGCCCCTCCGGGGCCGACGAGGACCTTTCACCGTTGGCTTCCATGCGTATAAGTCACCGTATTGGGTGCCCACCCAAGCATAGTCCAGTGTTTGTAATATAACCAAAAGCTAAACAAAAATCAAACTTACCCTCATAGCCGGGTCCTTGAAATTCTGACAATGGTTAACAGTCATATGCTCGAATCGATAACCCTTGAACTCTTTGTCCTTCGGGTATTGATACCAGCATATGACTTCCAATAGTCAGAAATTTTTGTAGTTCCTTGCAAAATTCAGCTCTGAATTACCTCAGCCAAAACTTTCTGGTTCCTATTTTTCACCTCAACCCTAAAACATTTATCCGTCCCTCGTTCAAGTCCTCCAAACACCCATTTACTCTCCAATTTCTTACTCCTGTTATACTTTCTTTTGCCAAATTTTTGTCCTATCTTTCTACATTTCCACTCCTACCTATCACCAGCATCCTTTCTCAATGTTAAAATCATATCATTCTCACATGAAAGACATTTCACCTTCTTCCCAATCAAGCTACTACATGTTTGCAAAAAAAAAAAAAAAAACATTTTCTAACGTTCAATAACACTATCCACTGCTATATCAAATCAACTAAGGGGAAATGAGCAACCAAAAGGGGAAAAAAATTCTAAATTCCAATCTGCAATTTCAAAAATCAAATTTAATCCAAATTTGTTTTCGAAATTTTAATTGAAATTTAAATAAAGTGACAAATTTAAAAAATTGTAACTTACAATCTGCTTTCCAAACTTATCCTAAAAATTTTGAAAATTAATAAAACAAGTCGATTTTATAAATCAAGAGCAAAATTCATATGCACCCAACAATTTCAAAGACTGTCTAAATTTTAATTCCGTTCTACATCTATATAAATAAGAATGGTGTGTTTGTTTGTACATTCAATATTTTCGACCCATTTCAAGTTTTCTATCCGTTTTGGACCCTTCTGATGCCGAATCCACCTTTTTCTCGTTTGGTGTCTGTCTGTCTGTCTGTCTGTATGTTGTGCCCTATACACGTCCACGCGGTTTAAGATATTTTCATGAAAATTTGCATACAGTGAGTACTTGTCTTCATTTAGTGAGTGGCATTGATTGCGAAAGTCTGTCTGTCCGTCTTTCTGTTCCATGCTCGATTTTGTGTTTGTGTAGACATCACATAAATTGTATTCCAGATATTTGATTGAATTTTATTTTATTTTATACTTTATCTAATAGTTTAATGAATGCAATATTAAACATTTCTTTATTGTTATATTTAGATGAGTTTAATGCTAAAACACATGAGTAAGTATACTTAAATCAACCATAATTTGGTAGTTTTGGAAAAATTGGAATGTCTATTGAATATTACGATTACTTCGATTGCTTTACCAGTACTGCTGAAAAAGTAATTATTCTTCAAAATATCATATTTTTTAATGGAATTTCAGCTTTGATACTTCATTTATTTCGAGTCTTATTTTTGTTCTTTGCGCAATGCAAACGATTTAGGAATATTTGAGACAGACGATATTTTTCAACGAAACGAAAATGAACAAGATCGCGTGAGCAGTGATATTTTCTGTTTCTTTCGCTCTGAATTAATTTCACATTTCTAAATTTTGTACACTTTTAGTTGTAAATTGTGGCAACTGTGCGAGATCAAGAGATAAAAATGAATCACAAATTAATATCTTTAGAACTATTTTTCCGACATCTTTTATTTTGTTCTATTTCGCAGTTTTCTGTTTTAAATATTTATTATTTTAATAAATGTGTTTTCCTTCTCATCACACGCAACAGCACCACACAAAGCATTACACTTAAAAATGTTAGGTAAGTCAGTATCAATTTTCAGTAAATTTTAAGTGTAGTTATGCCATTATTTAAAGAATAATGCCGTTATTTAAAGAATAATGCCGTTATTTAAAGAATAATGCCGTTATTTAAAGAATAATGCCGTTATTGAAAGAATAATAATGTTTAAAAATCCAAACTAGAACTTTTTCCAACATTAAAAAATTCGTTGTAATGCCGGGTTCGACAGGTCGTTCGACAAATCGTTGTAATGACAGGAGAAGATTGCAAAATTTGACAATGTCGCATACCGGAGGCAAGAGTGCCACAAGTAAAAAAATATTGTTTTGTTGACTATGAGTGCGAGAGCACTCGCCGTAAATCGTAATTTTAATTAATTGAGCTGAACATGAAGAGAACTTAAGAAAGGGAATTCCAAATCTCCCTCAAAATCGTCTTTTATAATAGTAACCTTAGTATCCCCTTTCGTCATTTTGTAGCTTTGTCATACAGCAATGGTGCGATGTATGTGAAATGTATTACATGAATAGATATGCATGTGTAGGATTTGTGTCCAAAGTAATTTGTAGAAAATATAAAGATGACGAAAGGTGTTAAAATAAATTTTTATTCTACAAAAAACGCAAGTCATTATATATTTTGATTATCTTTTCAATCAAGAGTAAACCAATTCAAACCGAGTAAGGTCGGGTATTTTGCTAGTTAAAAATAAAAGTGGAAAAGCGTATTTTCTTCCTTAACCAATCATGAGACCCGTTTATTATCGTCAGGAGAAAATATCTAGGGTTGCCTTAAAACTAAGAAAAACGCGAAAACGGGAAGGTTACCACAATTGGCAATACATCGCTCGAAAGTTGTAACGTATCGGATACTACATACCATCCCAAAGTAACACTCAATGCACAGAAAAAGCACTACACAAAATCAAACATACAGAAAAAGCACTAAGTCAAATACACAGAAAAAGCACTGCACTTGAATGAAATGAATGAAAACAAACAAGACACAAAATATTTAGGCCCAACGAGACATACGTGAATTAGGCCTAACGAGACTTGACTTAGGACTATTTGACAAGTCAAAAACTAAGTACAAGGACTATAAAAACACTTTAAAAACAATTAGAAATGTTTGAACTGATAGAAAAAGAAGTAATACAGTGCTTATATAGTACTAAATAAATGAAGAATAACTAAAAAAAACTTGAATTTCGCGGGAGCTCCGAAAACGCGACGCACACTGCTAGACACCTAGCGGCCAAAATGAGACATTAGAGAGTGTTGAAAATATTCTAGAAAATTTTAAAGTAATATTTTATGAAGTGATATTTTATTAAATAAACAAAAATAAAAGAATTCACAACAAAATTTAAATGCAATTTAAATTAAGAGCTACAAATGACAATTTGCCAATTAAATTAAAATAAATTTCAAAATTGCTACTAAAAATGTCCCATTACATAATACATGCCCGTAGTTATCTTTTTGTAATGAATATTGTGTGGATATTGAATTTGTAGCATTTTGTTTTCAATGCACAGTCATGTGATGAGTCATAACTACATAGAGATAATAACTTAGAGAGTTCCAAAAGCATTTTTGAAAAAGACGATTTTACTGCAATCCCTATGCTGCATTGGAAATTAAATGTGCTAAACAATAAATCATATTAGTAAATTGGTACTAACTGTTGTGCTTTAAATTTTGGCTCATAAATTTTATGTATAGTATTTTTTTTAAATGTTAGTGTTAATGGATTAGAGAATCTAGATTTTCGTTTTTCGCAATTTTTAATTTCCTATGAAAATACAGCTGATAAAAATACTGTCCCAACCACACAACTTGGCTTTTTATAATATCAGATTTCAACAGTTTGTCAAATGTCAAGAAATTCAAGTTCATTTACTGAAAATTTTATATTTCAATACCTTTTATTGTAAATATTAATTTTTAGATTCTTTATTCTAACAATTTTTCACCTGCTTGTGAACACAGAAAATTGCCCTGAACCTTTCAAGACATTTTAGCAGTGTTGGGTGCTTAACTTATGCTTATTTTCTTCATGGAAAATGTTGATGTTATGTATTTTCTCTCCAAGGCAAAAATTATAAACTAACTTAATAATATTACAATTGCTTTAATACTTTATTTACATGCTAAAGAATTCTACATAGTAGCATCAATATATATATATATATATATATATATATATATATATTCATCTTAGTATACTTAGTATTCATCATATATACTTCATCCATTTCATTTAGAAAAGTTTCCTGCTTCACAGGAAAAATTGAATAAAGATCTAGATTTAGTTAAAAAATGTTGAGATGGAAATGAACATAAACTATAGCAAGTTGAAATAAACATGAAAATAGAAACTCAAATATTGATTTCATATATTTAATAAAAATATTAAGTTGAATTTATAAAAATTTACATTGGCATAAGAACATGATTTATAAACCATATATAATTATTCAGGGTGTACTGGTTCCGAATGTCCCAAAAGTATGCGGTAAACGGGAAAACTGTTCCTGAAATCATAAATTTTGTCCCGAAAATGTATCGAATTTTTTAAAGGCGAAAACAAAAAGTGGCTGCATTTAAACAAATGAAAAAAAAAAAAAAAGGAAATGGCAAATAATGCAAACTGCAAATGATGAAATTGAACAATTAAGGCAAACAATACAAACTGAAAAGAAAATGAAAATGGTGTAACTCCCCCAATCTAACAATTTTTTTAAGTACTCAAATTGATATATAATTTTTTTTTACCAACTTTATTTCATGCATGGAACAGAAATTAAAAATTTACATGGCAAAATGTTTTTGAAATAATTGTTGATTTCTTCAATTTTTATTAAAATTTCAAGTATTTAGAACAAAAATAATGACTATAATATAAAGTATTTTTTTATTATGTTAATATATTTTGACATGATTTATAGATTATCTTTATATTTAAAATTATATTTAGCTGGAATTTGATACTAGAGTCCTCTTTTCTCGAGATTAGACTGTAAGCAATGAAAAAAGTGTGATTTTAAAGTATGATTGCATCTAATTGACCCACAAAATCATGTAAAATCAGATCATGCATTTATTTTAGACAGTCCCTAAAAGGTCCCCAAAATGTCTCTAAATGGACCAACAGAAATTTAGTACACACCCTGTTATGTCTACTGTTATAAAAGGAAATGCTTGTCTGTTTTCTGCATACAAAGTCCTGATGAATCTATGCACTTACAGTAATGGGATTTTGCACACAAGTAGTCCGAATTTTTTGCAATTTTTAGGTCGCGGCGAATTTTAAAATTCAATCTAGAACATTTTAAAATGGATTTAATGAAATTTAATTATTATTGATTGCAATAGCATAGAATATCACAGATTCTAAATTTATTATTTTCGTTTCCGGTTTCATTTTGAGTGGAGGAATGATTTTCCAGCAGACGATACAAAACAAATAAACTTTTAACTGGAGTTATTTATTTTTTTTTCTATCTTCTAGACCGTTAAAGATAGAGTAAAAATTTTAACGAATTTGAAATCTGCGGAAAATTTCATATTAGATTATTAATATGATTTTCTTTAAATAAATAAAATGTTTAAATTGAATATAATTTATATTTTCGCAAGAGATTTTGACATCACGTCAACCTTCGCGTTCAAAAAATAAATTTATTTACATTTCCTGTCCTAATACGATTTCAGCGAAAGAAAGCACAAAAAAAATATAAAACTCTTTGGCTGGCATTGTTTATTTTTTTGTGAAATCAGAATTATTAGATAGATTAAAAATTTCAACGGATTTGAAATCTGAAAATAATTTGACACCAGTTAGATCCTTATACGTTTGATTTTCTTTTGATGAATAATTTGTAGTTAAATATTTATGTTTTCGCAAAAGATTGACGTCACACCGAATTCTCATTTGGTTTGCTTCGCAAACCAACACCACGGGCAACTCCGTTATGGCTGTTATACAATAGGCTACGAATTCACATTTGGTTTGGGAAGCAAATTACTAACCTCATAAAAGCTACTGGCACTGGCAACGCCGGTGGCTACTTGTTGATTTAAGAAAAGTACGTATTTCAAACACCACATTTGATCTATCCAATTGATTGTTGATAATTCAATAGAGCCAACTGGGGTTTTTTAAGTTCATTATTCAGATATTTGCACTCTTACTCTAAGATATAAATAAAAATAAAGTCGTATGGAAACAAACAGCATTCGAAAATTTATTATTTTTCATCATAGTGGTAAATCAGTTCGAAATTATCTAATTCGTAAATTTATCCCATTCTATGCTGCAGTATGTGATAAAACGTTTTAAAGAGGAAAATCGGATCGAAAACAAGAAAAGTAACGGTCGTCCGCTAAAGTTAACTCGACGTAATCAGAGATTCATAGTTAGAAATTTTGTAAAAAATCCACGTTTGAGTGCTGTAAAAATTTCTACAGAATTTACTGAAAAATTTTCTACTTCGATTTCATCTGAAACCGTTCGACGAGTGCTCATATGAGCTGGATTAAAAGACGTTTTGCCCGAATAAAATTTTATGTAAGTTAGAAATAGAAAGCTTGGGCATTCCTTCACAAAATTGATGATAAATAAGCCCAAAAATTATTAGAATCATGTTTTATTTGCCGATATGAAAGCACATTTAATATTTTTGGTTACGATGGGCGTATAATTGTAAGGAGAAGATAAATGAGGAACATAATACCAAGAGCTTTGTGGGAACAGTAAAGCATGGCGTTGGAGATGTCCTTGTGTGGGTGCATGTCAGCATCAGGACTAGGTAATTTGGTATTTATTGATGACATAATTAATCCTGCACTTCATTTGAATATTTTAAAAGACAATTAAAAATTAGTTGTTTACAGCCCAAAATTTGGGTATTGTAAACAACTTTGTTTTTTATCAACGTAACGATTCTAAGCAAACGGCTTTCAACGTTCGCCTTTGGTGTCTCTATAATTGTCCACAAGTTCTGAAAACACCATCTCAGTCCCGGATTCAAACCCAATAGAACACATTTGGATAGAACTGGAGGTTAGAATACGATGGCACGGCGTTCAATAGAAAAGCTAACTAAAAACTAAAGATTGTAGGATAGAGGAACATTGATACAGGGCTTATAACTCGTCACTTTTTGGACATTTTGTCACTTTTTTCAGGTGTTTAAAGTTCTTAAATTCTATTTGGGAAAAACAATTTTTAGTGCACAATTTTAAAAAATTAATTTTTTTCCTCTAAAAAATAGTCGAATGTCAACTTAGTACATATTGTGTAATTTCGCCTTACGTTGGAACATGTCCAGGCTAGTTTGCTCCACAGCAGGTAGGCCATTTGAGCGTCAATCAGAAGAGGGTGGCAATTCCCAGCCCCCTTCTGAATGACGACTGTGTTTCCGCCAAAATCAAACCTTTTTTTTATATTTATTTTGAGGCAATCGTAATGTGATGCTACGTCTGCTATAATATTGATTTCGGTTCGCGAAAAGAATTAGAGCCTCAAGTATCACCAAATAAGATAATCTTGCCATCAGATAACCAATAACAACCATCTAAATACGGTGCAGCAGAATATACAGTGTCCTAAAAGTCCTCGAACTGACGATTCGTGAATTTATTATAAAATAACAAACTTTAAAACAATTATTTTTATGCTAATGGTGAGTGTCGTTCATTCCCTTCTAATAATGCAACACATTATTGAATAAGTTCTCTGTATACAGTGCCATCAACAGTTGGTCGGCTTTGAAGCTTCGGCAGGGTTCCCACGGTCCTTGAAAAGTCCTTGAATTTTTTTCCCCAACTAGGGGCCCTTAAAAGTCCTTGAAAATTACGGAACTTGGTAAAAAGTCCTTGAAAGTACTTGATTTTTTAAAAACTAGTACGTAATTGTGTAATTCGTCTTACGTTGGAACTTGTCCAGACTAGTACTATGTGCGGCATTTGAGCGTCATACTGAATGAAACCTGTGTTTTGCGCTTTGACACCACGTGATATACTAATAACATTACTACTTCTAGATCGTCCATTGTCCACCATATTCTGTCCGTCTAAGTTGACACCTCTAGTCTCCGTTAAGACTGCCGCCTTGTTATGCACGCCGCATCGTGACGTATCACAGTTGCTAGATAACAGCACTCCAATCTTTGGAAACCGTAGCTTTATGAGTCAGGACGTCATTGGAAATCTGGCACGCGACCAAAGAAATAAAGCCAAATTCTTATTGCAAAAATATAAAAGTTGCTATTAAAAAAAAGTTTTAGGAAAATTACATTAAAGATAGTTTTTATGTGTAAAATTTTCTGCAGATTTTTAATCCGTTGAAATTTTTACTCTATCTTTAGTGATATCTATCTTTAGTGATTTGACTTCTGTGAGAAAGAAAATCTAAATTATAACCAAAATTGATGAAAACCTTTCTTTTTTTCACTATCAGTAGTTTAAAAAATAGAGTAAAAAATTGTCTTTTTTATATTTTTCACATTTCTTTTATAATTGAAAACTTTTGAGTATGCCTTGTGTTAGTTCGTTATAAAAAATTTAGGTCCTTGAAAAAAAATTTTTTTTTTTGGTTTTGAAAAGTCCTTAAAAGTTCTTGAATTTTTTTTGAATAAAGGTGTGGGAACCATGTTCGGGAAGATGTGTCTGAACTAGTTTTTTCTATTCACAGATTTTTTAATCTGGCCAAAGCGTTGGTCAACATACGCGAACAAATTCAAAGAAAGTTAAAACTCCCCACTAACAATTTCATCAAGCATTGTTCAAGCAGGTGGCTAAGCCTAAAGCCACTTGCTGAAAGTTTGCTTGAACAGTAGTTTGCAGTGCGAAAGTATTTCCTTCACTACAATCCAATAAAGAAGCCAAACATGATTACAAAGACCAGGCTACACGAAAATTGTTCCTTTATTTAGACGAGAAAGTATGAAGGCTGAGGTGATATTTGTCGTATCAAGTGCACGTATATATAATCGTGTGACCAAACTTCTTCAGAAAAAGTTACCTCTAAAGTATAACCTTCATTCTCAACTTGAATTGTGGGCAAGAACAATTTTAGGTAGGATCTACAAAGAGAAATTTATTCGAGATTTGAAGATGGATCAAAAGGAAGATATATGTCCTCAGAAACTTGCCTCTGGCTGATATTGGGATTAGAGTTCAAATTTCTAAAGCACTTCAGAACGTGAATGAGAAGAAAAGGAATTTCTTTTTCTAAGGGCTCAGAAGCATTACATTTATCCTGTCTTGACCCTCTTGAGAGACTCAGAGGTCAAAGTGTACAAGTGTTAAAATTTGCAAGAGCAATGTCATGGGAGTTCCAAACAGACATACTACTGGATGAGTGGAAATTACTGCAAAGAATGAAGCCTATTGATATTTACTGGACCCAGTTCTTCAGACTGCGAGACATTAGTGGTGTGGATCCAAATACCCAGTTGTGTCAAAGCTAAGTGAAGGCTACTGTCTCACTTTCTCATAGTAGTGTTGACATTGAACGTGGCTTCTCAGCCTCAGGAAGAGCTTTGACAGGAGACAGAACATCAATGCCAGAACGCACACTCAATGCATTGATGACAGTCAAAAGAAGTTTGTCAAATTTTGACAATCAACCTTATTTGGTGCCGATCACATCAAAGCTAATGGATATGGGAAGGGTTGCATATAAGCCTACAATGCCTAATTAGAAGATATAAAACGGAAGGCACTAGAAAAATTAGAGAAGGACAGGAAAGAAAAGGAAATTAAAGCTGGGAAAGAAAAAAAGGTAACAGAAGAAGGAAAACTTAAAATTATGCATAAAGAAGAGGATGAGGCGTTGGACAGTGCTTCAAAATTGTTAAAGGAAGCCAATGATAGGCTCCAGAAGGCGATAAGAAATAAAGATTTTAAGAAAGCAATACTTGTTTAGGCAATGATTGAAGTCAGAATGAATGAAAAAATCAGACAATCTTTCAAAGAAATGGAAGAAATTCTTTAATCTAGTCAAAAATGAACAACATATTTAAAAATCGTGATTATAAAATATTAAATTTTTTTGTTAATATCGTTTCAAAATAATATGCTTTTCAAATGAAAATAAATATTCTTCCAAAGAAAGAAAAAATAGGGGTGACTGGGGAGTATCTTTTTCTTTTCTATCTATACTTAAATATATTTGGCATTATTGTTTTTTGTCACTTTTTTTGGTTCGATTAGTCACTTTTTGTTACTTTTATTTGGTTCGATTAGTCACTTTTTTTGTTCGATTAGTCACTTTTTTAGACCTTAAAACCTGTTATAAGCCCTGTTGATGCAAAAATGAAAAAAATAGCCTTTAATTGTATTTTTGAGAGTTCTAAAGCTAAAGCGATGAAACTTAGAATGTTGCTTGAGTACTATTTCATCATGTCGCTTTAGGAGAGTGTTTTATGGGCTTCTAAAGGAGCCATTTTACTTCTGCAAACTGATAGCCAGAGGTTTTGGGAGGCTCAGAATCGTTCGTTCTTCCATCTATCGATGATATTACCGTGTTCTCGTCTACTTGGGAGAAACGCATGAAGGACATAGATGAGGTAATCAAACTCTTAGAAGAGGCCGGATTGATTGTCAAAGTGTAGGTTCTCTCAGGATAGTGTGAAATTTTTGGGACATGAAGTGGGTTCGGGGAAAACGTCTCCCAGTGAGATAAAAATTAAAGCGATACAAGAATTCTCTTCGATCAAGACAAATTCGCTCCTTTTGGGGCATGACTGGCTATTATTCACGGTTCATAAGAGATTATTCGATTATAGTGGTCCCCCCTTACTAATGTATTAAAAGGAAAAAATAATCTGGAGTGAGGATTGATGAGAGGGTTTTCCCAAGTGCAAAAAGCCAAACTAATTCAGAGTCCAGTAAACGTTACTAAAGAGTTATCTAAAAAAAAAAAAATTCTCTGTCAGAGAAATTGCAAATGTAGAGAATAAAATAAGTGATCGCGGAAAATAATTTTTGAAGCTATACTTTGTCCTTTTTCGTTAGTTCAGAGATCGAATATCTAAATGCTAACTATGAACCTATTTAGAATGACAGATTTTGTTGCTTGAGTTTGTTGCGAGTTCAGCTTTCACTACAATTCAAATGATATAACTTTAAAACACAGATGTAAGTTTTGTTGATTTTAATTGCCCTTGTAATGGAAACTCACGTCAAAAATTAAAAAAAGATTTAAATTATAACATGCTTACGCGTCTTTTTTTTTTTTTTTTTTTTTAATAAATAACTAGCCTTTTGAGCGTCTGAGCTTTCAAGCTTCACAGTTGACTTTTCAATTTTCATTCTACACTGGTGAAATAAATTAAGAGAATTTGCATATTATATCGAATTTCATGAAAAGAACTGAACTGAATGTAAAACCACTGCTTCCAGACAAAAATGCAAATCTTGTACGTCAAATACTTAAGCGTACATGTGTGTGTAAACGGAGCCAGTAGTGAAACAGGCTTTATAAGCGTGCGTAAGTTAAGACGGATTTCGTTCGCTAGCACACCTCGGCGAATTTCTTGGTGTTATTTTGCAGCAATTGGTTAATTTCAAATTGTAACAGTAAAAATGAGTAACCACCAAAGTTTAGATGATGGAATGAGGTGGCTAATTGCGGGGAGGCTAGAAGCAGGCCACTTTCAATTTAACGCCCAGCGTCGTGTTTAACTTATAGAAACAGTTCCAGGATAGCGTATCCATCGAGGGAAGGCCTGGGCAAGGTCGTCCAAGAGCCACGACGGTCAGAGAAGATCGCCATTTGTCGATTATAGCGAGGCGTAACAGAAGTGCTACAGCTTCTCGGCTCTCTCGTGACTTGTATGCAGCCACAGGAACCCGTGTATCAAGGGTGACTGTTTCTAAAAGACTTCATGAGAGAGGGTTGTTCGCAAGAAGACCTGCTGTTTGCATCCCGCTCACTTCTACGAACAGGAGAATCCGTTTATCATGGTGCAGAGAGCATAGAGATTGGAGTATGGATCAATGGGCGACCGTTCTCTTCACTGATGAGTCCCAGTTCAGCCTAAACACCGATTCTCGCCGTACGTTCAAATGGAGAGAACCAGGGACCCGTTACCTACCCTCCAATGTCCGCGAAATCGACCATTATGGCGGAGGAGGTTTAATGGTCTGGGCAGGCATCATGTTGGAGGGCCGCACACCTCTCCATGTCTTTGAAAGAGACAGTGTGACTGATGTGAGGTATAGGGATGAGGTCTTGGAGCCCTATGTTCGTTTTTTCAGGGGTGCAGTTGGCCCTGAGTTCATTTTAATGGACGATAACGCGAGGCCGCATAGAGCTCTTCTGGTCGACGAATTTCTAGAGAGTGAGGATATTCGCCGGATGGATTGGCCAGCCAGATCTCCAGACCTTAACCCTATAGAGCAAGTCTGTGACGCTCTGGGGAGTTCAATTGCAACTCGCAACCCCCCTCCGAGAACCATCCAGGGAATGAAAACAGCGGTTCTGAACGCGTGGGACCAATTGCCACAGGAAATGATAAACTGACTTTTTTCAAGTATGAAATCACACTGCGAGACCTGTATATCTGTAAGAGGGGACCATACCCCCTATTAACCCATTTTTTTTTTGTTTATTCTGCAACCGCTGTTTCATACCTTCCGACTCCAACGAGTGTTACGCACGATCATGCGTGTGTATTACAATTATTGAATGGTTATTTGTTTTGTATTGTATCAATGTATGTACATATCAAATTTCATTAAAATCGGTACAGCAGTTCTAGAGATAATCGACCAAGTCTGGAAATTCTCTTAATTTCTTACACCAGTGTATTTTATAAATCTATAATTTTTATAGAATTTCGTTTCGTCTTTCTGTCTTTAATGCGTTGGGCATATTGCGTATTTAAAATTTATGTCGGAGTATCTGAAATATTTTAGAGGAATTCGTTCACCTTTAGAAGAAAAAAGTACAAAAGTAAATATTTCGGTTCACTTTTTCAATCATGCAAGAATACAAATAAAAAATAAGCATATATGGGCATTAACATGGGAAGAAGGTAAAAACTCGATTTAAAAAAAACTAAAACTTTTGGATTTTACAAAAGAATTAGGTTAAAAAAATATTTTATAGGTAATGTAATAAGCATTTATAGTTTTGTGTGCAGAAATGTTACCAATGGCTAATAATGCAGACTTCACATCCAAAAAATATGGCGTTTTTGAATTTAATTTCTTGATTGTAGTTTATTCCCTCAATTAGCATTTTGGGAAGACTCAGAAAATGTCGTGATGATTAGAGCAGTGCTGTTTGAGATGTTTTCTATTCGGAAGAAACTAAAAATGTATTTTGAAAAAACTGAAAGTGTGAAGCAACTACCTTATAACTTTTTAAATAAATATCAATTAAAAAAAATAGCACTTTTGTATTTAGCAGTTAAAGAATTAGTTTTTTCGATACTGAGATATAAAAATTGGTAGGTTTTGTCGAGGAGGACGCTTGCCGTAGTTTTGACGTGAATACTCCGGCCTGATGTTTGATTGTGGCATGATCGAAGCAGACGTAGGAAGTTTGAACGATTGTTCATTGTGATTATTCAACATTTAATTTACGGTTTAAACGATTAAAGTACAGCTTAATATTATTGTTGAAATATAATTTTATTGGTTAACATCATAACGAACAAACTTGGCAAAAGTGACATATTTGACGTTACTTGTGAAATAACTACGGCCTAAATAAATACGTTCAACACTTACTCCGACATTGCCATTGTACCGTCATGTAAGAATTAGACGGACAGCTGGTTTAAAATTAAACTATTTATTTAGATAAATTAAATATTTACATTTAAATTTACAAGATTAATTAAGGGCACAGCCATCGACCATCGAAATCCTGCCTGGAGCCAAAGTAACAATGGCTAACAGAGACGTCTGTCTCTCGTCGAATCTAGAATCAGTCTTCTCAAAATCCACGTTCTCTTGGTTCCACAGAACCGCAGCTGCCAACGAGAGGGGGGGTGAATTCCCAGCCCTGGCAAGAGATGTTTATGTCCTCCACAGAACTCAAGACACCCCCACACAGATGCAAAAACCGTTTGTAACCGACTTGGGTTCCCAACAGCAAATCTTCATCCCAGACATGGGATTAGGGAACCGACGGAAACTTCAGCTGTGTCGGTGGATCAAACGGAACGCCGGGCCACCGATGAGAAAATACTCTCTTTCGGTATTTTGTCAAAATCCGCACATGCAAAGTCTGAAATTGTTTTCGTCACCGTCTGGCTGTTGAGCACATTCCAGCGTCCACGTGTTAGAGAAAAGGGTCGGCTAGTACCATATGGTACACCATGCATTAATCTTTCGTTGAATCCGAGAATATTTTACACGAGGTAGTTATTTTATTTAACGTCGTACTCTCTGGTGCAACACAACGGACTATTGACGACAGTCCGGGATCAATCCCAATGGTAAAGATCGAGGACAATACGTAATTTTGAACCACCCCGAGAGGATGAACAGCCTATGTAATGTACATAATTTTTTCTGTTCGTCAGTTTTTATTTTTCAGTTGCTCATTGTTTGTGCCGTGTATTATAATTAATTATTAGAAAAACAGGTGACGCTTGGATAAAGATAAATTTGAGTTTATTTTATTACCGTAATTAATATATGCTAAAAACTATCAAGGGGACACAGAGGGCTTAAATTTCAATAGGGAAAACAGAACAAAGGGCCATGGGTACAAATTGAATAAGACACATTTTAATCAGGATTTAAGGAAAAACTACTATTTTAATAGGGTAATAGACAGTTGGAACGCGTTGCCAGAAAATATAGTTAATTTAAAGGGAGTGTACGAATTTAAGATACAATTGGATAGTCAGTGGGAATTGGGGAATTCATAAACAAAGGACCAGCCTTGTTGGGGCTCGAGCCTGTAAGCTGGTCGTCAATATTTGTATTTGTGTATACAGTTACTATGAGGTAAAACTTGTCTATAAACAGAACCAGAGACATTTCTTTGAAAAGACAAGGAAATCATTTTTGTGTTACTTTTAAAACAAGGCAGGAATATTTTGCACACTTACTAAATACCGCGACTTGTTTAATTTCAGGAGTTCATTTTTGGAATACATTATTCGGTCGTTTTGTCAGTCATGGAAAAATTTAACTTTTTATTTATAAACTAAGGAAATTCATTATACACTCTATAACAACAAAAGAGCCGCGGTAGCTCAGTCAGTAGAGCGTCGGGCTCGCATCAGAAGGGTTGTGGGTTCCATCCTCGGCGGAGCCTCCAATTCTGATGATTGCGAGATCGGCGCTTCGACCTGGCTAAAGACCGTCGTGTTCACTAATGGTGACTGGGGCACGTTAAATAGGTCGTGGTCACAATGTCCCCCATGTTCCCATACCAAATCAATACCTCTGGGGGTACCTGATCAGGGGGTTATGGGCCTCTGATTGGGATCTAAATTACGATATGTGTGAGTGAATGGATGTATGAAAGGGATCTTCCTGTAAAACGGATGTGTCATGTATGTTGAGCAAAGTCGGACTTCCTCCCAATGGGGCTCAATAACATGGAAGGCCCACCCTCCTCGCCTCTTGCCGTCTTCAACTTGCCTGGCACTCCTCTGGTCTGCCAGTGTAGGCATAAGAAACAACAACAAAAATTCGACGCATCAAGAAGGTGCAGAATTAGAGTGGTGCCGGACTCGATCAACTCGGAACGGCCCTGACTGGGGTCGTATAGTCTTAAGTGGCGTGTCCTGTTTCTAACTGTGTCCTGACGACAACCGCGGACGTATCTGGAGACGCCAGGGCAGCGTACGGATATTCTACCCTTACTAACGCACGCCACAACAGGGCGCTATGGCCTGGGGTGCCGTCTCCTTTGATAACCGGACCCCTTTGGTAATTATTTCTGGCACACTTACAGCACAGTAACGTAGACGACATTCTACGACCGGTTGTGTTACCGTTCCTTTTGCGACACTCCGGACTTCGTTTTCAACAAGATAATTTCCGGCCGCACACGGCACGTGTTGCTATGAATTGTCTTCAAGCTTTCCCAAACACTTCCTTTGCCAGCTAGGTCCAATGATCTCTCTCCCATAGAGCGCACTTGGGACGTTATGGGAAGGCGATTGCAACCATCTCGGAATGTTGACCATTTAGCCCGACTGTTGGAGACAATTTGGCAAGAAATTCCTCAAGGCATCAATCGGGAACTTTTTCAGTCTATGCCACGCCGGGTGACAGCTTTTTGACTTCTTCCCTTTGTAACGGTCAAACTCTGAAACAAACCATTTAATTGTTCTGAAATTTTAATCGTTTGGTTTTCTATGCAAGTTCTTTACATCCACCCATTTTTATTGCAATCGGACAACTCCTTAGTGCTTCGATATTTTTTCTAGAGTATACGTATTTACCAAAATCGAGTTAAGTTCAGAAGAGAAAGAAAAATAAAGTACCCCAATAAAGATACACTCTTCAACGATCATTTGGTTGAAATGTGGATCTTAATAACTGAATTTGTATCTAATTCGATTGGTGAACTGTCACCTCAGTCTCTCACTGTAACGTCACGGAAATTGGAAGCAGACCTTCTCTAGAGATGACTATGTGGACTTACATTTTGAAGTTTCGTTTACGTTTTTCGATGTTCGGCATTGATTTTCAAAAGAAAGACATGGCAAAATCGTTTTCGAGTAGCATGTCTAGTTACGCCACAAATTACGTAAGATGTTACCAAACCACTATTTCCCTCTGTATTTAGTTTAACATAATATATATATATATATATATATATTTGCTTTGTTTTATTGAAACTTTTCATTAACTATTGTGATGAAATTTATACCAATATCAATGTATTAAGTCCATTGATTTTTCAAGTATTTTTTCAAATTAGTTTTAACGCTATTTAAATTTGTGTTTAGTTGTTATTTTAAATATTTCAACGAGCAGGAGGTTAAAGTGAATTTTTGTAATGATAAAAAAATGTAATTCTTTCATTATGGAATCAAAAGTTTTCATATATGAGGCCACCACAGTAATGATGCCACAATAAAGATATGTACCATTTTCTTGGCACCCTTTTTTATATTTATATTTATCCACAATATGATTTGAGTTTCTAAAAAATTGTTCCAGAGTCATCAACAATAAGTTATTTTGTAATTTTAGAAGATTTGAACCTGCACATTTCAAGAAAGGTCTGAAAAAGAGTTTAATAATAAAAATTTCAGGGTTTCATGGGTTCAGCCACTCTTGCTATGATAGCCTCATATCTCATATGTATAACTTTTATTTTTAAGTAAAACATAATTTGCACCAACTCAAGCCATGGTTAATTTCAAAATGACCATTTTGGAATTTAAAACGCATTTATTTTGTTTAAGCTGGCTATAAGTTATGTGTGGTCAAAATTCAGAACTTGTAATGTTAACTGAGCCAATTTTAAAATCAATATTTTACTTATATCTTGAGATCTACTGGTATGATCTAAGAAGGTACAAGTTTGAATCTCGGAGGCATGAAACAATTCAATGTAATTAAGTAACTGATGAAAGTAATCCTTATTTAACATTAAGCTATTGTCATCCACCTAACAACGTTCTTTTTTTATTTTTAAAACCTATGTAATTATTATCTTTACGTTGAAACTTATGAATTGAAACGCGTGAATTCATGTGAATTTCGAATACAACCGATTCAGCAAAAATCAAACATCTTAAACATTTTATTTTACCTTATTACTGAACTACTGTTAATACTGAAATAAAGTTTAGAACTCTTCGTTTTAATTATTGATTATAACAACAGAATGCTCTAAACAGATGAAAAATTACGGTCACCTGGTATAGATTAATTCGATATAAGTTATAGAATGGAAAGAGGGAGAACATCTGTGTTGGTAATAAGTAGAGCTCGGATTCTGCATACCTTTTTCTAGCTCCTAAAGTTGATTGAAATCCGCATTGAGTGTTTCTTAACAATTTGCAACCAAAAATACTCAAATTTATTTTGCATGTTTTTTTTTGCATATTTGGGGTTTTTTGCATGTTTTGTGCATATTTAGACAATTTATCTCTATTTTTAAACATTTATACACAAAAAATTAAAAATTTTTTTTTTTCAAATAACTTTTCCAAGTGCTTTGTTTGGAACGAAGATTTGCAGAAGTAAAACGCATTTGGGTTGGTTGGCCTGACCTTTTTTTGTTTAGCCATAAATGTACAGATAAAGATAAAGTACAGATACAGCAAAATTACTATCATTGTGGCTTCCAGCTCAGCCCTAATGTAATTAAATAATTCGGCAGTCATGTAATTCCTTTCACTGTTCACTCTTCACAAGGAAAATGGCATCGATTTTAAGTGAAGTCCACTTTCTGAAACGTAAACTATGTTCTTAATACAGGTCAGTGACTGCTCAGTATTGATTTACCCTTCCCTCTCACCCACATCTTTTTAAGTACACCTGTTACCTTCTCTCGGCGTTCAGTTCTTTGAAGTCTCAATTAATCCAGTCTTTTTGGAAATTAAATTAACATTTATGGTTACACACGACTATTTACAGAGGTTTAATAATAATGAAAACGAAAACGAGAAGCAAAACATATTGCTTAGTTTTATGACAATCGAATTGCTACGCAGACGTATCAGTCAGACGGAGTCCGCAAGCTATCTGAGCACATTTTTAATTGCCAGGGCGATGCATGAAGGTCACCTAAGACACAGGATACCTCCCACACAGTCGCTCGCCATAGCAACCACTCGGGCGCTGTTGTACAGGTTGTGCCAGGTTGTGAGTTGACGGACCCCCAAGAAATATTAGCTTACCAATTCCTCCCCATCGTCTCATGTGACGTAGAAAGGCCTTTCTCCTCATTGAAGAGTGTTTTAAATGACAAAAACGAAGATTGAAAACCTTGAAGAAACTTTGATTATTCAATGTAATTTCAAGTAGTTGGAGAACGTTCAGTGTTGTAACTAGGCAAATTTGCACCTGGGGTCAAGAACTCGTCTTTGCACCCTCCATCAACCAAGCAAACCAAAACACCTGTTATCGCCACCGCACAATAATTCCACTATTCTAAAAAAGTTTTAATTCAACTCTTAGTTGGTAGACTTGATTTCAAAGGTAAGTAGATTAATTTGTAGCATTTTAATTTTTAGTACAAGATAAAATACTAAATTAATTCTAAGATATTTCATTGACAAATAATCGGACTGCAAAACTGACGTCTTAACTAGACACTCTGAAAGCTAACCCAGTTCAGTTTCATTTGCCGGCGCTAAGTATCAAAGCTTCTTGGGAGACAGGAAACTTACACGAGCCCGTTAGCCTAAATACTTGTGCTCTACGACGCTGCAGAACCTTCTCTACTTACATCCAACTCATGCAACACTTCACATATTCTGCATTTACCTCTTTTTATAGTTTTTGTAGTCAACGAATAAGTTTTCCTCTTTATTTTTTATTATCGTAAAATATATGTAGAAACAAATCATCGGCTTGTTTAGTGCCCCTTCTCAATACGGAGCCTGGGTACATGCTCCGTCTGCACCCCTCCTATTTACGACCCTGAGGACGTATGAAGTGCTTACATTTTACTCTACACATTTTTTCAATCTGTATATATAATTCTCTTACGTGGCACGCAAAAAAGACGTTATTTGTTATCGAGTTTTGGCAACATTGTACGATTGTTTGTTTATCATAAAGCCTCGCGCTTCAATTGAATTTATAGCGTCATCGGATGAAATTTTATTCAAAGAAAATGAATTTTAGTCGAGCTGTTGCAGTTAATAATAGAAATCAAAGAAAGCGGTGGATCTTTTCAGGGCCATATAAAAAACGGTCCTTTTTAGGGCCAACAATTATAGTTCAACAAGACGCTTGCACTACAACTTTTGACGACAAACTCAATGAAAATGCGTGCGTGGCTCGAGTGCAGGAGTAAATGCATATACAAACAACATGTTATGTATTCAATTTCCATATCAACGCTCACATTTCGAGTCAAAATTTGCTCAAAATTTTCATTTGAATTCGGATTCCAGAGATGCTGTAAATATATTTTCTGAAAAACATAAAAAAATTTAGATTTGAAAAATATCCCAGGAAAAAAAATCAGCAATAAAACTTCAAAAAAAACCTGCAGGAATTTCGGACAAAATTCCTGCAGGAAACCTGCAGTTTTTTGACTGTTTGTCACGATGATGAATGACTGGTGGCGCCATCTGGTGGTGAGATAAGTAAACATATTATTTTGGATTCATAAAAAGAAAATTCGTGGGAATAACGTCGACCTAGAGCAACACAACGGGCTATTCACAATGGTCCACGATCTATTAACAAGGGAACGAACCGAGGACAACACCTCATAACTTCGAATCACGATCAGTTGATTGGACTCGAACCCAGGACCAAGGATCTGGAGTTTAGCATGCTATCCATTATACCGTAACAGTCATATCCAAACGTGGTGAATTAATGTAGTGTTTGTTTTTTCTCTGTTTTGGACTTAGTTTTTTTTCACTATGAATAAATTGAAAATGGTTTAAAGGGGTCCGAGACACAAAAATCGTCAAATTTTCGAAACACTTTTTATTATTTTAAGAAATTATCTGTGTTTTTCTGCTTAAAAAGACGTCTAAATCATATTTCTATCTTAATTAGAACTAGAGATATAATAATTTTTGTGGTGCTTTTTGTTCTGAAAATCTAACACTCTTGACAGTTGTTGTCATGGAAACAACATCTATCTTTAAAACTTTAAATGCGTTTTTCTCCATGTTACATTTTTTCAAGATTTCCTATATTCAAATTGCGATAAGTCGAAAACCGATTAAATTTAGGGGTTGAAATTTGGAATATATCTTTTTCAAACATTATACTTTAATTTTGATTCAGCAAATTTGAAACAAATATTTACTTTTAAAAATATGACTTACAAAAAAGTACCTTAAAATTTTCAAAAATTTTCATTTAAATATTTTTTATTTTTTTATTAAATTAATATTTTTGAAATTGTTGAATCAAAATTAAAGTTTATAAATTTGTAAATAATTTACTGCAAGAATTTTGAAAATTGTACAAGAATATTTTGAATTTTAACAATTTAAAATGACCACTCTTTTTTTCAAGAAATTTTAATTTAAAATTTTAGGAAAACTTTTGGAAAAATTTTGTGCTGTGATTTCGCTTATTAGTTAGATGGGTATAATCAGTACAAAAAAATTCAAAATTCTAAATTAATTAATACAAATTTTTTTCAATATGTCCTAGACACACTTAAATTTTGTTTGGGGGGATTTATTACTTTTACAAAATAAGAAATCAGGTGATATATTGCATAATATAAAAATTTATCACATGTTATTGGTATGTGATAGGAATTTCCTGTCTTCACAATTGAATTTTAGCATTGAAAATATTCATAAAATGTTAACATCTCATACAACAAATTCATTATAGATTAGTTTTATAATTCCAAGATATATGAAAATTATTAATTTTGTTGGGAGTTAATATAACAGACCAAATTCAGATATTTGGTATGTTGGAGAAATACATTAGATGCGTTGAAATAAAGATTTTAATCGAATGTTGGCTAGCAGTATCAAATACAAGGTTACATTTTATGATTGGACTGAAAAATGAAATAATCGACAATAAATGCAATTTTTTTATTATGGAAAATTTTCACTTTTTTTAAAGAAAATATTTAATATATATATATATATATATATATATATATATATATATTAATTTTAATAAAACATAATAGTTGATAAGTGTTTTCATAAAAACTACATTTTTTATGAAACATAACTTTAACTTTAAACTTTATTTTTCCTTCAAAAAAACTGCAGTTTTTATGAAGGAAAAATGTTTTTATAAAATTCCTTCATAAAAACTGCAGTTTTTATGAAGGACTTTTATGAAGGCATTTTTACTGCATTTTTCCTTTATAAAAGCTGCAGATTTTATGAAGGTAAAAATTAATTTGGAAAAATTATAAATTTAATTTCCGAAAAACTGCAGTACTAATGAAGGAAACCATTATTCCTTCAAAACCTCTGCGTTTTCACCGAGTAAAATCTGCACTTATCTAACTGCCTTCAAAAAACCTGCATTCACCTGCAAAAATCCTTCAAAATAGATATTTTTTTGAAGGAAAGATGCTGATTTTTTTTGCTGGGATTTTTTTGGAATATCATATTTTGTAAACAATCCTTTCTGCTAGGACACATGTCTTCATTGATGCGAGCGAAGCGAGCATATGTTCGCGTAGCGAACCAATGAGGATTGCGGAGTAATCCTCCGAGGGTTGGCGAGCGTCAGCGAGCAGGGAGCAGGCCCCCTAGTAATGTAATATTTGTATATTTTTAATTTTGTATATTTTTAATTTTGTATATTTGTATATTTTTTGTTTTGTATATTTTTTATTTTGTATAGTTGTTGCTTTGTATATTTTTTGTTTTGTATATTTTTGATTTTGTATATTTGTTGCTTTGCATATTTTTGATTTCGTATATTTGTTGCTTTGTATATTTCTTGCTTTGTATATTTGTTGCTTTGTATATTTGTTGCTTTGTATATTTCTTGCTTTGTATATTTCTTGCTTTGTATATTTCTTGCTTTGTATATTTATTGCTTTGTATACGTTTTATTTTGTATATTTATTGCTTTGTATACTTTTTATTTTATATTTGCTTTGTATATTTTTTACTATCTTTATCTGGCGCTAAAAAAATAAAATTGTGAATTAATTGAATGAAAGTGTGGCTCATTTTCACTTTATCCCCCTCACTACTCTTTTTGCTAGAATGAAATTTTCTTTTTTGCAATTTAGCATATTTTGGGGTTTTAGTGCATATTTTGGGATTTTGTAATGCATATTTCAGGTCACAGTTTTGTATATCGAACCGAGCTCTAGTAATAAGTTAGATTAGAAGCATTTCTTATACGACATTCGCATCTGAACTCAACATATGCTTTATCAGCATAAAACAATTATTCTAATTTCGTTGTGGGTCGTTACCATTTTTGGAAGCGCTGTTCCTTTAGAAATAGAAGAAATTCTTTTTCTTTCTATACATCCAGAAATGAAACGCAATCGAGACCATTTAGTGCCGTCAAGTGATGGATCCCTTGAAAAGTATTACTCCACTATTGCGTAATTATCGGCAGTTCAAAGCCTAATCCGCAGAACACATCTCGACAATCGAGTTTCTTATCGTCCGAATTCGACGGGTTGTTCTTCACATCGCCCATCGGTCTTTCTGTGCCGACTGCCGAGACAAATGGACTGTCAAATTAAACCGATACGAGGAATTCGATAGCGACAGAAACCTCTTCGGCGATTCTCTTTATTCATTCATTCTGAGAATAACTGCTGACGTGATTGGGGATTGCAATGAAAGCGTCACTTCGATTATTCAAATGTAGCCAATTGCAGCGGGCTGCCAGATCAGGCTCTAATTGCAACGTAATCGTGCCCTTTGAATTTTAATGGTATGATTCGAGGTGATGGTAGGGTTCTTATGGACTCCTCAGGGAGAAAACGATTGATTTAATTAAGTCCCAAAATGCATTTGGAAAGAATGAGTCGACAAATGTGTGACCTTATAATGATCATTACTTGATGTATTTTGCTTCTGTTTCTACGAAAGAAATTAATTTACATTTAATAGTCGCAGCATTTGCCTGATGCGTTGTCAGCCTATTTTTCTCTCAAGCTTGGATGCTGCTTGAAATAAGAATTTAGATTATTAAAATCGGTCTGGTACATGCAATTGCTTAGAGCAGCGGTTCCCAAACTTTTTCAGTCATGATATCCTTTATAAAGCAAAAGTTTCTCGTGGAGCCCCAAGAAATGTTCAGTTCTATCTGTCTATATTCTACGAGGCTTATTACACATGATAAGTATGCGGAAATATGAATAAGGTACATATGAGTTCGTATATTAATAAAGGAAACAATAGTAAAAAATAACTGGATACAATATTATTCATTATTTAAATACATATATAAAATAATATAACAACTAGTTAGGACATTTGAAAGATGTTACAATGTTACATGTTCACCCGAAGATAATGTGAACAATGTGCCTGCTTCTTGCGGCAGAGTTTATCAATGTCCGATGTCACAGAAGTGAGTTGAGAACGCATACCATAGTCTTCTGCTTCCAAAAAACTCAATATTTTGTTTTTGTAGCCGTGTAGCTCGAAAAGGCTGTTTCACAGAGGTACGTAACACCAAAAGGCAGTAAGATCAATTCAGCTTTTGAAACTGATAACAAAAGATCCTTCCCCAACTGAACCCGGCAGTGGTTTGTTTTAAATAATGCCTGACAGTGACTGTCCGAAAACATGTCCATAAGGACCTCATATTCTGCCACAGTGAGGGCTACTGGTTTTGACGTCTCTGAAAAGGGATCTACAATCAACTCAGAATTCTTTCGAATCGATTCTTGAGTGTCCTTTGTAAGTATGAATTAAAATTTTAATGCAAATTGGTTAAGGAGTCCTTTTATTATTGCTAGCAATGATTAATTCATTGTTATGTTATTTTCTTCTAAAAAGTTTGAAATCAATGAGAAATGTGTCAGATCCTTATTTTCGACGCTTTGCAATATAGAACGTTATCATTTTCTTCTGGAAGGCAATTTCGTCAATAGCATCGAATATTGTCTTCAGTTTCCCTTGTATAAATGTGCTGAATTCGTTTATTTTTCAAAAAAATGTCTATCAAGTAACATCATTTGTATAAACATTCCTGATCATTCAAATAATCTGCTAGCAAACAGATTTGGTCATTCAAAAGTGAAGAAACTTCCATTCGAAGTTCAAGTAAACGGGATAATGTTGTACCTCGTGACAACCATCGTACTTCTGTGTGTAATAACAATGACCTTGTTGTGTATACCCTAAATCTTCACACAGTATTTTGAGCAGTTTACACTGCTAAGGTCGTACCTTTACAAAGTTGATAAATTTGACGGCGTTGTCTAGTACCTTCTTTTATAACGCTGGTATTTTTTTCATTGCGACGGAGTGTCGGTGTAGTACGCATGAACTACTTGTGCAGTTTTTTGAAACTTTCTTGATTCTTGTAACAACGCCAGCTAAATAACCTACCATCTGTGCACATGTCAATGCAATTGTCCCACGGTATAGAGTTTTCACAGAAGAAGGCATCAAATAGAGAAAATATTTCACTACCGCTTGTAGAGGATGGAAGTGGCTTGTAGAACAGAATATCTTCATGGTTAGAACCTGAAAATTCGTACCGCACAAACGTCATTAGCACTGCAAATCCGGCAACGCCCGTGGATTCGTCAAGTTGAAGCGAAAATTTCGTTTGACTGATACGGTAAATTAAGGTATCTTTAACTTCGTTTCAGAGATCCTGGATTCCATTATGCAGTGTTATTTGAAAAGGGCAAACTGGAGATTGAGTTTGGAGTTTTTTCGTCCACAATGAAATTCACTACCATCACTAATAGTGGTTTTATAAGAGTTTCAGGTTTTCAGTGGCTTTGTAAGAGGAGGCTTCTTCATAACTACCACGGCCGGAGCTCCTGAGAATCATCCGCGGAGCCTAAAGAGTTCCGCGGAGTTCACACAGTTTATGAAACGCTGGCTTAGAGAAATCTATTCCATTTCTTGTTTCATTTGAAACACAATGAGACGGACACCCTTCTTTATTTTTTGTGTTGCTTGTAAAACTTATGCGAATTTCATAGTGAGAGAAAAATAATAAATAAAATTAATTAAATTGATAACATGGGTAAAGTGTAAACGTGTCTGTGTTCATCTGGTAGATCAATGTGCACCCCAAACCGTTCCTGAGCGTTGAACCGCCCCCGTGCAAATTTCATCAAGCCTCCCCTTTCTTTTGCAAAACTCATTTGATTGTCTATAAGAACATTCTAAATAAACGTGCATTCAGAAAATGATGGCCCAATCATCTTTCCCCCGGTGCCATAAATGCCTTATTGTTAAATGAGCATTGCCTTAAACCCTTTGAAGGGATCACACGCTTGGTTTTACTTTGAACCGGCAGTCTTCCTTGAATAACTTCTAACCCATTTTGACATCTTTGACCAATAGAATATTTCCAAAGGATTGTATTCTTAGGAAATGAGCAATGGAATCTCCCCCCCCCAAAGGATTTTCTATTCTACAGTATGGGAAAATTGAATCGTTCCATAAGATTCTATTCCAACGAAAGGGTCAATAGATTGATTGGTCTTTGGTTTTATGGCGCAAGGGCCATACATGGCTAAGCTGAGTCAATCCCATGGTAGACCATTGGCAAATAAAAAAAAATCCCGTGAAATGGAAAATAAGAGTAATTGGGGAATATAACAAGTATTGGGACGTACGCAGAAATGAGCGTTATCATTAGGGAACCTCTGCAAGGGTACTTAGTACCTCGAGCTTCCGTGAAGTTCGTGCACACCTATAGGAGATGTTCTCGGGAGGGACCAATAGAATCTATAAGCACTCTAACAGAATCTATCTTAAGAAGGTCCAATGGAATAGCATAAGAAAGAATCCATGATTTTTTTAAACCAATAGACGTTGTAACTTAGTCATTAAGTTTTTGTTGTATGGTAAAAACAATGCTACACAACACAGAAATCTTGGAGATTTAATGATTTTTTCCTACGCGCGTTTTTTATCGACGTATTCGGAGATATATCTATATATATAATTCTCTTACGTGGCACGCAAAAAAGACGTTATTTGTTATCGCGTTTTGGCAACATGGTACGATTATTTGTTTTTCACGAAGCCTCGTGCTTGAATTGAATTTATAGCGTTATCGGATGAAATTTTATTGAAAAAAAAATATTTTAGTTGAGCTGTTGCAGGTAATAATAGAAATCAAAGAAAGCGGAGGATCTTTTCAGGGCCATTTAAAAAAAAGGTCCTTTTCAGGGCTAACAATTATAGTTCAACGAGACGCTTTCACAACAACTTTCGACAGCAAACTCAATGAAAATGCGTGGGTGGCTCGAGTGCAGGGGTAAATATACACTCAAACAACATGCTGGGTATTCAATTTCCAAATCAGCCCTCACATTTCGAGTCAAAATTTTCTCAAAGTTTTCATTTGAATTCAGATTCCATCGGTACTGTATATATCTTTTCTGAAAAATAGCAAAAAAATTTAGATTTGAAAAATATTTTTTTTGGAATATCATATTTTGTAAACAATCCCTTCTGCTAGGACACATGTCTTCATTGATGCGAGCGAAGCGAGCATAGGTTCGCGCAGCGAACCAATGAAGATTGCGAAGAAATCCTCCGGGGGTTGGCGAGCGTTTACGAGCAGGGGGCGGGCCCCCTAGTTTTATTAAAATGTTGGATTTAAAAAAACTCTGATTTTTCTTGCGTCAGCGTGATTTTGAAAAATCTTTTCCGGATAGTTGTTTTTAGAAGCGTGGGTCTTCTACATCTTAAATAATATTACAAAAATATTATATTCTAAAGGAAACAAAATATGCCGATAAAAGGTATTTTATTACTATCGCAAAAAGCAACTTACGACCTACAAAGAACGAATTAGTATACATATAAAACTAGCAGATAATTACCTGGCGTTGCTCGGATTGAATTGGTTAAATGTTGATTGAAAATTATCTTACTAATCGCTTCTATTTCATAAGAAAATGGAAGCATAATTTTAGTGCACGGAAAATAATTTTCTGATATGTTAACTTTTTCATTGTTTCAACAATTTATTTCGGACCCAAATGTGTGTATACATGATATATCAATCCATAAAATATATTTCATATTCATCGCACTTTGCTGTAAGACAAACTACAAAAGTTTGACTGACAAAAATGTGACTACTACACAAATCGAATTTCAGTATTGGAGTGATTACGAATGCCCCGTACGTTTATTTTCAGTAAAAATGACGAACTTCCAGCACTTGCCACTCAGTTTTCGTATCAACATATCGCAACCCGGTAAAAAAAGTGACACAACTCAAAAAATAAAAATTTTCATGTTATGTCATTGAAAAATACGTATGAGGTGCCCCAGCGTGTTGTATTAATATTCTATAGAATATAATAGAAGTTAATACCATAAATACTTACCGGGGTGCGTATTTTATTTGTGGCACTCTTGCACCAGGGATGCAATGTTTTCTAATTTCATCATTGTATGACGATGGATAATTTTTAATTGTTACCGCATTCGTAATTAATTTATTTTGAAGCAAACACATTTTTTTTTCTATTAAGTCTAGCTAACCTACGTGGATTTTGTATATAAATTTGAAGGATTGCGCAATGGGGCCTTTAAGAGATCTCTTAGAACACTTAATATTCTTACTAGTTAAGATTCATGATGGAAAATACCAGCTGTGATTTTGATGACAAATAAGCTTTTCTCATTCTTAACAAAGTGGCGCATGGTTCTAAATCACGAAAAGATAAATATATATATATATATTTTTTAATGTCGGATGTTTCTCTTCTAATGAAAATTTCATCTCAAGAGTTTAAAAGCTGAGATAAAAGTTTACGATTACATCCTTGTTTTACAAAAAACGACAGACAAAAACTAATTTTTTTTTTATCGAGGAAAATTAGCACAGCCATCAGACATTTTTTTGCGGACAGGAAGCTTCGGCCCCCAGAATCTCTCTAGCCACTAACTACTGAAGTTGGAGCAAAATAATTGATTGAAAACAATTGATCATCAAATGATAAGAAGGTAACTGTTACTATCGGACTAAAAATTATTAAATTACGTACATTTTAAAAAGTTGAAACTCAAAAATAATTTGAAATAATTTTCCTTAAAAAATCCCATAGCTGTAGATTTACAACTATCAACTGTAAAAATTAACTTTTACTTCCCTTTCAAACAGTTAACAGTAACTATTAAATTATCTGCGAGTGTTACTTGTTCACTGTCAAAAAATATTTGCAAGGTGTTGATTCAAATTAGCAATGACAGTTAACATTTTTATCGTAAAACAACACTTTTGCTATATCTAAGGGCTAGTAGCTAAAGGCTAACTATCTTAAGCATTTAAAAGAATGTTAAGCAAGAAGAGATAAATTTTGATTTTTATTCAAATTCGAATCAACACAAAACGTCATGCGATTGCGAGTCGAGCAATCGGAAGATAAAAAACCGCAAACACATAAAGTAGATAAAGCTCAAAATGGTTTTCGACTAGGCAACGAAACTGCTTAGGAAACAGGTGTCATGGTTAACCCGCTGCAAAATTCCTCCAAACTCTGAGCTTAGCGAAATGAAATTAAAACAGCTTATTCCGTCTGTAATTTTCAGGTCAATGCAATTATTTCCAGATTGCTGCGTAGTTCTATTTGAACCATTGAAATAAAATTTTATGCAGGACATTTCCTAAAATGAGAGTTTTAATCAATCTCGAATCAACACTAAACGTCAAAAGCTATCACAATCCGAGCAGTAGGAATAGAAAAAAAAGCACTAGCACATGAAGCTGATCAACGCTCAAAACGTTGTTCCACGACGCAACGGTACTCTGAGGAAACAACGCGACTTAATTTGTCTGAATCAGCAAAAACTCTCAGAAGTCGGCATTAAGCTATTGTATATAAAAGTATGAAAATCTGTCAAAATTGACATTAAAGTTGAATAATCTTCAAAATAATGACGAAAATTTAGCAAGAACTGCAAGAAGTACTGAGTCAATGCAAACGATCGCCAATGATCATTTCTGAGAAACAAACACGTCCACCACCAGGACAGACGGACAGAAGTCACAAGTGGTAGGTAGTTGAATTCACGTCGCTCTGAAGCAACGTCTACGCTTCGTTTACTAAAGTCACAAGAAGAAACACGAGTTTAAAAATATGTTGTTATGGAATATAATGTTGCCACAACTTACTTTCTTAACTAAGCCCTTCCAGGCCGCGTGTAAAGACGAGGAGAAACACTAGTGCCAATCATTTGTTTATTGACAACATAAAAATAGATAAAGGCTTTTCTCTAATTAACTCGAGAATAGAACTCGGAGATTGGACCACTTTAGCTTGTTTGAAATCAAACTGGTCAGGAAACTCCCAACAGTATTGAGTGGCGATGTTTCCTTATTTTAAACATAACACATCTTCTTATAACCGCAATTTCAAAGCTCGTTTAGCTTGAACAATATAACCGTACCCATTGTGATGTATTCACTTTCTGTTGGTATGGATAACAGATTGGATATTAATCTTGTTATACAAAGAAAAACAACTATAAAATCAAAACGTTTAAGGATTTGTGCAATGGTCTAACGTACAAATAAGACAAAACTAGTGGAGGCCATTTTGTGATTGAGCTTGTGTTAAACCACTATTGGGGGTGGTCGGTTAAACTTATGGAAGGCCTGGTCAATGACACGAGGATTGAACCCTTTGTCAAGAGATACAATACTTAAAATGTTTATCCTTTCCTAGAGATTGTCTTTCAGAACATAATTTAACAACTCAGAAAACATATGTATAAAAATCTACTTTCTGTTTTAGGGGATGCCATGACTAAAAATGAAGGCATGTGGATCGGGTGACATCCTTTCGATAGATAGTTTTCATACCTAGTAGAAAACGTCCAGAAAAGGTTTGGTAGCCTACTCAGCCTGCTAGATGGCTATCCTTTGAGTTCTATTTAATACGATATTTAATGATCTATTTTGAAAAAAATATGTTCAGGGATATTCAATTTACATGCTGGCTCACATATTTAGATGACATTTTCATTTTATAGCATAAAAAGGCGGAAGATATTCCTGATATTTTAAATTTGGTCAATTCCCTCCATCATCATGTTCATTGAGCCTCTGTGTCAAGCCAACCAAGCCTTAGCTTTTTGAAGATAAACCTAACATTCGTTTACAAAATTTTATTATAAAAACACCACCAGGGCAAACTGCGCATGTGTCCAAATCACGTGATTTGAAGTGTCATTGCTATCGGGTAATAACAGTTGTAATCTCAGTGCAGGCTCTTTAAAAGTAAATTGGCAGTATTTTCCTTGTATGTTGTATATTTACACAGTGCATACAGGTTTAACTTAGGAGAAATTTTTTGTAGCTAAGCGAACCAGAGATAATTCTATTAAAAATAAATTTCTGCTTTGACACTGAACAAAAGTTACATGAACATTCCATTTGAAGAAAACTTCTGATGATTACCCGTTGCGGTTCACATTCACCAAACTCTTTATATAAAATTACAGATTCTTGGTTTCTGGTTCGTTCACTCTAAACACTGGTTCTAGCAAATATGAATAGTGTTTAAATAGACTAGACTATAATGTAAGTTTTAAAATAATAATAAATTAGCTTTATAACCAATCATTATCTCAAGTGTTTGTTAAACACTTGACAAAGATAAAATACTGATTTATCAGAAAGATGATTTATCATTACTTTAAAGATTATATCGTGTTTATTTTCTTAGTTCACCCCACATGGTCGAGTAGTTAACAACGTAGTTCTTAAGAAACTGGTTGACTAGCTATTGACTACGGGTTTTAATCTCGTAAGTGTCGAAGTCGGGTTGGTCATTAGTTGGTATTAGTTTCCCGGTTTCTTAAAGATCATGTAAATGCGAGTCAACTTCCCTCAAGTCCTCCAGACACATCTCCCCTAGTTCACTTATGGTGTGATATGGAAGCAACTCTCATGAGGTGCTCCTAGCAACGCAGCCGTGATGAAACTAAGAAAGGGCGGCATGACTGTACCTTCTAGATGGAAAGGCTTCACAAGATTTAACACGTTAAACGACCCTTCATCCAGCCTATTATATTTTCGTGAATAGAAAACACATTTACAAAATAAATTTAATTTTTAATTTAACATAGTGGATACAGCAAAAACATGAACATTCGAAATGACGGCCAAGTACGAACTAAAACAAGTGCAATATGAATTCATAAGACGCTAACCGTATAACACTGTCATGATTGGACACTACCACACCTTAAAGAGTCGCACACAGTTAAAGAATGCATTTTCGACAGCTCTGGAATCGAATTTCACAGCAGTCATATTCAATCTGCAGCGTTCGTTGACCATTTCGTAATACAGTATCGGATGTTAAAAAGTTGAAAGTATATTTTCAGCTGCATTTTAATATTCAGGAGCTTAATATATATTTCTATATTTATGAAGAGGTGAACGAGTTAAATGATGTCCAAAATAAATACAATAAGTACTTTGAATGATACTATAGTACACAACTATATAATTTTTACAACTATATAATATACTAACACGACTATATAATATATATATATATATATATAATTTTTTTATATTTATATATATATATGCCGACCAACCGGTCTAGTGGTCAAGGTGTTGCCTCTGGATCAGAAGGTTCCTGGTTCGAATCCGGGTCAGGGCATGGATGTAAATTGTGCTGTCCTTTGTTAGGGACAATGATGGTCCACCCATTGGGTGCCCCTTCACAAGTGACCATCACTTATGGCCTTGACTTTAGGCTACAATGACTTCGGTCAATTCTGTACTGTATTGTATCATGTATTGTATTTGTCTTTGCAATCTGTACCCAGCCTTGCCATTGGAAAAAAAAATAAAAATAAAAAAAAATAAAAAATAAATAAAAAAAAAATTAAAAAAAAAAAAAAATATATATATATATATATATATATTATTATTTTTTTTTTTTGCTCCAATCACTGCCTTAGGAGATTGACCCCGGACCGTCGTCAATATTCCGTTGTGTTGCTCTAGTACGACGTTAATTAAAAATTACCATTACCGTTTGAATGATGTATTTAAATCATACTAAATTAGATTCAGATCGCTAGATCAAATAGTGACATTTCGTTTTTCTCTTATCCGTTATCAATAATATTAATTGCAGAAATGAAGAAGAGCATATTAAAATACAACGAAATGCAAAAACACTATTCCTAGTGGTTCAAAATTGCGTGGTGTTGTCTTCGGATCTTTTCCTTCGGGGGTTGATCCCGGACGGTCGCCAAAACCCCGTTGTGTTGCTCCAGTGTGACGTTAATTCAATATCTACATACCAACCTTTAGTCCAGGACAAGTAGATCAGTCTTAGTAGAGGAGAGATAAATAGGAAAGTTTGGAAATGTTGATGGTATTGTACCAGCATTAAACGAGGTCCCTTAAGTTGAACTGGCGTTATTTCTAACAAAATAATCCGAGCTTTTTCTGATGTTGCAGCCTTTGGTAGTCTAGTTGGAAGAGTAACGGATTAGCAACTTGATGGTTTAGAGTTAGAAACTAGGTCCTACCAAAGATTGGCGTGTACACGGGGCTGGTGCACGTTAAATCTATCGTGGCCTCAAATATCCTCAAGCTGTCGCGGTGCGGAAGTTTGGATATTGGGGTGCCAGCTCATGACCTCTTCATCTGATCATGGTTGAAAAATTGCAAGGTGTCCTCGTATGTTTTCCTTCGTTATTGGTCCTGAACCGTCTCGAATGGCTCGTTGCGTTGCTCCAGTACGACATTAATTAACTAATACCTACGTGTAAATTGCAGGAGCTGCAGGTTCGATTCATATCAGGTTACTTTCCTCTCTGGGTGTATTTCTCTTCAGTGTCAGTAAAATTATTTTTTATTTATGTATGTTTATTACTTGATGTCGTGTTTTGTATTGTGCTTTGAGCAGCTGGGCCAGGTCTGACTTGCGCCACCTTTGAAATCAACTAACAAATCACAAATATCTGCAGCGTGCAAGACAAAGCAATACCCCATTGTGTTTCTCCAGTGCGACGTTATTTAATAACCTACCACGAAGCAAAGCAAGGATAGCTTCTTTCAGTCCTTGAATCCGTAACGTCCTTAATAGCCCGTTGTGTTGCTCAAGTACGACGCTAATTGAAATTACCTTACCTTAACTCAGTCCTTGAAACTCATTAACAGTAGCCATTATCAAACTCTGCTTTTGATCTTATTCATATTCAATAAAATTTACAACCAAAAATTTATATTGGAAAACAGTAATTTTGTAACACACATAACAATAATCAGTACATTGTACACACCATACTAGAGCAACACAACGGGCTATTAACGACGGTTAGGGATCAATCCCCTAAGGGAAAGAACCGAGGACAACGCCACGTAATTTTGAACCACTGTCATATGATGACATTTCAAATAGGAAATTTTGTTTTGGAGGGAGGGTGGCATCGAGATCTCATATTTACCGCAATTTTTCAAAAGTCTAGCTTCGGCTCTGAAACTCAGAGCCGAATTGGCGAAGACATGACAGAGACTTCCATGTTCTCGCCAATTTGTGCTTGAAGGGTTATAAAGTCCACAAGATGGTACTTGAAAAAAAAAATCTTAGTTATATTAGTAGTATGGGGGGCACTCTACCGCCTTTTCAAGATGGCCGCCGTTTGTTTACATTTAGGAGGAGGAATCAGATAACGTTGTTGGGGGGAGATAAGGATTCGTTGTTGGGGGAGATAAGGATTTGTGGTCGTTACTGATAAGAACTTGACGTTTTGTTTTCATTTTTCGGTGGACGAGATGACGTCATGTTGTTGATGGCGAGTTTCCATGGTGATGAAGGACTGGTAGAGCCACCTGATGGTGGGATGAGTAACCGTATTATATGAATTTAAAAAGGATTTTCTCGGATTCGAACCGGGGACCATGGGTTCCGAAAGCAGACATGCTATCCATTGAGCTATCGAGCACTTGTGAGGAAGGGGTGTTTAAATGTAGCGTTTGCTTTTTCTCTCAGTTTGGGACTTGTGAAAATATTGGGAGTGGTGGGGTTTTAATTTTGAATAATTAATCTTCTAATGAATTGAGTTGGGAAACGACTGGTAGCGCCATCTAGGGATTTTTCAAGTAACTAATTAAATATAAGATTTGATATTCTCGTATATAATTTCTAATGGTGTGAAAATGACAGGTACCGCCATCTAGGGGTGGAGAAAGTAACACATAGTATTAAAAGGATTTATTTCCCAGCTATATTTTAGAATTAAATGGATAATTATTTGAAAGAAAAATAATAATACGTGGATTCGAACCCAGCAAAATTGTGCTCGGCTGTCAACAGATTTTACACACACACTTTTTGCGTTTGACCACGACTACCTAAATGATCGTGTTGTATTTAAAATAGACTTTCATTTTGTGAATGCGTACACTACCAAAGATTGAAAATTCTAGAAGCTTCTGGAAAGGGTGACTAAGGATTCTTTAGCCTAAGTTAATTAAGATAACAGAAGGACACTAACCCGGAGACACTGATAGGATACAATCTTAATTAAACAACAGTGGGCAAAGTGACTTTTGCAATATGTGTGTTTTACATGAATCATCTATAGTATAGATAGAATAATATCCTGTGTGAATAATAATATGTGGATTTGAACCCAGCAAAAGGTGCTCGAGGTCAACAGATTTTACACAAGCACTTTATCCTTTTGATTACGACTACATAAATGATTGTGTTATATTTAAAATAGTCTATCATTCTGTTAATGCGTATAGAACATACTGCCATCTATTGCAAAGTCTAGAAGCCCCTGGAACGTGTGAGAATTACACATGACTAAGGATAATGTTTTTGCACGTGTAGGTTAAAGAGAAGGAACGGACTTATACAAGGAGTCATCGATAAAAGTGACTCAAAAGAAAATTAAAGATTAGCTTAAACTACTGTAGTACACGTGTTGTGGTATCTGAAAATGTTAGGGACCAAACAAAAGAAAGTGATTATACTGTTTGATAACTAAGAGGCTTTTAAAAGCATAGTTGAATTTGTTTCTAGGGTCTTTGAATAATTTTGCTTCTCTGGATTTTTGCCCTTCTACTGTTTTTAGATACATCATGGATTCTAGTTATATTAGATCCGCAAAGAAAATGCGTACAGACAAAGAACAGTGTTTTCAGAAATACTGTAAAGATTCTTTATGCTATGAATATGGTAAATTGTTTACAGATTGTGATGGTTGGTCATATTTACGTCGATTGGAAAACGAATTAACGTATTTAAAGAAAGAGGAAACTACTATAGAAATTTACGGTAAGAAACATACTGTGCCTCGACAACTTGTAGCATACGAAGACGAAGGTATAAGCTATACCTTTAGTGGATCTTGTATTGCAGCCAAGCCCTGGTCTCCTTTACTGTTGGAAATAAAGGGGTGAAGTGGAACGAATAATTGATGCAAGATTTAATTTTGTGTTGGTGAACCGTTATAAAGATGGTAAGGACTGTATAGGTGCACATAAAGACAACGAGAAGGACTTGCATCATAATGCACCCATAGCGTCTGTTTCATTTGGACAAAAAAGACAGTTTGTGTTTTTTAGAAAGAATTACAACTCGTTAAAAATTGTTCTAGAAAATGGAAGTTTACTTTTAATGATTTATCCAACCAACAAATTTTGGTTACACAGCTTGCCCCGTGGAAATGCATTATGCCCTAGAATTAACTTAACGTTTCGAAAAATTATTGTATAAATTAGTGATAATACCCATATGAGCCCCTGAACTGGAACACAGTGTAAATAGGAATGTACACTAAACGATATTTGGAAAACGTTACAATTAATATTTATGCCTTTGTGAATATTATTTTTTATACTTACATCTTATTGTTATTTTAAAGAAACTTTTATGCGTGTCTTACGACATACACTGTATTCTGGATTTAAAAAAAATTAAATACTAATTTTATAAATTGTGTCTTTTTTAATGCAAGATCTGAAATGAAATTTTATTTGCTATAAATATTTATGTGTTTTTTAAATTTAGATGCTTTTACTTAAACACTAATTATACATTAGATTATACAGCACATATTTTATTGCAGAATTTATTTTTAAATACTGTACACTTAAGTAAAAATAAAAAAATATTTTTTATTTTATTTGAAAACTTTGTAAAACCCATACTATGCACATGTTTCCTTGTAATTTTTTTTTTAATTGAACTAAAGAAAACTTACCCATATACCACAGAAGTACAACATGGTACTTACAGAAGTAAGTTGATTAAACAAAGAAACAGTGGAACAAAGTTAATTAAACTTACAAGATTTGATGACCTTAACAAATGAGTAGAAACGCAGATGACTCCTTGTACATTTGAAGAAGTTATAATCGTATTGAAATCTAAACCATATGTTATTTTTTAATTATTATTTCCTAGTCATATAATTTAAAAAAATTTAATCTGGCTAAAATTTAGTGATTCAATTTTTTAGATTTACAAACTTTTTGAAATGAAATTTTCTTTGATTTACTGTAAAATATTAAGATGCTTTTACACAAAAATTAGATACTATTACACATATTTTAATAATGATTTTAAAAACATACGATTGAACATATAAATTCGGTATTATTAAAAAATTTTAAATGCAGATTACAAAAAATAATTATTTTCAATTTACAATTAAGACATTTAGCATTTTGATTTCTTAAAGCATGTTTTTATGTAAGAAAAAAATTAAGAAGAAACCTGTAAAAGTAAAATATTTTTTACCTTTAGTTAAAACATTGCAAGACCCATACTATGGAGATGTTTACTTGTACATTTGAAGTAGTGAAAATGAATATTAATAAACTTTTAGTCCTTGAAGTTCTAAATTAAATGCCTTTATTCTAATGCTCTTGCAAACCATACATTTTACTAAACATATGAACTTCTTTTTATTTACTTGAAAACCTTGTGTATATTATGCAGTTTAAATTGCAGAGTCAAATGCCAATTTTGTACAAGTATTTTACAAGATACTTTGTATAGGTCTTTTATAATTTTAGATGTACTACATTGCTACGTTAATTGGATAGTAAGTGGGTTTTTGAAAATAATGTGTACATTTTAAGGCTGCTAAACAAAATAAATTATTGCCCCTTTCTTGATAGTTAATGAATAATCTAAAGATTTACTCACACCACTGATAGTTTTACACATGAGTATAATTTAAAAAACAACGGAACATTTTAAATACTAATTAATTTTTAAATGAACAAATATCATTGAAATAATGTTTAAGTATGAATTTTATGTATTCTTCAAACAATCTCTGCAAAAAAACAAATTGTTCTAAAAAATATTGAAAAATAATTCTAAAACATTTTGAAAGAAGTCATACTGAAACAAAGTAAACTATATAACACTTTTTAATTGAAAAAAAAACACAGGATTCATATATTTTACACAAAGTAATGCACTATAGTAAAAACAAAAGAACGTATTTTTTTACATGCCTGCATTTTTTAAGAGACAAATATTTCCTATGAGCCAGTTATTAAAAGCCGTCACCTCAGCTTTTGGGCAATGCAAATGATTTTTGTGATGACCACATGATAGTTTTTCGATCTCTTTGTTGGTGATTAGAGCACATAGTACATCGAATTTTGGACACCCAAAGTGTTCCAAGTTGATGTTTGGAATATTCAAGGCATCTAAGCGTTGTTTCTCAACACAACCACCTTTGTAAGCAACTAGGTACTGAGAGACACTCTTTGTCTGCTTGTACAATTCCAAAAGTTTAGAGTCTAGACTTTCTAAGGGATACACGTTTTCCCATGCTATGGGACAGAAAGGAAGTCCACACACGTAATTTTCAACATATCGCACAGTTTTACGATCTTTGACACTAAGTTTATACTTATAAGGCGATAGGTTAAAACGAATACTCGCAGCTACTTGCGATTTTATAGCGATGTAACCGTATTCACGTACTAAGAAACCTTCGTTAGTTTGAAATCCATCAAAATCCACAATTGCGCAAATGTTAAACATTGCTATTCAAAAGCGTTATATGCTCGTGGAAAAATAATTGTAAACTGGAGACACAAAGAACTGAACTATATATAGCACCATACACTTACTAATCAGTAAAGTTAATCTTATTTTAGTCTTTTATCTTTTGTGAGTAACAATAAACTCGTAAGTGAAGAATGTACTCAGAAAACACGTGCTTGTGATAATGTGACAAGTAAAGCTTTATGTTGTAATACAGGATTTTAACAAAATGGGGTATGCTTAAATGTGCATGTAATTTGTTCTTTTTTTTGCTCTATCACGTAGATGAGTTGAATACAATTCAATTCGGTGACTAAACTTGAGCAAGAAACAAATATGTAACCAAATATAATTTATACTCGAGGAACTTGTTTTTTTTACTTTCTTTAAAGTATACTGATTTCTCTTGATTATGCTGTTTTATTTTTCTAAATTTACATCAGTAAATTGAATTACTTATTTATGGGCTCAAATCTTTGCCTTTTGCTGAACAGAAATTAGTATCTTTGACTAGTATCCGATTTTTTAAAATTGACGAAGATAACCTTTATGAGGGGATTTAACTCAATAGGCCCTATAATTTTACACTTAAGAGTAACATAGCAGTATAGTTTTTTAGGAAAATGAATAACCATTATGTAAATTTGAAGCCAAAATTTCCAAGCATGTCTATGCTTAATAAACGCCTATCTACGTTTAGAGATTGGCCACGCACAAACTTTGACATTTGGGACCTGGCCGAAAACGGATTGTTTTATACGGGTGTATCGGACAGAGTCAGATGTTATTGGTGTGGCGAAGGGCTTGAAAATTGGCAAGAAGAGGATGTAGTGAGACACGAACACGTAAAGTTTTATCCAAAATGTTTGGTAGCCCAGCAACAGCAAATGATTGCTGACCCTAGATCAAAAAGAACACCAACAGATGAAATTGTACAGGTGGATGAAATCAAGAATAATACCAATGGTTTAATAAAACCCTATGTAAAAAATTACCCCTCAAACAACGACAAGGACGTACGACTTTGTAAAATTTGTTTAGAATCCGAAATGGATGCTACTTTACAGCCTTGCGGGCATCTGGTGACATGCATGAGATGTACGAAAGGTCTCTTAACGTGTCCTATGTGCCGAACCAATATTTTACATAAAATTAAAACATACATTTGTTACTAAACGTTATCTATCATTTATCAATTCAAGTAGTAGATGCAATTTTTAGTGACTAACTGAACATGACGTGAAAGAATTCCATAAGAGTGGTATTTTGAGTTTAATGTTATTAAATTAATACATGTGCGGCAGCAAAAAGACTAGTAAGGAGGTCCGATACTTCTAAAATAATTATAAGACTTTCTATCAAGGACTTGTGGTAAAATCGTGTAGGAAAGACTTATACCTCTTCTAAATATATTAAATATAATAACTATTTTACTTATCTGTTGTTTGTTCATTACATGCTAAACCTATTTTGGATACAGGAATTTTAAAGTGCCTTAAAAAGGAGTTACAAATTGCTTTAAGAAAGATGTGTGTAAAAGTACTCTGTTAATGTAAGAATGTTAAAGCTGGAAATAAATATTGATATTTTGAAATTTTTTCCTTTTTTATTTTCTAATTGATTTTTTACTGCATAACTTTTTCTTTTTTATTATTCTTAATAAACTTTATTTTGCTTTTTCCTTTTTTTAAAAAAAAGAACACAGTAACTTATATTTTTTGTTGCTGCTTAACTTTTTTTTTCTTTTACTGTTAAACTTTTTTTTACTTTTTACTGTTTAATTTTTTTAATTGTTTAACTTTTTTTTAACATTATCAAAAAAATACTATAATTGTTGTGTAGAATATTTTTTTTTGACAACACTGGATTGAAGATAAAATATTTATTGAAAAACATAAGAATCGGTAAAACAGTTAATATAATTGTTATAACATACATATCTTACAAGTCTTGTACATACATTTCTCTAACAGTATTGAAAATATCTGTTGTATTCAAATTCTCAAAAAAAGTTGCCCTCTAATATTATGTCATAAAGTTTAATATTTGATTGCTCTCTCTTACAAAATTAATAGCAAACTCTTTCCAGTTAACAGCACATAAAGCAAGGGTGAAATATTCGCAAAAGCGTTCGTCAACACTCATCTTCATGCAAGCATGTACAGATTGATTGACAATTTCATTCTTACAACCTAAGCAATCATAAAGAATAGTAATATTTTTTTTACCACAATTTCCAGGATAACCATTTTTGATTTCCAGTTTCACATAGTATGGCAGCAAATACGTCAAAAGCGATATTTTCAATACATATGACACACTAGCGTAAAATTCACACAATTTAAAGTACTGATCAGAATTCATAAACACACAATGGGGCGAGAACTGAAAACAATTTTCTTTTTTCTGAAATACACGTTGTAAAACCAAGTTCATTTTTTTCAGCATCAGACGCTTTAGAAAGGAAGACTTCCTTCTCTATAACTTTAACGTCGGAGGCAGTTGCAAACGCGAAAAACTTGCTCACCTTCTCCATAAGAATATACCATGTTTTCGGATGCATAGAAACACATTCCTTCATTGGTTGCAAGACACTGTGTTTACTTAACGTAAATTTACGTATGTGGACACGTGTGGAGCCATTGGAGTTGTTAATTAGCACCAATAAATATTCGCCAAAGTGAAACATATTGTCTGGATGTGATTGTATTGACAAATTTAAGCTTTTCCTCTGGAAACTCCTGATCGTTGAATTGCATTCTTTTACACGCTTTGAGAACAGAAATTTGAAACAGATCTAATAAGTTCGAAAAAAACTTCCTACCTGCAAGTAGGAAGTATGCGGTAGGAGTTTTTTTTTCTCGAACTTATTAGATCTGCTTCAAATTTCTGTTCTCAAAGCGTGTAAAAGAATGCAATTCAACGATCAGGAGTTTCCAGAGGAAAAGCTTAAATTTGTCAATACAATCACATCCAGACAATATGTTTCACTTTGGCGAATATTTATTGGTGCTAATTAACAACTCCAATGGCTCCACACGTGTCCACATACGTAAATTTACGTTAAGTAAACACAGTGTCTTGCAACCAACGAAGGAATGTGTTTCTATGCATCCGAAAACATGGTATATTCTTATGGAGAAGGTGAGCAAGTTTTTCGCGTTTGCAACTGCCTCCGACGTTAAAGTTATAGAGAAGGAAGTCTTCCTTTCTAAAGCGTCTGATGCTGAAAAAAATGAACTTGGTTTTACAACGTGTATTTCAGAAAAAAGAAAATTGTTTTCAGTTCTCGCCCCATTGTGTGTTTATGAATTCTGATCAGTACTTTAAATTGTGTGAATTTTACGCTAGTGTGTCATATGTATTGAAAATATCGCTTTTGACGTATTTGCTGCCATACTATGTGAAACTGGAAATCAAAAATGGTTATCCTGGAAATTGTGGTAAAAAAAATATTACTATTCTTTATGATTGCTTAGGTTGTAAGAATGAAATTGTCAATCAATCTGTACATGCTTGCATGAAGATGAGTGTTGACGAACGCTTTTGCGAATATTTCACCCTTGCTTTATGTGCTGTTAACTGGAAAGAGTTTGCTATTAATTTTGTAAGAGAGAGCAATCAAATATTAAACTTTATGACATAATATTAGAGGGCAACTTTTTTTGAGAATTTGAATACAACAGATATTTTCAATACTGTTAGAGAAATGTATGTACAAGACTTGTAAGATATGTATGTTATAACAATTATATTAACTGTTTTACCGATTCTTATGTTTTTCAATAAATATTTTATCTTCAATCCAGTGTTGTCAAAAAAAAAATATTCTACACAACAATTATAGTATTTTTTTGATAATGTTAAAAAAAAGTTAAACAATTAAAAAAATTAAACAGTAAAAAGTAAAAAAAAGTTTAACAGTAAAAGAAAAAAAAAGTTAAGCAGCAACAAAAAATATAAGTTACTGTGTTCTTTTTTTTAAAAAAAGGAAAAAGCAAAATAAAGTTTATTAAGAATAATAAAAAAGAAAAAGTTATGCAGTAAAAAATCAATTAGAAAATAAAAAAGGAAAAAATTTCAAAATATCAATATTTATTTCCAGCTTTAACATTCTTACATTAACAGAGTACTTTTACACACATCTTTCTTAAAGCAATTTGTAACTCCTTTTTAAGGCACTTTAAAATTCCTGTATCCAAAATAGGTTTAGCATGTAATGAACAAACAACAGATAAGTAAAATAGTTATTATATTTAATATATTTAGAAGAGGTATAAGTCTTTCCTACACGATTTTACCACAAGTCCTTGATAGAAAGTCTTATAATTATTTTAGAAGTATCGGACCTCCTTACTAGTCTTTTTGCTGCCGCACATGTATTAATTTAATAACATTAAACTCAAAATACCACTCTTATGGAATTCTTTCACGTCATGTTCAGTTAGTCACTAAAAATTGCATCTACTACTTGAATTGATAAATGATAGATAACGTTTAGTAACAAATGTATGTTTTAATTTTATGTAAAATATTGGTTCGGCACATAGGACACGTTAAGAGACCTTTCGTACATCTCATGCATGTCACCAGATGCCCGCAAGGCTGTAAAGTAGCATCCATTTCGGATTCTAAACAAATTTTACAAAGTCGTACGTCCTTGTCGTTGTTTGAGGGGTAATTTTTTACATAGGGTTTTATTAAACCATTGGTATTATTCTTGATTTCATCCACCTGTACAATTTCATCTGTTGGTGTTCTTTTTGATCTAGGGTCAGCAATCATTTGCTGTTGCTGGGCTACCAAACATTTTGGATAAAACTTTACGTGTTCGTGTCTCACTACATCCTCTTCTTGCCAATTTTCAAGCCCTTCGCCACACCAATAACATCTGACTCTGTCCGATACACCCGTATAAAACAATCCGTTTTCGGCCAGGTCCCAAATGTCAAAGTTTGTGCGTGGCCAATCTCTAAACGTAGATAGGCGTTTATTAAGCATAGACATGCTTGGAAATTTTGGCTTCAAATTTACATAATGGTTATTCATTTTCCTAAAAAACTATACTGCTATGTTACTCTTAAGTGTAAAATTATAGGGCCTATTGAGTTAAATCCCCTCATAAAGGTTATCTTCGTCAATTTTAAAAAATCGGATACTAGTCAAAGATACTAATTTCTGTTCAGCAAAAGGCAAAGATTTGAGCCCATAAATAAGTAATTCAATTTACTGATGTAAATTTAGAAAAATAAAACAGCATAATCAAGAGAAATCAGTATACTTTAAAGAAAGTAAAAAAAACAAGTTCCTCGAGTATAAATTATATTTGGTTACATATTTGTTTCTTGCTCAAGTTTAGTCACCGAATTGAATTGTATTCAACTCATCTACGTGATAGAGCAAAAAAAAGAACAAATTACATGCACATTTAAGCATACCCCATTTTGTTAAAATCCTGTATTACAACATAAAGCTTTACTTGTCACATTATCACAAGCACGTGTTTTCTGAGTACATTCTTCACTTACGAGTTTATTGTTACTCACAAAAGATAAAAGACTAAAATAAGATTAACTTTACTGATTAGTAAGTGTATGGTGCTATATATAGTTCAGTTCTTTGTGTCTCCAGTTTACAATTATTTTTCCACGAGCATATAACGCTTTTGAATAGCAATGTTTAACATTTGCGCAATTGTGGATTTTGATGGATTTCAAACTAACGAAGGTTTCTTAGTACGTGAATACGGTTACATCGCTATAAAATCGCAAGTAGCTGCGAGTATTCGTTTTAACCTATCGCCTTATAAGTATAAACTTAGTGTCAAAGATCGTAAAACTGTGCGATATGTTGAAAATTACGTGTGTGGACTTCCTTTCTGTCCCATAGCATGGGAAAACGTGTATCCCTTAGAAAGTCTAGACTCTAAACTTTTGGAATTGTACAAGCAGACAAAGAGTGTCTCTCAGTACCTAGTTGCTTACAAAGGTGGTTGTGTTGAGAAACAACGCTTAGATGCCTTGAATATTCCAAACATCAACTTGGAACACTTTGGGTGTCCAAAATTCGATGTACTATGTGCTCTAATCACCAACAAAGAGATCGAAAAACTATCATGTGGTCATCACAAAAATCATTTGCATTGCCCAAAAGCTGAGGTGACGGCTTTTAATAACTGGCTCATAGGAAATATTTGTCTCTTAAAAAATGCAGGCATGTAAAAAAATACGTTCTTTTGTTTTTACTATAGTGCATTACTTTGTGTAAAATATATGAATCCTGTGTTTTTTTTTCAATTAAAAAGTGTTATATAGTTTACTTTGTTTCAGTATGACTTCTTTCAAAATGTTTTAGAATTATTTTTCAATATTTTTTAGAACAATTTGTTTTTTTGCAGAGATTGTTTGAAGAATACATAAAATTCATACTTAAACATTATTTCAATGATATTTGTTCATTTAAAAATTAATTAGTATTTAAAATGTTCCGTTGTTTTTTAAATTATACTCATGTGTAAAACTATCAGTGGTGTGAGTAAATCTTTAGATTATTCATTAACTATCAAGAAAGGGGCAATAATTTATTTTGTTTAGCAGCCTTAAAATGTACACATTATTTTCAAAAACCCACTTACTATCCAATTAACGTAGCAATGTAGTACATCTAAAATTATAAAAGACCTATACAAAGTATCTTGTAAAATACTTGTACAAAATTGGCATTTGACTCTGCAATTTAAACTGCATAATATACACAAGGTTTTCAAGTAAATAAAAAGAAGTTCATATGTTTAGTAAAATGTATGGTTTGCAAGAGCATTAGAATAAAGGCATTTAATTTAGAACTTCAAGGACTAAAAGTTTATTAATATTCATTTTCACTACTTCAAATGTACAAGTAAACATCTCCATAGTATGGGTCTTGCAATGTTTTAACTAAAGGTAAAAAATATTTTACTTTTACAGGTTTCTTCTTAATTTTTTTCTTACATAAAAACATGCTTTAAGAAATCAAAATGCTAAATGTCTTAATTGTAAATTGAAAATAATTATTTTTTGTAATCTGCATTTAAAATTTTTTAATAATACCGAATTTATATGTTCAATCGTATGTTTTTAAAATCATTATTAAAATATGTGTAATAGTATCTAATTTTTGTGTAAAAGCATCTTAATATTTTACAGTAAATCAAAGAAAATTTCATTTCAAAAAGTTTGTAAATCTAAAAAATTGAATCACTAAATTTTAGCCAGATTAAATTTTTTTAAATTATATGACTAGGAAATAATAATTAAAAAATAACATATGGTTTAGATTTCAATACGATTATAACTTCTTCAAATGTACAAGGAGTCATCTGCGTTTCTACTCATTTGTTAAGGTCATCAAATCTTGTAAGTTTAATTAACTTTGTTCCACTGTTTCTTTGTTTAATCAACTTACTTCTGTAAGTACCATGTTGTACTTCTGTGGTATATGGGTAAGTTTTCTTTAGTTCAATTAAAAAAAAAATTACAAGGAAACATGTGCATAGTATGGGTTTTACAAAGTTTTCAAATAAAATAAAAAATATTTTTTTATTTTTACTTAAGTGTACAGTATTTAAAAATAAATTCTGCAATAAAATATGTGCTGTATAATCTAATGTATAATTAGTGTTTAAGTAAAAGCATCTAAATTTAAAAAACACATAAATATTTATAGCAAATAAAATTTCATTTCAGATCTTGCATTAAAAAAGACACAATTTATAAAATTAGTATTTAATTTTTTTTAAATCCAGAATACAGTGTATGTCGTAAGACACGCATAAAAGTTTCTTTAAAATAACAATAAGATGTAAGTATAAAAAATAATATTCACAAAGGCATAAATATTAATTGTAACGTTTTCCAAATATCGTTTAGTGTACATTCCTATTTACACTGTGTTCCAGTTCAGGGGCTCATATGGGTATTATCACTAATTTATACAATAATTTTTCGAAACGTTAAGTTAATTCTAGGGCATAATGCATTTCCACGGGGCAAGCTGTGTAACCAAAATTTGTTGGTTGGATAAATCATTAAAAGTAAACTTCCATTTTCTAGAACAATTTTTAACGAGTTGTAATTCTTTCTAAAAAACACAAACTGTCTTTTTTGTCCAAATGAAACAGACGCTATGGGTGCATTATGATGCAAGTCCTTCTCGTTGTCTTTATGTGCACCTATACAGTCCTTACCATCTTTATAACGGTTCACCAACACAAAATTAAATCTTGCATCAATTATTCGTTCCACTTCACCCCTTTATTTCCAACAGTAAAGGAGACCAGGGCTTGGCTGCAATACAAGATCCACTAAAGGTATAGCTTATACCTTCGTCTTCGTATGCTACAAGTTGTCGAGGCACAGTATGTTTCTTACCGTAAATTTCTATAGTAGTTTCCTCTTTCTTTAAATACGTTAATTCGTTTTCCAATCGACGTAAATATGACCAACCATCACAATCTGTAAACAATTTACCATATTCATAGCATAAAGAATCTTTACAGTATTTCTGAAAACACTGTTCTTTGTCTGTACGCATTTTCTTTGCGGATCTAATATAACTAGAATCCATGATGTATCTAAAAACAGTAGAAGGGCAAAAATCCAGAGAAGCAAAATTATTCAAAGACCCTAGAAACAAATTCAACTATGCTTTTAAAAGCCTCTTAGTTATCAAACAGTATAATCACTTTCTTTTGTTTGGTCCCTAACATTTTCAGATACCACAACACGTGTACTACAGTAGTTTAAGCTAATCTTTAATTTTCTTTTGAGTCACTTTTATCGATGACTCCTTGTATAAGTCTGTTCCTTCTCTTTAACCTACACGTGCAAAAACATTATCCTTAGTCATGTGTAATTCTCACACGTTCCAGGGGCTTCTAGACTTTGCAATAGATGGCAGTATGTTCTATACGCATTAACAGAATGATAGACTATTTTAAATATAACACAATCATTTATGTAGTCGTAATCAAAAGGATAAAGTGCTTGTGTAAAATCTGTTGACCTCGAGCACCTTTTGCTGGGTTCAAATCCACATATTATTATTCACACAGGATATTATTCTATCTATACTATAGATGATTCATGTAAAACACACATATTGCAAAAGTCACTTTGCCCACTGTTGTTTAATTAAGATTGTATCCTATCAGTGTCTCCGGGTTAGTGTCCTTCTGTTATCTTAATTAACTTAGGCTAAAGAATCCTTAGTCACCCTTTCCAGAAGCTTCTAGAATTTTCAATCTTTGGTAGTGTACGCATTCACAAAATGAAAGTCTATTTTAAATACAACACGATCATTTAGGTAGTCGTGGTCAAACGCAAAAAGTGTGTGTGTAAAATCTGTTGACAGCCGAGCACAATTTTGCTGGGTTCGAATCCACGTATTATTATTTTTCTTTCAAATAATTATCCATTTAATTCTAAAATATAGCTGGGAAATAAATCCTTTTAATACTATGTGTTACTTTCTCCACCCCTAGATGGCGGTACCTGTCATTTTCACACCATTAGAAATTATATACGAGAATATCAAATCTTATATTTAATTAGTTACTTGAAAAATCCCTAGATGGCGCTACCAGTCGTTTCCCAACTCAATTCATTAGAAGATTAATTATTCAAAATTAAAACCCCACCACTCCCAATATTTTCACAAGTCCCAAACTGAGAGAAAAAGCAAACGCTACATTTAAACACCCCTTCCTCACAAGTGCTCGATAGCTCAATGGATAGCATGTCTGCTTTCGGAACCCATGGTCCCCGGTTCGAATCCGAGAAAATCCTTTTTAAATTCATATAATACGGTTACTCATCCCACCATCAGGTGGCTCTACCAGTCCTTCATCACCATGGAAACTCGCCATCAACAACATGACGTCATCTCGTCCACCGAAAAATGAAAACAAAACGTCAAGTTCTTATCAGTAACGACCACAAATCCTTATCTCCCCCAACAACGAATCCTTATCTCCCCCCAACAACGTTATCTGATTCCTCCTCCTAAATGTAAACAAACGGCGGCCATCTTGAAAAGGCGGTAGAGTGCCCCCCATACTACTTATATTGTTTTCATATTCCACTTCGTGTGAACATAAATGAAAACATGTGTGCCTGGCCATCACATTTATCGAGCTATTCTGTTAAACATTTATAATACATACTACAAATATTTATATAACTAGAGGGGTTCCGCACCCGGATCACCTACGCTCGCCAACAAAAATAATTGTAACAAAATAATAATAAAGAGTACATTCTAATGTTTTCAGTGTTTTCAGTGATGTTTTCAAATTTGAAAAATAATAGTATTAAGCTATAGATATGACAGTTTTAACTAAAAAGTAACTAAAATGTCCCGACATTTCCCTAACTTCAGAAAAATATTAACAGGAACCAAACTGAAATTTCTAAAAAAACCTCGACGAGCTGCAAAACTTCACGTTTAGAGGTACTCTAAAAAATAACTCAGGGCTAAAAACTGAAAATTTGTACGTCTTTTGCTCAATCGCGATACAAATTTCGCTTTTTTCGACTTTGACACTTAATAAACCATAAACTAAAAGCCGCATCGGAAAAAAATCTTCTCCATCTTGTTCCCTGTACAATTTTGAACTAACCATGTTAATTTCGTAATTTTCTAATCCGTACTTTCTCGGCAAACCGTCTAAGAATCGAACGAAAAAAGCGAGTATTCAATCCTGCGTCAGGTAATTTTGAAAAATAAACATACTACAAATATGTATATAATATGCATACTACAAATATTTATATAACTAGGGGGCTCCGCCCCCTGCTCGCTTATGCTCGCCAACCCCCGGGGATTGCTGCGCAATCCCATTTGGTTTGCTTCGCAAACCCTTGTTGGATTCCTTTCACAGAGTGAAACTATCTGAATAATTCGTATTATGCTGATTTCACTTTCCGGTACATGACGTCACAGCGAGGGCTTCGCGCCCTGTTCGCTTACCCTCGCCGACCCCGGGGATTGCTACGCAATCCCGTTTGGTTTGCTTTCTCAAACCAATACTTCTTTCGCAATTGATTTCACTTTTTTTTGCTTTAACACTTAATGCACCCTAAACTAATAGCCGCATCAGTAAAAAATCTTCTGTATCTTGTTCCTTGTACAATTTTAAGTAAACAGTGTTAATATCAAAACTTTACGATTGTACATTGTCGGTAAACTGTCTTGAGAACAGAGGGAAAAAAGCGAGCCTTTTTCCTCGCCAAATAAAAAGAAATCGTTTTTATGGCAATTGTTGCTACGATAAATTTGATATCTGGCAAACCCGATAGTAGAAAATGCAACCCACTGCTGTTTGCGGAACCAGCTATGCGAACTGAAAAATACGAAATTTGTGTCACCAACTTTTGATTGCATCGAATTTATTTATGAACCAATTTTAAAAATAATTGTACCGTAAGAAAGAGTACATTGTGAGGTATACTGCAATATTTTTAAAATTAAAAACTAACAGTAATACTATATGGATATGACCATTTTAGTTTTGTATCGGAAGTTACGATCTGAAAGTTCCGAAAATTGTATGACCTACTTTTAATTGCATCGATTTTGTTTATTAACCAATTTGAAAAATAATTGTACCATAAGAAAGAGTGTAATGTAGTGTATTCAGTGATGTTCTCAAATTTAAAAAATAATGGGTTTTGCCGTAGACATAACGGTTTTAACAAAACGTAGCGAAAATATCCGAAGATTCCGAATTTTGTATCACGAACTTTTGATCGCATCCAATTTAATTATTAACCGATTTCAAAAATAATAGTACCGTAAGAAAGAGTATATTCTGAGGTATACTGCGATATTTTAAAAATTAAAAACTAATAGTAATTAGATATAGATACGGCAGTTTTAAAAAAAGTAACAAAAATGTCCCGATTTTTCCCGAATTTCAAAAAAATATTATCAAGAACCACATTTAAATTTCAAAAAAAAACTCGACGAGCTGCAAAAATTTACGTTGAGAGGTACTCTTTAAAAAAAACTCACGACTAAAGACTGAAATTTTGAATGTGTTTTGCTCACTCGCGGAAGAAATTTCACTTCTTCAACTTTAACACTTAATAAAACCTAAACTAATAGCCGCATCGGAAAAAAATCTTAATAATTATCCAGGGAATACGATGAAGAACAAAGCATGTTAATTTCATATTTTTCCGATCAGTACTTTCTCGGGAAACCGTCTAAGAATGGAGCTAAACAACAAAAATTTCAATTCTGCGGCGGCGGCGGCGGTAACTTTTTTTTAATATAGAGAGATAAGCATACTACAAATCTATATAAATAAGAATGGAGTGTTTGTTTGTACATTCAATATTTTCGACCCATTTCAAGTTTTCTATCCGTTTTGGACCCTTCTGATGCCGAATCCGCCTTTTTCTCGTTTGGTGTCTGTCTGTCTGTCTGTCCGTCTGTCTGTCTGTCTGTCTGTCTGTCTGTATGTTGTGCCCTATACACGTCCACGCGGTTTAAGATATTTTCATGGAAATTTGCATACAGTGAGTACTTATCTTCATTTAGTGACTGGCATTGGTTGCGAAAGTCTGTCTGTCCGTCTTTCTGTTCTATGCTCGATTTTGTGTTTGTGTGTTTGTGTAGACATCACATGAATTGTATTCCAGATATTTGATTACAATCTGTTTTATTTTATACATTATTTATTAGTGTAGTGAATGCAATATTAAACATTTTTTTATTGTTATATTTAGAAGAGTTTCATGCTAAAACACCTGAGTAAGTATACTTAAATCAGCCACAATTTGATAGTTTTCGAAAAATTGGAATGTAGTTTGAGTATTACGATTACTTTCATTTGCTTTACCAGTAATGCTGAAAACCAATTATTTTTCAAAAAAAAATTTTATGGTGAAATTTTAGCTTTGATACTTTATTTATTTCGAGTCTTATTTTTATTCTTTGCGCAATGAAAACGAATTCCGAATATTTGGGACAGACGATATTTTTCAACGAAACGAGAATGAACAAGATCGCGCGAGCAGTGATATTTACTCTGGTTCTTTCGCTCTGAATTAATTTCACATTTCTAGATTTTGTGCACTTTTAGTTGTAAGTTGTGGCAACTGTGCGAGATCAAGAGATAAAATTGAATGACAAATTAATATCTTTAGAACAATTTTTTGCGACATCTTTTATTTTGTTTTATTTCGCTGTTTCCTGTTTTAAATATTTATTATTTTAATAAATCTGTTTTCCTTCTCATCACACGCAACAGCACCACAAAGTATTAGACTTAAAAATGTTAGGTCAGTATAAATTTTCAGTAAATTTTAAGTATAGTTATGTCATTATTGAAAGAATAATGCCGTTATTTAAAGAATAATGCCGTTATTGAAAGAATAGAAATGTTTAAAAATCCAAACTAGAACTTTTTCCAACATTAAAAAATTCGTTGTCATAATGACAGGAGAAGATTGCAAAATTTCACAATGTCGCATACCGGAGGCAAGAGTGCCACAAGTAAAAAAATATTGTTTTGTTGACTATGAGTGCGAGAGCACTCGCCGTAAATCGTAATTTTAATTAATTGAGTTGAACATGAAAAGAACTTAAGAAAGGGAATTCCAAATCTTCCTATAAATCGTCTTTTATAGTAGTAACCTTAGTATCACCTTTCGTCATTTTGTAGCATTGTCATACAGCAATTGTGCGATGTATGTGAAATGTATTACATGAATGGATATGCATGTGTAGGATTTGTGTCCAAAGTAAGTTGTAGAAAATATAAAGATGGCGAAAGGTGTTAAAATAAATTTTTTTTCTACAAAAAACGTTAGTCATTATATATTTTGATTATCTCTTCATTCTAGAGTAAACCAATTCAAACCGAGTAAGGTCGGGTATTTTGCTAGTATTTATATAATAAGCATACTATAATCATTTATAAAAATTCGCTATGGAAACCTTACACGAATTGGGGTGGCGGTAGACCGGTTAAAAGAGAAACAGCAACCGGAGAATTGCGTTTGAAACTTAATACATTCTAAGATCGTCGAGCACGTGCCAGGCGGGACCCCGTTAAATCTGTAAAGCCACAAATGTCCTCACGTTGGTGTGGTGTTGAAGTTTGGAGAGTGGGGTACCAGCTCAGATGTTGACCTCGTTTTCCGACTGTGGTTTTAACTGACGTGGTATTCTCTCCCTTTGAGATTGATCCCGAATCATCGCCAATAGTCAGATGTATTGCTCCAGTGCGACGTCAATTTAACTTAGTACCTACCAACTTTCTGATACGAAATTGTTTAAAATACCATTTTGCAATTTTTATTTACTGAGCTTATATGTCATACTCAATTTTCAATTTACTTAGTCATCCTTAATTTTCAATTTAATTAATCATCCTTAGTTTTTAATTAAAGATGATTAAGTTAAGAACAAATTATATTTTTTTTTCAGAGAAAAAAAATGTTTTACTCGAGAAATTGAAAACATCTTTAAAGGTACCGAATTCTTATCATCGAAAGGTTGCAACACTGCACAGACAAAGGTTGACACACTTTTTTTTATCACTTTAGTATTCAAAGGGTAGACTCAAGGGGCCCGGGAACCTCCTTAAAAGCTCTTGATGTTACAAAAATAAATGCTGTAAATTTGTTCAACTGATGGGAATACAAAAAGTTTCAGAAGATTGGGCGCCCTCCAAAATTATTTTCTTCGTTTATCACGACTTGGCCAAATATGGTCATTGTGCTATGATTCCCAACATAATTAACCTTCTAGTATCTGATATTTTGAAATAATACAATGTGATTTATAAGATTTCGGTAAATGACAATTCGGTAAATGACAGATAAATGTAATTCACTGAAGTGATTAACATTTATCTTTCTAAAGGGATGTAGTGCCAGGCGGAGTAATTGCAAACAATCTATACAAGCACCCACGTGAAATTCCGAGAAACTAAAATGTTGTGAAATATGAAAGCTGGTAACCTTGAGGATGTAATATGGGGATCCCGTATTTCTTTGAACCACAGCGATCTGTTTAATTGAAAAAATTGTGGTTGAAAAGTTTGGTTTTTAAAGTTGCTGTGTGTTGCATTTTCGGCTGCCCTCCATAATATATTGAAAATATGTTGTTCCAATTCTTTACTACGGTCAGTTATGTTTCTATCGAACAGAAAATCATTGACTTTTCCTTCTGGGAACTTTAACGCACCTACAGTTCTACGATTACCCCATATTTTCAAGGGACGGGGTAACTGTAGACATACCTTTGAAAATAGTTTCGTTCAATTTAGATGGAAAACCAATGTGTTTTTCCGTGTAATTTTTGTATTTAATCGTATTTAGTACGTTTGAATTGCGTTTTATTGCATTTTTCGTGTTCATGTGGAGCAGGAAGACTGATTTACAAAAACGTCACACATATGGTGAAGTTTTTACAACTGACCAAGTACTGTCAAACTTGAAGGATGCAGAAGAGAAATAAATGTGAAAAAGCCAGGAGTAAGCAAGAAATCAAGAAAGAAGAGAAAGGAAAGCAGGAATTCGAGGACAGCGAGGATGATTAACTATTGAAAGAATTTACTAACATTGACGGTGAAGTGTTTGAAGTTGTCCAAACATTCAAGCAAAATACAGAAGACTAGCTTGTAGGGGAAGTTAAATATTTTGGAGCCATTCATAGAAAACATTGAAACGACTACGTTTCTGCTTATAGGTGTTGAGGGGGGAAGGAGAAAGAAAACCCATTTTTCGTATGTATGAAGGGTGGATGTCTTTTCAGAAGAGGAGTTTAAGATTATCGGACTCAAATGCATAGACTAAATTCACTTACCCCCAAAGAGACCATGTCAAAGCAATTTTACCTACTCCAACCTGTAGCGAAGAAAGCCGTAAAGAAATTTTCCAATTTGAGGGCATTGTTAATGTGTAAGAAATGTAATGTTTGTTTGTTTTTTGTACATAATTTTATATTTTTAAATTTTTAGTTAATTTTTTTTGTTTACACTAAATGCATTTTATGTTCAGTAAATGTTTCAATTATTTATTCTTATGTATTCCTGTAAGTTTACCTCAATATCAATGCAATTTCAAGTGTCACTATATTTTGCTGGGATAAGAAGTGAGAGTATTTTGTAAATGTAAAGATCAAAACAGGGTTGTTGTAAGCCTAGTTGTAAAAGGGTAAAAATACCACTGGTGTTCCTTCTACTGCCATGACTACGGCTCATGCTGTCGTTTGTTCAATATTCAATATCACGAGAAAAATCATTGTTTACAACTACCTCTACTTTCAGGGGTAATTGTAAACACCTGGGGTAACTGTAAACAGCCGAGTACGGTGTTTTAAGTTCTTTTTCTGGAATCTTTGTTCTAATTAAATATTTTAATGTAGAATAGTGACAAGTTAGTTTAGTAGCGTGAACAATGTTTAATTACTTTATCAAGAGTTTGAAAAATAGGGATTGAAAGTGAACATACAAATTATGTTTACAATTACCCCGTCTTACCCCAACTTATTTTGAAATAAGGTAGGTAGGTAGTTGAATTTAAATCGAAGTTTCAAACTGATCATTGGTGAGGTTCCGAAATCAACTTTAAGGGAAAGATCTGATTTTCAACAAGGAATACTAAAAACTGAGCATAGAAACACGGGATAAAGTCATGAGAAATTATACCTCAATGTACAGAATGATATCGAACAATTCATTCATCAGTTTTTTTAATGAACCGTTCTATCTTGCGTGTGTGATGTCGTTCTTAGAATATGAAAATTTTAAAATTAAATAAGTTAAAAATGGAATGTGGCTCGTATGTTAAAATGGGATGGTTCATAGAATTGGTGAAGGACGTACCATTCTCAACACTACAATTGTTTAGCATAATGAAAGATTGAGTATTGTTACTGTGGGAACTAAACAAAGGCAATATCATAAAATATATAGGTTTACATACTTTCTTACAACCTTTTACAACGAAAGTGAAAGAACCATAAACATACAAGTATCTTACCGAAGACCGGTTTCTTCAAACAAAAGGGCCGATTATGCCCAATTACTTGTATCCGTTAGATCAATAAAATATTCGTGGCCCATGAATTACGTTGGAGAAAGTCGAGTTCTGGAAACGCACCGAGGTAAAGATGTGCGTTCTTCGACATGTAAATTACTTACCTCAATTTACACACAAGGGTTTTTCTCAACCCAAACATGCAATACGGGTTCGATGCAACGTCTCTGTCTAGCCTATGCTTGCCATATACTTGTCTTTATTGTCTGCAACGTGAAGTATAACACAATAAATAGTCGGGACCGTTTTCGTCGGTGGTAGTTACTGCGGAGTAACTCTAGATGCGTGCTCACTACTGGAATAGTAAAGAGTATTTACTGTCAGGTAATTACCAGGCTTTCCCGTTAAGCTGCGTACTGGTCGGTAGAATCGGATTTCGTTATTTTGTATCCAATTTTCGATAGATTTTCATGCGACGCTTTTATTTAAAGCGTGGACAGTGAAACCCGATGTGTAAAGTTATGTTGCTCATAATTTTGTCTGGTGTGCACTATCTGTGTATAATTTTGGGTTGAAAACAGGTTCGCAAATTACGAGGAAAGTAACTGCAAGGCATCCGAATGGAACGGAGTTGATACTGCTTTTGGAAATCCAAAGATTTCACTGGCCGCAATAGCCCAGTTGGAGGGGATTAACAACTGGAGGGTTGAGAGTTTGCATCTCGATTCCACCAAAGACCGTTGGGTACGATCAATCGGTAGTAGCCTCAAATGTCTTTACGTTGGCATGATAGTGGGGAAGTATGTCCTCATGTTGGCATGTAGCTTGGAGAGTGGGGTTGTCATCTCACGTTTTGTTCTCGTCATCTGAGCTTGATTTAAAATTAGGTGGTGTTCCACTGGAACTTACCATTGGGGATTGATCCAGTACCGTTGTCAATAGCAAGCTGTGTTACTTCAGTGCGACGTTAAATAACTACCTACTATATACCAGGGCTCGAAATACCCGGGTGCACAGGTGCACTGTGCACATGAAAATAAAATTGTGCACCTAATTCTTCTCGCTAGATGCACGCAGTGCACCTAACGTTAAAAAAAAGGGGGTGAAACATGTTATGTTATTTTGATGTTTGAACAAAATATTAATATTGACCTCTCTAGCTCTAAATGAATGTAATTAAAATTCCTAAATACACACTATGTGAAAACAAAATCGCAGGGCCGTCATGGGTTTATACAGGAGGAAGGTTTACTTGTGCCACTGCCACCAGAACTTTCCGCTGATCGAAACATTTGCTAGATGGCTCTGTTTAAGCGACTGTCGTGACAGCCGTGCGCCGGAGAATTTAAGTGTTTAAATATTTTTATTTACTATCTACTACTAACCTATATAAACATACCCAAATAATAATGTAGTTTACACTACATTAATGCCCTGAAATGACGTTTTTTTTTTAAATGTGCACCTAAATTATAACCTGTGCATCTAATTTAAAAACTTAGGTGCACAAGGTGCACCTGCATTAAAAAATATATTTCGAGGCCTGCTATATACCAAAGATTTCACATTGATATCCGGAACAATGCATGCTGATTGGTATGATTTCGCTTCTTTCGTAAGTTTTAAGAGGGGTAAATAAAAACAATTTTTGTTATCTTAACAAACAGTTAACGTTGAGGCCGCACACGGATTTCGAGATATACAAGAGGGGACTTATGAAAACAAATGGTCTGTCTTCGGATTCCTATATTCGATATAGGTTTGTTATATGCAGTACTCTATTCATTATTGTTTACTTTTAAAAGAAAAATGACCATATTTTAACTATCAATTTGAGGAATTTTTAATTGAAATGGAGAGTGAATACGCAGATCTGCTGTATAATAAGGTACGTTGGCTTTCAAGAGGAAACGTTTTAAAAAGTTTAGCTTCCTTATTATTGGAAATTAAAGCCTTTCTCCTTGAGAAGGGTGTTGGTTTACTAACGGACGATCATAAAAGTTTATTTCATGGTAGGGGGGGGGCGTTATGTCTTATCTAAATAATCTTAATCGTTGTCATTTCATTCGAAAACAAATTATCCCTTTTTGCTCAAGATTTTAAAATACATTACTTCATTTTCCAAGCCTGCTGAAACATCGCCAAGAAAATAACTCGGTATTTGACACTAACTATTTCAAAACAACAATTTTAAGTATGAGGTTAAGCTTTCCTATGGAGGTTTCAGGAATTCAGAAATAGCAGAGCGACGTTAGCCTTTGTTAGAAACCTCTCAGCACTGACGTAACATGATTATATTTTCTCAATTTAATATTGACATTGGCGCTTTTGAAGTGCAATTACTGGAGTTAAAAACAAAGAATTATGGAGCTCCAAATTTGAACGCCCTAATGCTGATATGGAAAAATTGGAGAAAAATAAATGTAATTTTAGTTTACAGAAAAGTGGTTTGCTTTGAAAGACCGGAGGAGGAAGACATGATAGTTTTCAACACATAGAATAGTATTCCTGACTCATAGGATCAGCTAAAAAACTATAATTTGCTGTTCTTTCACTCTTTGGCTCTACATATTCATGCGAACAATCTTTTTCAAGCATGACAAAAATATTATATATATATATATATATATATATATATATATATATATATATATTTTTTTTTTTTTTTGCTCCAATCACTGCCTTAGGAGATTGACCCCGGACCGTCGTCAATATTCCGTTGTGTTGCTCTAGTACGACGTTAATTAAAAATTACCATTACCGTTTGAATGATGTATTTAAATCATACTAAATTAGATTCAGATCGCTAGATCAAATAGTGACATTTCGTTTTTCTCTTATCCGTTATCAAGGCCTGACCACTGTAACTCTGTTGAGAGAGCAACAGATTAGCAACCGAAGGGTTGCGGATTCAAAACTCGATTCATCTTAAGAATGCCGTATACGTAGGGGCTGATGTATGTTATATCAATCGTGGCTTCAAATGTCCTTACATTGGTGTGGTGTAGATGTCTTTTGCGTGGAATGCCAGCTCAGGTATTCACCTCGTCTTTGTGACCGAAGTTCAAAATTACGAGTCCACAAACCTTTCCCTTTCGGGTTGATTCAGGACGTTTGCCAATAGCTAGTTGTGTTGTTTCATAGCGACGATAATTAAGTACCTACCTACTGATATCAACGCCAGATTTACCAAATTTTTGCGCCGACCTATAAGCATGCAGATCTTTTTCCTGCTACTACTTTGCGTGTATTTTTATTTCTATGCCAGTAAAACTTTCCTTGCATGTGTCTTATTGGATGGAAAAGCCTTTGTTGAACGCTGTTTGGCCTGATCTACTAGTACTTGTACCATAAAAAAACAGCCATTTTTCCTCCACACGTCTACATGCGCATGTAGTGTCGTCTTCGAGTCTGCATCTTAGATGACATTACTTGAATGAACTCCGTAGAAACGCCACTCGATGTCTACTTCTATACGCATCGTCCATTGTAAGAATTATGGTTATGGATTGGGAAGAGAATAAAGACATGACGATGTATTTTTTAGAGGTCCTTACTACAATCCATAGCCATAATTCTTAAAAATACTTCCAGTTTATTGCACAATCGTAAAATGCTACTTAACCAGTTGGAAAAAGTTAAAAAAAAAAAAGATGTATATATATCCAAGCAAAAAATGGCTTTTGTCTCTGGAGAAAGATTACTACTGGTGAATAAAAACGCAAAGTTAGAAACAAAATTGGCACAGAAACAATTAATGTTTGCTAATGTAGTCCGGTTATTTCAGTAAATACATGTCCTTAAAGACAGTAATTATTAAATAGTTGGGTAGTTAAAATATATCCAAATAAAGCACGTGTGCTAAAATTTTCCAAACTAATCACGTTACTTAAAGATATTAGTAATTCAGAAAAGTAATTATTATGCATGTATGTTACTGCTAATTACAACTTTTAAAACTTAACTAAGGCACTGTAAAACTGCGTGAATCTTCAGATGCTCACTTCCGAATGTTATCAAAATAGATGAAATTATGTTTCAAATCTGGAATAACAGCGATGACATTTTGAAACCAAGATCAAGCAGCGATTGCAAACTGGCGAAATCGGGGAAAAGGGGGCCTATTGAAAAAAAATCTTGAATTCATGTGACAGGTTTCCGACACCTGGACCCATTGGGCCTCCTGATTATGTCTAATTAAAGCTCTACAAGAGGGTTTTTCTAAAATAAAAAATAAAAGAAGAGAAGAGCGGCACGGAATCTTTATCTCTTCTTGTTTATGACTACCATTAAACACGCTTACCGCGACACCTTAATGAAGTCCACGCCAACTTGATTGGGGAGGAGAAAGAGAAAAATCATGAGATTATTGCCTCTTGCCCTGCCCCTATCTGTCCGTTTTTGTCTTCTGCGGCTTTTTTTAAGTTGGGTCCTACGGTCGTTATCAATATCGCTTTAAATTTATAGGTGTCAGCTTGTGATTTGTCGTGTACGAACACGGTTTCCAGGTGTACGTTTTCCTCGCCAAAGTGTCTTGTGGAAAGATTGGAAAGGGATCCATTAGGTTCCTTTGGATTTGGAATATGACCAGAAATTTAATAAACAAATTGCTAAAAATTGACTGTTTATGAAAAATAAACAATAATTCTTATATTGTGGATACGAATAAATTCATTCTTTTCAGTTACCCAGACTACCGAGCCTACCAACAAGAACTTAGGGTCGAGCAAGTGGTGGCAGGGCGTACTGCTGGCTCCGCAGGAGCCATCTCTAGAATCTAGGAATCAGCTTGGGGTTCATTTGTCTTTGGAATATAACCAGCAATTGAATAGATGAACTGTTGAAAATTGATTATTTATAAAACTAGTGCGCTGTAAGGTAAACAAAGTCTTTTTCAAATAGTGGATGCAAATATATTCATTATCACATTAATTTCCATAGTTGTGTGTAGCGGTCATTTGTAGACATTCCTTCCAAATGAAGTCATCGCATTTTCGATAGATGTTTCCAATGTTATGAACAAGTTCTCTAATTTTCTTCTTGAATACCTAAAACAGGTACTTAAAAAAATTCGATGTTGGTTTCCCATAAAAAATGACGATCGAACGATATTCTTAGGTTGCTGATATCTTTAACAAATGGTGTCTTCAATGGTTCTGCACACTTCAAAGCTGAAGAAAAACTATTAAGATTCGAAACAAAAATGTGCAATTGCGAGAGTGAATATAGTGAATATGAAACTTAAATTTGAGCATTTTCCAATTTGTTTAATTTTGACCTAGTGTTCTGTTGCTTTTTAGGAACTTCAAAATCAACTCAGTAGGAGAAAAGACATTGCCCAGAATAGAGGAGTCGCCCATGGTGGAAATATAGTAGAGCGAACACAATGGTAACCTTTGTACGTGTTCAGGATCATGTGACCAAATCTAGTACTAACATAACCCTTAGACATCTTCTGGAAGAAATCGAACATTTTTCATCTGATTAGTTCACGGGACAGTTAGAAGACACTCATCCATTAATTTATCACCTGATTGGTCCATGTGAGATAGGATTGGACTAGGATTTACTATTTTTTCGCCATTTTACAGAAATGCGCATTCACACATCTACTATGTCATAAGATGTTAAATCGTCAAACGAGGCGATAAGATGTCTTATCAACTAAATCAATTTTTCAACTGTCACGTTAGCACTAGTCAATATGTTGGGCATGCGTTTTGAAGCTCCTCTCAATAGCAATGCTTAATCAACTTATATTTCACGTCTATGGGACGCCATTAAAATAGTAATATGGCCGACGGAATGTGAAGCTTGTTTGTTTTTAATTTAATTTAGCATATTTAAGAAGCATGAGCATTTTATTTAGATTAATGAACCTATACATGCACGCAAGATATGCTTAACACTTGTGAGAGTTGAACATTGGATGCTTCGATTGCATTAGTAAAGTAGTCTCTAATCTGATTCTACGGGCTCGGAATTATGGAGCGGAGATCGAAAGAAGTTTGAAGGTGCTAGAACTTAATTCTGGTCAAAGCCAAAGATTTCACAATCTATTTTTAATAAAGATTTGAATTAAATGAGTAAAACACACACAATTGTGAATTTAAATGCTTATGTGTTTCATTTAATGTGCTAGCTTTATTCGATCTTTCAGAAATTCAGACAGCATAAATGCTTTTAGAACGATATAATAGTAGAAACAAAATTTATTTATAATTCCATGTTTTCTATATCTTTCCAAAAGTATTAGCATTCAGAGAAAACAAAGTTATTTAATTAGATAACTTTGAAAGAATTAAGTACTAGAAATATTTTTACGTATTTTATCTAACTGAAGCAATTCTTTACTAACTGATGTGAAACACGTCTGCGTTAATTAGAGATGTATATTCAATCTGTGGAAGGGCCCACTGGTTTTGAGCCCTCTCAAATAATTTTTTTAAACAATAAAATATACATGGTTTAAGTACGTTTAATAAACATAAATATATGTTGTTTTAATTACTTAAGTAAAAGAGGTATGTGTAGATGTATCAGAAAACAGTTAGAAAAATTGACTAAACGTAATGCTCTAATAACAATACTGTCTTCAATCCTAAAAGAGAATTGGAAACAGGAGACCGGGACGCGTATTTAGAAACCCTGGCGCTTGCAGCACAAAACGGAAATACGTCATTACATAGATGCGCAGACGCGTCCGCGCACGCAAACACAGCGAGCCTAAACAGTAAACACGACCCTCGCTCGTATTGATATTGAGAGATGTGTAATGGCCGTTTTTATCTAAAAATTAATAATTGTTGGATTTACATTTCTCTTAGCAAATAAAAAATGTATTAAATAAAGCCATAATGGTGAACAACTGTGTGTGTAACATAACTCCATATAAACTAACACGTGTATCTGAAATTTGAAGATAGAAGTTGGATTACACAAGTACACACAACTTTTTTCATAAATCTTACTTCTTGTTTACTTGGGCATTAAAAAGTATGAATAAATTATTCGTTTCTCTTTTTCACACACAAAAAAACAACATTTTCAGTTGGAATTAACTTAAAGATGAGTGTGAAGAAGTTCAGGGTGAGTTCTGTCGACAAAGTACTTATAGAGCCAAAATGTTTAAAATCACTTATTTCTTTTTACTTTTGGCAGTAAAAAGTTAGTATTATTTATTGCTTTCACTTTTTCACCAAGAAAAACATTAATAATTCTAATTTACTAAAAGATGAATAAAAAGTCCACGGTGAAATCCTTGGAAAAAGCTGCACACACATTTTCACACATCTTTTAAAAAATGCTTACTTCTTTTTCATTTTGATATTAAGAGGTTCGAATTAATTATTACTTTCACGTTTTCACCAAGAAAAACCATTAGTAATTCAAATTTACTAAAAGAGGAGTGGGAAAAGTTCACGGTGAAACCCTTTCACAAAGCTGCATACCCATTTTCACACACAACTTCTCTAAAAATGCTTACTTCTTTTTACTTTTGGGATGGAAAAGTTTGTTTTTATTAATAGTTTCACCATTTTACAAAGATAAAACATTAACACTTGAATTTCACTAAAGGATGAGTGTCAAAATGTTCATGGTGAGCTGGATCAACAAAGTACTTTCAGAGCCAATTTAAAAAAAAAAGCTTCATTCATGTTTTTTTTTTTTAGCAGTTATAAATTTGTATCTGTGTTTACTTTGAATTATGTACCAAGAAATAAGTTTAATTGTAGGAAATAACCAAAAGTTGCATGAAAAAACTACACAGTGAACTGCTTCGACAAAGTTGAACAGACACATTCATACCCCAAATTTTTATAAATGTTTTTATCCATAATATTTTTGCATCAGTAAGTCTCTTTTATTGTATACTTTGTTTTATATACCTTGGAAATAGTTTATTAATTAGAATTAACACAAAGGTTCATGTAAACATCTCAAAATGAGCTGTCTTCATTATGTTAACACAGCATGTTAGAAAGACACACAAAATATTCAAAACGTGCCAATTTCTTGATTTCTTTTGCTTGGACAGGTTGCAAATGATAAATACTTTCTGTTTTTCACAACAAAAAAAAACTGTTAGAAAGTTGGAATTATGTAAAAAGTACATGAAACAAGTTCACGGTGAAATGCATCGACAAAGCTGAACACACACATTAAGACCTAGTATTTTTATTAATTGCTTTTTCCAATATATTTTTGCATCAATAAGTTGATTTTATTATGTTCTTTCTTTTCTATATATTTTGTAAAAAGTTTATTACATAGAATTAGTATAAAGTTTTAAGGTAACATGTCAAAAGCAGGTGACTTCATAATGTTAACACATCCAATTTAAAATACACACAAAACCTCTAAAAACGACTACTTTCCTCATTCCTTTAATATTTATACTTTGCAATTATCGAATAGTTTGTGTTTTTGATCAAGAAAAACATTTAATGTTTTGAATTATTAAAAAAGTGCATGAAACAAGTTCAAGGTGAAATGCTTCGACAAAGATGCACAGACACTTTCACACCCAGAATTTTTATTTATTGTTTTTTACCCGATTTTTTGCATGAATAACTTGGTTTTATTATGTTCTTTGTTTTCTATGTCTTGGAAAGAGATTATTAATATAATTAAATGAAAGTTTCATGGAAACATGTCAAAATTACCTGCCTTGACAATGGTAACAGAGCATATTAGAATCAAACACAAAACTCAAAAAAGTGATAATTTCTTGATTCCCTTTGGATTGACAGGTTGGAAATCATAAATGCTTTCACTTTTTCACCCAGAAAACATTTTATAAAGTTAGAATTAATTAAAAAGTACATGAAACAAGTACTCATTGCAAATGCATTGACGAAGGTAAACACACTTATGAGACCCAGAACTTTTATTTTTTGTTTTTTTCCAAAATTTTTTGGCTTTAATAACTTTCTTTTATTGTGTTATTTCTTTTGTATAACTTGGAGTTCATTACAAATAATTAAATGAAAGTTACATGAAAGCATGTCAAAATCATCTGCCTGAATAATGTTGACACGGCAGTGTAAGTAAACACAAAACCCCTAAAAAATGGCAATTTCTTTAACATGTGTGCATGGACAAGTTGCAATTGTTAAGTAGATTGTATTTTTCACCAAGAAAAGATTCTAATAGTTAGAATTAAATAAAAAGTACACGAGACCAGTTCACGGTGAAATGAGTAAATGACTCTCGTCAACGGCGTGGCGTCGCGTGCCGGAACGCGGGTTTGCTTGCGCGGGCGCGTCTGCGCATCTATGTATATGACGTATTTCCGTTTGTGCTGGAAGCGCCAGGGTTTCTAAATACGCGACCGGGACAATCTTGAAATCATTTTCTCAATTCTTGACTGTGGGGAATTAAAGGAAAATAGACTTTACATAAGAACTAAAAAAATTCAGAGTAATGCATTTGAAATGTTAAGTTTAACCATCTTTACATGTGTTAAAAACAGATTTCATGAACTACATATGCGAATACGAGAATGCAAATCAATAGTGAGGCAAAAGCAATGTGACGCTGTTTAAAACTGCTACCGATTTGACTGTCAAATATATTTCATTCTTTCAAACACTTATAATGAGGAACAGCGTAGCGCATTGCAAAATTTTCAACAATAGTGTATATAGGTATAGAGCCTTGTCCCAAATCTCTTCCTACAGAAGTTCTGTGATCTGTGAAATACTCGGGTATTTTGAATAAATTTACTGTTTGCTTTACCTGGAAAGCTTTCGCGACAGCACAGATATCATATGTCGGCATTATTAAGAAACAAGAAAATAATATATAGTTTATATATAATAAATATAATAAAAATAATATATAATAAAACAAGAAATAAAATATAGTTTTTTTTTTTTTTTTTTTCAAATTTTGTAAGTATATGCTTGACAATAACATATAAAAGTAAATTAAAAAATTCAGAGAAATGGGCAAAATTTCCCCTTTACGAAAACAATAAATTTTTTAATTATGTACAGGACAAGAGTTTACAGCTATTTTTAATACCTCATTTTGACATTATATTATTTTTTTTAAATTGAATAATGTCAAGTGATTATTTTGATAACAAATGTTATTTCACGCAAAAAATATTACTATTCCTATTTTAACATTAACATGTAAATATAGGTTTTTCGTTTTTAAATGGAAAACGAATGTATCAGTCGAAAATAAGAAGTAATTTAAGTGTAAAAGGAATATTTTACATTTTCATTGTAATGAAATATTATTTTATAGATGCAATAAATTTTACAAACTTTGAGATTTTTTCACTTTTGTGCTTTTACAAGAGGGAATGGTCCGTTAAACTAATTTCTTTGTGTTCCTCATATTCTGCTCTGATTTTCTATAATATTGAATGTGTTTTCTCCTTTTAAGAACGGTACAAATTAAAAATTATCTTCCAGCAGTAATGCTAAAGATGGTAGACTAAAGGTGTGAATCTCTAAAACCATCCTCTTTCGTGGTTTCCGTTCAGATGGGATAGGAAAATGTGTTACATTTTGAAAGTGCTGGTTTCAGTTTAGGTTTCGAAGTATAATTGCAAAAATTCTAATGACAAAGAATAGGTAGGTGGATATCTTCGGGACTTTACAAGCATCTTAAGTTATTAACTTTACTGATACTAATTTCTGAAGGTTGTAAAAGAAGAAACAACTATTTTTGCAGAAACTAATTTTAAGCAAATATGATTCTTAAACATCATAACAATAGGACACAAATTTATTTCTATTCTAAATTTTTTGACCTTGTCCGTGGTTCAAAATCTTTGAGGATGAATCCTGGACCGTCGTCAAAAGTCCATTGTCTTGCTTCAGTTCGACGTAAATTCAGAAATCTCCTATCTACATCTCCTTAGGTATGGCACTTAAAAACGTTTGTCGTGTTATAGTGAAATATATATATAACAATAAAGTTTTAAGAAATTCTTTTTGGTTTTACAATAAGGATATTTACCTTATCCCTTTGATTATAGCTATAGAACGATAGCTGGCACGATTCCTTCTTGGCGAAATTCTTATAGCTTTCAGGGTACAACTGAGGTACCGGCCGTAGTCTAAAATCTTTTTTGGTGCTATTTTTATAACTTTCAAGGTACAACTGCTGTACTGGCTATAGTCTATATTCTTTCTTGTCGCGATCACATCACGGCACAATTGCTGTACCGGCCGTATTCTAAAGATTAATGTTTATTTGCTTCTCAATTTAATACATTACAACCTCGTATATATTTGAAAAGACTCATTTTAAACTTGCTGAAAGTCTTACTCCGAATTATAGACGGCGAAAGTTTGGCAGCCCATGTACTTCTCTCTTCTGCTCTTCTGTATGGACCCAAGTAGCCCGGTTGGAAGTGTGACGGATTAGCAGTCGGAGGGTTACAAGTTAAAATCCAATCAAAAACCGTCATGTTCAAAGAAGGCTGGTGCATATTAAATCTGTTGTGACCTCAAATATCCTCACGTTGGTGTGATGTCGAAGTAGGGTACCAGCAGGGGTGTGACCTCGTTGCACAACCGTGGTTCAAAATTACGAGGTGTTGTCTTCATATATTTTCATTCTGGTCTGATCTCGTACTGTCGCCAATAGCCCGTTCTGTTGTTCCAATGCGGAGTTAATTCAAAATTCCTACATACCTCTTTTCTGTATATCATCGCTAAAACTTCCCTTTGCATATGTCAAAAACTTTTCGCTTGTGCTTGGAATAGCTTTATCAAATATGGCCCTCACACTATAACGAATTGAGGTTTACTGAATTCAAAATTGATTCGATTGACTTGGGGCTTAAAAGTGGCTATAAAAGTATTAGCTGATTGGTTGGGCTTTAAGGCGCAAGGGTCATATTTGGCCAAGCTCATCCAAACAATGACACTTACTGACACAGACTAGAGAAATAAACCTTAAAAGAACGTGGTATATAGTTAATTTAAACTGATTTCCTTATCCATTTACTATTTCTTCGAGTTGCCTTCGGCTACAAGAATTTTCTCGGAACATGACAGTTCAGGCACCGTTGTCGGTTTATAATGTGCTGACAACTCGGTTTTTTACTCAGAACAGAAATCCACAACGACCTTGAGACACAAAACGTTCCCGACTTCATTTCAATATTCCCAGAAATTACCCGGGGTAAATTATACACCAGGTCGATACACCGTCCTTACACATGTAGCGAAAATTAACAAGAATTTATCAAATTAATCTGTATCTGCGAGAGAGATTTGTTCCCCCGTATTGGGGACACCAAAAGAAAGATGCTCCTTCCCCTAGCGGCAACTGGATGTCATTCTCTTCCTACCTCAAACTCCACCGAAAAAAATTGTCGCCACAGTACCTCCAAAAGGTTTGCTGTGGGTCTAATGGGCGTCGCTCCAGGCGTAGGTTTGACAATATGAGTGATGGTCATTCTGGAAAAGGCTAACCTTTTGGGTTGTTATCTTCTGCTGCGACTTCTGATTCCGAACCGTTTCTTTTTCATTTATACATATATATAATGCGTACCCCCTGCCTTCATGCATACAGAAACGATTAGGGCAGAGAGACTGCTTCGCATTCATTTTTTAAACATAATTGTCCTCGCAGTGGCAATTATAGAGGAGCGCACCATGTCTCTCCTGTGTCATAGTGCTGGGGAAGGACGGGGGTTCACTTTTGTAAGGTGTTATTTTCCCTACATCGATTGGTTTGGTATGTGATCGGAGGAGGGCAGTGACTGATGGCATCTAGCTCTGACAGTTGCCAATGTTGATCCGCTGACATTTGCTTAACCTTTCCTCCTCTTCCCACTTAACTACCCTGGACAGAGTTTGATTTATATGAGCCCTTTTCCGTTCCCCTGCGAGGCTAATTTCTCTCTCGCTGAGACACCAGACAGCAGCGATTGAAATCAACTCAGACGATGATCAGAAACGTCGTCCACTGGATATAATTACCAAGTCTTCTTGCAGTGATTGCAGAACTTGTGGGGATTTCTTTTGATCTGGTTGAAGGTTGGACTTGCCTGGTCTCGCTAACTGTAATTATCAGATTAGCTAAAAAGTTGGATTTCATTTCTTTTTGGGTCGAATCTTTGAAACAGGGTTCTAGTAATTCGGTCCTCTTTTCTTTGTCATCCATATAGTAATATCAGTTACTGTATGAATCGTTTCGGTTTATTTGAACTTAGGGGTTCGTATAGCAAAATCACATTTGATATAAAACTCTCCTATCATGCAACATAAGAACAGATCCTGGATCCACTGTCGATCCACTGACATTTGCTGAACCTTTTCCTCCTCTCCCTAATTCACTATCATGGTCAGTGTTTGATTTGTATGAGCACTTTTCGATTCCCCTCTGAGACTACTGACTGGCGATTGAAATTAAATAAGACGATGATAATCAACATCGTCGCATTCAATAGTCAAGTGTTTGTGTCTTGCAGTGATTGCAGAAATTGTGTGGATTTCTATTGAATTGGTTAAAGGGTGGACTTGATTGTTCTCAGACAAGTTGCTTGGGAATTGCAGTAAATAGGTTGGATTGGAAAAACATTAGATTTTAAATACTTTTGGCAAATCTTTGAAGCAGAATTAAAGCGTTTCGCATTCACAGAAATTTCTCAGTAACTATGTTGTAATATTTTGGTTTATTTGAATTTAGCTATTGAGAAGCGTAGGAAAATCACAAAATCAAAAGTCATGTAGCAAAATCACATTTCATTAAAACACTTATAGAGAATATATCATACGATGTCATAGTAGATCAAGATGTAACCACTAGCATTGCATGGTTTTCAAACTGATCCATGGACTATACCTTTAAATACAGGATTCACAGTAACAAGCTTGGTAAATGACTGATTAGAGCTCGATTCGATTTTACGAAATCTGGTTTCGAATCCCGGTCAAAAAGGCTTGAATGTTGGTAGTGGCTCAAAATTCACTTCATGTTTTCGGGTATTCGACTGAGGAGTGTTCATGAAGCAAAAAATGACCATCGGGCTACAAGTCAACAAGATAACCAAGTCAGTAATATTACTTTATTGGCAAATTATCCTCAAATACAAAATAAAGGGACGAAAGGGGTATTAGCCCGTTTGGAATAGCAGAGTATTTGAGACCGGAGGGTTGCGAGTTCAAAAAACGATCCAAACAAAGACCGATGTATACGTGAGGGCTGGATTACATGAAATCTATTGAGGCTCCAAATGTCACCAAGTTGGTCTGGTGTGGAAGTTTGGAGAGTGGGGTACCAGCTCAGGTGTTGATTTCGTCATCTGACCACGATTCAAAATTACGAAGTGTTGTCCTCGACTTTTTCCCTTTTAGGGATAATCCCGAACCGTCTAAGGTAGCCCGTTGTGTTGTTCTAGTGCAAAGTTAATTAGCTATTTACCTACTCAATATTATGGGTTGTTTTTTGAGCCACTCGCTTTTCTAACCACTCAATCGGTACATCCGCCATCTTGCATAGAATATTGTAACATTAGGATATCGTGTTCATATGTGCAAATAGGAGGATATATTTTGCAGTTTAGAAGAGTAGATTTCACTGAAAGCTTTCGGATGGCCCAAAAGTGACTGAAATAAGGTAATGGTAATTTTTAAGTAACGTTGTACTAGAGCAACACAACGGGCTGACTGAAATAAGGATAGAACGTAGTCAATTTATATCTGCAATTCACAATGATTCGATGAATTTTATGTTTACTAAATGTACCTCTATAGTATTAGTAATTTCAATCTAATACATTTTAAATCAGGACTTTGTACAGTCACTGAGAAAAAACACTCGTACTGTAACAATGTTAAACAACTGGGGTGTATAAGTTTTGGCAGGAAGGATAATTTACGAAATCTGAATATTGTATAGAAAACAAATATTCTTTATTTCTCGGTTATTTATTATATACAGTGCTGGCTCTATTGAACAGACAATTTTAAAACATAACAAGAGTCTCCACCGGAGACTTAACTCCCAAAATCTAGGTCGTCGCTAGTACGCCCTCGAAACAAAGACCAAGCTCTTCTCGAGTCTGTCAGAGAATCTTCTCTTCGCTGAACCAGCACTCTCTGCTCCAAACCTCGAAGCTCCAGTCCCTGGGAAAAACCTTTGGGCAGTTTTCCACCGCCTCAAAACTCCAAGAGGGGAGCTCCCCTGCCTTTTCAGTTCTATTCCAACCGAGGGGCTGGCCATTGTCCGACAAGGAATGATTTCAGCCGGCCAGGCGACTGGTGAAACAAGAGGTCCTTTTTTATCACTACGCCACAGCACACACCTAAAGCCGTGCACCTGAGGACAAAGGTGGACTTGGATTGAATGTAATAAGAATGACTGTGGAATATCCATTAATAGAACAAGAGGCACCATATGGTGTGTAGGTATTTAATTAAACGTCGCACTGGAGCAACACAACGGGGTATTGGCGACGGACTGTGATCAAAGCCGAAGGGATCCGATGACAGCCAGACGTCGTTATGAACCACGGGATGTGTCGATGTAACACTTGAGCTGGCACCCCACTATTCAAACTTCTAGACCACGCCAACATGAGGACATTTGAGGTCACGACAGATTTAACATGCACCTTTGAACATGAAAATCTTAGTTTGGATTCGTTCGCAACCCTCCGGTTGCTAAAACGTTATTTTTCCAACCGGGCTATCACGGCTTTGGAAGTGATTTACAAGATGCCGCGTAAGTCAAAATCCAAATTGACAATATTCCATTTGTTGTATAGTTACGAATATCGTACGCAAGTACAGTCGCGGAAACCAACCCTTGTCATTCGAGCAAAGTTAACAGTAGAGAACATTTAAAGATGGCGTTTGACAAAAACCTAACATAGTCTATAAATTCAAATGCATAAAATTGGTATAAGGAGACGTCTTCATTTTTAATTGAGCACTAACTTCATTATTTCCAATAGAAACCCTCTATTTTGAAGCACAATTTCGAATCTATATCAAAATTTAACATCAGATACCGAATTTAAAATAATTAGGTCTTACCATTTCGAAGTCATGAGTACAGAAAGGTTGGAGCTCCTAATGTTAAATCCGTTTCTCATACTTTTATAGATATATTCCTAAATAGCTCTATGGCGCTGATATTTTGTACCTTGTTACTGTTAAAGAACCCAAATAAAACCCACCTAATATTTTATTTTCAAAATTGTTATAATATACAACGATGTTTGAAAAAAATTATGAATTGGAACATTGATATCGATTCATTACTTCTAATATGGCCATGCAGGATTTTAGTTCATTGCAATGGTTAGCTTTTGCGTTACATAAAATTTCCCTTATTATGACAATTTTTGAGGGCAACCAAAAGTATAAAACACGTCTGAGAAACCTGCAAAATGTTTAAATTTTTGAAAAAGCGTTAGAAATTTCATTCATGTTATCTAAAATACATTACCTTTTACCAGTTTTGTGTCGTATTTATATATGAACTCTACAAATTAATAACCAACTGGATGACTCACTCTATACACTTTTTTTGGATTATCAGAACATCAGTTCGATTACATTAAAAAGTTGTAGGAAGGAGTGTTTGTTAACATTCATAGAACCGAACGCTAATTTAAAAAAAATAACATTTATTACGAATACTAAAAACGATACAAAATTATGCAGAACATCGATCAACATTTTTTTCCGTTTCGAATTGTTCTCAATTTCAAAATTCTTATTTTATCACATTTTAATAATGGTTACAATTCACAATAGTATCGTTTGAACTTGTATAATAAATATAATTCTCTGATCGCTTGTAAGTGCTGACAAATATATTTGAAATAGTGTTCAAATTTGATATTATAACTACATTATAACGTACTACATTTATAACTACAATTAATTTCGATCCACGAATAACTATTTTCAATGTAGAGATGATCCCTGTAGTTGACAACAACTTTAGCATTGTATATCTCTGGATACTAAAGTCATGAAATTTTCTATTTAGACTAATTTAACGATGCACAGTCTGATTAAGGCATCAAAACTTGATGTTTTCATTAAAGTTTGATTTTTTGTGCAAAATTTGATATTAATATGTCCTCGTATTCAAATTTTCTACATTTGCATTGGAAGAGGATGTTATTCCTTATTGAATGATACCTGCGAATTTGCTGTACTATGAATAGTGATCGAAATAAAGTTGAGGGGTCGGTGTTTTATGTGACAGTACCATCATAGTGTCGGTTTTCGCAAATTTGTATTTGATCCGAATAGTTCGTAATTTTTAATGTAGACCTTTTTTAAACTTTCGTAATCTATCACGTAAGCATATAGAGCTGAAAAGATAGAATTCGCAGAAGATTACTTAATTTTTCTTCGGTATAGCAATACAAAACTGGCCTTCTCTTTTTCAAGAAATGTATCTGACAACCGTGTGAACTGGAGATGACCCCGCTGAATCATTCTTCATCATACATTGAATAACTATAGCCTACCTTTTACCGGCATCATTATCATCCAATTCCAGCCCATTCCCCGGTACACCTAATTCTTATTGGATAGATAATAGTTTATTTTCGCTGGATCAATGTTTGAACGATTTTCAAGGATAAGCTTCACTTTTCTCTCTCAAATCTGATCAAATTTGCTGTCTAGAATGTTTGAAAGAAAATCTTTAATGTTAAATAATGAACTTTACTTATGTATTATATATTATACTTGACGTTGTTTGGCGCATCTCGGCAAAATAAGGCCATTGGGCAGAAAACCCCAACCCAACCAACCAAATAATCTGAGGTAGCAAATGTGTGCAAATTCAATAAGCCACCCTCTAATTCACAAAATCCCTTCGTTTTCCAAACAAATAAAATAAATAGTCCCTTATTGAATATTCTAATGTAAATGAAGTTAGAAATATGGAGATTCAGGTGGTTTTTTTTATCAAAATCACAAATCGAACCTAAAATCTAGACAAATAAAGAGCGAAAGCTAGCAAATATCAGACACTGGACATTATTATCTTGATTCGTAAGTTTGTCGATTTCACTATTTCTTATAAACTAGCAATATACATAAAATGAACACTAGAAAAAGAACAGTTAAATAGAAAATGAATCACAAATTTATTTTTGAGAATTATAAAAAGCATCAGAAATTTGACATTTTTGTTAAAAAAAATTGCAAGCATACGTTGCGGTGTTTCGACCGCCCGTATTTTTTCGCACGACGTGCACATGTTGGCTTGGCGTGGAAGTTTGGAGAGTGGGGTGCCGGATCAGGTGTTCTCGTTATCTGACCTTGTTTCAAAATTACGAGGCGTTGTCCTAGGATCTTTCCCTTCTATACTGATATAATAAAGAGTGAATCCGGACCGTCTGATCCCGGACCATTGCCAATAGCAAGTTTGTGTTGCTCTAATGCAATGGTAAATAACTACCTGACGACGTACCACCAAGTGCACTCCCTACACTTCAACAGTCATCTGATCATGGTTCAAAATTACGTGATACTGTCATCGGATCTATCCCTTCGGGAGTTATTCCCCGACCACCACCAATAGACCATTCCGTTGCTCCAGAGCTACGTTGATTAAATACCTACATACCTACCCAGCACATCAACCAGGAACTGCTTCTCTCAGAAGCAGCGTACACATAACAGTTTAGAGATACTGTGATGAAAATAAAGAAACTTATGTCAAACAGTGACATTTTAACCTATAAACAGACGAAATGCACTATCACTTTAACTATTAACTTTTTGAATGGCCATATGCTAGAAATATCTTACAAACCTTATGGGTGAGCAGCTATCAACTTATAGGAATGTATTTGTACTTAACAAAAGTTTAGTTTCTTAAGGAGTGGAGGGGGTGGTGGTGGACCCCTTATGAATATCACTACCCATTTAGAGCACTTCTAGAAATCATAGTATCAAATGAGAGAGAAGTTGAACAGTCTGAATATTTCCAGAAATCCAGAAATATATGCCCAAAGTGTTAAGGGTGTAAGACGGCATCTCTCTGTATTCGTGTAGCGATGCGTGCAGTTGAAAATATACTGGGAATGACGCCTTACACCACAGAAATGTTGTTATCGATCGTCTTAATTAATGCCTGTACCACTAAAACGTAGACACATTCTTCTAAAAAGTATTTAATTTAGGTAAATTAACCACCTTTTACAATTTGGCCAATCCAAGAATCTAAAACAAAAAATGCTAAAGTGACAAACAATTTCAAGTTTATGGAAAGAGAAGAAACTGAACCACGATACTGCAGTACTTCAAATGGTGACTTGGTGATTTATGGAGCTGTTACAATAATGGTCATTACTGAGATGAGCAGCATCTATATATATAATTCTCTTACGTGGCAAGCAAAAAAGACGTTATTTGTAATCGTGTTTTGGCAACACTGTACGATTGTTTGTTTATCGCGAAGTCTCGCGCATCGATTGAATTTATAGCGTTATCGGATGAAATTTTATTGAAAAAAAAAAAAGGAAATTGTAATGAGCTGTTGCAGTTAGTTTATAATAGAAATCAAAGAAAGCGGAGGATCTTTTCAGGGCCATTTAAAAAACGGTCCTTTTCAGGGCCAACAATTGTAGTTCAACAAGACGCTTACACTACAAGACGCTTGCACGGCAACAAACTCAATGAAAAAGTGTGGGTCGTTTGAGTGCTGGGAAAATGTACACACAAACAACATGCTAGGTATTCAATTTCCAAAGCAACGCTCACATTTCGAGTCAAAATTTGCACAAAGTTTTCATTTGAATTCTGATTTTAAAGATACTGTATATATTTTTTCTGTAATACAGCAAATTTAGATTTGAAAAACATTTTTTTTAAAAAACATATTTTGGTAAACAATTCCTTCTGCTAGGACACATGTCTTCATTGAGGCGAGCGAAGCGAGCATAGGTCCGCGCAGCGAACCAATGAGGATTGCGAAGCAATCCTCCGGGGGTTGGCGAGCGTTAGCGAGCAGGGGGAAGGCCCCCTAGTATTATAAATACGCCATTGCTCTTGCGTTTTTAAAAAAGTTTGGAAGTTGCTAGTGATTTTACATTGTAATGAATTTTGCATTCCTTTTAGTTTTAACTTGATATTCGAATCAAAAACGCTTGTTTCAGTTTCTATATCCCTTAACATGAATAAAAAGAAATTACGTCAAAGCGAAATGTATTTCTGTGAATATTTACTAATTGCATTTTTTAAACTGCTAGGTATGCTAGATTACATTTAAACTGCCACTATAGTAGGAAATTGAAAACACCAGCTACACTCTTCCGGCGGATAGGTATTTAAAGTAATGTCGTGTTGAAGCAGGCACAAGAGACTATTGTTCACTGTCCGGGGATCCATACCGAAGGGAAAGATTCAAGGATGACACCTCGTAATTTTGAACCATGGTTAGATGACGAGGTCAACGCCTGAGCTGGCACCACACTCTCCAAACTTCCACAACAAACCAACGTGAGTATGTTTGAGGCCACGACAGATTTAAAGACACCACCCCTCGCATAAACTCGGGTTTTTGTTTCGAACTTCAAACCTTTGGTTGCCAATCAGCTATTATTCCAACCGGTCTCTACTATATATAGGTACGTTTACGGGGAATAAACGAAACACCTCCGTTGTTTCGAGCACTAATCATAGTAGAGCAAATTCAAAGGTATCATTCAATAGGGAATAACGTCCTCTACAAATTCAAATAAAAAATGCTTTAGGGGTCGTTTTCATATCGAATTTGGCACAAACAACGAAATTTCAAATGGAAACATCATGTTTTAATGCCCACATAGTCAGATTATGAATCGATAAATCAGTCTAATAATGAAATTTCATGACTTTACTACCTTTATATCCTGATATATTCAATCATAAAGTTGGTGTCAATTTCAGGGACCATCTCGACATAGAAAGTCTATTTGTAGATCGTGATTAAATGTAGTTATAGCTACCCGATTTTCAAATTTGAACACTATTTCAAGCATGTTTTCAAGCGATACGATAATTGTTATATTTATAACACATGTGCTAACTTGGTAAAAAAGACAGTCCTTTATGCACATTTTGTGAATTGGAATTTATAGAAGACGTGAGTTCCTGTCAAACGCCATCTCTGAGTATTCTTTTCTGTTAAAATTGCTTGAAAGAAGAGAGGTGTTTCGTTATTTTTCGCGACTGTACATACACATTAATTAGTTTCATTGTAGGTGCGCATTTCTAAAATAAAATTTGAAGGCTAAAGCTAGTAGAGTTTATAATGTCTAACCTATATATTTTATCTGTTCTACTCTCGTTGACGAACATCCGTAAAATTTATAACATTTCCATTTTTGTTCAGAAAAATCAGACAGTTAACTGATTAATACTTTGGATTTAAAATGAACGGAATGAGTACGTATCGAATTATGTAAAACATTAAAAAGAAAGCTAGAATGTCAAATTGAGCTTTCATCTAAATCATATTTCAAAATTCTATTTGTAATGTATCTCAGAAAATTCACTGAGATTTTGTTGCAGAAAACTACTGCGTTTAAAACATATATTGTTCTCTTTATAAACGGTTTCTTGCGAAGAACAAAAAAAAAACTGTTTCATTATTCCTTTTTACCAACTTTCCGAGCTAGAAGCTAATCATTCTTTCCCAATCCTGTGCCTTACTCTGATTGATTGATGGATACTACTACGTCATTATACTCGTCCAATCCGAATCATAATAAATTGACCACATAACTATAGTAATTAGGTTTTAACAACCAATGCTAAACTCAGAGACTTGTGGTTCTGCCTCATGCGGTCTTTTTTTTAATACATAAGTATGAGTTAAAAAAATAGCTAGTCCTTGAGGCAAAAAGTGTAAATTGCCTTTGTGGAGATAAGATATCATTTATCCTAAATAATGAAAACGATATTTTGGGCTTCTGAAAGGAAAATATAAAACGTGTTTCGTTCCAATGAGGTTTCGCTCCATAAAAAGTTGAATATTTTTCATATGTAAGAATAATCGCATGTAAATACCACAAAATAACTGATAACTTCTTGAATAGTAACTTCTGTTCCTGCCACATGTTTTCAAGACAGTTGGATGCATTTGTTAACGGCAATATTTTTGGAGATGAGGAATATATATATATATATATATATATATATATATATATATATATATATATATATTGCCCTAAACAAAGATTGTTCATCGAATTTTTTCTTTTGAATACTGATAAAAGTATTCTTCAGTTCAATTAAAAACCCTTAATTAGAAAAGTACAAAGAAAGGTCTTCGGTTTTGTTAGATGTCGTCCGGAAACTGGCAATTACTTTGATGTTGACAGTATATAAATATGCTCAGAAGCTTCGAATCCATTTTCATTCGATCTTTACTGATTTGTACTTGTTAATTAACCTTCCTGGCAACGTGTATCGTAAAAAGCAAAACTGACAAGATCTTGATGGATGAGATATCTCGCCAATAGAACAATACTGACCAGATCGTGATCTCGTCATCATAAAAAAAAAATCCTTGACTATCTCGATGACAAATTGAGCAAATTGATCAGATGTTGATAGACGAGATATGTCGTAAAAGCCACGTAGAAGGTTAAATCTCTGAACTTTTTGTAAGGTTGGTGAGCACCGACATGAAAATCCAAATCAAACAAAAGTACTGAAATTAACATAGAAACGCGTTGCTGAATATGATTTGTGTGCATGAAATGATGAAATCTAAGCGTTATAAATGTTATGTAAAATAGTATATAAGCGATTAATAAATTTATCTCCAAGAACAAAACTTTATTATTTTTATGAAGACTAGCTACATTGCAACAATAAGTGATTGAAACTTTTCTATAAAAAATGAACAGAAGAGAAGTATAGACTACTTTACATCCATTTACTTATAAGCTTCTGAAGAATTTAGTTTCCCCAATTTAACCTTCTGAATCGAACTTTGAAATTTTTATTTGAATTTGAAAATACATATTTGAAGAGACAGAAAACGAAGACTGAAAATCAAGTCTGATTGGATGGTAAGGTGTAGTAAAAATTGAAATACTTCAAAACGATGAGTAACTTCGTAAATGGACAAAATGCTTCGTCAATGTAAAAGCTCGTGAATGGACATTTCGTTGGATCAAGACGTCCACCATCATTATGACTCTTTTCTATTCTAACGACGTTTTTAAGCTGTGATTTGTTAATGTTTTGATAATTTTTCAATTTTGACTAAGGTTTACATTTGTTTATCTACTGGATAGTAAGTTTATTTTTTATTTATTGTTAAACTTGGGTATATTTTCGAAATATTTTATAATTAATGCTTTGCTGTATATCTAATTGCTTAAGTCACCGTCTGAAGACTTCGTTGCATGAATTAATTCAATACATTTGGGTAAAATTTGCGTGTCCCATTCTTATGGAAGAGCCCTTTTTCAATTTTCCCTGTTAGTAATAGTCCTGAAGGGGGATTTTCCACAGTGATGTATGGGATAATAGCACACATATTTTAGTCTTTTATTCTTCATTTATCAAAAATCTTTTATGATCTGAATTATCTTCTCTGCAAGTAAGTTATATATAATCAAAAAATGTTTGACAATCTCTCTTTTTTTTTAAGAAAAAAGAATTAATATCAAGCCGTCACGCATGGGACATCCCTGATCAAATTGAGGTCTAACGCCTGGTGATTGGTGTTGAGAACCATCACTATTACAGTCGGCTCTCTCTAGTAGCGATACGAAGCAGTATCAAAGCACTACAATACATTCAGCAGATCATAGTCTACTCTTTTGCCTTTCACGTCGCGTGTCCAAGGGGCTATATAACGAGTACAATAACACCCGTCTACAAGCGGCCTACTTCTCCCACCAGTGCCTTCGTGGTATCGAAACCCTTCCTTGACCAGAGAGATCCCCAGACATGTCTCTGAGCATTTGTGGGATATGCTAGACCGTCGCACACGCAAGGAACACAAGGGATATGGAGAAGCAGATGCAGAATTATTGTCTTAATTGACCAAAGGACAGCATAGGGACTCCCTCTGACTCCATGTCCCGCATTACATCGACATGTATCACCAATAGAGGAGGATTTACAACTCATTGATTTATGACCTTCCTGATTGAAATTCTACTACTGTAAATAGTCCTCAAGGTATAATATTGATATTACTCCTTTTTCTCTTCATGTACATCACACATGCTAAGTTCCATTCATATCGAATACTGGCTTCGGAGTGTTTCGATTGTTTTGCCCCTGAGTGTATGTACACCCAGATAAAATCATTGATGGACACAAAGCATTGCCGGTTTTCTCAAACATTTGTTGGCGTTGCTTCAAATAGGCTTTTGAATTGCGGTCCATGAATAAAATAATTGTTAAACTAATTTTTGATTATTTCGATGTTGGAATCAGTTTGTCATAAGTACCAAATATGTTTTTTTTTTTTTAAATAAATTGTTTGAACTTGATTTTAACTTTATTTAACCCTTTAACTACTGTGCCATTATGCACTTTTTAGATGTGTTCTTTTAACAATACTGAGTCTAATATTGTAATAAGTTTTGTGTTAATTGAAAAACATCATTTTGCAAAAACAACTTTGTTCTTTCATCATAACAAACATTTAATTTAAACAATTTAAGATATTGGCTGTTTAGGTACTACATAATATCGTTGAAATAATTTGACAGTTGGTAAAACTCTGTTCAGTCGCGCTCACGTATTTCATCGTTATTGTTGAATGAATCAATTTTTTACCACACTACTTTTTCAACTTTTCAGGGGCTAAAATTGTTGGTTCTTGTTTAAACAGTAAAATTCAGTATATACTCTTTTCAGCTGTTTTTTGATGAGATTGTTTCCATTCACAACATAAATTCATTCCGAGAACACTCATTTACGATGTGAGAATTTTCCCATAGATGGCACTGCATTCGTTGTTGATTAAAATACAAAATCTGTGTGTATGCACCGGTTTAAGCTCTCGTATCCATAACACATTTTCTAAACTTTGTATCTACAATATTTTTTAGTATGTTATTTTTTAAATATAGGACGCTAGAGAGTCATTCTCAAATTTTACTATGGAGTTCAAATATGCTTACTTTGAACGAAAAGCTGCTTAATATTTCTAGAACTGTACGAAAGTGCGCTCGTCGCTCTTATAAAATTATTTAGCAGCTTGTTTTTAAAAGGACAAAGATAAATGCACTTTTATGATTTGATTAATTTTACTTCATTTTGAAGCATAAAATGGGCATGCATCGATGCTTTTTTATTTATTCCAAATGGATTGTCAAGCACAAGTTATAACATTTCCATCAATAGATATAAAGCCCATTAAGAAATTAACTCAGATACTATGCAAGGGTTTGCTAGTTATTAAAAAATCAGGATTTATTATACATGAAATGAAGATAAAAAATCAAGATTTATTATAATGAAATAGTTTCGTTTACCCATTGGAATGACTTCAGATATTCCTGTGGGGAGGGGTACGGATGCCATAGGTCGAGTAACACTGATTCTACTCTAAACTCTAATTCAGTTGGGGATATTATTAAATCTTCGGATATAATTTTATAATAAAAATTGCCCTTGGTTAAATACACTGGAGTGCAAAACTTAAGGTAAGGTTTTCAGCTGCTACTTTGCAATGAAGTGACTTTGATGTGGAGAAATGATGCTAAAGCTTCGTCGAGTTTTCGAACCGATGTACAAAACCAAAAAGATAACAACGGAAGCAAACATTAGAAGGGTATTAGAATTTTGGTGACGATGCACTTTGGTGACAATGACAACCTATTACATATGATATGGGAACTGCGAAAACTTTAAAAATGAGATGTGGGTGATCTATGTAGGTTCCATGACCAACTCGATGCCAGCTTTTCACCACGTTTGCATCCACAGAATGAGTTTGCGGACGAGTTCCTGGGGTAGCAGAATTCATGACTATGTTAGAGTCTCTAACGTCACTATTCCAAAATTTTAATGTGCAGCGTCTTTCTACTGAACATTATCGGTTATTCAAATCACCAAAAGCTGTTTCGCGTAATTTTGATGTTGCAACCCTTAAATAATGGTGTTCCTTAAGTTTTGTATGCTATTGTATAACAGAAATTTGATCTTTCAATAAATAGCTTTTTAAATCCACTGGCCGAAGTCATAGTTCATTACACAAATCCCAGGACGAAGGAAGCACTAGAATGTAAGCAACAGAAAATTATAAAAACAAATCCCAAATTCTTGTCGATCGATTGTTGAGCTAGAAGGTGTATTCGATCTTTCACAAACTTCCAATCTAAAACAGAAAAATATTTGCTAAGCATTATTACTTATCATATTTGATGATCACTATTTTATTCAAAAATAAATGTGACCCTCTGACAAATGCAAAGTAAGTTATAGTAAGATCACTGATCACACTGTAACTTACAAAGTTTGGAATCGCACATATTTGAGAATATTCGAAGGTTTATTTCATAACTGGCCTACTAATTATTTATGATTGTATTGATACATTTGATGTTATTAAGAATTGATATGTGTCACTGACAATGTTAGAATGTGAACGAGATACATAAAAATAGAAGAGAGAAACAAGCTTTTAAAAACTATGGAAAACTAATAGAACAAACTTAACTATGTATTATTTAACAATGATTCTAAAACTGATCTAATGATGCATTTTTAATAGTAGTTATTTTTTTAAATTTATGTACAGATTTATGAATAAATGTAACAGAATAAAAGTCTAATTTCATTACATAAAAAGGCACGAAATTACAGAATCGCTATAGCAGATATATTATTTATTTCGTATTACGAATAAGAATTACTCCCAATTTTATACATTGGTGTTTTAAAAATATCCTTTTAATGAGTGCAGAACAATAGAACATTGCAAGGCCATCCCTGACAGTTGTTGCAATCACCATGAGAAAGCTGACAGCACAACGGGGCAACCCAAAACAAGACTTTTCCAAAAGGGTTTGTCAATCATTATGACAAAGCCATCCACACCAAACATTTCCTGAATGAAATGGACATTCCACGATGGTTTTATCTATAAAAAGCAATGCATATAAAAAGGCTTGGACATAAAAAGCATAGAATGTAAATAGCATTGCATATAAAAGCATCACCAGAATGATCTCAATAGATTCTGCCAACTAACACCACCATGCTCAACAAAGAGTAAAATCGTAATCAAATGGTAATTTCTCAAGCGCATTGCTTTTGGAAAATGCTAAGCTTTTAAACACAATCGCTTACAAGCGTCCATCTATATATTTCACTGACGCATGTGGGAAAGAAAACGACAGTATTTGTATACAGACAAATAGGAAAAGGGGATATAAACAATACAAAATCAACTGCGGAATTTTGCCGCTTCGTTTTAAATATGCTCAGTTTGAGCTACAAAGCTGCAAAATGTTGTTAAAATAACGGAAAAATTTTCCTATCTTAAAAAAATTCTTTCTGAAAAGGAATTGTAAGTGAAAGAATAGGATTAGATGTCAAAAATGTCAAATCGCCCTGGTGTTGCGATGCAATTGAAGATGATGTTCAGAAGCTAATTGCTATAGCATGAACAGAGGGTCTGCGAGATATGAAGTCCATGCACTTTATTGGAAGTAAGAATAAGTAGTATCAGTAAAACGTACAAATGCAGCGTTTTGTTTCTGAAAGATTTTATTACATTTGGCGGAATGAAATACGCATATTGATGTATATTTCCATTGTATAAATGTATTTAAATAAGGTTTGAAATCTGATTAACATACTGCCATCAACATTTATAAGCAATTAAGAATCTAGCTGGATGTTATGGTGAGTAGAACTGTCCGAAAAGAGGTGTATCAATCCACAAAGTACTGTCAAGGATACATTGTCAAACATATTTTCTGAAGATTTGAACACGCACACAAAATACGTTTTTCTTTAATAATGTTTACTGGTAGTATATTGTTATGCTATAAATTTATTTTGCTATGGAAAATTTTTTTTTTCTAAAACTACAACGTAAGTGCAAAAAAAAAATGTGGTTTCAAGTGCTGTTGGCATAATTTTCGAAGTAGTTAGTACTAAAAAGTATCTTTTAACAAAAAATCCATAAAATACAGAAGTACCTAATCCTATGTGAGTGAAACCTCTTCATTTGGGTACATGATACAATTAGATACAAGATTTTTGATTCATTGATATTCATAGATATTTGGTTTTTCGGAATATTTTTCCAAGAGGAATTTGTCTAGTTTCGCCTACCAAACGACCTTTAAAATTTCTTGCCTTCTTGAAGGAGTAGTATGCAAAAATTTATAGACCGAATCGTGTGTTTCAATTTATTAGAAACGCGCAATTGTTTCGGCTTTCAGCAGTATTTTATACAAGATCGATGCAAAATTTTACAGCAGTTACAGTTTTGTGTATTTAATAGTAAGTAATAAATACTTTTATAAATAACAATCATTCACATCGGAATGAAGCCGAAGATTAATAATGGATTGATAATATGCATGACAAATCTTTTCTCATTTATACCCCAAAAATTAATCCTTTCAAATTTGAGTTTCTCATGATTTTTTTTAAGTAAGTCAAAGAGAGTACACTACTCACGAGACATTAGGAACTTCGACATTATAACCGAAGCGATTTCACTGACACTTCTCACACTAACCTTTGACACTAACCATGCAATTTAAAAGAATTGTTACTGAATGTTATAAAAGATCGTTGAAATGGAAGTCCAGTTCAGTGATGTTTCATTGACTGGAGATTCGTTCCTGAGATATGTTTGCCCTAGTACATACTTCATCAAGCCTCCTCCCCCCCTTCTCAACTACGTTTTAAAAAACGTTTTATTTACTAATAGAAGACCCTTCATTAGTTACTAATAGAAGACCCATCAAGCACGTACTCAGACATTCTTTCGATGGCTTCTTAGTCTTCTTTCTTACGGTTCTTTACATACGTAATGTTAAATATTGCATTTAATGAATTTCTTCGACTCTTTTCAGATTACGTCGTTATGTAATTTTAATTTTCTAAAATCATTTAGGGCAAGATTCGAGCCCAGTAGACTCTTCCGTACCAAAACTTCCCTTCCTTTGACGAGTGCTTTCTGACTATTCTTATGGTGGTTGGGGTTTTATGGCACAAGGGCCATATTTGGACATGCTGAGTACGCTTGACACAAAATATACAATATCAAGTAACAAACTTTCCCACCCAAAGAATGTTTTACTGACGCGGAAGAGAGAAATACACCCAGTGAAGAATCGAATCTCCGCCGACTACAACTATCAGGTTGCTAGCCCAGTGATCCACGATGGCCAATTGACTCTACTAATGACTAACACAACTCTTCATAGGAACAAAATATGCAGATTCAAAGGTATACTTTGTTACAATCTCAGAAGGAACCTACAAAGACGATCTACACCTATTGCTGTGCATGTTTATTTAAAGTTGAAGACATGCTGCCCCCGTTGTGCCGCCTCTATTTTTTTTTTAACTTGAAGTGAACGCTCAAGCTTACCAACAGTAACTTAGTCATGCTAAGATATATTAACGCAAAGGGAGATGTTAATACGAGGATAATTTGACTGAAGTCTTTAATAGTTATAAACTAGAGTTCAATTCATGGTTCTCCAAAACTGTCATTTAGGAACATTACACATCAAGGACACCTTTTCAGTAGAAAGGAGGAAAACGAACTTCTAAGAATATAGAACTGTTTCATACAGTTAGGAAAGCAGTCAAAACTGATCAATCTCACAAGTCTGAGTAACTTTTAAATTTGTTACATCTTCTCTTCCTAGCTACTTAGATGGACGACCTAAATGAGAAAATTTATACAAAAGATCATTCTAAAAAAGACCCCAGCATCTCATATTAAACTTTTGATTACGTTTCTTTATATTTCTATAAGGTGAAATAGGAAGTTAATGTAATGTGAAACAAAATCTTACGGCTTCTATAAGAAGTGAAAATGCATAAATTCATTTATGTATATACTATAATTATGAAAGGTTGAAAGTACAAAAATGTATTAAAGAGACTCCCGTATAATCATAACAAATTTAAAGTTGTCATTAAGTTATGAAAAAAGCTTATGAGAAATCAGGAAAAAACGATTAAAAATGAATAATATATGGTTGAATCAAACTAGATCTAATAAATTACCTGATATGAATTAACTATTTCATAATGAATAATAATTTATTTGTTACTATGCTTTTATTATCAATGTACTTGTTTTTAATAACACGAATGTATCACAATCCGACTACAATACCACCATAACTAAAAAAAAAAAAAAACTAGTTCTATGGTTAAATTATTAAATATATTTTGCTACACGCTGCAAGAGAGATTGTCATGATCGCACTTGGAATCTACAGTAGTGGCAAATATTTTTTTTGAGTTATGGTGGTAGTGAAAATTATTGTGTGTGTGATCATCGAATCTGTAAGGAATTTTTGCTACTTTCAAATTAAATTTCATGCCTATATTGGAGCATAAAAGATACATTATTTTAGATTCATTCAATTTGTGTAATTAACATAATTTATAAATTACTGTTTTTACATTTTTTTTAGAGTACTGGCATTATTCTCTCTCTCTCTCTCTCTCTCTATTCAATATTCAAAACAGTTTTTAGAATTTCATGCTAAAACTTCAAGATACTTCGATATTAAAATTATATTTCGTACATTACTGACTATTATTTACGTCAACTATATTTTTAAAAGAGTACAAATTCTGAGAGTAAAGGTTGTGCTAATTTTGTGAAATCTTAGATGGCTACCCCTAAACATCACAGCAACTTTCGTTTCGTTTATTTTTCATTTTGTTTTCGGGATATTTTTAGACCGCATTAAACTTCTTCAAAAAGAGTTACAACCAAACAAAGAACACTATTAACGACAAGTTTAGCTTTAAAATCACATCAGCTGAAGAGGTTTCACATCGTTTAAATCGTTCTCCTCCACTTCCAGAGCAATGTTTACACACACTTTCCGCTTCTCTGCGTGTAGTAAGAACTCGCATCTTACTCTCCTAAAAACCCTATTCACGACACATTTCACGGAGAAAATTTCAAAGATTCTCCCCAATGCAATATTTTAACCGTTTCCGTTTATTTACCCAAAACCTGCTAAAGATTTATCCCCTCTTCTCTCCCATTACCCAGGCACCCAGCTCAAAAAACATCACTCGTGAAAAAGTCGCTTAGAAATACATGTCGAGCCAATTTGAGCACTCGTTAAAAATTATTCCCACCCCCTTCTACGACGGCGTCTAAACAAATCCAATTTACTACGGCAGTAAAACTTGCGCTGCCTTTCGACGCTTGCGATTGTAGACGACGGAATTGTGATATACGTCTCAAGAGTCGTTTTCCCCAGTTATATATATCTGGCAGACATCTGTAAAGGGAGTCCATATCTATTAAGGATATGTTCTACTTCCCAAGTGGGGGTGGTTGGGGAGTTGTAATCGTTAGCTTGAGAAGCAACTAGCTGCTGGATGTCACTGTGATTGAGGTAATTATCTTTCCATTGCAAGACAAGTTTCGCTCATTCTTGTCTGTTCTGCTTTCCTAAATATATTTTTGTCCACTTCTGAGTTCAATCTTACAGTCTGTAAAGTCAATAGCTTTATGTTTGGACACTAAGCGAGTATTCGCATCCAAAATTTGTAGCATTTAAGTGTCCAAGGATTTTAATCCAGCAACTTACTGCTGGGTGTCACTATGACTGAGATCGTTATCTTTCATTGCATCATTGCAAGATAAGTTTCGTCGACTCTTGATTAAGAACATTTTCATCCACTTCTGAACTTGAGCCCTCGATCACTTATGAAGTCAATCGCTTAAGCCCGGGAGTGGTAGATAAATAATTATTCTTATCCAAAATTAGTAACATTTAAGTGTCCAAAGATTTTAATCCAGCAACTTACTGCTGGGTGTCACTATGACTGAGGTCGTTATCTTTTCATTGCATCATCGCAAGATAAGTTTCGTTGACTCTTGATTTGCTTTCCTAAGTTCATTTTCATCCACTTCTGAACTTGAGCCCTCGATCATTTATAAAGTCAACCTCTTAAGCCCAGAAATAGCAGCTAAACGATTATCCTCATTCAAAATTTGTAACATTTAAGTGTCGAAGGATTTCAAACCAGCAACTTACTGCTGGGTGTCATTACGACTGCGGTCGTTATCTTTCATTGTATCATTGCAAGATAAGTTTCGTCGACTCTTGATTAAGAACATTTTCATCCACTTCTGAACTTGAGCCCTCGATCACTTATGAAGTCAATCGCTTAAGCCCGGGAATGGTAGATAAATCATTATTCTTATCCAAAATTAGTAACATTTAAGTGTCCAAAGATTTTAATCCAGCAACTTACTGCTGGGTGTCACTATGACTGAGGTCGTTATCTTTTCATTGCATCATTGCAAGATAAGTTTCGTTGACTTTTGATTTGCTTTCCTAAGTTCATTTTCATCCACTTCTGAACTTGAGCCCTCGATCCTTTATAAAGTCAACCGCTTTAGCCCGGGAATGGCAGCTAAACGATTATTCTCATTCAAAATTTGTAACATTTCAGTGTCCAAGGATTTTAATCCGGCAACTTACTGCTGGGTGTCACTATGACTGAGGTCGTTATCTTTCATTGCATCATTACAAGATAAGTTTTGTTGTCACTTGATTTGCTTTCCTAGGTACATTTTCATTCACTTCTGAACTTGAGCCCTTGATCATTTATAAATTCAACCGCTTTAGCCCGGGAATGGCAGCTAAACGATTATTCTCATCCAAAATTTGTAACATGTCACATTTCAGTGTCCAATGATTTTAATCCAGCAGCTAGTTGCTGGATGTTACTGAGACTAGGTCATCTTTTCATTGAAAGATAAGTTTCGTTGACTTGTTTTACTTTCCTAAGTACATTTTTGCCTCCTTCCGAATTTAATCATCTTATCATTTTTATGTAAATGGCTTAAGTATGGGCATTGTATGCTGTTTGTATTCATACATTGTATTCTTCAGTTAATGAAGTTGTTTATTATTTTTGATGCAGAACTAAACAAAATTAATCAGCAGTTAGCTAATTAAGAGGTGAAATATCTCAGACGGACAGAAAACATTTTCACTGTATTATGGTCAATATTTACCATCGTTTAGAAAAACAATGAAATCATGGTTACTAAGTGTATTTTAAGCTTTTGAAAAGTTTTGTTAGCAACTATTATATTTAGTTTTCACATTTCCTGTAGAAACTGTAGACGATACAAAAAATGTTTCCCGGAAGATAAAATCAGCAAGTGGTTAAAAATATTTAATTTCTTGAATAAAAGTTTGGTTTTTTAATATTTTAATGGGTTTTTTTTGTTACCCAATAACTAATCATTCACTCTGTGATGACATAATGCCGTTTTTAAATTTTTTTGCACAAATATTCTTTAAAATTCTTTGTAAAACAGCTACAAATAAATTCTATCTCACAACATTTGCTTAATTATTTTTCATAAGGAATATTACGAAGTTCAAATTTCTGACCTCCAATTTAATGAAACAGAATAACACCCATTCATACAGGACATCTAAGAAGTCCGATAGTGTTTGTTTCATCCCCACAGTATGCCTGATAGTTATTTATTACTTTATATTGTTTCTCAACAAAAATAAAAATGCAATTTTAGAAAATTAAACATCTATGAAGCAAAAGGTGCAAGATAAAAGACACACAAATACAGTTAGATACGTGAGGTAAAAACAAAACACTTTATTGAAGAAGATTACTTGTTGAATAGAAGTCATCAAGAAGTATATCAACTTCTGAGAAAGACTTTGTAGTTAAAAAAATCTGTTTTCCAAATTCGTTACAAACGTTCTTTTTAAGGTTCTGAAGATTTAATGAAAAATAATTTATAGTTTGTGGTGATATTGATAGGGAAGCGTTAAAATGAATACAAGAAACTAAAAAAGGAGAATCAATTTTGTTTTGTAGGATGTTGTAAAAATAAAACGTGCTAAAGCGATGTCTCTTAAATGTAATGTGGAACAAGCCTTTCCTGGACATCCATCTCCTTGCTTGCATGGGGACAAGAAAATATCTATATTTTAATCCTTTGCTCGTCTTGGACTTTTTGAAGGTTCACGAATTTACAGACTTGTTCTAGCTTGTCTAGACCAAGTGTGATAGAAACAACACCATATTTTTTTTATTATATGCAAAGTCGCTTTTGACCACAGCAGTAAAACTCAAAGCTGCAGCACACAAGCTTTTGAAAATTTTATAATTTATTTTTTGCATACTAGATCAGCTCTCTCGGTACATTTCCTTCAAGCATCCCATTAATATCGGACAATTATTTAAGACTGTTAAGGGCAGTGCATATACTGGGATGTTCACTGGCCATAGAAAGTTCAGAATCAGGTCGAGGGAATTCCCGAGCCCATAGCGAAACAAGTAGGCATTAAAACCTCATGACTAGACAATAGACAAAATATTAGCAGCTGGACAAAGACGACTGAGAATCACGGACTTTGAATTAGCTAGATGCTCCCAGTCCTTGCAGCATCTTAAGGCACCCGGTACGGACTAGCGAATGTGAGGAGAATGAATGGGAGATACTTGTCAGAATAGAGATATACGCTAAACAAACAAGATCGCAGTGCGATATGAAAAAGTTGGAGAGAGCAGTAAAGAATAATCTCGGTTACGATTGTGGCATGAAGAGGTCATCCCTAACGAAGTCGTCAACATGAGGAATGGCTTGAGCAAAAGGTGCAAAGGGAGAGACTTTAACGAGTCCTTAGTTCGGTGAATTACGCTCTTTGCTCGCGTCAACGCATCCGGTCTCCAGACAAACGACTCATCACGAGATGCTGTGACAGTTTGCGTTGTTAAGTGGCTCGGGAGAAGACTTGATTGAAATGGTGATTTTTAGAGTCCTAATAAGTGGAAGTGTAGGCCCGGGCATGTTCCTCCACCCCGCGATGCCTTTTGCGGCTGGTAGCGGAAATCGTAACTCTTGATGTCCGACTACTTCTGGATGACTGCAGCTGTAACTTGAACTGAAGTATCTTTCTAGCTTGTAGTTTAGCGTGTCTCTTTTTTACCTCATAGAGGTGTAGATTCCGCTGTGGGAGATTATTGCTCTCCGTGTGTTGCGATTTAATGTAGAGATTGAGAAGCTAAAGGGCTGTGTAAAAAATTACCAGATTTAACTACAGATTTACTATATACACTGGAAAGAAGAAGAAGGAGGGGGGATTTGATTCAGCTTTTCAAGTTGGTAAAACAAAGTCACACAGAGGGCTTAAATTTCAATAGGGATAACAGAATAAGGGGCAATGGGTATAAATTGAATAAGACACATTTTAATCGGGATTTAAGGAAAAACTACTTTAATAGGGTAATAGACAAATGGAACGCGTTGCCAGAAAATATAGTTAATTCAAAGGGAGTGTACGAATTTAAGATGCAATTGGATAGTCAGTGGGAATTGGGGAATTCATAAGCGAAGGACCAACCTTGTTGGACTTGAGCCTGTAACTGGTCGTCAATATTTGTATTTGTACAGGATGCTCAATACCATACTCCTAGAATTGTGCCATGACGAAAAATCCTCACATTTTGAGTTGCCCACAGGATGCACTTTATAAACTATACCTGTATGGAAGAATAGGGTAATACGTTCTTTTCTCAAGTATCGTGATTCTAATTTTCACACTTCAATGCAGATCAATTAGCATTTGATTTCGTCTTGTCCTAAAAATGTGCATTTTTGAGCTGTAACAGTGTTTTATGAGGTGTATGTGTGTGCTATGAATTAGCACAACTAACCTCTATGGATTAAGATCATGTACCGTCAGAGTTCATTATAATATTCTTAGCATATTAATTATAGGAGACCACCAAGATTAAAAGCGATTCGCTAATCTAATCGTCTCATTAATAAGTTGCACCAACCGCAATATACAAATTACTCGACCTCTTGGGATGAGATACATAAAGATTCCCTGTATATTGTTTAACAGATTTTCAGGTTTGCTCGCGCGCGTCAGCAAACTGATCTGGGTGCAAAATGTTCGCGAAACAATTGTGAAACCAGTATAAAATTTGAGATTGTTTCAACAAAAAAGATATTTAACCAAAAAAATTGCGAAACTGTCGTTTTATTCAGCGAGGCACTTCTATATACATTACTTTTGGAATGCATCAACCATATTATAGACAAATCTACTTTTGAAATTGAATTGCGCTTTTTTATGACGCAAGGGCCCAAGCTTTGACCATGCTTGAAGTTGAAGGGTGGTAAACTTATCCTCCTATTTTTCTACATCTGTATTTGCTATGATATAGATTGTTGAGGTGGGTTTTTTTACCCCTAATGATAGTTTATCACAAAAAACGTCGAAACACGATTCATTATTGTTCAGACCTAGTGATGTACTCAGTTATTATAAAACTTCATTTAACATTTTCAATATGTAACATTTTATTTCTTGTAATGTAAAGAAAATGTGTTTTACCCGGTCTGTAACACTAAGTAATCATCAAAGTCATAGTTTTGTGCTGATGTTAGCATCCCATTGCTTTTGTTGTCATGGATTTTAAATTTAAAACAGTGAAATAGGTGTTAGAATATGATCACACAAAAATATGACCATAGAAATTTTAAATAAAGGATATGTGAATCAGTAACCAAGTGTATGCAAATGCTGGAAACAAAAGTATTATCAACTTTAAATGGCCGGAGTTAGCTAGTGATATTTTAATGTTTTTTAAAACGAGTTCATTTTGACTGATTGGCTCATATTCAGTGAGGATTTTTTTTAAACTGTGCATTATATTTTTCTAGGCAGAATTTAAAGGCTCTCAGAAATGTTTAATGTTTCACAATAAAAGAAAGCTTGGAGTTAATCTAGTTTAAAACAGGAAGCACATACAGGTGTTTAGGTGAATAAGAATTGCAAAGGGACACTTAAATTGTTACTTCTTTCCAAAAGTGACGTTTCAATGAGAGGGATATAGTCAATAAGACAGTGTTGAGATAGTCTGTAGATTTAAGAGAAAGGTAAAGGCTCAGGAAATTTGGCGTGAAAATGCAATGCTGTTAGGACTTTATCTAATCTGCAGTTAAAAGTTTATTAAATGTTTTTACTTTGTTTATTCATTGTTAGTACATTAAATATATAATTGAGGGTCCAATGTTATTTTTAAAGTGAATGATTAAACATGGTCAATTGTAAATTGACATCTTTAAAAAACGGTGAAAAACGTCAAAGTTGCTGACTTACACTGGTGAACTGGACGTGATTTGAATACGTAACCTTCTGCAAATACGATTACAACTTACAGAAATATCAGACACATGATATTAAAGACAATAATATATTACTTAAAATTAACTGTACTGAATTTATGCATTGTACAAAATGAGGTATTTTTTTTGTTTCCAAAGTAAAGTAAAACAGACACGTTCAATTAAAAATGATAAATTATATTTCATCACGTCACACAAATGCGTTGATTACATCCATCATGAACATAAAATAAAGTTGAAAACAAAAGTCCCTTCAGATCAAGAGCAAAAAAACATTTCATAATTCGCTGTTCCACATATTACTTTTAAATACTGTCTAAGAAATGCTTTTTCGATAATGAAATTTCCAACAAACACACAGTTCCATTTGCATGAACACAGATATTCATTTGACGTGCACAAAAAGAAATGTACGCAAGGAAAAATGTACAGCAAATAAATAATATGCATTTTAAAAATTGTGCTTACAACTGTCAAAGTTTACTTAAAAATAGTAAGATAACAAAATGAAACAATACATTTTTAACTTTTGAGACAAGTAATTAATACAATAAGAAAAATTGTATTACTAGATGTATACAATAGGAAAATATACAAAAACTGGATAAATTCAATTAAATGAGAATTCATATAAGTCAAGTACAATGGCTTGTAAAAAGCCATGAATATCCAATTTTAAGAAAAATCTTACAAGTCCATTTTTAGAAACAACTAATGCATATGTTCATATTCAGGAATTGAAGTTGCAAATAAAAACTTTTTCACAAAATTAAAATGTAACTGATTTTCGACTAAAGTTTGGTGTTATTTTCTGAGCATTTCTAAGATAACGAATTAATTTATTGCACGATTCATGAATTGAAAATAAAGCAGAAGTCGCTGATTATATACATCATTCAAAAATTTATTTACAGTAAATGAAGAATAATAGTGCTTTATTATTGAAAGACTTTAATGTTTGATTGCTGTTAAAATGAACACAAAAGCTTACATCAGAGAGCTGGAATATGAACTAATAAAACCTGAAATATTTTAAGAATTGGATATTTATTTGGAATACTTTTGAGAAATGATATATTTTACCTTTCATATAGAAATTAATAAAACATGATATGGATACATAAGTTATGCATTCTGTTTCTTTCATTAGTTTAGCAGCGAATTATTATTGAAGTTTTGAAACATTGATACAATTACATTGTACCTAAATTTAAACTACACTTTAAACATTTTCGTTAGGATTAGTGTTCCTGTTTGATTCCAAAAGAAAATCTTACAAAAAATTTTCATCTGAATCATTAGCGTGCAAGAGATTCATCTATGTACAATTTCTGTTCGCTCAACTGTGCTCTTAATTTGCAAACAAAGCAGTCTAAAAATGTACCATTTATAATGAAAAAGGAGAAAACAATGCACATGACGATGACCTAAGATGAAGATCAAAACAAAAATGTCACTTGAGGATTAGTTTGTGCACAATGTACTTGTAGCATTCGAACACGATGGAGAGGCGCTTTCAGAAATTCAAAGTCCCAACTTTGCCGTGGTCAATATAGGATCAATCTAGGTTGATGACGAAGAAATAGGATCAACTAAGCCAAATTATTCAACGAAGACACAGTTCTCTGGTTGGATTGTCAATGATGCCTACATAGAAATGCACTGAATGAAAACCCCGAATCAACCTGAAGGAAGTTGAACAGCAAAGCGATAGAATCTGAAATTGGCGCAGGCCGCCCGTGAGACACCTGTTCCTTGATGTAGGAGGATTGCAGTTTCAATAAGACAATCTTGAAGGAGAAAATTGCCGGCACCACGAAACCGTAACCAAATTTTTCTTTGAGGACAACACTCTGGGCGATTTGTTCACACTATATCTCGAGCTGGGGTGGATGCTACGACAATGATGTATACACTCGATGGCAAAGTGAAGAAGTTTTCCAACAAGCAGAGTGGAGGCTGCCCGAGAGTCATCCAAGGATTGAACACATTGCCCAGGGATGCTAAATCTCGAGTGGTAGGTGATCTGTCCAGCTGAGTGTTCAGAGATCGTATATCAAATCGATGGATGGTGACGGAAAACGATCCAGGACATCACTGTCCTTCGAGGACAGCTTCGTGCAGATTGCCTATGGGATATCGACTCTTGATTGGAAGATGATGTGTCAAGTTCAGTCCGAGGACGGTGACGAAGAAGGCTGACGGGCGGCGGGCGTAAAGGCTGAGTTCTCGCCTCCCATTTTGGGAAGGTGGTCCATCAGTCTGGGTGGCTGGGGCTGACTAGAAGGCGCCACGGGCTCTGGAGAAGGCACTGGACTGAGACTTGGGGTCGGGGATGTAGGTGGGACGACCCCATTCACGGGCTTCATCATGTTCATGCGCTGATGGCGTCGCCACTTTGCTCGTCTGTTAGAAAACCATACCTGTTTCAAACAACCAACATAAACTGACTTCAAGAAGAAGATGCAGTCACTCTTAATATACGAACTAATAACATTTTGAAAGAAGCATTGTTTCACATGTAAAGCATACAACTCTTATGATAAGTGTTGAACAGGCTTCAGCATTGTTCAGCGTTATCCAAACCATATGATAAGTGTTGTATATATGATATGCACTATAATACATAGATTAGGATGAGCTCCTGGATCGGAAATCCAGTCAATATCGAGAGATAGAAAGGAAAATATGGTTTTGAAATTAAAATTGTCTAACCAGAAGTAATGCAACTTTTAATTTACAATTTTAGATAGCAAATATAGATGCTGTGTGAGAGGGCTCATATTTTTGTAGATTTTAATTTAAGATCGTGGAACCAAAAAAAAGTAACTGAAAAAATTACCGCGCGATCAGTATCAATATGATTTGTTAAAGCTTGAAAAAAATAATAGATAGGTGTATATTCGTATAATGCATTTAATAAAAATTGTGTTATGCGCTTGGAAAAACTGAGCGAGACTACATAAAACTTTAATAATCAATTTTCAATTCAATTTTATTTGCATTAATATTAGAACTTTCCGATGGGTTGATTCAATTTCTCAAACAATGCTTCTATCACTCATAAATAAATAATACAAAAAAGGAAATACATACGCTGTCAGCAATGGATTTTCTTAAATTGACATACATTAAATGACAAGAAACAATTCTCTTTTGAAGATTTCATGAATCGTTCCCTTCTGTGACAAAATCAATAAATACTTGCAACAAAAACTGTTATTTTCTGATGAATTTGAATGGAAAACGCCACTTGCATTGGGGTTATGATAGGTTGAGATGAGCCTCATCCAGCATTTCATCACGTTTCATGTGTTAGAGAACCTGTCTCATAGATTGAAAGAGTTTTGACAAACGTACCACATGCGAGAACTAGATAAGATTGACATGTTCTTTTGAAATTTCAGCATTTGGGATTTAGAACTCGAAGCCATATTGAAACATTCTACATAAATATACTGCTTGTTATTGTATGTGTTTATTTTCAAACTTATGTGCGCGTTTAGATTACCTTTCATTTGTAACTAAAGTTTAATGCACAAAGTTTTTTTTATATATAAATTGTGTTTAAAATCGTTACTATTATACATTCTAGAAACTGTAATGTACATACGAAATGCGTTAGCTGTTAAAACATTTGTTTGTATTTTGTTTATGTACCTCCTTCCCTGTTATATACATTCACGTTAGCGTTGTGTGGAAGTTTGGAGAGTGGGATGCCAGCTCAGATGTCGACCTCATCATCTGACGGTGGTTTAAAACTACGTTGTCCTCAAGTTTATCCCTTCGGGATAGGTCTACGGACGTGAAATATAAGTAGACTAAGCATTACTATTGAGAAAAGCTTCAAAATGTGTAATCGACAAGAAGTCACGTAATTGCTCGGGGAAAAATTGAAATGATTGGCTGATTTGGTATATTATACGCCTCGTTTGGGCGATATAACATCTTATGGCAAGGAAAGAGTGTGATCGTTCATTTATGTTGAATGAGGACAAAAATTATTAAATCGCCAATCTACTGAGAAGACCAATCATATGATGGATCAATGGACGGCCGTCTTTTCCCGTCCCGTGGATCAATGATGAACGCTCGTTTCTTTCCGGCAGACGAAATAGTTTAAGGGTAACGATACTATTAGGATTAGTCAGACGATCCTTAGCACATAAAAGGTTACCATTTCCTACTCTACTTTTATAGTATTTCCTCCTTGGATTGATCCCTGACCGTCTCTAATAGCCATTGTGTTTTTCCAAAGTGACATCTACTTACCTCTTTTCTACATAAAAAGTATTCTGCCCTCCACTCCAATTTTCACAAGTCTTACTTTGTACATTATTTAGTTATGTATCTTGATAAACTTAATAAAATACAAAACAAAAATACTTTTCCATTGCGTTATTTTTTAAATAAATAAAATTTAAATAAAAAAATAACGAATCGTCATCATGTGAAAATAAAATCGCTTCTTTTTCATCAGAACAAGTGAGACAAAACGTCTACTTCACCTTCAAAATGGCGCGACCAAAAATACCCGTACAAAATTATTTAACCATGAGAGGAAACGAACAGAAAAATTAAGTCTTGGGATATCATCACCTATTCGATAATGGATTCTCATATTCTAAAGAATGTGTTTGCGCTGTGTTCCATAATAATACGGGAAAAGGTCTCGCGCTTTGTGTGTAGATACGCCTATTGTAGGGGGAATTTTCTGTACGCCCTGCCACTGCTTTTCATCAGGGGTTATTATTCATTCTACACGCTTCGCTCCTTTTCCATTTTTATTATTATTCGCTTCGTCCACTCCCCCTTCTCTTTTTGATTTTTTTTTTGCGATCTATCTGTCTGTCCCTGAGAAAAAAATAATCCAATAATCACCACCCATACATCGCGACGCGCTCCTGAATAAACGAGCGGAGTTGAGTTGCGCGCAAGCAGGCGAGCAGCTACGCAGCCCATGCGTTTCTGAGGCTTGGCTCCGCCCGCTCTGGGACACACGGACAGTCACTTTGCGTCGCCTACGCCCATAGGAGCAAACTCACTCGCTTTCATTTCAGTAAAACGGAAAGCTGGGCATAAAAAGCACAAAAATATAATAACCGAAACCAAGGGTAACAAAAAAGTACCAGAAAAAATAATATCCACATTGGTTGCACTAACGTTGCCATGGGCAACTTTGCGCGACCACTTAAAGTTAAAACTGAGCGCTCACGTGACAACGCCGGTCCTTTTCCATTGGCAGGGATCGATGTCGTTACGCCCACTCGCATTCATGACATCACTAATGGAGGCTCGTTAAGAAGGTAATTACTCATACACAAAAAGTAAAGGGGGAACAGAAGTATTCCGCTATTACTTTGCATTAATAATGGTCGTAAATCGCTCGCCGAATGGCATTGGTCAGCTTTGGCAATTGGTGCGTGAAGGGTAGCTCGATTGGAACGCAGATGTGGGTACGAATCGACTTCTCGCATGTGAGAATACACATCTGTGGAACCGGGGATAGGTATATTAAAGAAAGAGGCCAAAGAATATTTTCGGTTGTTGCGTGATTTTTGGTGGAGAAAATTTGAACGTTTGCGTGAAGGGTGGCTCGAAACTTTTTCTTTCTAATCTATTCTTCGATCTTACGAAAAATCCGTCGAAATGCCGAAATTCGAAAAGCAATTTAAGCTCAAACCCTAGACACAACAGTCTGTCTATACGTTTTGCACCAAGTAAAAATTTACCACATATTTTTTTTACAAACGTCCTAATTATAAGCAAATCTCATGTCTAGCACAGCCAGAGATAGTTTTTTAAATAAAATACTTGAATCGATAGTTGACAATTCGTTGTGAGAGCAATGGCTAAAAGGGAATCTAAAATTGTCTAAAAGATCATCCTTTCGGTTGACAGAAAGAACTTTAAATAACCTTGGATATTTATAATTCCTGACACACCTTACGCTATTAGAATATATTATTGAAACTATTTAATATTATTGTACGTTATTAAGAGTACAAGAGTTTTAAATTAAAGACAGACCATGATAAAAGTTATCAGTAAATAATTCGTAAAAACGCGCACCCCAGAAAAAGTAAATTCTACGGAACAAAAGAATAATGGAAAATCTTTAAACATATATCCATTAAAAAGTTTTAGAATTCGTTCGCATCATTCACTACAAATTAATCGCATGTTTCCTTATTTGATATGCTGACAGAATTGTTTGTTAATTGAAAGAATCGAAACTGCATTCTGAGTTTTGGCACTGAAGGGGCGATACTTTTTTTTAGCAAAACAAAATCTTAATCCATTGCTGACATCTATTAGGCTTTGATATGCATAGTAATCATTGCAATTTCTAATTATCAAATACAAAGACTGCAGTGAATATTAATCCTGCTTAATTCGAATAAACCATTAACTGAATGGAAAATTAACATGATATGAATGATGAGCAATTATTTATTACCTGTACTCTGGCTTCTGAGAGGTTTGTTTTGGCTGCCAGTCTTTCTCTCGTGCTGACACATGGGTAGTGCGTTTTCTCAAACTCTTCTTCAAGCACTTCCAGCTGCTCTGGACTAAACGTCGTCCGGTTCCGACGAAACTTCGGCCTGTCGCCAGAGTCCGAACTCGCACACTCGTCGATGTCTTTGTCCACTGTGAAAGATCGAAATTGTCAAATACGAAATCTTTTTAAAGTTTGGAATATCTTTTGCTGTTAGAGTGATTCTCTTAACTTTTAAACGGGTCACTTCATACATGGGTACATTTGATGACTGAGACTCGCCATGCACTTGTTTTGCCTAAGTTACGGATGACGAGTCTAATTCGTCATTCAAACCAGGACACAATTAAACACACATTCTTGTTAATGGCAAGAGTGATTGGTGTTACGAGACTCTCCTTGAATCAAATTATTCAATCGTTCTCTACAAAATACACTTTATTTAATCCGACTCCATGCATGGAAATATTTACACGGCTGCGTTATCAGACATTCTTTTTTGGAATGAACGTGAAGATCAGAAGCTGTGCGATCTCTCTCATACTGATGCCATTCTCATCAAGCGAAATTATACGAAAATATAACAGTAACGAATGTGCAAACGATAATACGAAAATATAACCGTAACTATTGTGAAAACGATAGTCCGAACTACTTTTTTTCAAATAAATCTGTACCCAAGGGGGAAAACATCCAAGTGGTTTCACATTTCGTTCATCAAAATCTGATCAATCTTGTTAATGACGATATACCACATCGTCATCAAGATATTGTCGATTTTCTTAAGATAATGAGATCGAGATCTGGTCAGTTTTGCTGATGACTAGACTCTTCGTGGATACAACCATCAGGAAGGTTAATGAGATATTTAGTTTTGTGAAAACATTTCCTTTCTAATACCGCGGGGTAAGAAGTAATGGAATTTATATTTCAAAAATATTAATTATTCAAGGAAAACATTCCATAAAATATAAGAGCGAGGTAGTATGTCGTATGTAGGTGGTGGTGCATAGAATAAACATCATGCCATCAAATAAATTAAAAAATTTTACACACTCACTAAATGAACACATAATTGTTATCAAATCGAGATAAAAACGAGCTTGAGAATGGTCACGAATGTCGATGAAACATAATTACTATTGTTTAACAAAATGTAATACGTTTGGAATATTCATTTTCGTTCTTTTCATACATAATTATAAAAGAGAACTGTTTTTGGAATTTCTACAATTGAGCTGATTTAAATTAAAGGAATGTCGATGAAACATATTTACTATTATTTAACAAAATGTAAATTTTTTTGGAATATTCATTCTTGTTCTTTTTTCATCCATAATTATAAAAGAGAAATGTTTTCGGAATTTCAACATTTGAGCTAACATAAATTAAAGGAAATAGTACATTATTTGGACAGATGCTGACTGAACATCAAACAAGTGCTGATGTGCACATTGAAGTTGCATCATATTTCATCTAATCTCTCTATATTAAAAAAAAGTTACCGCCGCCGCCGCAGGATTGAAAATTGTGTTGTTTAGCTCCATTCTTAGACGGTTTCCCGAGAAAGTACTGATCGGAAAAAAATGAAATTAACATGCTTTGTTCTTCATCGTATTCCCTGCATAATTATTAAGATTTTTTTCCGATGCGGCTATTAGTTTAGGTTTTATTAAGTGTTAAAGTTGAAGAAGTGAAATTTCTTCCGCGAGTGAGCAAAACACATTCAAATTTTCAGTCTTCAGTCGTGAGTTTTTTTTTAAGAGTACCTCTCAACGTAAATTTTTGCAGCACGTCGAGTTTTTTTTGAAATTTAAATTTGGTTCTTGATAATATTTTTTTGAAATTCGGGAAAAATCGGGACATTTTTGTTACTTTTTTTTAAAACTGCCGTATCTATATCTAATTACTATTAGTTTTTAATTTTTAAAATAACGCAGTATACCTCAGAATATACTCTTTCTTACGGTACTATTATTTTTGAAATCGGTTAATAATTAAATTGGATGCGATCAAAAGTTCGTGATACAAATTTCGGAATCTTCGGATATTTTCGCTATTTTTTGTTAAAACCATTATGTCTACGGCAAAAACCATTATTTTTTAAATTTGAGAACATCACTGAATACACTACATTACACTCTTTCTTATGGTACAATTATTTTTCAAATTGGTTAATAAACAAAATAGATGCAATTAAAAGTAGGTCATACAATTTTCGGAACTTTCAGTTCGTAACTTCCGATACAAAACTAAAATGGTCATATCTATATAGTATTACTGTTAGTTTTTAATTTTAAAAATATTGCAGTATACCTCACAATGTACTCTTTCTTACGGTACAATTATTTTTACAATTGGTTCATAAATAAATTCGATGCAATCAAAAGTTGGTGACACAAATTTCGTATTTTTCAGTTCGCATAGCTGGTTCCGCAAACAGTAGTGGGTTGCATTTTCGACTATCGGGTTTGCCAGATATCAAATTTATCGTAGCAACAATTGCCATAAAAACGATTTTTTTTTTATTTGGCGAGGAAAAAGGCTCGCTTTTTTCCCTCTGTTCTCAAGACAGTTTACCGACAAAGTACAAAGTACAGATCGTAAAGTTTGGATATTAACACTGTTTACTTAAAATTGAACAGGGAACAAGATACAGAAGATTTTTTACTGATGCGGCTATTAGTTTAGGGTGCATTAAGTGTTTAAGCAAAAAAAAGTGAAATCAATTGCGAAAGAAGTATTGGTTTGAGAAAGCAAACCAAACGGGATTGCGTAGCAATCCCCGGGGTCGGCGAGCGTAAGCGAGCAGGACGCGAAGCCCTCGCTATGACGTCATGTACCGGAAAGTGAAATCAGCATAATACGAATTATTTAAATAGTTTCACTCTGTGAAAGGAATGTTGGTTTGCGAAGCAATCCAAATGGCATCTGTGAAAGGAGTGTTGGTTTGCGAAGCAAACCAAATGGGATTGCGCAGCAATCCCCGGGGGTTGGCGAGCGTAAGCGAGCAGGGGGCGGAGCCCCCTAGTTTTCTAAAATTGAATAGAATGCTGTATAAAATATAGTGTAAAGACCTATTGAAAGCTATTAACTTTGGTTTGTTGAAGGGGAGCGTTTCGCAATATTTTTATTCAGGTTTCTTGTTTAAAAAAAAGTTTAACCATTCTCAGTACTACTTAATGAAAGTGGGCGTGCTGATTCTTGTTCAAGTTTGTCTTGGAAATCGTACAGTCCTTATTCTAAAACATGGGTACTTTAAAATGCTTATCCTCTTGAGTGTCAAGAGATTTCATTTTCTAGTGTAATGCTGATTTTCCCCTACAATACACATAACAAATAAATGACAATTATTGATTGAAAGAATTCCAGGAAATATGCTATCAGCCAAAAAAATCAAAACTAATCAGAATTCATCTCCGGTAGACTTAAGGTTGCAGACCGGATACATACGTATGAACCATTCAGAGGGCTCGATCGCAATCTAATTCGCCTCGATAAAGGAGGGCTTTTCCAAAATCAGACCAAAAGTGCTTCGTAAAAGTTAGTGACGAAATTGCGTGACTTCTTTTACGATAACACCGCGTATTACGCTACATGATCCAACCCTAATACAAGTTGTACTAGTCGATGTTTTCAACTGTAATGATATCGGCTATTAAGGCATGAAACGCTGCAGTAATTGCATGCGCAATGCATTGCCTCACAGTGCTCTGCAGTCCGAGCATGCATTTTTAATGCCCCTACCGTAATTCCTTTCCCTGGCGTCCAATTCCTCATCAGAAGACTGCTCCAAGTTTCACATTCGGGCTAATAAAGAATGCATGGGCAATTTCAGTCGCTCTTTTTCCATCCACTCTACGGCCGATTACATTGGTTGCCACGAGCAACTGAGACCAATGTAAACACGAGTACGAAAAAAAACCTTTTCCACGAAGGTACCGCTATATATTTCTCAAAGTTGAATTCTGCCTGTTCGCGCAAAAGCAACTGATCACTTCAAGAGACACCGCCATTGAAAAGAAGTTCCCCGTAAAATGTCAAACTAATATATATTTCTTTTTGCTTTTCCGTCTTCTTTTCCTCTCTCCCAGTTTTTGATTTTTCCTTTCTGTAAGTCAACAAGCAGCTCGGCTCGGTTCTCTTCTTTCTTTTCTTGTCTTCCCTCCTACCATGCTGCCTTCCTTACGGTTCTTTATGTCGTGTCGGGCAATTAGTTGGTCTGCGGCGCCTGCGAAGTGGCTCGGCAAAGTTGACACATGGCGAGGAAAATTCTTGGCTCCAGATTTCCCACGACCTGGAGGTATTTAATTTGAGATTGGACTACCCCCTTTTTTTTCTTGTCCAGATTGGACTACAAATCTGGTTCTCGACATTATCTTGTGTTAGCCGAAAATTCAGGAGTCGGGAATTGCTGTCGACGGACAGCAAATTATTTAACGGTTGCTTCTACAAGGACGTTCATTGGCTGTTGAGAAGGCTTTCTTTCTTCCAACTTGATTGCATAATAAAAGTTGCTGTCCGAACGGGCTTATTTTGAACGTGCCGTAGCAGATTAAAAGAGTGGTCTAACTGTATGAAATGATGAAACCCCAATTTAACCTTTTTTACATGCTCACGATTATAATTTCATTAGGATTGAAGGCCTCTTCTCATTTTTTATTCCACGACTTTGCATGCTGAATATGATTATCAGGAAGTGAGATGAAATTATGTATGAATGTACTTATAGATACAAGCTCGTCATTCGTTCAGTTTTGGAAAAAATTTGATGTGTATGGTAAAAAATTTGTAGCTTTTAATATAAAAATTGAGTTCTAGAGATTTTTTGAAATGGTAACTCATCCATAAAATGAGAAGGGGGATTCAATGCATAGACAAATTACTCTACATTTTCAAGTGAAAAATACAAGAATACTATTTTTGTAAAATTTCAAATTAAGAGAAGTATTATTAAATTTCCTTTATATTGACAAAAGGACAAAGAAAAAAAAAGAAATTAATGGGCAGGAAATAATTAACGCGGAACTTTGTTTAATACGTTTGTATTTGCTAAAACGTTGTGGTAATACGCAGAGATTTGATTGGATCAACAAATTAATATTTTCTACTTGGATCATAGAATTCTATTCCCAAGAGTTATACTACATATACTTAGTTTAGAGACTAAAGTAAGTATATATATATATATAATGTGCAAAAAAGCCAGCTCAATTCTTTATATCTCTAACTGTATTTTCAAATGCTTCCTTATGTAGTTAACCTTTTTGTCCTACTTAGGACTCAGAACAGATGTTCGTATTGTTTTGGTACTGCACAATATAATAAACACATGGGCCATAGTACAAGACATTTCAGGTTTCAGAGAATGTAGTGTGGGTAAATGTAAAATAGCGAATTACTGCAGACGAGCTTAAGCACTTGTCTGAATCTAATCTTCAGGAAGACTAATTTTAAGTTGTTTTGTATTAAGCATAAAACAGAGTTAAAATTTTTCTTTTCTTTCTAACTACTCAGGATCCATGGCAAACTATGTATCTAATGGTTAAATTGTCCGTTTTAACAGGATTCGTATGACCTTGTATATTTAATTAAAGTCGACAGAAATGTTGTCACTTTTTCTGCTACAGCTAGAATAAGCCATATTGTCTCAGGCCTACACTTTCACAGATTGCACCTTGCTGATTCATATTAATATCTCACTGTCCGAAGAACAGATAGATCTTGGAGCACATATTGTTCTTATGTGCTGGAGAGAACTGGGCTTAAGAAATTTTTGACTGAACTATCTGACTCACAATCCATTGTTTCTGTTTTGTTATTTTTTTATGTTCATGCGTTTCATGTTCATCGAAGACATCATGATGCCTGTACGAGAGAGAACGAGAAATTTTGACTGGACAACATGACTCCCAATCAATTGCTCCTGTTTTTATGAATTCTATACTTTTTGCGTTTCATGTTAATAGAAGATTATCGGTGCCAATGTACTGGACTTATGTATTGAGATGCAATATTATTAATACGTTTTCTCTACTCTTCTACTACCTAAAGAGCCGTCGAAAGCAATAAAAATACCTTAAGAGCCACCGACCTGCCTATGCATGACCAGCCTCAAAGGTGCGGGTCTGCCTGGACTCACGTGCGTCCAAATTGTCGGCAACAGTTCCACAAAGCGTTCCACGGCGGTAACACTTACTCGCAATATTCCAGAGATAAACGACGCCGAACCGAACCGCAGAAGGCACGCCATCAAGAACTCCAGAATGGCCGCCATTACCATGCGGAATCGACAATTGTTGGCGGGGCAGATTAAAAAAACCCAAAATATTTCGCGGAATTCGCATTCCTTAATCAGGTAATTGCTTTAATTGCTAAATTAAAAGGAGACCGAAAAGGAAAGAGACCAATAACAATAAAGCAAGCGGCTAAGCTTTAGATATAGACATCAAATCTTTCCCGAGACAAGGGGGAATCGAGGAAACAGTTCCTTCGGCTTAGTGCGGCCTCCCCTCCAAAATCGCATCTTTGGCCCTAATCTTGAGTTAAATATCGTCCTACTCAGCACTAATGCACACGTACTTATCGCATGGGGGAAGACTGGTGTAATCGTGCCACAGAGGGGAGCTGTGTTTCTTGATGTTAATATATACGCCTTGAGGCGTGGACTCTTAATTAAGATAAAAATGGAAGCTGGAAGAAAAAAAAGTGAAACAAAGGGAGACCGCGGGCTGTAAACATGAAAGCCATTACGTCCAGGAGATCAACTTCAATTTAGTTTTATGGGAACTTAATTGTTTATCATTTGTGAAAAATTGGCCGCGTTCGCTTTTTCGGGGTCCGCGGGAGTGTGGTTTCTGCACGTCCCCATTATCTTTAATAACTTCATTCGCAAACGCGGAGTGGAATATTTTAATTTCGATGGATTATTAATTTTGGGGTAACATTCGTTTTTTATTCGCCGTTCGTGATTCTGTGCTTTGGATGCTTTGGCGCCGCTTTAACCCTGGAGACGAGAACTGTGTGCTGGGACTGTAGCATCATCGGTCGTAAACCGAAGTCTTTTCGAGCTGTGGGTTTTTTGGAGGCCCGATGCGCTTTTTTCGGCTTATGTTCGATTCATCGCACAAATCGAAAGTGGATTCAGGAAAATAATTGAAGATTTTAGCTCACACTGAATATATGAATCTTGATTTAATTCCAAAGGTTGTTTTTTGGCTGATTATGAAACAAGGCAATCCCGTGCAGAAAGCTTGTAAGGAACTGGGACTTAATGTCAATCAAAAAAGGTTTATTTTTTCGTGAGGTTTCTGTAATTATATATTCTATAACTTTATATTCCAGGGCTGACTATCTATCTAGATATGCCTCAAACATATCAGCTTCTGTTCCACATAAACTAGTATACATGAAGACCAAAGGGTCGGCATACTTGATAGATGTCCAAGAAATTATAATTTTTTCCAATCGAAGAAAAAGGGCATTCCCATCTGATTGCTCTACCACCTGTTGGTTATAGGGGGCGCAGGTTCAATTCCAGTAACTTACCCCTTTTCTTTTCAGTAGCGATAAAACTTTCCTTTTGTGAATATATCCATCAACTTATTCTGTATTGTGGTTGGATATCTTGGCCGAATACGGAGTTTTCGCCATACAAATTAACCTACTGCTATTTCTACGGCGTTTCTCGATACATATTGTATATACCACTCTTGTGGAATATGTTGGGATAGTTACTAGATCAATGTAGTTTCTAAGTAAAGGTACCTCGAATCCAGAAAACTTTCACTTCAAACAAATATTATTTTATTATTATTTTAATTTATGTATTTAAAATTTCTACAGCGAACAGAAGACCGAACGAATGACCCATCCGTTGATGCAAGCTGCTGATGAGTCTTTCTACTAGGGTAAAGTAAACTTCCATATCTTCTAAAACCTCAAAATAGACGTTTTTCAAGATTCTGTGTTCAACTCTCTGAAGTTGAAGAGAGTTGTGCCTTTACTTTTGAACTCCTCTTGTTCACGGAAAGTGTTTATCTTCCCAGCTTCACTATCACGGTTGCAAACTCACCCATGTCTTAGGATGGTCTTGCGGCCCCACAGTCATACTTTGCCACGCTCCGTGTCTTTGAAAAGTATACTTCATTTGTCCACCGTTATCTCAACGGATATTTTCCCCCCGATTGGTGAAATTTCATCCGATTTCCTCACATGTACAGTTCGTCGAAGAAGATAGAATGTCACGGAAAGTATTTATTTCTCCAGCGTCTCTTATTACGGTTGAAAGACACCCATGACTTAGGATAGTTTTGCGGCGCTAGAGTTATATTTTACCACGTTCCGTGTCTTTGGAAAGTATACTCCATTTGTCTACAGTTATCTCAACGGACATTTTGTTCCCTGCTTGTGAAATTTTATCCGATTTCCTCACGAGTACAGTTCATCGAAGAAGAGAGAATATCTTACCCATCTGTCTCTGGTCCCTGAGTGGGTTCATGCCGGAGAGTGAGGTCGGGTCGACTGGCGATCCGGCCGTCAGTGGTCCTGCCGATCCGGCATGGAAGGTGGGCCACATGTGGGGCGTCGTGGCCGCTGCGGCCGCCGCAGCGCTCCAGGGGAAGGCCGCCGCCGCCGCGTACGGATGGTACATGCCATAGCCCGCAGCGCGGGCGAATTCGGCGGCCGCTCGTTCCGCCGCCCGGTTCCGCAGGATGCGGTTGATGGAACTGACGCTGGGCGCTGTGCTGTTGGTGCACACAGCTGATGGGAGAAAGGGGAGAAATGATTAACACACCATATTCACTAATATTACATCACAATTCAAATCAACAACTCAAAAACTACTCGCATTGTACTGCCAAGAACAGACACTGCCACTACAATATCCTAAAAAGTGATGGAATTTCTCAGCTCCAATATTGATTACATCTGTGTGAGCTGAGAAGTCGAAAGTTCTCTAATTAACTTGGCCTTTCTTTCAAAACTAGTATGTATGTTATGTTGTCTTTAAATGTTTTGGTTTCAGAATAATTTTTTTTCCTTCTGAATACGATTTCCTGCTTTATATGTTTGGTTTTTGTTTAGTGTATAAGTTTGTATATGTATTATTTTGCTTTGTTCTTTGTCTATTTTCAATTTATGTCATCCTTTTCTTTAGTCATTATTTATTTTTGTGCTTACATATTTTGCCCTGCCCTTGCCTTTCCTATTTCTGTGTACTTAAATGTTTTTTTGCATTGTGGATTTCTCGGTTCTCCCTTATACAGGAATCTCCTCCGTAAGTCGGAATATACAGCTGAAAAGCCATACAGGTGAATCAGTGTCTTTTACGGCGACCAATCCAATGTAATCACAGCTATTCAAAAATTATTTCGGATAAAGGGATGAACTCTAAAAATAATTTTGATTGCATCTGAGTTGCTGAGGTTAAGAGCTGGACTGCTCTTCTACAAAGAAGGAATCTCATTTCGGATGTCTCTAGATCTTCTGCGGTTGCTCATTTTGGGCTTCTTATTGTTTGCTTGCCGTCTACAACGTTTTAATCTTAGTTTGTATTTTATCTTCCAGACAATTTTCAAAGGTGATCATTTGCGCAGATGCACAGCACTTAAGGACTCCAGTGTACTCGAACAAAAATTGGGGAAAGCCTATGAGATAATGGCGTAGTTACAAAACACTCGGCATTTGCTAACGTATTAGACTCTAGCGTATGGTACTAGTGAACACTGGAAGAGAGATTTAACCCTTTCGAGCGCAGGATAACTTGGTCGACTTGGTGAAGTGCCTCTAAAATTTCTGTTTTATTAGCTGTTGGATGTATTTGAACAAATTTTATGCTACTGATCAACATGTGGCTGTACTATGGAGCACATGTCGCGTGGTTACCCGAATATACTATACAAATAATCTGGATATTTTTAAAGCGCGGTTTCGTGGTGAAACCACTTCACATGAAAGTGTTAAAATGTTGCTGTACACTGTTAATAAAAATTGGTTGTATGTTAAATGGATATATAGGGTTTAAAAGAGTCAACCTATTACATGTTAGAAGTAAAGTAAAAACAAATGCAAGATTTCTTTTAAGGAAAAGAGACTAGTTCCTTGTGGAAATATTAATTTTCGTGTTTTCTGTGCATTGTCTCAGCAAAATTTACATTTGGGAGGAATCAGTAAAAGAGGCCGGGGCTTAGTAATCTTAAAGGTGATACGCTAATTATTATCACAGTACGCCTTAGGAAGCTACTGATTCAAAACAAGTTGCATTTCATATACTCGATAATATGCTTAGTATTCCATACTGCTTCAATTTACACCCGTACTTAAAATTATTACTAACGAATTAAAATCAGGCGAATCCATTTAAAAAAGGCTGGTTGAGTTTTATGTCACAAAGGCCGTATCTGGCCAAGATGGGGAAAAAACACACGACATACAACGTCAAGATATACAACACCAGCTACACCTCCAAATCCCAGCAAGATCCTATAAAGGTTTCCGTAAAACTCACTGCTGTTCAGTTTAACCTACAACCTTCACAGGAGATGGAGAGCCCAAAAGTTCAGGTTCGCCATGCACCTCAAAACCATCCATACATGCAACGCCGCAACATAAAACGTAGTGTGCATTCATACAATGCCAGGGACGCAACGTAGAGTAAATGGACACACATAAGAAATGTTCTTCTGATAGGGAGAAACATACCCATGGTAAGATACATAAACCAAACCTGCTTCGCCTACCACTCGCAGGTTGCTAATACAGTGGGGAAACACACTCAGCCAGGACAACCCCAAAATAAAACAGGAAGCTAAAAATGATTTTAAAAAAAGTCAGCCGCAAATTCTCGCCTGAGCTACAAGAAAAGGGATCCTCCATTTCCAAGTTTCATACTCCAACTCCGTGCGACGGCCAAGCGACTGTGAAATAAGCCGCAAAAAGACAAAGAAAATTGATATAAAAACAGACAAGGAGCAAACAAAACCATAAAAAAGCACAACCGAACATAATGCGGGGGTGTACGGACGTTACCTATTATATGGAAGCTTTGGTTCCAGGTTGGTAATTCCGCCTATCTGATTGTTGCGACGACCGGATATCAAAGTCCAAAGGCAGGTGCCCAGTAGGCTTGTTTTTTACGAGACACTGCTCCTCTTCTGTGTAATTATTTGAAGCCTAACCTTTTTTCCTCTAATATTTTTCCAGCCATTTTGCTTTTTTCGTCTTCGCTTCCACCGGGTATTGTCGGATATTATCCACTCAGCATATAATCGCGGACGGTGTATGTGGTCTGGCAGGAAACGTGGCGGACAAGCGACCAGTGTGCATGTGTCGGCGGAGGGGGAGATTAAAGCTGCCATCAGAGCCACTGATGCAAATGATGGTGTTCGGGACTTTTCTGTCTGTCGAGATGGGTGAGAGTGTTGGTAACAAGTGGGTGTATCTAACAAGGAGGCGGTTGAGAGGCTAAAAGTTTGGCAGCAAAGGTTAGTTTTTAAGGGGCAAACCACATCGAAGAGTCACTAATACCATGGCACTGAGCTGTGTCTTGTAAGGCAAGGGCCATATTTGGCCACGGTGTGCCAAACACAAGACAAACGATGTCAAGTAATGGAATAATGAACGTAAATGGAAGTTTCACTGGCGCAAAAGAAAGCAATACAGCCAGGGTAAGTTACACACAAAGATCTGGTTCCCGAGAAAATGAGAGTGTTCGCAAGATGCATGAAGATTTGGAATTGCACACACACACACACAATATGTAGTAATTTCTTACTTAAAAACTATGTACGAATCTTCGCATTGTAATGTTGTTTAACAAGCTTCGAAATGGTGGTTGAGTTTAATGGCGATTGGACCATATTTGGCCACGCTGAGTCAAATACAAGACAAACATCTAGTAACAGACATACACATACAAAGAGAGTTTTACTGACACAGAATAGAAAAATATAACCAGGGTAATTTAAAGGAATCGAACCTGCGCCACCTATTATTCTATACCTATTATTCTGCGCACCTATAATTCTCAGGTTGGAAGCGCAGTAGGCAAACCCTCTTGCCATGGTCTTCGGACTCGAGAGTGCCCGAAAGATGCACTAAGACTTTGCACTGCAATATATCGTATTTCTCTACTTAACAGTTACAAACGAAACTTTGCTTGCTGCATTGTATTAGAAAATAAAGCTGTACGATAAATTTGGAAATGCAGTTCAAAGTTCCATCAAGTGATGAACATACACACGCAAGGAACATTTTATCGGCACAGAAGATAAAAATACACGCAGGGAAAGCTACGGGTATTAAGTCTGCACCGACTGCTACGTGGAAAGGAGGTAGGAAGATAGTTGAATTAACATCGCGCTGGAGTAACAGAACATGCTATTGACGTTGTCCGGGACCAATCCCGAAAAGAAAAACCCGAAGACAACCCTTCGTAATTTTAAAATCACGGACAGATGACGAGTGCGTGGAAATGAGTATAAGACAAATACTACGTTTATGCAAGTTAAACATTGATTAATGTACTTATTGTTTTTCCTGAGTGGACTGGTCATCTAACCACCTAGCTGGTCCATCCACCACCACTGGGTCCTGGTGGGTAAATATGAAGGGTCTGAATTAAATTTGTGTACAGCAGTTTCCTTCATTAGAGGTCTAAATATCGATATGTGTTTACCTTATGCAGACTATCGTAAGTATTTACTGTTAAAATACCACAGGACGTCAGAGAAAGTTGCTACTCGAATGACAGTAGTAATAATTGACACGAGTGACAATTTAGAAAAGAGCACATTAAAATGTTTATCCCCTGGAAGTATCATCCAACAGCAATGAGTAAAGCCATAAATGTGAATGAACTGCTGCTTCCACAAAAAAAAATTATAATGAAATTGCACACGTATAAAATGATAAAAGAATTGAATTAGTGATAATTGAATCCAGGAATACATCATGGCTTCCACCGAGTTCCTAATCAAAACTCGAATAAACATAACTAGTGTATAAGCAAATGTAATTTAAAAATCAATATTTCTTGAAAAGGGATGAGTATTGCGCCCTGTCCCTTTGCACTTGTAGTGGAATACATCCTTACGTAAAATAGTCGATTCGTCGATCCTAAGTTTGCAGTTCTTTCATTAGACTTTCAGCGATGTGTGTGTGTTCGAGGTATAATTCGCCACTAAGTGTCTCGGTCAGAAAAAAAAAAGCTGCGAAGAAACAACATCACATGTGCATAAATAAAAATTCTTCCTCAGGCCATATAACGATGATTAAGAAGTGGTAGTTGATTCATCATTGCTGTCATCATAGGCATAAATATTTTGATAAGATATTAGTCTTCAAGTTTTAATGATGGAATGCTTCACCACACATGATGCTTGCGCAGGTTTTGTCACTTCAGGTGACACAAATTAACTACAGTTGACAAATATTTTGCAAACATCAGCAAGAAAAATAGATATCAGGAAATATTATCAGGAAATTGGTACTGAACTCTGAAGTTAAAAGTTGTAAAAAATTGAGAATTTAATTAGCATTCTTTAAAGTACTTTTAAACTTACAACTATTTTAACTTTAAAAGAAAGATGTATTGAAACTGAAATTATAAGGGTAGATAGATAAGTAGGTAGCTGAATTAACATCGCATTTGACCAGCACAGAAATTCTAAGGGTTTTAATGAAAACGGCTTATAATGTAACAGAAGATTATCTCATAATTTTAAATATACCTAGAATCAGATAAATGTTCATCTCGCTTATGTAAATCATACTTCGCATCGGATATCCATTCTCAATTTTTAAATTGAAAGGTAGGACAGATTTCACATACATGTTTTACTGACAGAAAAGAAAAATGCACCCAGGTTAATTACAGGAATAGCAGATGCGTCGCCTAAAGCTCGTAGGCTCCTTGCCCATTGAGTCACCATTAGTTAGGAAAGGTTCTATTACATCATTTAAAAATAACAGTACATGTCTCATTGGGTTCAGGCAAGGATATTCGTAACCCGAGTTCTATGGAACACGAATTCCTAAGGTGCATCGAAAGTATATCAGTAGCACCATAAAGTTGCATCATTCATGAACATTTTAGCACTTTGTTCGGGTTGATCATTTTATCATATTGATAGCCCGAACCTACAATGTTACCATTAGTTCACTCAAGAAGTTTCGTAAATCTGCTTTTCATCATCAGAATATGCTTTCGTCCAGTATCATCTCAGTTTTATTCCTAAACAGGACGTTGCAAGCAGGAAGAGTTACATGGACTCAAGTTTCAGTCCTTTATATCTTTAAGTCACAAGTGCCTTATAGCAAAAATGTGCCTATAGTTCCATTTTGTATTATTTACAAAGCATCTAGCAGCATGTGTGTCCGAAGGCCTTGCCATATATTTAGTTTGTCCATTCCAGAGCCTTATTCAATAGTAAGTTGTTTGTAAGCTGATCCACACTTGAATATTTTGTAGTAAGTACCTTGATTAATTTAGCTTTTTATAAGAAGCTTTCAGAATATTTTCTGTAAATATATAGCTATATTACTTTAACTGACTCAAGATTTGATTTTATTTACTTTTATCAGCTTCGATTGATTGTATGTGTTGAGTTGTGAGAATACATAATAATTCGAGAGTTTTTTCTCTTTTGCCAAAAGGATACCCTTTTTTTTTCATTTTTATCCCTGACCCTTATGAACGATCCCATGTACCTGCTGTTTTTCATCATATCTCTCTAAAATTTATTTTGTCGTATTTTATCTTATTCTAGTTTCCCAGTGATTGTTTCGATTTTATGACGCAAGGTCCGAAAAGCGGACAATCATATGATCATTAGCAGGTTAACAAACGAGGTTGACGTCTTTTTTCACTTATGGATGGGAAAGAACGCCCCATGCCGTAGATTTACCGAAAGCTCTAATTTCATGACAGTTTCCTATGTCGAATAATGGATTACCTTTCCCTCCGAATACGAACAAATATTTTCTCACGTACAGTCAAGTGATCCATAAACAATCGTCAAAAGCACCGACTTCATCACGCAACTCGACATTTGTACCTTTTTGAGAATACAGGAGAATTATGAACGGTTCGATGAAGCTGTTCTCTGTTGCGGCGCGTGCTGTTTCTGATCCTGTAAACAGACAGTGATCGACAAGCACTGATGATCACAATAGTGAGCAGATCATAACTTTATTATTCAAACCACTTACAATAAAAGTTGGGCTCCACTGAGCACACGGGCAGCAGGCTCACTGGTCACGGATGCTATCAATTAAAAGGTTGAACAGATTCTGCTCTTGTAAATGAATTCTAAGTCAATACGTGCACGAGACCATCCTAAACTGCCCGTGAAGTGGCAAATACTTTTTCACTAATTGATACAATTATTGGTACACAACAAACAATTATTTTAATGATGGAATATGGCAAATAACACAGAACATTCGCAGCCATTATGGCTTTCGGTTAAGAAACATTCACCCCGTCTTTATTGGTTTGATACACAATAAGTTCAATATCGTATTCCGAGCGTAACTATATAAACACTACGAAACAATGATAAATCAAAACAACTTTTCCTATACGGGGTGAAAGTATTTGCAATATATGGCAAGACTGAAGTTTTCATTGACTTTTCTCTTGTTTTTAAATTGTAGGATGTTGTTAAAGGTTTCTTAATATTACTGCACAATATTAGTGACAACGATAAAATAATCACACGTGGAGGGGTGAATCTGTAAATCTCAATTAGTTCATTACAGACTGACAGTGTAACGGTTGATACGATCTTAATCATTATACAATTTTCGAGGCTTTAACATAGGAAGAGGATCATCAGTACTTTGGTAATGGGGCCTTTGATCCATGGTATCGTATTTTTGTTCTGTACTGTGCAGTCTGCTTTCTAGGTTTAAAAAGTAAAATAATAATTTAACGAATTCATACAAAACATTTTTGTCTCCAATGGAAAATAGAAAACGGTATATTTATGTAAGTTAAACAACGCAAATATTTCTATTTTTAATTGTAGCTACAAAAACTACTGGAGCCAAAAATAGGATAAAAAACATACGATTAACACAAGGGCATAACATAACATAGGAACAGTCGACGTACCCAAATGGTTCCTGGCTTCCCATTTGCTACAGGCTATTCTTGCGATACGTAAAAGGAATTTATACACTAATAATACAACTCTAAGAATTTAATACAAAATATAAAGCTAGTTGTAGTTTTAGATCTCATCTGATGGTCGATTTAAATACAATACTTCAATTTAACATACACAACACTCATGTTTGAAAAATATCTAGGAATTTTAAATGGATGACTTTTAAGAAAAAAGGACGTTGAATGATATTGAAGCGACATGTTTTTTTCATTAAAAATCACTGATTGTTCTTAGAAATGTTCTCAAATTTTTAAACAAAGTCTGCTCATAGAAAACATTTAAAACAAGAAATAATTTGTTTTACCAGTTCAGGTTTGTTGCAAAAGTAAGGTCAATGGACCTGGTTTTTGAAAGAAGGCATTAAAAGTGTCTAGCAAGTTCTCTTTTTCAATAAAAATGGAAATTCTTTTTTATTTTATACCTTTTAAGCCAACCTTAATTGACATCTTAGGTTGTATAGTAATAAACCGTCAACCTTAAAACTCAGAGATTCTATTCAGTTTTTTATTTTCAAAATCATCAAATCTTCATAGGTGTGAAATTAACTAAAATCAATCTCTCCTGTTTACTAGAATAGTTACAAAACGAACTCCATGTCACTAAGTCTTACCGTTTCGATGTTATGAGTACAAAAAGATTGAAGTCCCTAATGTTAAATCATTTTCTTAGAATTTCATGGACATTTTCCTAAATAATATCTCTATAGCGCTGATATTTTGTTCCATGCTACTGTTAAACAACCCAAACAAAATCTGCTTCATATTTTAACTAAAAAATAGTTTTTAGTATGAACTATTAAATTAACGTTTTAAAAAATTATGTATTGAAACATCATTATATTTTGATAGAAATCGATTCAAAACTTCTCAAATGGCCATACAAAATTTCAGCTTCGTCCGATGATTAGTTTTTGCGCTACATTAAATATTTCCTCTTTATTGCGATTTTCGGAGGCAACGAAAAGTATAATAAATGTCTGACAAACCACGGACAATAATTTCTCGGATCGTTTGCACTTGAATAGTTAACATAATAATATAAATCTCAAATCGTTTTCACTTGCATAGCAAATGTAATAATTCTCGGATCGTTGAAAAATACGTTTGAAATAGTGTTCAAATTAGAAATTCGGGTAGCTATAACTACAATTAATCTTGATCTACAAATAGCTACTTTCTATTTCGAGGTAATCCCTGAAATTTGCACAAACTTTAAGATTTAATACCTTGGGATATAAAGGTAAAGTCATGAAATTTCATATTTGGACTAATTTAACGATGTAGAATCTGATTATGGCATCCAAACATGCAGTTTCCATTAGAAAATAAGTTGCCAGAGCAAATTTTGATTTTTTTAAAGATACCTCTTTATACATTATTTTGTTTTGGATTTGAATTTATGGAGCACATCATTCTCAATTGAATGATATCTTTGAAATTGCCCTAGTAAGAATAGTGCTAGAAATAAAGGAGGTGGTGTTCGGTTTTTTCTCCGCGACCTACATCTACTGTACTGGCCTTAGAAGTCGCCATCAAGATCTGACTTATGTTCTAATGACGAGATATCTCGTCAACACGATATTGCCGATTTTGTTATGGTGACGAGATCAAGTACTGGTCAGTTTTCATCGTATGACGCGATGTCACGTCCAACAAGATCTGATCAGTTTTGCTAATGACGAAATACCTAATCCAGACAATCATTAGGAAGGTAAAGGGGGTCCAAGACACAAAAATCGTCAATTTTTCGATTTTTTTTTATTATTTTAAGAAATTATCTGTGTTTTTCTGCTTAAAATGACGTCTAAATCATGTTTCTATCTTAATTGGAACTAGAGATATAATAATTTTTGTGTTGCGTTGTTTTGAAAATCAAACACTCTTGACAGTTGTTGTCATGGCAACAACATCTGTCTTTAAAACTTTAAATGCGTTTTTCTCCATGATAGATTTTTTCAAGATTTCCTGTATTCAAATTGCTATATATAATTCGAAAACCGATAAAGTTTAAGGGTTGAAATTTGGGATATATCTTTTTCAAACATTATACTTTAATTTTGATTCAGCAAATTTGAAACAAATATTAACTTTTAAAAATATGACTTTTTTTTAGAAAAAGTACCTTAAAATTTTCAAAAATTTTCATTCAAATATTTTTTATTTTTTATTAAATTAATATTTTTTAAATTCCTGAATCAAAATTAAAGTTTATAAATTTGTGAATAATTTACTGCAAGAATTTTGAAAATTGATCAAGAATATTTTGAGTCTTTGCAATTTAAAATGACCCCTCTTTTTTTCAAACAATTTTAATTTACAATTTTTAAAAATCTTTTGGAAAAATTTTGTGTTGTGATTTTGCTTATTAGTTAGATGCGTAATCAGTACAAAAAAATAAAAATTCTAAATTAATTATAAAAAAAAATTTCAATGTATCCCGGACCCCCTTAAGGTGCTGAACAGCATAAATATTCTTCGTATATAAGATGCTAAAGTACCTAAATATCATAAGTATATTAAGTAAATACACTTTTTATTATTCGAAATTATGATATTAAGATAACTAGGCATTTGAATTAACGTCTCACTGCAGCAATACAACGGGCTGTTGGCTACAGTCTGGGATCATACCCGAAGGAAAAAATCTGAAGATGACGCCTCGTAATTTTGAAAAACAGTCAGATGACGTGGTCACACATGAGCTGGCACCCCACTCTTCAAACTTCCACACCACGCCGACGTGAGAACATTTAAGGCCATGACATATTTGCCTTGCACCATCCCCCTTTATATTCAACGGTCTTTGGTGGGATTCGAACTCGCAACCCACCAATAATCCCTTACTCTTCCAACCGGTCTACCATGGCCTTCTGATATTAATAATAGCTCTGTTGTTGTTTCTTATGCCTACACTGGCAGACCAGAGGAGTGCCAGGCCCGTCGAAGACTGCAAGAGGCAAGGGGGCGCGCCTTTCATGTTATTGAGCCCCATTGGGAGGAAGTCCGACTTTGCTCGACATACATGACACATCCGTCTTACAGGAAGGCCCCTTTCATACATCTATTCACTCACACATATCGTAATTTAGATCCCAATCAGAGGCCGATAACCCCCTGATCAGGTACCACCAGAGGTATTGATTTGGTATGGGAACATGGGAGACTTTGTGACCACGACCTATTTAACATGCCCCAGTCACCATTAGTGAACACGACGGTCTTTAGCCAGGTCGAAATAATAGCTCTAGATGGGTGGTAAGACTTGGGAAGTGTTGTCCTGTCGCTCCTAAAGAAATACGCTCTCTATTTTTGAGTTCAAGATACATTCATGAAAGATGATATAATCAACTAGTTACCGCCGTCCAAGCTTAAGCCATTCGGTGTATCGCCACATAATTTTTGAAACACGGTCAGATGACGAGGCAACATCTGAGCTAGCACCCCACTCTCCAAATTCAACACCCCAACCCAACATGATGACTTTCGGCCACGATAGATTTAAGGTGCACCAGCCCCATCTACACCATGCTCTTACAAATATCCATACCCTGACCCTGATTCGAACCTGAAACCTCCCGATCTAGAGGCTAACACCTTAACCACCAAACCGGCTGGCCCGATGTAAGATGATATGTCGTCATCCATAATTTTTTTGAAAACCCTTTTCCCATTCCACCCTTTAAAGTATCAAAGAAAATGGAATCCATTCCACCCTATGCAATGGATATCCCATAAACAAAAATGATGAGATCTTAAATATCAAGAAGCAAACAAACTAGCATCCCACCGAGCATAAAAGTGTTTCTCCTTTTGAAACAAAATGATCCCGAAAAAGGTGGGCTGAAAGTCAGTGAAGCAACAAGTGCTCGCGCTCGTTCAGTTTTTGATGTTAATGAGCTGGGAAATCTCCCGACCTCCTCCCTCGCCCGCCAGTCATCCATCCGAGAGTCGAAGCGATCCGGCAGATTGACGACTGTGTAGAGTTTTGAGCGCAGCGCTTAATAATCGTGATTGTGCCTTAAACTAGTCAACGGTGCATGTGGTCCGGCTTGTCATTCGGCTGGAAAGTCAAGCATCGCAACGGTTTGGGGGCGAGCGCAGCCCTTTCGCTGTAATGATACACATGCAGACCAGACTTAAGTAGAGCAACAGCCTGGAAAGTTCTGAAGAAAAACAATGTATAGTTTTTTAAGGAGACGCTCCTCGTTTCTTTTCGACCCTTTCGCTCTGAAATTTTTTTTTGTTGAACGTGCTTACCGAAAGCGGTGAAAAATACAGAGCCTGAGTGAATCCTCGCATCATTTATATGAGTTCTTTGGGGTTACAAGTTTGTTTTACAACTAATACTTTAATATGCTTGGTCGCGCTGACCAATATCCGATTCACGCAATAGTTATTTTTACATACAAAGTAAGTCAAGTCCAAATCCTTCCATTTTGACCCAAACTATTCACTTTAATCTCTATATATTTACAGGGATTTCTGCACAAAAAAAAGGTTACATTTTCATTTGAAATGAAATAGTAGCACGCGAGCTCATTTAAAACGGAATAGTATCACGAACGTCTTGGTTGTGCACGTGACTGCAAAGAGTGGAAAAGGTGAGGCTCGTAACGTAGCGCACAAACGGTACTAGTGATATCAACAGTGAGATACCAACATAGCTTTCATCGCTACGAGAGTTTGGTAGTGACTAGTAGAAGGCACTCTACAAAATCCACCAATGCTTCAAGTTTATACGTTTTCTTGGATGATAAAGCCGACCAACCGGTATAGTGGTCAAGGTGTTAGCCTCTTGATCGCAAGGTTCTTGGTTCGAATCCGGGTCCGAGTATGGATTTTTGTAAGCGTATGGTGTAGATGCGACTGGTGCACCTTAAATCTGTCGTGGCCGAAAGTAATCACGTTGGGTTGGTGTGGAAGTTTGGAGAGTGGGGTGTCAGCTCAGGTGTTGCTCCGTCATCTGACCGTGGTTCAAAATTACGAGGTGTTGTGCTCGGATCTTTCCCTTAAGGGACTGATCCCAGACCGTCGTCAATAGCCCGTTGTGTTGCTCTAGTACGACGTTAACTAAAATTACCATTACCATCTTGGATGATAAAAATATATTTTCAATCTTTTCAGCTGGTAAGATGTCAGGCATCATCCACTTTTGATGGTAATTTTTAGCATATAGTTTTAAGGTCAATAGATATTTTGCATATATTGGGTAATGGTAATTTTTAGTTAACGTCGTACTAGAACAACACAACGGGCTATTGACGACGGTCCGGGATCAGTCCCTTAAGGGAAAGATCCGAGGACACACCTCGTAATTTTGAACCACGGTCAGATGACGGAGCAACACCTGAGCTGGCACCCCACTCTCCAAACTTCCACTCCAACCCAACGTGAGGACTTTCGTCCACGACAGATTTAAGGTGCACCAGCTGCCTCTACACCATACGCTTACAAACATCCATGCCCGGACCCGGATTCGAACCAGGAACCTTCCTGGAGGCTAACACATTAACCACTATACCGGTTGGTCGGCTGCATATATTGGGATATAGTCTAGAAGGTAGTATGTCTAAAATTATACTTCATATATCAAATCCGTAAGGGCTAGTGATTGTTAAATGGGACTTCAGGCATTTCCCGATTCAAACTTAGAAAGGTTAGCATTTATAAATATCCCCGGTATAATGTCATACTAGTTTAGAGGGTAGTACCACCAAATTTCATCGATAGAGTTCATAGTTGTATCAACGAGTGGTTTCGACAATATATCTCATCCATAAAGATTTGACAAATTTTGCTTACGACGAGATATCTCGCTATTCAGATATTTCAGACTTTTTATTGATGGCAAGACCAAGATCTGACCAGTTTTCCTTTAATGATGAGATTGCTCGTTCATCAAGGTATTTGGTTTGTTTTAACTAACGTCCCACTAGAGCAACACAATGGTGTTGGTGACGGTCCGGGATCAATCCCGAAGAGAATGAACCGAGAACAATTGCTCGTAATTTTGAGCCACCTGTCAGATGACGAGGCCACACCTGATCTGGCACCCCACTCTCCAAACTTCCACACCAGCTCGTCCGTCAATATCTGCTCAGTTATGCTAATGATGAGAAAACCTCGTAAAGATATCTACCAGGAAGGTTAAATGAATCGTCTAGTATCTTCCGTCTCTGAAAGGGTTAAGGTTAATATTTATAAATATTTTTGGTATACTGATACACACACACACGTTAGCTTAGATATTAAGGTCTCCAAATTTTGTATTTAAGGTTAATATCCATAAAATTGCTTAAAGCAGGACAATTTAAAAGTTTTAATTTATCACTGATACTGTCATGGAGATTATAGATTTCAAACATTTTTAACAAAAATATATTTACAGACCTGCTATAGTTATTAGTTTTATTTGATTGTGGTAAACATTTTGTTCTAATTACTTTATTCAATTTTAAAGTAGCATCTGATAAAGCGAACACAAGAAATTAGCAATGATTATCGGTGTTTAAAGTGAAGTAATTATCAATTTCAGCGTGTTCGAATTAAGCAAACTTTGTCAAATAAATCACTAAAAGAACGTTTTAATTCACGCTCAAATCAAATCGAGTCCTATATCATTATATCCAAAAAGGTAAACAATTTTCTGGGTAAAATTTTCTGTGTGTCGCCATGAAAACAGTTAGACGCATAAAAATTACACGCACATATTTATAAACGATCAATTAAGAGACAGGATCTTCTGCAGGAACTGTCCGCCACATGAAAACGTGTTTAGAACTTGGTTTGCGTGATAGTCCACATAACAATGTTACATTTAAGAGCCTATTTAAAAACTCATTATATGATTTATTTTATTTTAAACGTATTTACAAGGTCATTTCATATAGAAGAGATGTGAAACCTGTCAGATGCCCATGAAAACAGAAGGGGTCTATTTTATAGGATGAAAAATTGCTTTGTTTACGTGTCTGGTCTGTAGAGAGTGTAAAAAATGAATATGTTTCTAAGCTTGTCCAGGCCTTGGCATAAGAATATTCTTGAATCGTGCCTGTAAAAATTGAAGATCTGTAAATATTATGGTTAAAAGAAACAATGGCATGCCTTTTACATACGTGTACTAAAGTTGTTTCTTATGCGTGTAAAGTGAACAGAATGAACTTGTTTCTGAGCATTGACATACCTTGGTTTAAAAATATGCTCTTGAATCGTGCCTTGAAAGATTACTTGGTGTTGTCTGTCTTCTACTTGGCAAAATTTGGCTTTTGAGCCATAAACCACCCTTGTGCTTTGAAAAATCAAAGTTCATTAATATTATGATTGTTAAAAGAAACTAACATCATCACACACTCGTGTTAACTGCCAGGTTTCATGAGACACTGTACCTGTTTAAATGAATGGGGTTGCAATGAATACAGCGTGACAGCGTATGTTATGTTTTATCGCATATTAGTTACATTATCACACACAGATATCCATGTTATATTGCACGTTAGTTAAATTATATTACATTTTACAATTTGATACCATGTTTTCAACATACATATTAAAGTCAATAGTTAACATAAAGAATAACATGTCGTTTCAGTTCGCAATTCCCATTTGACGACATTACATTTAACTTCACCGCCAAACTCATCAAAGGTGTTAGAATGAGCATTAAATGAGCAGTTCGGAAATGGGCATCGCCCAGCATGTTCCAAAAGTGCGAGACGAGAAAGGAGAAGGGGGGGGGGGGGAGGGCACCACTACCACTTTTTTTTCTTATCAGAGGTCCATCAGCAACCACGCGCAAACAGGCAACAGACGACGAAGAAAATCGGTCGAAAGTGCCCACTGTCCTCGATTAAGCATGCCTCGCACGAGCTTGCTCTTAAACAGGGGTCTGCAACCTCCACTCGTCGTCCATTTGGTCAAAGAGAGAAGACCTGCACCGGATATGAGATAGCAGGACCTTTAATCATGGCCATCGTTGCACACGAGACTTCGTTCCGCTCTTCTGATTTTCCAATTCGGACCCTCTGGGGATCCATTTTCCTCCTCTACCCCCATCATCTTCAAGACTTGCATCTTCGCTGAGACTGTTGAAACTTGTCTTCTTGGCACCTCCGCCCATTTTTTCTTCCTGTGCCACCGCTCTTTTTTATTTCGAGCGATTTCTTTCTCTTGATTGAGCTTCTGGATGATTGTGGACAGGTTCATGTCGTAGAAGTCGTACGAGACTGTTACCTCCAGCGTGGTATCTAAACTTTAGGTACCCAATCCTTTACATAAAAAAGTACCATGCCCTTTCCTACAATTTTTCGTGACAGTCTAACCACCACACATTTTACTTAATCAGGTAATAATTAATTATTTTGAAAAAATACTAATATGTGTGAAGAGGCCATGGTGTGTTGAGGTTGATCTTCTAGTTCGATTAAGGAAGATACATTTTTTTTCACAGAGCATACTAATATGTGTGAAGGGGCCATGGTGTGTTGAGGTTGATCTGAAAGTTCAATCAAGGAAGAAACATTCTTCTTCACAAGGCATACGTTTTATGATATAAACTTTAGGTACCCGATTCTTTACATAAAAAAGTACCATGCCCTTTTCTGCAATTTTTCGTGACACTCTAACCACCACACATTTTACTTAATCAGATAATAATTTATTTTAAAAAACGCAAATTATTTTGAAAAAATACTAATATGTGTGAAGGGGCCATGGTGTGTTGAGGTTGATCTGCAAATTCGATCAAGGAAGAGACATTCTTCTTCACAGGGCATGTCCCATTCCCATCCTACCTAACGAAGTTTTAAAAAAATCATGTTAGAAAACTGCTCCTCTGTAGTAAAATCGGCACACTTCTACATTACACCACAGTTTTACCTCTTACAACATCATGGTATATGAGGACGCCTGCCGACCACCTTAAACTTTTGACTGCGGTTATAGATATAACAAGCGTGATTCTTTCTTGGTGCAATTATTATAACTTTCAAGGTACAACTGCTGTAACAACCGCTGTAACATAGTCTAAATTCTTTCTTGGCGTGATTTTTATAACTTTTAAGGTACGACTGATGTGCAGGCCGTTGTCTAAATTATTTCTTGGCGCGATCATAGTACAACTGCTGTATAAGTCGTAGTCAAAAGGTTAAAGTCGCATGACTCGGGAACATTGCAAGTAACAAGGGCTCGAGGGTCAAAATTATTAACATGGTTAGATTCATTGATAATTATCAGGACTTGATTATCCATAGAGACTAAAAAACGAACTTTTTCCTTGCGTGTTGTATACATACATATTTATAATGCAAACTAGTATAAAGATTTAATATAATTACTGTGTAGATGTAATGATGTATATAAGTAATGTGCTCTAACATTCTGGGTAGACATATCACCTCGGTGGGATGCACTATTCATCCCAATCACACTTCTTTAAACTGGTACAGTGTCTCACGACACTAGGCACGGGAGTGTGTGTTAGTATTAGTTAGGAATAGAGGTTGGATAATTTTTTGGGATTTTATGCCTTGAGGGGACATATTTGACCAAGTTTCGCCAAATACAAGGGAGGGAAAAAAGTAGAAGGGTAAGACATTCTTGCTTCAGTCTTAACCAAGTCTTAAACAGAAGAGAGGACAGATTGTCTTAAACAGAAGAGAGGACAGAACATTCAGATGCTTCCGTTTAATCGATTGTAGAGTTTAAAGGGAATCTATAACAAATTCTAATTGCATTTTGTTAATTTGAACAGAAACAGTAAAATTCCTTGAAATTATATTTTGAAGGGGTAACTAGGCATTTTACAATCCTTAGGAAATTTACGAACTAGGAGAAAAATATCCAGAACTGTACCTTTAGACATAGGTCAACAGTACAATATTTTTCTCCCTATTCCTACCAATGTTATCAAACTAGATCTATAAAACAGAAATTATGGAAGAGAGAGAGAGAGAGAGAGAGAGAGAGAGTAGCCTGTAAAAGATTAGAAAGTGAAAAAGTCATTGCAAGCATGGAATGTAATGTACAAGAATTTCAATATGCGAGCTATGCATTTAAAATAAATCCAGCTATAATCAATCCAAAATGGGAAACTAACTTGTAAACAACGAGTCATGGAGACATTTAAATATCAAAGAGTTTAAAAGAATAAGTTGCTTCTGAAATGTTTATATTGGTGAAATTAAACAAGTTAAGGGTGTATTTTTATTATTATTTTAAGCTAAACTATTTATCGATGTTGAAACAGTCCAGCTGGGTTCAAATCAGATGTACAAATAAAATCATTATTTTCTTTATATATTTGGGGAGGTTCTGTTACTTCAAAGTAATGCATTGACTGAATCCTTTTTTATTCGAAATAAAAATAATAATCTTTTATTGAAATCCGAACCTTAAATGTTATTCTAGTGGTTATAGAAATGGAATGTTTTATAAATATAATTATTAAAATATTTATAACTCAACCACCAACTTGTTTATTTTATTTCGCAGTACAAACTCCATAAATCTTTTGCTAAATACTTTCTGCTGAATTCCAGTCCTACTGAACTATGAATTTAAACCAGTAGCACTAATGAGAATGTAAAACACTAATGTTTGTCAAATAAGTTTGCATAAGAAAATTCTTAGCGTTATTCGAATTCCGGTCTGCTAGCATTTGCATCAGTATTGACACGGCGCAGTCTAAGTTTCACATCATCAGACAGATTGTTGCGCCATCTGCATGCCTTTCATGTATTAAAATAAGTCCTAAATACTTTAGAAAACATGCCATTAGTCTGGAATATTCAAGTTCAATACCTACATTATGATCGCTTGGATAATTCCGGGTATGAGTTTGAACAGCCACTTACAAAAACCTTTTGTCTGAGAATGCAGTTATCAGAACTAAGCTTATACATATACTTCTACTGCTGCGTTAATAGAAATGAAGTCAAGCGGTAAAGATTTACTTCCAATTGGGGGAGGATTTGCAGTAGCATTTAGCGGGATAGAAAAAAAAACCATCGCACAGTCCACCACCTGCTTGCAAGCAGGTGGGTGTGTGGCATTAATGATAGGGCTTTAAGAACGAGAAAATTATCTTCATTTCTGAGCCCGTTTTATTCTGATGGTGCAGCCTGCTTTGACCTGATCATGGTGTAACTTTTCCATGCTACAGCTGCTGATTTGAAAGGGAAACAATGACCATAGGCCGATGCTTTTTTTGGCGCTCTAAACAAGAGACGAAGGCAATAGACTATACGAACAACTGATATCGTCTGATAAGGTAGCCCAAAGGCTTCAGGAAGAAAAGATATGCACTGATATAAATATCAGAGTATCCCGACTGGAGAGTTGGAAAGAACCGTATTTTAAGGGATTTATTGTCGTTTAAATCTAAGATGTACAATAAAAAATAACTCGTATTTTTCGAATAAGTAAAGAGTATAGTGGATTGATATCACGAGTAAAGTGTGGTATATAAAATGAACGTCTTACTAAGTATTGTCACAATGTACTAAAATAGTGTTAAATAAAAGTAAAATCTCTGCCGAAAAAATCTTGTTATGTATGACATAATTAATCAAAATACTCAGATCCTTAGTCAATGGCTTACTTTGCAACACTTTCTGTTTCGATAGTATTCTCAAAAACAAGTCAAGTAATTTAAGACATCTCTCTTTTTGATGCATTTGTCTGAAAATTTGGGTCTGGTGCATAATAGTACAAAAGTTCTTAACTACCGGTTCAAAAGTTGATTTCATCAATCTACATATAGTAATGTAGGACCTTGCTTTTAAAATATCAGCTGTATACGGTCTAGTGTAATCTTCCTAGTCCTCTTGACCTATATCATAGCTATTGTCCAAAGAGTGGTACTTTCTTTGAGGGATGGAGTGCTGTTTGCAAAAATGACATGAAGTAATTCTTTTACTTTCAAAACTAATGCTAATGCCTAACTAATCAATATACTTTTGTTGAATTCTTTTCTTTTACAAGGTCCATAGTTGCTCATTGGGTTTGTCCGCTGCGAGTTATAGGCAGTATAGATTAAAACTTTGTAATCTCTAATCTGTATCTCTCTGACTCTCTCTCTCTCTGAGACAGTAAAACTTTTCGTGTACGTCCATTTCTTCACGTTGGATTCTGTTTGGTTCAGCTTTGCCAAGAATGACCCTTGCACCATATAGCCCAATAAACCTTTCCTTTTGCCGACTAGTTTATACCATTATGAACATAATCGCTTATCTTACTTTTTTCTAAACGATCGTGGTCTTTTTCTGTAATATCTTTATCGTTTTAAGCTCAAAAGTACCCCCAGTGTCCCAGTGGAGAGCTTGGTGAAGCATATAATTGCTTATTTTGTCGTAAATTAAATTACAAATGCCATTTAACTAAACCTTTAGACAAAATCCTATGGCTAACAAACGTGAGCAGAAATCCAACTTTTATATGCAATATCAAAAACACCCGTAACATTTCTTCAGAATTACTGTTATGTAATCTCTCTTTTTTCCTGTAAATAATCGCTGCTATTCAAACTTGCCTGTGATATTCACTTTTTTTTTGGTGGAGGTCATATTTATTAATTATTGGTTTAGATATATATTTTCGTTTCTTCAAATTAAATTAAGCTGAACCAGGACCTACTGCCCCCTGTATGGGCAATGAGGTTTTTCACCTGCCTTTGGTGAGTTGTGGGCATGGTCGTACCTGTATGCACCAACATTCTCAAGGGAGTTTTACAGGTTCTTCTCTGTGTTTGGTAGCATCGTAGGTGATGGGAATTTACCCCTTTGACTTCTTTCATTAGAGAATCTTTCAATATCCTACTTCCTCAACCCAACATTATTGAAATATTTCTCTAGGTTTCTTCTGTAAATGTGCTTGCAACAATCTGCTGTTTAATTTTCCTTTAAACCTCATAAACCTGTTGAGCATGTGTTTCCCAATATTCCGAAAAGCAGACAATAGTTTCCCACCTCTTCCATGAACCCTCCATCCCCAAACAATACGAAATTCCTCTCACGAGCAGCCGGGACATTGCAACAAGTGCCGTTTTAACCCCCTCTTAACCTCCTCACGCAAACACCATCAGTCTCAGGTCTGATCACGCGAAATCGCGACGCGGCGGAATGACTGATCATTAGTCCGTTTAAGCAGCCACCGGCGTTTATCGCGCCATTCAATCTGCAGCATTTCCGAACGATAGCGATCGGCCACTGGACAATCGCGAGCGCTGCTGAACGCACGCATGAGCATTGTGTACTGAGGCACTTCCTCCGATTTCCTAAGTCCAGACCTCTCCCCTGCGATTTTAAGTGCCACTCCTTATCTGGTGGAAGACATTGTTTCAATCTCAACACGCCTCTCTGACGTGAGTTGGGGGATAGGAAGGTTAAGCTTGTTGCTCCGGACGCGTGCACGACGCAGTTCCAGATCTGAGGTTAAGTGCTGTCAGGGACTCAGCAGAGATTTCGTTTTGAGCTTTATTATTGAATTACTGCTTTGTTTTCTGGACTGGGGTCGGTACCCCCCCCCCCTCCCCACCCATCCCTCGTTTCCGCTTGTCATCGAACCACTTTCAAGGCTGATGGTTTTGAAAGAAAAGGAGTTCCCTTCAACGGTTTAAAATTAAAGGATTCAGTGATTTTAAACCTCTGAAGGTCACTATGCTGTCAAAAGCTTTATGGGTGGTGACCTATAACTTAAATGCATTAGCATGTAACAAAACACAGCTTTTTAAAAGAGTGATGAGACTTTATATGTCTCGTCGCCATCTTGGACACTACTAGACATCATATTCAGGACCGTTCATGAGATAATGATCACCCACATGCAAATTTCTGTCACTCTTTCCTCTCCATACCAGCGTTCAGTTTGTCATTCCACTCCAAACTTGTCATAACCAAACGAATTTATAAGTATTTTTGAAAAAATTTTACAAAAATTTGAAAAGCAAATCTGTTAACAAATTTTAGTGTTTTTAAGAATCGCAAAATTTTTTTCAAATTAGCAAACGCAAAATTTATTATATTTGTAAATTTTAAAAAGTATTAAGAAAATATTGTAAAAAGTTTATCAAACAATTCATCTACATTCAGAAAATTGTCTAACAGAGCTAATTGGAACAATTAGACGAAGTAAATTTATGAATATCAATTGATAAGGAAGTTAAAAGGAAATTATAATTTTTATTCCAACGCCCCGTTTTTCTAATTCACCAGAAATAACTTTTCAACGATTTTGTCTTTAATCTTCTGTCTTATAATCTTGTCAGAAGAAGTTTTTAGGGTAAATTTTAAAGGATAAGATTATATAACATTTATCGTAAAAATCCCATGAAAAGTTTCAACATAATTTCTATCTTAGATTTCGAAATTTGTCACCCTAAACTGTTGGATTCCAAGTAAAAGAAACACATATGTCGTAACTTTCATCTTCAAAAATAATATTCGAGTTGGGTTGTATTGCTTGAGAGTAAAATTGAATAATTGGCGAATCGAATCAGTTTATTTAGCATTTCATAAGACCAAATGATCCTGACCGAAAATAATTTAAGCCTACTTTAATTATTTTCTTATACTGTGTCTGAGGAAATCTGTTTTTTTTTTCCTTCCCATGTATTCATTCTGTAAATTCGGTGCACACGTTTGTTTATTAATATAAATAAAATTTTTAATAACCTTGATGTGATTCGTATAACTCGAAATAAGCGAATTTGGAGACTGGCCCTTTTTTCTACCAAAATACAGAAAAAGTGTAAGATTGCATGTCATAATGTGCCTAATATGTAATGTAACATAACATTCTGGATAGACTTGTCAACTGGGTGGAAAACTCTATTAATCCTAACCGCACTTAGTTAAACTGGAACAGTACTCACGACACTATGCACGGGAGTGTGTGACGATGGTTTATTAGATCTAAAGTATGTCGTGTACTTTAAGAAACAACAACAATCTTCCACATTGGACAAGTTAAAAAAAAAGAACCTTCGTTTCACAAAGTATTACAACCATAGGCCCTCCTATAACTTCAGAGAACCACACAAATGAAGTGTACCTTTCAGTAAGCGGAAACCGACAATTCTTTTTTCTTTTCCCAAAGAAAAACTCCCTCCTGAATGAAAGAAAGGAAAGCAAAAAGAAATCTCTTACAGGCTACTAATCGCGACGATTAGCACATGTTCAACCGAGAAGCAGTTGACGCTGTCTTGGGGAAATAATCACCATGACGATGAACAGAAGTTAACTGAAAAAGCAAGCAAATAAAAATAGGATCCAGCCCTAAGCTTTCTCGCTGTCACGGGCGGTCGACTAGAAAGTGGCTTCCGGTCCAAACCTACTATCAGGGACTGACCCCCCTTCTATTTATGAACCGGCCATTAGATCTTTCAGAAACTGTTTCGAAACTATTATCAAAGTAACAGGCTCTTTCGAATAAATAAGGTATTTGGACGGTTTCCTTTTCCAGGAATATCGTTAGCCAGGACAGGTTTTTCGCACTGAATTTTCCTTGGCTTTCGACGTGAGTTTTATGGTAATTGCTAGGGTGAGTTGCTCTAAGTAATTGTTTTGGGTTATGGTCCGGATGGTGGTTGGAGGTGAAAAAAAAGAAAATGAGAACGGGATAAACGGAGATTATAATTCAATCGTCGGTCATCGAGGCAGTTGGTAAAAGATTATGCCAACACGAGCACGCTCAATGGACCTGAGCGATGAAATGAGCAACCAGATTGGATACTCAAGCACCCTCACCAAAAGTGTTTAGATCTGATATGTAAAAAATATATATATATATATATATATATATATATATATATATATATATATATAATAATAATATTTAATGTAACGGCAACATACCTATAAATCGACATTTTCTTTTTAAATAGAATGGCTCTAAAAATTTATATTTCTCTTACGTGGTATGACAAAAAGGCTTTATTTCTGTTTGTTGTATGGTTACTACTAGATCAAAAACGCGTTATTCTGCTCGCATTCTTTCTGCCAACGGAAAATAAATCTTCAGCGGATATAAAACAAGACAAGTGTGATGAACATTTTCGAATTCGTGAATTACGAGTAATTTAAGTTATAATGTCAAACATTACATTCATAACGAGAAAAATACCATACTCTAGAAACAAATGAATCCTAATAGGTACATTGGTATTTTTAATTAGCGTCACACTAAAGCAACATAACGGGCTACTGGTGACGGTCCGGGATTAATCCTGAAAGGGAAAAATCCAATGAATCCAAAGAGGAAAGCTGGTGAATGATAAAGAGGGAACAAACAAAGTAATTTGGTACTTCTGAAGTAACTGGATTGTTCTTAAGGATTAATTAATTTGATTTAGCTTATGTATCAAAATTTGAAAAGTTATAAAAACGTTATTTGTACATCATGAATAAATAGAATGTCTTATAGTTGTTTACCTCAAAACATTTCTTTTGTGATTTAGTCATACTATTTTATGGACACTTTCTTATTTGAAATCCTAAATATGTAAATGTGATAAGCTTGTTCTTTAAAATATAGTTGACGGTACAGCTTTGAACTTGGCGTTAGTTTTTGATAGCCAAGGCGAAAAGAGGCGGTCTCCAACCAATTATTATGGTAACCCGCAGCGTGAAGAAGAGTTTGGTTATCAGAATTAAGTGTATCACTCATACAGTTCGCAAAACACAAGGTCGGACCTTCACATAGGTTTCAACCAGTTTATTTCTACACACATATTTGGTTGTCTTTCCAACATTGAAATTTTTAATTTTATGAAATATTTGTCAGAATATTTCGATGAACAAGCGAAAGGAGCAGCAGATCTTTGAATATTGCCCATCAAACTTCGGAGAATGGTGAGAGAGAACGAGTAGGTGGTGAAGCCCCTAGAAATATTTTATTTATTTATATTCAATACAAAATGCAAAAGTAATGACTGAAATTTGTTTTTGTGCGCTGAAATTCCTTTCCACAAAAGTTTACAAATATGCATCTCGCTGAAGTCCTTCGAAAGTGACTCACTAAACTGCGAATTTCTAGAAATAAGAATTTAGTTTCCTAAACAAATGTTGTGATGTAATTTCATTCAGATCGAGAGTGATTTCTCTTTAACTTAAAATAACCAATCCCCTTACAACTCAGTTTAGAGATAAAATAGCATAAAAAGACCTTCCAAACCCATTACTTTTTTACTTCGTTATAATCCAGATATTCATTTGACAAAATATTTGAACTTTTAAATTAAGACCCCTCCACACCGAAACGAAACCCTAGCTACGCTATTGGAGACGACTACCAATGTTCGTAAGATTTCAAAGCTATCTAGCGTCGAGATAAATTTAAAACCCCCTCACGTTATGAAGTGTTACTGTTAAAATTTAAAAGGAGTATTAACAAATGCTTAATTTCACCCAGTTTTTTACACTTTTTTTGTATATCCCATCTCTTAAAGAACTGTATCAAATCTAAAAACTATGCAGATGAAATTTTCTAAAAGAAAAGTAAAATAAATATTCAGGGCAAAAGAGAACAACTTCATTCAGGCTTTGTTAGATGTTTTAGAATTGCTATGTTAATTGCAAAACTAATACTTGGATTTATAAGGAAGCTTATATTCCCTTGAAGAGTATAACTTCAACAAATTTACCTATTTACTAGTCCTTAAGATTTTCTGACGGATTGTGCTTTGAATTGTTTAATATACTCTTCATTGAAGGATTAGATTATTAGAAGGAAGTAAAAGATCAAAGATGTTACCTTATTTTTCATCTGAAAGTTATATTTCTCCTACAAACTAAAATTTAACTAGTTTAAGAACCATTTCACAGAGAAAGAACTGCTTCAAACTGCTCAATGAACTTAATAATAAGGCGATAGCAACAATACCAGAAGGTACTTCTTTTATAATAACCCCATATTTAGAGAAAAAGTTTCAATATTAATTTTAATTTGAAATTAAAAGACGATGTCGATTCTTAAATAATCGATTTTTTGAAAAAATCCAACTTTTCAGATTTATGACACATAACATTTCCTTCTATAAATACTCACAGTTCCTAAAATTATATTAAGGGCCGTTTTTCTCTACACGAGGAGATACAAAAGTAATTTAGGGATCAACTATTCTACTTTTTCAATGCACAAGAATAGAAAACAACATAACTCTAGAGATGGTAACATGTTTCGAATACTACTACCTATCGTGTGAAAACAGACTTCGTCAAAAGAAATCAAAAGCGGACCAATCACCTATTAACTTTTAAGAGATCGTGTTCGTAAAAAAAACTCGAATCGCTTCCCAATTTGAGACAATAACCTTTGTTTTATAAAGCGAGCGAAACAGCTTTTAAATTAAGTTATTAGTGCCAGGATAAGGTCTTTATAGAGAGTCGTCCTGATACATTCATAGCCTCAGTTTCAATTACGAGAGGCAGATAAGGAAAAAGGGTGTTTAAATTGCAAGCTATGCGAATGAAAATAACAGTTAAACTTTGATTTATTTTCCATTTTCTTACATATTGAAGTGATTGCTGATTTTTTCTGACAAATGCACCTGTTAATCGTGAGGCATGTTTCTCCTTCGAGTCGGCCTCTTTTCCTTTTGCTCTTTCGTTCCAATCCCCCTAATGCTTCCGATTTGGAAAACGTGACCCACTACGCACAATAATCGTAATAATAAAACAGAGGGGCCGGCTATGTTCTGCACATATTAGATATTATTGAGTTGTTTGCACTTTCTTTCTTAAACCTTTCTGCTTCAGTAGGAAATAAGATTCAGCTGCATCGCTTCAACTACCACATAAGATCTGTTATAAAATCCGCATGCTGCCAACTTGGATCAAGAGAAAAGCAAGAGGTGGTTGTAATAACTAACATGAATCTATTTATATAATTCTCTTACGTGGCACGCAAAAAAGACGTTATTTGTAATCGCGATTTGGCAACACTGTACGATTGTTTGTTTATCGCGAAGTCTCGCGCATCGATTGAATTTATAGCGTTATCGGATGAAATTTTATTGAAAAAAAAAAAAAAGGAAATTTTAATGAGCTGTTGCAGTCAGTTTATAATAGAAATCAAAGAAGGCGGAGGATCTTTTCAGGGCCATTTAAAAAACGGTCCTTTTCAGGGCCAACAATTATAGTTCAACAAGACGCTTGCACTACAACTTTCGGCAACAAACTCAATGAAAAAGTTTGGGTCGTTTGAGTGCTGGGAAAATGTACACACAAACAACATGCTGGGTATTCAATTTCCAAAGCAACGCTCACATTTCGAGTCAAAATTTGCACAAAGTTTTCATTTGAATTCTGATTTTAGAGATACTGTATATATTTTTTCTGTAATACAGCAAATTTAGATTTGAAAAACATTTTTTTGGTAATATATTTTGTAAACAATCCCTTCTGCTAGGATACATGTCTTCATTGAGGCGAGCGAAGCGAGCATAGGTTCGCGCAGCGAACCAATGAGGATTGCGAAGCAATCCTCCGGGGGTTGGCGAGCGTTAGCGAGCAGGGGGCAGGCCCCCTAGTATTTTGTTATATCTCTAATGTGTGTGTTCATATCAGATCGCGCGGGAGTGTGACATCAACATATGATTTGAAAATTTTCTTCTGGCTGTCTTGTAGACATTGAAAAAATACAGAATAAATTTGTGAGTTATATTTGTTTTTAAAATTATGAATCTTTGTTGTACGTTGTTATAAATTGTAAAAAAATTTTTGATTTCATTACTTTAAAACTCCGCAGAGAAATTGCTTTGACCTTTTCATCAATCACATATTTAACAAAATTGAATAGCCCTTTATAGTTTCTTTATTGATTTTAGTTCTAGCACGTATGGTCTGGTTCTGGTAATTAACAGAAGTAGTAAATTATTTGCTAAAATAGATTTTTAAAACTATAGTTTTTTCTCGGAAGTCGAAATATTTTTTTGTGTTTTCAATTCAATGTGTAATTTGCTCTAGAAAAGTGTTTGTTTTATCTATCATCTCTTTTTTCTATCATTATCTTTTGTATCGTTGTACAAAATTTTCAGAGGCTGTAATTATAAACTTTATATTAAAGCGGTTCAATGTGAACTTACTTTAAATTTAGCTTTTAACATATTGTGTTTAACTTTCAAGTAACGAAAACGCAGAGGCGTAAATTTTGATTCCAGTTTTTACTCAGAGTAGGTATAATGTAAATAGTAACTTTTGCGTACTGCAGAGTATACATATATTTTGGGGTATTTTAAGAGTATTTTCTTACAGAGACATTACAAACTATTTCGAGGTTTGCTATATTGTTTCGTATAAAGTTACAGGCCAGGTTATATAAACTTTCTTAATATTTAAAAAAACTTAGGTTTCAAATAAATTCATTTTGCATCCCATATGAAGTTGATAGCTTTTAAATTTAGTTAAATAGAATATGTACGTTAAATAGCCAATTTCCGATATAGTGACTATTTAAGTGACTCAAACGCTATATAAGGTATGTGGAATTACGAAATACATCTCCAAATTGACATACGAATCAGAAAATATTCGAATTGGATTTCATTTGATAGATCCATCATGTTTACAAATTTATATGCATAATTGCAATATTAGCAGTTAAAATGAAAAACAAACTTATTTCCTATATATTGAGGTCATTTCTAATTTTATCAACTTCAAATACTCTTTTTTGGAAGAAGAAAAAAAAAAAATTTGAAATAAAAATGAACAGAGCTCAGCTTTTACAGAAAGATCAATACAATAGAATATGAGTTTATTAAACGCAGACAAAATAGACCCAAAATGAATTCAGTTGGGCGTGAAATTAGAATTAAAACTGAATGCTGAAAAATAAATTCAAATAGAATACATTTTTAGTTCTTGCCAAAGAAAAATTAATTATTTTTATAAAATCTTTCCAAACATGCAAATTGTTTTTCCAAACGTGAAAAGACAACAGAGTCTCTCAGTAACATTCAGTTCTATGAGTTCTGCTCAACAATTTCAAAATTAATATCTTTTGCAATATGACAATGCTTTTTATAGTGGAGTATTTATAGCCTAGTTTTATTTGGAGTTCCAATAAACAAATTGTTTTTGAAAAACACTAAATTAGATGATTTCTTGATATTTTGTTTAAATAATCATCCAATTTCCTTTTTAAAAAAATACTTTGACTGTAACTTAAATTTTAGTTAGATGTTGTTTCGCCTGTACATGACTTCAAACCAATAGCATAGCCAGGATTTTATTTCGCCAAACTCCGACGTTAAAAATGAAACTTTTAACGAAAACTAAAGATCGAAAAGGTAATCAAAAAGGTCTTTGAGTGTGGCTATGAGGACTGAATGAGTTTTAAATTTTATGGCGTCGGATCCTAAACAAAATAAGCTGCGCCAGACACAAGATTATAAAATAAAACCACAAAAAGCAGCGTTATGCCAAAGGCTAAAAAGAAGAAATTAAAAATTGAGGCAGACGTACTCCACTCCTCAACAAGTATTTCTGCCGTCCCTTTGGACACTGGCGCTGGGGGCCACTGCCCCTGTCTCCCCATCTACGCCACTGTTGACATCGGAGGCTTCTCATCTAGCACAGTTTGCCTCTACGCAGAATCCCACGGATAACAACCTCTCCTCTGAATACATATTCGATGTTTGCGCAAGGCCCTGACCCTTGACCTGCTTTTGAGTCGGGGGAAATTCCCGGGGATCCAAGCACACGGTAGCCGCGAGCTCCCAGCGATTCTCTTAAAAACCTTCAATTACGAAGGTGTTTTTCGACCCCCCTTGGACATTTCTGAAGAGGGGTTTTGATGCTCACCACAGGGGAACGCCCACTCCAAATATCTTTTTTACTTCTTCTTGCTTCTGTCTTTTCTTGTTTCTTTGCTAAGAGGGGATGGCCGGTGACGGAATGAAGGGGGAAAGGAACGAAATGACGAGTTTGGTGTCTGTCGGAGGTGGGGAGGTTATATAATTGATTCTGGGTTGTGATTGTAGAGGGGGGGGGGGGGGAGTTGATGTTTTATTGTCTGTGATCGTTTAGCTCGGTTTGCGTGGGTGATAATAGATGCAATTTATTTGCCAGGCTTGTGGAATTGTCGCTTTTGAGGAAGTGGATCTGGTTTAGAAAACTGTGTTGGTAACCGATGCTTGGAGACGTTGGTCTTGACGCGTTTAAAACAAACGTGATAAAGTGTTTATGATTGGCAGTTATTTATTGAAAGGATTCATGCTTTCTTGAAAGCTCAACTTTACTTCTAGTTTAAAATAAATTTGATTAAGGCCCGGTACACATATCCGGTTTTTCAACGTGCGGCACCGAAGCCGAACTATACACACATAACAGTGAAATGACGCAAGTACTCATTTCGCGCCGTTTGCGATAAATATTCTATTGAAGAAAACGCGTTTATTTCGCTTACTTGGTGAAAAAAAAGTATATTTTGCAACAAAATTGACGTTACTGGATACAACCATTTATTAATTATTATTTATATTCTATTTATTTATGAAAGCTAGGGACTTCAGACCGGAGAAACGTGTACGGCGAGCTGCGGCGCCTTGGGGAACTGCAGTACAAATTGCACGCAAGTTGGACGTCCAACACCACAGCGGTTTCGTAGATATGTGTGCACTACTCCATTGGATCTAAAGTATCTCAGACCGCACTTGCGTTGCGGCAGCGGCGCCGCACGTTGAGTAACTGGATGTGTGCACCGGGTCTAAGAGTTTATGATTAGCAGCTCAACTTTACGCATGCAAGAAGACTATATGCAAAAACTTCTTTACCACAGTTATTGAATAAAGAAAGAGTCGTATAGGTGCATCGAAGCCTTGATTGTAAAGATCAGTGTGTGTGTGTGTGTGCATGTGCAGTGCATGTGTGTGTGTGTGAAAGAGATAGAGGATAATATAAATAATTATATCTTAATTCCACCTCTTAGTTTTCAATAAATACTATCTTCGATCCAGTAAGTTAATACAAATTTGGTGTCTCTGTATTCCTTGTAAACTAAAAAGTGTAAGGAGAGCAGATAAGGAAGAAATATTTATTTGGTTTCATAATAAAGTAATTCTATGACTATTCCAGCTTTTTGTAAAACTTTTTAAGACTAAAGTAAATCAGTTTCCTATTAATCTCGATTGAATTTTATCTCCGATGCGTTCAAACCCCAAAAGCATTTGACCATATAAATAATATTTAATTTGCCATTTCTACATAATAATATGAGAATTAGAAATGGGTTAAGGGCTCGTATCCATCGCTAGTGACTTAAAATAAAGCTAGCATAAATACCAAAATATTAATCATTAAAATAAAAACCGCAGTCGACATTTTATAGGGAAAATTATAGTGCGTCGTTATAATGTCAGTGCGCAGCATACATTTCGCACTTTCGTGGCAAAATTAATAATACAACTTACCTTAGAAGCTTTAGCAAATAAACTGAAAGTTCTTTATGAAAATGCTACGAGTACAAAGTTCAATTAACTGTTTTCTTTGAACTGAAACCTTAAGAACCAGTGAAATAATTTTGAATAAGAATGTTCATTGTTATATACTTATTTCATCCAAAATATTATAATTCCGGTTGTGAAATATTGGTTAAGAAGGATTCATTGCTAAACATTAGAATTAAAATTAATGTTGCAAATTGTACAATTCATTCACACAATTGTACAATTCATTCAGGATTTGTCTTTGATTTGCATTTATATATTAATATTAGTATATTAACTAAATAAATTACGATACATTTTTAGATTTTTGCTATTATACAATCAATTTAATTTCAAGATTCAATGCCTGCATTGCACACATTTTGATTCATGTTTAAGATGAAACACATTTTCCAGCATTATCAGAATTTTCAGAATGGCAACAGCCTCCAAATAACTACTTCCTTTTTAAAGAAAATGATCTATAAATAACAATGTCTCACTTTTTGCATGCCCCCTTTGAGCCGTACAATGTTCATCATAACTGGTGAGAAACAAATCACGACGGAAATCTTAATTATCATTAGGGAAGTCACATGCGGCTGCATTATGTAATAAATGACAAATAACAATGACCGATGGTTTCTTGGTTTGGGGAACAACGCTCACTGTTAGCGCCGATTCATTTGGGATTCTTTGGGCAAACACTGTTCGCTCGCCTTTTTTTTTATTCCCTTTTCATTTCACGGTTAAATATTGACTTTAGTCAAAGAGCGAGATGTTTTTAACGTTGACAGCCGTTTAACTCAATCGCATCGGACAAATTATGAACAAATAGATTTAACTCTGACCTCAACCCAAGCGCAATGTGGATTCGTAGGTTGTGAAAAAAACAAAAACTCGTTCGAGAGTCTATTGTTTAAATGCTCTGGCGTTGTGATGTATTATCAAAACACGCTGGTATTGAATTTGTGTACGGTCAGACATAGGTTACACACACATCGGTAGCGTTTCGTTTTCTACTTAATTTAAAATTCTAATTTATTCTATTTAAGTTTTGTGAGTAATAATAAGATGGTAACTAACACAGATTTTGAAGTTAATGGAGGTATCGAATGACTTAAGATATTATTTAAAGATAATTTATTTGTAGTAATATAAATATTTCCCCAACGCCGGCTTATGGATCATATGAACCTTCAAGCACTATAATGTGAGACCATGGGTGATGTCGCTACATCACGCCCACCGTAAAATGGGGGTGAGACATGCCTACCTTCTGGGACCTTCGGTATAGCAGGCCCGTATTTACGCGTCGTCTTGAAGAAATCAGGAAACTTCAAACATCCCACCAGGTAAGTATATATACATGTAATTAACGTCAAACTGGAGCAACACAACGGGCTATTGACGACGGTTCGAGATAAATCCGAATGGAAAGATCCGAAGCAGTCAACCCACTGTCACATACCAGAATCGAACTCGTAACTAAGCGCTTGTCTACCGGTTTTTCCACCCACCTGGAGTTTGTCTGGATGAGTCACCATGTCATCAGGAGAAAAATGACCGGATCTTGAAGAACGAGATACCTCGTCATTAGAAGAAAACTGGCCGGATCTTGAGGAACGAGATACCTCGTCATTAGAAGAAAACTGGCCGGATCTTGATCTCTTCACCATCAAACAAACGGAAATACCTCAATGACGAGATATCTCGTCACTAACAAAATTGATCAGATCGTGGTAAACGAGATGCATCATCGAATTTACTTAGAGGGTTATAAGTGACTCTTTTAACTAATCTGCCGCTGGTGTTTAAAAAAAATTATTTATGTATAATTCCAGTATGATTTACGCTATTAATTCTATCACTTATATGAGCCCAATAAAATAATTGCTGAGAAACGAAAGATAATTCGATTTTATCCCTAATAGTATTGTGTAATGTTCAAAAGTGTGTTAGTTCTTTCAATTCTCTACTTTGCTTAGGGAAAACCGTTTCGACAGAAGGACAACGTATCAATTGAAGTTTGAGCGACGTAGAGTTTAAAGAACGAATCTTTTCAAATTGCAAACTTATAAAACAGAAGACTTAGCATACCAACTTAGCAACCCCCAAATTGATATCCTGAATTCACGCTTAAGCTTCAATCAGCTTAGAATTTTGTTTAACCCTCCTGGTGGCTGTCTCGAATAGATATCACGTCACTAGCCAGATCTTGATGATCGAGATAACTCGTCATTGGAAGACCTGAACTAATATTGATTCCAGTCATAAAGAAACAGCATTATTTTCATCGTTCTGAAATCAATCTTCAATATTGGTGACAAGATATATCGTCACTAACAAAACAGGTCAGATCTTGTCGAAACCTCGTTCGAAACCACTCGGAGGGTTAACTTAGCAGAATTACAATTTGTTTTATATCGAAAAACTTCAGAAAAAAGATGTATATACGATTCCCAATATAGGACTTGTATTCATAGTTTGCTTTCATGTAGCCTGCTTTAGATGCGAAATATTTCGGGCTCTTTATCCCGCGTTGGTATAAAAATTTCCTTCATAGAGCATTATTTACATTGTAGAGGATTGAAAGAGCAAAAAAGTATGGGTTCTGTTCCTATTTAATCGTGGCAAGAGGGTGACGATACAGGAGCTCAAACCCATGACTTTTTTTTGTTTTTGTCAAAAAGGCCTTTCTTCAACAATATATCCCTTGGAGATTGATCAATAGCCTGTCGTGTCTCTGCAGTGGTACGTTAGCTAACTATCCACGTCTTCAACAATATCTTAATCAAGAAATTTAATTAAATCGATTACGTGAAAAATATCTAATTATGTTCTTGTCTAGAAGTTTTGAATGTACGTTATGAATTTCTGTGTTCGTAGACTTCAAATGTGAGTTATTTATAGGTTCATACTTTACCTCGTAATTAACAGTAAGCACTGCTACTAACACCTGATATAGCTTTACATAAGGAATTTTTAGTTAAAATTTTAACAGTAATAGTAGATGTATAGATGTAATTTAAGACTATGAATATAACTATTTTCATCAGCCATGTTTGATGGTAGTGTTTTACCTCCTAAATACCCCTGTTTTACCTCTGAGCCACGGTAACCCAGTTGGCCCTGTCGTTAATTAGCAACTGGAAGTTTACGATTTCGAAACTGAACTTGATCCAGCCAAAGATCGTCGTGTACTAGATGTCTCGTGCATTTTCTATTTGTCTTGGCTTACAATGTCCTCACTTTGAAAAGTTGGAGGTGTGAACCTCGGCCACCATTCCTCTACAAATAATATCTGTAATTTTTTAATTTTAATTTCAGCCTCTGTCTCCTATGAGCTCAAACAACTCTAATGTAGTACCATTATTAAGGGTGGTTCTCTTAATGCGACCACCACACGAGGTTTGCGACGTATTAGTAGCCGAGTGGTTAGTGCTCTGACCTTCGCCTCTACATGCTATGGGATCAAATCTCATTCCGGGCAGGGTTGTTCAGTTGTTTGGAATCCAACGTAGGCCGTTGATCACACTCGTGTAGCAAAAATGAACGTAAAAAAGACGAACCATGAGTATAAGCAAGTGCAAGAGTTCCGGGGGAGGTACTTTACTTAACGTCGCACTGGAGCAACACAACGGTCCGGGATCAACCCCCAAAGAGAAAGACCCGAGAACAACGCCACGTAATTTTGAACCTCGATCAGATCACACCAGAGCTGACACCGCACTCTCCAAACTTTCATACCCCGCCAACGTGAGGACATGTGGGGCCACGACAGATTTAACATGAACCAACCCCATTTTGTACACGACGAACTTTGGTTGAATTCGAACTCGTAACTCTCTGGTTGCTCGCCCTTTACTCGTCCAGCCAGGCTATCACGGGCCCGCAAGCACTCCATGAGTTTAATTATTATCTGAGTCAGCAGTTCCTAGCGTATTCACAAACATTGTTGTGTTTTGATATTGGTGAAAGTATTTTTAGATACATGCATGGGTAAACTGTAACTATGATATAGATTATAATGTAAATGAAAAATTCACTTGGAATTTGGAAGAATTGGAGGAGCGTAAAAGAGAGTTTATGTAGTTTTGTGTTGTCTTTTGTTTATTAATAAAAGACGAAATGTTTCTAACAAGTGTTCATATCTATGTGTGCAACTGAAAATGCTAATCTGCAATTATTTTTTGCAGTCCTACTGATATTCTTATCACCCGACAAGTGACTAGTCTTCATTTCTAGGTGAATTAGGAAACAACTCGGATCACCATTCTATCTCCCGTCATTAAATGGTGTCAGATGTGGGGGCATCCAACGCTCTGACAATGAGGTTGTGCGACAGTTGTTGTGTTATATACAGCGACAGCTAATACGCGTGTTCTCCACAATACCTTCATGCAGTTTATCATAAATGTGCCTGTGCGTATGAGCTAGGGTATGTGCAAGGGTGGTTCTTACCTTCAGATATCAGCCTTTCTCTGATTTCCCAGGCGAATATGGTCGGGTTTTCTCTCTTGTATTGTTCGATCTTGGCAACAACGACGGGTGTGGCCACTTTGGGCTTGCTGCCTCCGATGATTCCTGGTCGAAGAGAGCCCGTCTCGTAATATCGACCTGCTCCAAAGAAAATGAAAACATTCACAATATCTGGACAATCAAAGGATAAGGACAAGCACATAGCCTTTGAATCTAAACTAGTCTCGAAAGTAATATATTCGTTAACTAAACCGTAGTTGTGCTTCAGATTGTATTGCATTTTAAAATGATGTTGCGACATAGTAATTAATACTGTTATGAAGTTTTGATTTTTTTATGTCTTCCGTGAGGTACTCAATTGAAGTAAGATGACCAAGGGTTACATTGAAAGTCATTGAAGCATGATAGCATAATGTAAGCTTAATCAAGCTAAATAGTGGTGGTGGTGGAATATGCTTCCTAAATATATTCCGAAAATTACATCACTTGGCTTGTTTTCGAATACTATTTCGGTACGTCGCCATTTTAAATACCAAAGAATGAATTATGAGGCGTTCAGAACTGGACCAGATCCAGTCCAATTTCTGGTCAATGATAATTTCACATCCAAACTATTTTAAGCTAAATCTGTTTTTTTTTTTAAATAAAGTTCCTATCTACTTGATCCAATCTAGTTCTGAACGCCACATATTATGGCTATTTGGTCAATAGCAAATAGATTAAACGCCAAACATCGCTAAAAAAATGGTAAACTACATTTTAAGGTAACCCCGATTTACATTATCCGAGAGCATATCAGTAGCAAGAAAGTTTCCATCTTGTTTATTTTTTCTTACACCTTCAAATTTCTCTTCTACTAATAAAATACATGACCATATATATATATAGAAATATTGAAAACTTCAAATCAGTTTATCTCAATAACAGCTAACTGGATTGACGAAAACCTTCTAGTAGTGGCTGTTATGATTTAAAAATTCCTTGTTACAGCTCGAGTTTCACTTTTCTGTCACAGAATTCTGTTCACCGACTATATTTTATTATTGTAACTAAGAGAAAAGTTGCACTTGAAAGTATTTAGATGATATAAATGTGCCGCAAAATTTATTTTTGCAAACTCTGAATAGTTTAAATATTATTATATTTTCTTGAATCAAATGAGTTTGCAAAATTAGCTTTTAAAACAAAACAAAGGCTTGTCTCTGTCACACAAAACGAAATGTTGCAAACACAAAGGACATATGAGGAAAGATGATCGAAACGTACACGTTTTAAAAGCCCATTCACATGTCAACAGATTATAATTTTTGAAATATAATTCAACGTCTTTTATAGCACCCTAATCAACCATTTTAGTTACTACAGTCAGCAACACAGCTTTAATAGATGTATAGAAAATCTCGACCAGCTCAAACTAGAAATTTTTCGTCAATACAGTTAGCTGTGATTGCAACAGAGTGAAAATATTGGGGTTCCGTAACAAGTGTTTTTAAATTATGCATATTGCCAATGAATCTTATCTTCTGCTCCAAGTTATACATAACTTGTTATAAAGAAATGCAAAGAAACTCCATAAATGTAAATGTTATGTAATTTGCATTACGCCCGTTTTATGTTTAAAATCTTCAAACCAATTAAGTAACATTTTCAAGCACGATTCTTCATTAAATGGAATTTGTTGCCTTTAAAACGAGTTCAATAACATTTTCATATGATGTCAGGATTTACATTATTTTTATTACGAAAATAGAAACAGGTTTTATCAGAATTATTGATAAAAACTTTTTCTTATGCTGTTTTTGAAACACAAAGTTTTGCAATACTAGAGTTAGTTTTTTTCTATCAATATGAACTGTTTATGCTTTGTAGGTTTAAAATAGTTTTTTGTTTTATTCTCTACAGTCGATAATATTTGTGCGCGTATGTTTGTATTAGAAGTTTCCGTTTGAATACTATACAACCAGATTGGATTGCAGTGTTCTTATTTTGTCACAGGTCATTGATTAATGTCGTATTAACATGTGTATTCTTCCCAAATCTTAAGAAAAAAGTGTGAAGACTGTTCATTGAAGGTAAGCTTGACAAAAGAAAAATAATAGCCATTTAAAATAGCGAAACATGTATATTGTTACTTATTTATGTTCAATGTTTTAAAAAGATTAATTGTTCAGAAAAATGACTCAAATTTTTAGCATAAATTGCATGCATGTAAAATGATTTCGAAATTTGGAAAACGTGCTCGTATTATTCTATAAACAATTACTTATTTAGTGTTCAAAAATATATAAATCCTACCTAAGGAAAAGAAATATAAAATATAAATATGTCATCCAAATAAAAATAAAATATGAACAGAAATAACCACAAAACATTCACAATAAACAGAGATTTACACATTAATAAAGGGCGAGATAGATATTTTTTTACTAATTAGTTCAAAGAGCCTTAGGAATTTAACTCATAGTTTTCAATAATAAATTATCTAAAATTCCAAATAAAAATAAAATAAAAATAAAAATACTAACAAAACATTCACCATAAAATGATATTTAACATTAATAAAGGGCGAGAGAGGGATTTGTTTACTAATTAGTTCAAAAGGGCCTTAGAATTTAACTCATAGTTTTCAGTAATAAATAATATAAAATAAAGTATATCAAAATATTCCTTAACAATTAAAGCATGTACTTTCCAAATTAAAACAAAGTATTGGATATCCGAACAAAAATCAGTACCACATACTTTTGCGCTGATTCTTCTCGGGAGGCAATCGAAAATTTTCAGCTGTCATAAAACGAACCATAAAACATCTATCTTCAAAAAAAGACCTGAACATCATTAATCTAGTTCTCGGTTCGCAAAACCACTGTAATTTAAAGACCCCGAATACCCACAAACAACATCAAACAACCGTAAAAGCCCGTTCGCGAGGTATGTCGGTGAATCGGAGAATCCCAATTTACCTTCTTACCATTAGGGCTCTTAGCATTAACTACTGGCTCTTCGTAATAACCACCTTGACGGAACCCTCAACAGTGGGGGAAATACGATTTAGTTAAAAAAAATTACTGTTATTCGCTAAAGTCCGTCAACTTAAGTCGATTTCTTCTTCCCTTAATTATTTTTTTAATGTTTTACTTCTCGTTAGCGGAATCTTAAGTGAAGTAGGGTCGTATGTCTGAAGAACAGCATTAATGATTATTAATACTGTGGATAGGAAGTTTGCCTCTACAATGGGATTCTTCCGCCTTGGAAGAACATTCGCATTCCTGTTCTGTCAGATTATTTGCATCGAACTTAGAATTGCGGATTGTTCTTGCAAACCTTCCTACACTCTGCAAGAGTAAATTATTCGTCACTTTGAATGAGAATAATTCACTCTTGTACATAAATAATAATAACTCTTAATAAAGTCTTGTTAAATTTGAACTTATCTAAACTATATCTCCTCTTGCCTAATTTAACTACTTCACTTATTTAAATAGCATTAAATTATACAAATTACAATTAATTAATTAACTTACACTTATTTAAGTAACGAATGTAGGCTTCAAAGTTTGGGTTTTATGGCACAAAGGCCGTATCTAGGCTGGGCCATACACAAGCTAAACGACAACATGCATTGGACATGCACACTCAAGGGAAGATTTTACTGATATAAAAGAGAAATACAGTGTAAGTTACAGGAATCAAAGTTGCGTCATCACCAACTCGCAGATATCTAGCGCAGTTGATCACTGAAGCGCTACGACCCATAATCTGGCAATGAATAAAACTAACGAATGAATGATTGATTATCTGTGTGCGTAATGTATCTCTTTTAGTGTGAAAATTTACATTTCTATTTTTATCTATTTAAACAGAGTTGTATCTCTGAATAATAGAACTGTTAATGTGTAAAACAACAATAGAAGCATCGTATAGATACAGTGATACTGTCATAATCTAAACAGTTGTGCTTATTATAACATTGAGCCAAGTTCACAAATTAAATATTTCTGAAGAACATATTGTTAACATTGGTGATCGAGTAAGAGCGATTTCATACGAATAAAGTTTTTGAAACTAAAATGGCATACCTTCGTTAGTACTGAAGTCTAAATTTTTATTTGTTTTCATGAAACACTCGATTTTTACTCTAAGAATGTCTTCTAAGTATTTTTGAATCCGTAATCTAATTTTTGCTTTTTTTTTAATCAACAAAATGCTGATATAATAAATATTCTACGACAATAATTCTTCTGCAAATGCAAAAATTCTTTAAGAGTTTCGAAACGTTAGGATACTTGTTATATTACGTAATCTTTATCAACCTAAATCGAATTTATGAAAATATGGATGTTGTTGCAATCGTAGAAATTATATTTGTCTCTGAATTCCACCAAAAAAATAATGCTTATGAAATATACTGGCCAAACCTCTAATTTCCTTAAATATCCATATCATCTTACACAACTCCATGAATTTTTCTTTTCTAACTTCTACTAGGTATTGCCACATTCAACACACAAATCGAATCTGTGAGGATTAACATGGCTCAGTGGGTTTGTCCGTTGTGCAATCTCGTGTTGCAAGCGGCCCAAGTTCGATTCCTCTCTTAAATATCCTTCCAAATTTCATTTCTCTCCGAACAATTTGTTCCTCTGTCATTCTCCCTCTGCGCCAGTTAAGCTTTCTTTGTGTATGTATATGTTCATTTACTTGACACTGTTAAGAGCAGCTTGGCCAAATATTACACCAGCACCATATTGGCAAACCCAATCCTTATTTACCTTCTTTTGCAAATCATGTCATTTCTGGTTACGTATACAGCTAAAACGTTTGTTTAAATAGAATCGATCCATTGAAGTAAGCGGATGCTAAATGGATTAATGGGTGATGAAAATAAAATAAATTTGGTTTTGTGCTTTCTGGCACATTTAGCTAGGGAATGCAGGAACAATGTTTGGCTGTAAGTTTAAATCTAAATGCACTTTTTATTCTTAAATATTCCTTCCCGATAAGTATCAATACTAAAAATATTAAGGAGATAAAATGTTTCAATCTTGGGTAGAATGTCTATTTGCGGTGTGCTTAAATTTCTCAGTCTACGTTCATCATGCATGCCGACATGAAATGCTCTGGTTTCACACACCTATACAAACGCTCAAATGTTTTTCAATTTTTTACTCGAGTATTTGGAATGCGTTCACGGTACAGTATAGAGAGCAGCTGTTCTCTTTTCCATTGAATGCCTCATACGTTATATGCATATTAGCTATCTCGGCATTGCAAATAAAGTTTAAAAAATAACGATTTGTAAACCCCGTCTAGTACCTACGCGCAACGGTTGAGGGCATATAGTATTTGGCAAAAAAATGTTTATTTTCATGCACCTCCACTACCTCTTAGTGTTTATCTAGTAATTTTTTCATTTTATATAATTCTTTGAAGTGTATGATCCAGTTTTCTATGATATGTGTGTGTTTTGAATTCACTTATATTCAATCAATGGAATAAATAAACAAGGGTCCAGTGATTCAAAAAACGAAAGAATTTGGCTTCTAATATCGCTGTTCACTGTCATCCGCGTATCGTAATTTTCATTTCAATTACCATAATCTCAGTTTGCTATTACAGTTATTTCAGCAACAGGTTATTATCTTCAAAGCCGAGATATATCTTCAGTGGGGGAAGACAGTCTGATATGTCCAGCCAAGCGTGCAGGGAGATGGCCTCGAAGCCATAAACAGATAAACACACAAGAAGGACTCAACAAACAAATTCGGAAACGAAGAATAAAAAATGACCGCAGAAAATTGATTCAAACTGCCAGCGACACTTAAAACTGGCGTTCATCGACACTTAAAACTGGCGTCATCACGGCAATGGGCATCGACTGTGTTCTGTAGTAGACATTCTGGATCTCCTGGTGGAAAAGGAAACTACATGCTACCCACCGTCTGAACTTTTCTCCTTGAGTTTGAAAACAAGAAGGACAAAGCGACGTTTCGACAAGAAATATGACCAAAATTTGAGCGCAAAGAGGGAATTAAGCTTGGCATTCGTCAAAGCCTTACTGCTGGCTGTCCCAGAACTGCCCTCGGGCTGTGGTACCGTCCGGAGTGTGTCATTATGAACCATCTCTCCCTCTGCCTCACCCTTCAGAAGTCCTTAAAAAGATGTGCCCCGATCACCAATTAGAAACTGCTTTGTACGCGAACATGGAGACATGTCTGGGCTAAGGTATGCCCGAATGAAGAATGTCCCCAAGAAGCAATTAGAAGATTGATTATTTCAAGTGAATGATTTTCGGGGCTGGATCATAGCTGCTGTAAGAATATTAGTTCAAGCTGATGTTTTTCTTTTAGTAGTGTTAACTCTATTTCTTTTTTTAAATGTTTAATACTGTCATTTGATTTGTTGACGATGTAATAAGGATTTCAGTGATTGTTTTAATCCGTGAAATCCAAAGGGCGGATTCAATCAATAGTCAAGAGAATACAGTGCTTTCAATTTCTTGTTTTAAATAACGTCGTTGACGTAAACTGTCGCAAAACTCATCCAATAGTCTTAAATTCCCGTGACTTGTTCGATTAATCGGTTTTAAGTTGCTGCTTAATATCAGATTAAGGAAGATTCCTAAGAAGCACGCGCGTGCATTAGATTATTTCGAGTGGTTGATATTCGGGGCTGGTTCGTACTGCTGTAAGGGTTATTAGCTAGGGAAAAGAAAGGTCTGTTCATTTTTTAATATTCTTATCTCCAAAGCAGCTATTTACAGCTTTTTTCATTTCATGGTACACGTAAACAAAAAACGAAACTTCTGTAGTACACACAAATTTTTTTATTACTGATATGACGAAAAATAGGCGTAATTTTGATTGATTTACAAAAAAATTTAATATTTACCTACCCTTTTTGTTTTTCTAACACATATATACTAATTGCTAAAGTTCTGCGGCAAGCCAAAAATGCAGTACATTTTTTGCCTATTTGAGAAAAAAAGGTTAAATTTTGATCGATTTACCAAAATATAATACCAATTACCTTCTTCATTCTTCCTTGAAAGTAGCGTTTTAAAATTTCTTTTTAAAACTATTCATTTATACTTTGTTATAAAAAACAGTAGTAAAAACTGTTCATATCGAAATTACTATGAATTATTCGTGAACACGCTTGTTAAAAGTTTAAAAATAAAGCGTTGAAATAAAATAAAAATCTAAAAATTATTTAAACAGTTTCACCATCAATAAGTTTGAAAATCGCTGATATAAGGTTTAGTTTTAGAATTGGCTCATTATTTGCACTTGATTTGTGTTGAAGTGAAAGTATTCCCTTCACTTAAATCGTCATACTACTCCCGAAAGTTCTAAATTTCTGTGACTTGTTATATCCATACGTTTTTAAATAACTAATTGATATCCGAGTAATCGAGGTATTGGACTCGCGTGGGAAATTCATTCGAATAGTACTTCCTACAGTGTAGAATCTACAAACACGGGATAATATTTAAGTTGGTTGGGTTTTATGGCAAATGACCGTATTTGTCCAAATAGTGCTAAATACAAGACAGACAACGCCAAGTAATGGACCTCCCTCCCACATACAAACATAAGGAAAGTTTTACTGACATAGGAAAGAGAAATAAACCATGGATAAGTGACAGGAATCGAACCGTCAAAATACTTAGGTTAAATGGATTAACAAATTTCATTTGGAAATTGTAATCAATAACAATACACTCCAATACAAGAAGAGTACTTCTTTTTTATTCTCCTGAATTTACTCTATCAAAACTGTCTTAGAGTCTTATGTATCGTCTATACGTACTTATCGAACTATACAACATGTTTTGAAAACATTCGGCATTCCCACAAAGAAAGCTTAAAATGATTTAGAGAAGCAGCACTTTAAAAACGTATAAATAGGACTTTTTGCAAGAATTTTCTATAGATTAAATTTCTACATTCGTTAATATATAATAAATGTATATTCTAAAACTTTTGTAAATTCATCAGGTCATTTTTTATTTCTATAAAGAGGTACGGCAAACAGGAGTACTGTTTGGAATATTTTCCAAGGACTTGTTCTAAGTTTCTAAATAATTCATAATCCGTTTTGCCAAAAATTTTAGTTAGAATTAGTTATAAAATGAAATGTTAGACATTTTAGACATGCTCCATTTTGAAAAAAAAAAAAAATTCGACTTATAATAATGCATTACTGTATGCTTATGGAGTATATAATTGCAAGTCTTAGCCTATTTGGGAAATACTATCTAGTTTTTGTCAGAAATTATGTATTTTAATAGCAGACAGCATCACACACACACACACATCTTTGGAATACGTGGAATGTCATTTTTAAATAAATTATTTTCATGAATCCTATTAACAATTCCAAAATCAATTCACGCTTGCTCACGGATTCTAAAATTACTTTTAATCATCACGTCCGACGTCGAAAAAGAAATAACGAGTGTTTTAACAAAAGGAGATCAAATCACGAATTATATGCTTCAAATTTCTAGTATGAATGGCGATGGCTTTCCTCTGAATGATTCGACCAAAATTTCATACAAGATTACGATTTACAACCAAAAATAATAATTTTTTCATAAAACATTTAAACTCAGTAATACGATGGAAGTATAGACATTTTTGCTTTGATGAAAGTGTGGTTTAAAAACACATTACCACACATATGTTTGGAGTATGTGATTACAAAGTTGAACTTATTATTCAGGCTAATTACTCTTTCTATTCATTTATTTCAGAAATCATGAATTTAGTAATGACTATTTTGTGGAATGGACAACATTAAACAGATAGCATCATCTTTGGGATTCGTGGAGCAAGTCAATTTGAAATTAAAATTTTCCACGAATCCTGTTAATCACTCCTAAATCAATTTAGCAAATACCCCTGATTCCTAAACAACTTTTAATCACCTCACCCGACGTCAAAATAGATCGCGAGTGTCCTAACAAATGACATCCAATCCCAATTATGTGCTCAAAATTCCTTCCATGAATCGGCCAAGCCATTCCTCAAAATGATTCCACCAAAATTGAACCCGCGATTACGATTTACAGTTACAAAAAAGGAAGACATCGATGCAATAGGGAGGGGACGAGAAAAAGACACAAATTCTCCCCGGACGGTGCTTATTAAGAAATATTCGTGGACAGAGACGTTTAATGTGGATGTTAACTGCCTTTAGATTAATGATACACCCCGTGTTGTCTCTCCCACAGAGATTATCTTCCCCAAAAGCACCCGCTCTGCAGTTGCCGAATCATAATTCATACGGTGTCTGGGATGATTTATTGAAATGGTCTTACAAGGTGCGCAACAACCTTTACTTTGAAAGCGGTGTGGAATTCGGGAAATAAATAGTATCCCTGGTACATTTTGCCCTCGGGGTCAGGGTGTCAATGTGGACTTGTCATTCGGAAGCACAAAACTAGCTGCTATAATGAAAGACGACTCCATTCTCGAATGACTTGCGTCTAACAGCTTTATGAAACTGTTGGAAATTCCTATTCAACTTGGAGATCTCTTGCTTAATTTTACATTCAACGAACGTAGTTATTTTAAACAAAATTTAAATTCAGCAACGTCGTGAAAAATTGAAAAAATTTAATACATTTAAAGTGTAATCTTAAGTTTACTTAAAACGTGAAATAATTTTTTTTCAGTTCATAGGTACTCTTGAAACTATCTGATGCAGGGAAGGGTCAGAGTGTCAATATGAACTGCAAGTTCTGAACTAGTTGCTATACCCTTGGATGTTCTGAACTAGTTGCTTTAAAGAAAGACGACTCCATTCTCGACTGCTTGCGTATCTGACAGCTTAGTGAAACTGTTGGAAATTCCTATCGAGCTTGGAGATTTGTTTGATTTTCCACTTAAGAGACGTAGTTATTATAAACGGGAATGTAATTCTAACAACATCGTGAAATGTTGAAGAGGTTGAATGCATTTAAAGTATAATTTTTCTCTTAAGTATTTTCTTTTAGTGAGCATACTAGTAACTTTTGTATCTGTATAAAACTGGACAGGATCAGGTTATAAATAGAAGCTCTGACATTTGGAATCTCTCTAATAATTGCTTTAAAGGAAGACGACTCCATTATTGAATGACCTGAGTGTATGACAACTTGATGAAACTTGTAAATTCATATTAAGTTCGAAGTTTTCTTGCATGATTTTCTATCCAAGGAAAGTGGTTAGTTTAAACGGGAATGTTATTCTAATGACGTCAGGAAACGTTGAAGAAATTGAATGCATTTGAAGCATAATTGCATGCATTTTACTCAATGTACAATGTCAATAGTTTCCTAAACTGTCTGAGGCAGGACAGTGTTAAAGGAAGTTTTACAGGGGCTCAAAAAAGTTATTAATTTGTCCTTACTCAAGAGTTAATGTTCTGTAAGTTGCATATGGAATCATATAGAGACGTCCATAAACTGATATATAAGCAATTTATTAGTATATTTTTTTTATTTATGAATATAGTTGTGCATGGGCTTGAAGAATGATTTATAATGAATTTTTTTTCACAAATTACTATTGCTTATATGCGTGGTGTGTCCATAAAATAATCACAGAATCTTCGTTCCTCCAAAAGAACGATGATTTATTCATCACTTCATCTTCTGCCCAAAACATGCTATGAAGTTCACGGTTCAGATCTGGGGACTGCTTTATTTGAAATGTATACTAGCTGTGTAAACTCGTGTGTTTCTATTTAGTGAACGTTCATTAGCGAGACATAAATTTCATTTAATAGACTAGACTATAATATATTTTTTTATCCCGACCACTGAACTCGACGGCTACTTGTGAAGGAGCACCCAATGGGCGAGCCGCCGCTACTCCTAACAAGGACAATTACTGATATCCTTGTGGATAGACTAGAATATAGGTTTTGGACAGATTGAAACGTAATAATCGTGATAAAAATAAAAGTTTTTGTAGTACTTATTTCCTTATTTTTACACAGACTAGAATATAAATAAAAATAAAAACTCAGCAGTTAAAAAGTTTTATTTTTATCATGATTATAACGTCTCAATCTGTCTTAGGTGTAGGTACAGTTCCCGCTGCAAACTGCCTAGTACCTTCAACATTAAAAAGATATACGTCTAGCCAAACAAAAAGATATCATTTGAAACATTTAAAAGACAATGTAGGCAGCTTTAATAGAATCCATCTGTCTCATAAAGGTCACAGGTAGTGACGACAATCACGTAATGCAATTACAGTAATGACGCTGGTGATGAAACTCAACGCTGCGTACGCGGATGCGAACTTGCAATTTTGCTGAATTCACATAATTATAATGAAATGATCCCATAATGTGGGATAGAGTGGGGACGAGAACAAGCAATAAAAAGGTCTGGGGTAGTCAACGACAATCAGTGGACACTAAAGAACGCTCCTGCATCTCATTACGAGCGTCATTCTCCACCAATGGGAGAACAATTGCTTCAAAGCATATGGGTGCTGTGTTGACTGTCGAAGCACGGACATGCACGGTCCCCCGCCCACGCAGATTGCGCACAAAGCGCAGCTGTTCCATTATTCTCATTGGTCCATTGTCCGCCACTGGGCAATTAGAGCGAATTGGAGAAATGAATCCCTAATTCACGCACATGTCATTGTGGCGTCTGTCCTCGGGTAATAAATCTACCGGGGAACTTTTTTATTCGCTTCGTACGATTTAGAGCAATTCAAATGGACGAGTAGTGAGAATTGTTCAGTCTTTTTTGGAGGATAAAGCTGTTATCTAACCGATAGTAATGAAGTGGGCGGTGAAAGTTACGTATAGTGCAGAGAATTAGACTGCATCAGTAATAGCATTATGAGTTGAATTACTGAACTTTAGGGCCCAATTCGCTCTTGTGGATCAAAAAAGTCAATAGGTAGACAAGACAAACCAACTCTGTAATTTTTTAAACAATGAAACTAATCGTAAAAGGAGAAAACGATGAGGCAAAATTTTACAAAGTAAGTTTCTCAAAAAGAAATCAAACCTTCAAGCAAAGAAAAAAATGACTTAGTGGATTTTAACAGCTTAAAAATCAACGCATTCTGGCCTAAACCTAAAAAACTCATAAATCGAAAATTTTGTAGTCATTTCAAGTAGTTTGACAAACAAGTGAACTTAAGAAGCAATTACTTAAAATAAATGCTACGTTTGTTCTCATTTTAACTTATCCATCAGTTTATTCTTAACATTGGAATCCCGATTTGATAAATGTTAAAGATTTACAAAGCAACGTGAGTCAATCCAAAAAGCTAGATTCGGTATTGCTATATCATTTCCAGAGCCTTACACCATACGCGCCATTTTCCAACAGACGACTTATATGAAAAACAGACAGAGGAAAAACGAAGACCGTCCATTTAACCCTCCCTGGCTAAGTCTAAACATTTATGATAAGTCAGCGACGTCCCTTTAATGAATCAAAGATCATTTACTGCCGTATGAGTAACACAGCAGCAGCCCTGCGAAGTAAAATAGCAAAAGCAAAACTTCCTGAAGGGAGGGCGTAAGCGCATCGGCAAGCTCACTCGCCCACCCCTTTTGACCAAAACGAGTGTTCCCTTCGAGATTTATATTCATATTATACCGCAGTTTATGTCTGGGCGTTCGTTTGTTCTATTAGCGCATACCAAAGAAAGCGGTGCTTGAAGGCGTGTTTTATGGACGCAAAGTGGTCTTCTTATCGCTACCGCCTAAGCTTGGTTACGCATTTAATGACGCTGCGCAGAGGTTTGGTTTGGTTTGTCGCTCTACAACTGTGCAACAGATGAGACAGATCATGTACTACATGGTAAATAAACGAGCGTTATTTAATTCGTTATACGATAGATATGCTAAGTCTTCTTATCGCTACCGCCTAAGCTTGGTTACGCATTTATTGACGATGAGCAGCGGTTTGGTTTGGTTTGTCGCTCAACAACTGTGCAAAGGATGAGACAAATCATGTACTACATGGTAAATAAGCGAGTGTTATTTAATTCGTTATGCGATAGATATGCTGTCTTCTTATCGCTACCGCCTAAGCTTGGTTATGCATTTATTGACGCTGCGCAGCGGTTTGGTTTGTCGCTCTACAACTGTTCAACAGATGTGAGACAGATCATGTACTATATGGTAAATAAGCGAGTGTTATTTAATTCGTTATGCGATAGATATGCTAAGTGAAGAATTGAATAGAACTGTACGTTGCTTGAGTCATTAAATGCTTGGTTTTGCATTTAATGACTACTGTGCCACGGTTTGGTTTGTCACTACGACTGTGCAACGGATGAGACAGATCATGTGCCAGTTAAATCAGCAAGTGTTGTTTAATTCGTTTTGTGATGAGTGTGAAAAGCGCTAAGTGTGAAATAGAATAGAAGGTTTATGAAGGTACTTAAATCAAACTGTTTTTGGTAAATATAACTTCAGTGAAATTTTTAGTTTTTGTCAACCGCGCGAAATATTTGCACTTGCTTGTTTCTGTCAAGCCCATTTCATCTATCTTTAAGTTAGTTTTGAATTTTTATTATTTTATTATGAATTTTTATTATTCAGAAAAATATTTTATGAACAACTTTTCAGTATTCATAAAAACAGTCGTGTCGTAATTCCCCATTGTGAGGGAAATGTTGTTTGGGTACTGCCAAAAAGAGTTTCTCTGGATCACAGTCAAGATCTGACCAATTTCGATCGAGACAAGGTACGTCGTTATTAGCTAAAATATATATCTCGTCGAGGCAACCATCAGAAAGATTAAAAACAGTATATTTTTGAATAAATAATTTGAAACATAATGATTCTGATAATTCAAATAAAATTTTTTTACATCAAGGGTAGGGATTACGAAAAAGGTATTATGTATTAATGGAGCTTCAATAACTTTTATTTAATATTTACCACAATATCGATTGAGTTCTTAGAGGGAAATCAGTTCCAGCAATCAGAGGTTTTACTAAGTTCCCATTCAAAATATCCAAGAAAACAAATTCGATACTTAGACTCCAAAGGATGGCGAGATGAAACTAGGTTTGCAGAGGCAAAATTTCAGTTTCAATGCTAATCGCACTCAAAATGATCGTGACGGAAGGTGTAAAGAATCATGAACTCAGAGATCCAAGATTATTTACGGATTTAATGCTTTGTGAATTTCACAACAGATCTTAAATCTATTCGTAAAAAACAAGGATATTTATAAATGTAAGCAATTTAAGCATCCAAAAGCTACTTATTATTATTAACTTGATTATTTTTATAATCTTATCTCTATATTGCTTTTATATAGTCTATAACAAAAAAAATCGACGCTCCAAGAAGGAGTTGTCCAGGAATTGTGCCGGGCTCGATCAACTTGGAACGGCTCTGACTGGGGACGGATAGTCTTTAGTGATGAGTCCCGTTTCCAACTGTGTCCTGACGACAACCTCAGACGCGTCAGGAGACGTCCAGGTCAGCGTAGGGATCCTGCCCTTACTATCCCAAGTCACACATGCCCTCAGATGGGCGTTATGGTCTGAGGCGCCATCTCCTTCGATAGCTGGAGTCATTTCTGGCACTTACAGCTGAGCGGGAGAACCGCGGTAGCTCAGTCAGTAGAGCGTCGGGCTCGCATTAGAAGGGTTGTGGGTTCTGTCCTCGGCGGAGCCTGCAATTCTGATAGTTGCGAGATCGGCTCTTAGACCTGGCTTAAGACCGTCGTGTTCGCTAATGGTGGCTGGGGCGCGTTAAATAGGTCGTGGTCACAAAGTCCCCCATGTTCCCATACCAAATCAATACCTCTGGGGGTATCTGATCAGGGGTTCATCGGCGTCTGATTGGGATCTAAATTACGATATGTGTGAGAGTGAATGGATGTGTGAAAGGGACCTTCCTGTAAAATGGATGTGTCATGTATGAAAGAAGTCCAACCCTCCGGGGCAATGGCACCCCCAATTGGGCCATATGTGGCCCGCACAACAACAACAGCTGAGCGGTACGTAGACGACATTCTACGATCGGTTGTGTTACCGTTCCTTTTGCGACATACCAATCTTGCTTTTCAACAAGATAATGCCCGGCCGCACATGATTCAGGTTGCTATGAATTGTCTTCAAACTTTCCCAACACTTCCTTTGCCAGCCAGGTCTCCTGATCTCTCTCCCATAGAGCAAATTTGGGACGTTATGGGAATGCGATTGCAACCATCCCGGAATGTTGACCATTTAGTCCGACAGTTGGAGACAATTTGTTACGAAATTCCACAGGACACCATCCGGTAACTCTGTACCACGCCTGGTGACAGATTGCATCCAGGTCAGAGGTGGACCAACGCTTTATTTACTTCCTCCCTCTGTAACGGTCAAACTCTAAAATAAATCATTCAATTGTTCTGAAATTTTAATCGCTTGTTTTTCTATGAATGTTCTACATCTTTACCGATTTTTATCGCAATCGGACAACTTCTTCTTGGTGCGTCGATTTTTTTTTGTTATAGAGTGTATATTGCGTTCGATGCAGTTTGTGCCATAAAACCCAAGCATTTAACCGAAAGGAAGAAATGTTTACGGATGAACCTGTTTGACGTTTAAAATAGAAAATGTAGAGGTTTTTACTTATCGTTTAAAATTTTAAAGCCTTCTCCCATTAGTTATCCAATGAAAAAACACTCTAAATATAAGAAATCGACGGAAAATCGAAACGTCTACTGAAACAAGTGTTGTAGACTAGAAGTCCACTTACCCAGTATTTTATTAACTGCCGTCTGTGAGGTGAGAAGTTGACGAGCGAAATCATATGGCCTCAAACCATATGGAGAAAAATCGTGAACTATCCTTGGCTGTGGCAAACTTTCACTTAGCCTTGTGTTTAGATACAGAGGACTTAGATTACCTGCAAAAAAAACATCAAAAATTAGAGAAACAATTGAAATTTTACTGAAACAGTGTTTTAAAGATACAAATGAAGGGCACAGGGGAAAACAGTTAAGCCACAGAAATATATTCCGCAATGAAAAAGATTAAAAGCAAAAAATTGTAGAGGATAAAACAATTTTATAGTTTTCTGAAGGCATTAAAATTATGTTAATTATAACATAACCTCTTGACAATTGAATAAACAATTATAATTTTGTAATTTTTTAAAACTTGAAAATTACAAGCCTCAAAAATTTGAAAAGTTGCTTATCATTATTTTGCTCAAAGCTCATCTAATATATGAGTAATTTCGATGCTTTATAATAAATATCCAATTGATAGAGTTTATTATTCAGCATACTTAAAATATTATTCATGACAATAGGTGCTGCTGAAAAAAAGGAACTATCGTACCCATCATTTTTATACAGTCGAATTGTACAGAAAAGTGAAGAAAAAATGAATACTTATTTTTTCAGAACAACCACTTATTAAAAGTATTTATCGCAAAAATTCGTGTGAAAAATCTAACTTAATTATCGCTATCCTTTCACCTTAGTTTCAAATTTTACAAGACAACTTTTATCAAACTTTAAGAAAAGAACAAATCTCAAACTAAACAAATGAAAAGCACAAAAATTGAAAACAAAAAATTTCTTTGAAACTAAAATAAAAAGCTCACTGTAAATTCAACTAAGATTAGCAAACATTTTAAATTCTGAAATTTTGCAATTTTTGTTAATTTATTTATTTGGGAAAAATACAATTCGTCTTTTTAGTCTCATCAAGCTAGAAATGTAAATTAAAAATAAAGATTGAACAAGTAAAAATAATAAGGCAGAATAAAATTCAACTTGAAATTATAATTTTAAATTCGTCAGAATCCAATAACTACTTCTACTGTCTTATAGCTGAGCTAGAAAACTAATAATTTTCACGATCCGTAAATTTGGAAAGTATTTGAACTGCAAATAGGAAGTTTAAACATTTCTTATTTGAAGATTGTCCATTGCTTAACAGTAAAACAGAAGTTGGTGCCTATGGTAATTATAACCATTCGCACTTGCGACCAATCTTAACAGAACTAGAAATTAGATTCGTTGTTGAGATAGAACCCATTTAAGTACTTTAGAACTTCGATACAATCAAGAAATTGCGTTACGTGGAAGTAAAATTCAAAAAAACAACTTTCCAGAGACAGTGAATAGGAAAGGTACAGGGCACATTCGAAATCATCCAGGTGCACTGGCTTTCAAAGAACTAAAACGTCAACACATATATCAAACATCTCACAAGAACTTTAATCGACCAATTAATAAAATCCCATTAATGCCGTAGAATCACTCTCCCAATTACCCTGTAGAATAAAATTTTCAGGTATATGACGTAGAAGGGAAAGAGAGAAAATGCCTATATCATATTTAATACCATTGTGTAGCATGTGATAGCTCCGAGGGAAGTCCTAGTTTAAAATCAAAAAGCAGAAAAATCTCAACCAATGGTCAATTTCATTCAAACTGATGACTACTACATAGGTTGATACTAGACGCGTATATGGACAGTACTTTTTTAGTCACATTGGCCTTCAAAGAACCATCTCAGAAGAGTTTCTTTCGATTGATTAATCAATTGCACTCACACCATAGAATTACTCCAATTTCGCAACAGAACCAAATCTCCAGATATATGATGCAGTGGAATGATATAAATGCCTAATTATTAACCAATACCAATGGGTAGCAAGGAAAAGTTTCGAGGGAAGAAGATTAGAATCAAAAAGCAGAACAATCCCATTGGTCAATTTCATTAAAACTGTTGACACTACTAAAAAGGATTATAGGAGACGCGTTTGTTCACAGTATCAGGTGCATTGGCCTCCAAATAACCAAAACGCCAACCCAGACAGAAAGCATCTCGGAAGAATTTCGATCGATTAATTAATCAAATCCCACTAACACCATAGAATTACTCCAATTTCGCAACAGAGCCAAATCTTCAGATATATGACGCAGGGCAAAGGTATAAATGCCTAATCATTTATCAATACCAATGGGTAGCAAGGAAAGGTTTCTAGGGAAGAGGATTGAAATCAAAAAGCAAAACAGTCCCGATGGTCATTTTCATTCCAACTGTTGACATTAATAAAAAGGATTATACGAGACGCGTATGTGCACCGAAGCGTCGCAAGAGTTCCTTTTTAATTGGTTACCCCGCGGGCTGGGAGATACTACCTTGTCATTAGGCCTGTTTACACGGCCCCTGTCACTGGAAGAGCCCGGGACACGCGAGAGACTCTGCCCGGGATAATGGTTCGACTTTCCATCACGCTACGCCTGCATTCTTCGGGTCGGAACCAGGGCATTAATTAGAAGTTTCGTCCTGCAGCCCTCCCCTCATTGCGAACCCACCCCCCTTTAAAGAAGAAGACTCTGCGTGTGAGCAGAGATCGGCGGTAATTAATGTCCAGCGATCGGCTTTGGGTTTCGGTAATCGGTCAGGACACGACACCGATCCCCCCACCCTTCTACTGTGTCACGAATTTTGTTTTTAGTTAATTGCGAGTGAGCTTCTGCAACTGCCATCGGGACAGGACGGTCCAAGCAAAACCCTGGAGGAGCAAGAAAGAAATAAAAGACCGAAACCGCGAAAAGACATGCACCATCGTCTTTCCATTCCGCCAGACTAGCCTTGTCTATAGATTTCGTATCAATCATATGGGTATTTAAGGAGTCTCCACAACCCGCTTTGAAGATAACCGGGCATTTGAAGGTGATCAATCCAGCAGCTAAGAAAGCATCACGTTTATCTTGGGATTTATTCATGGACTTACGTTTGTCAAATTTTTGCCATAGTCTTTCGAGGGAAACAGTTGAAGATTTTGGAATCAACGATCCAAACCAATCAACAACCCAAGTTAACTTTGTGGAGTTGTTAAGCTCAACCGGAAATTTGATGGATTACAAATTGTCGAATGCCAATTGAAAGAAAAAGCTGGCCCCAATCCTCTCCAGAGACATGCGAAGAAAGCTCTCGTTGGAGAAACGATTAAAGTCAATATGATTTTCAGCCAGAATGAGTATGATCATCATGTCGCGTATCATTGCAATGCAAACAGTACAGCGTCAAAACTCACAAAGAATAATTTAAAGACGGTGGAATGTTATAGGATTACATTCTGCTCTTGTCCTCTCACCTAGGACAAAATACAAACAGTTTTCAATCTCTTAAAGAGCTTATGCCCTAAAACTATGGATACTATGACAACTTTCCATAATAGATGACTGCTCAAGATAATGATTAAGGATAGTATAAGTATTTTTTGTTCATGGCTCGACTTTCACTCTCGTTTTCAGCTGTAAAAAGGTTCAAACAGTATCATTACTATATTAACTAAATCTCATTTAAATATATTTTCACGCAAATTTGCTTTAAATCTATTTCTACCGACAAAATGTAATAATCATAAAATCATTGATAAGATATTTAGATTTGAGAGCTTCGCTTTTTTGGGTATACGATAGTAAAATCTCGATTCATTTGCCGCATTTTATACAGATACAATGTTGCTCCGCTAAATATTTCCGCAATGTTTTTCTTGTCGAGCAAATTTTAGTGGTTTTATTTTCATGGTAGTATCTTATTTGGCACTTTTTACAATAACATTAGTACTTTTACATTACCAACTTTTTTTGAGCTTGTCGATGTTGATGCTGCCAGATGGATTCCTTTCTCACGTGCTCCTTTTTTTTCGTCATTTTGCTTAGCAATGTACTATATGGATTGGTTTTAAAGTTAACAATATTATTGAAACACATAAAATATTAAACCGGTCAAATTACCCGTCACGTCAAAAAGTAGATTTACTTCATACATAGGTCGGATGTAAAAAGAGATGGAGATACGTATATGCTACTAAATTAATTTTATAAAAGTTTCTGGAAAAAGTGGAAAAATCAACTGAAAAAAATTAAATAAACTTAAAAAGTAATTTTAAATCAAAATTTTAAAACGGGTCATTTCATCCGCTTGGGTATATTTGGTATTAGACTTTGTGTCTAGTAAAACAGAAAAATTTAAATCGCTTGATATTTTTTAGTAAATTGGGATTTCAATCTTTGTCAAAATTCACAAAACATAATTCCAAAGGTTTAAGAATTTGCTCGTCCGATCATCTATGAAAAATACTAAAGGTTGACTTTTAAACAGTTTTCGCTCAAGTTCCATGATAACTATGACAACTTTCCATATTCGATCAATGATCAAGATGATGTTTAAGGGTAGGATAAAAATATTTTTTTGTTTATTGCACGACTTTCACTCTTATTTTCAGGAGTAAAAGAGTTCAAGCATTGTCGTTAAAATTAACTAAATACTATTTCAATGATACGTTAAACCTAGCTTTGCAAAAAAATTAAAATCGTTAATTTTCATTAAATGAGAACTTTCATAGTTTTTATCCCAATTTCTTAAAATTGCAACACTCAAAGATGCCTTTCTAACCATCCGTGATCAGTCGTCCACCTCTTGGTAAACTGCATGGCTTGCTTCGGGCAAGATGCAAGCTCAAATGAGATGTACTCTGAATGTGATTGACTAAAATGTTTACTACCGAACAAAAAACTCTGGTTATCGAATCAATAGATATATGCAAATAATATTATTAGACGCATAAAAATAGATTTATTCCTATTTGGCCTTGATAAATTAGCACTCATGATTGAAAATGTGAGTGACAATCATACCATTCAGTGCTCCTCCCAAGCATGCTTGATAGACCCGTTCTTAATAGACTTTGAACAGCAACAAATGACCATTGTGTTACGAATTTAAACAAATTATAATCGTACAGTTTTCACTTTCATACACTACTGTTTGTGAAAATTACAACACTATGAAAGAATCATCATAAATAAATGAAATTTATTCCGCGTATTACTTATAGTGGTTTAAATAAACAATACATTTACAGAGCAATAAAACAAACATAATGCCTAAAATCAATATCTTGTGCAGCCACCACGCGCAGCGAAGAGAGCCTGTACATGTCGTGACATCGAATCATACCGATTCTGAATATTATGCTGATGAATGGCATTCCAGATGGACTTTTTCTGATGAAAAAGTTCATCCATACTCTCTGCCCGACGAGTGGTACGAACGACTCGCCAACCGATGTAATCCTAGACATACTCAATGGGCAACATATCAGGGAACGTGCAGGCCCATGGCGCAGCAGACGTCGAAGAACCATGTAGAAGACAATGATACACCTGTAGACATACTTCAATGTTGTGCCAACGCACAAGAGGATGCTATACGGTCCGCCACCGCCATGCGGATGAGGTGTCTGTCACCCGTGGTGACGTCATATTGCGTGGATCACTTCCGGGGTTTCGACTTTTCAGGTTCTCCATGCTCCATCTCTTCCACACACGCATCACTGTAGTGGCATTACACCTCGTGCGATTGACGATTTCACGATATGAAAGTCCACCCTCACGTGAACCCGTTCCAAATCCATTAGTTGCTCGAACGTAACTCTGCGGTTTTGGCGAAGCATATTGACTTCTAATCAATTATTGACAGCAGTCAAACGACGATACACACATTTCAACGCTACTTTACAGTGCTTTTTATACACGGCTCACTTGGAAGTTTAGAGGGTGTTTCTCGGACCACACATGCGTGATCACTTTGTGGTTCTAATCATTTGCATATCCCCACCTGTTTTAAGTTTCCTGTAAGTTTCGTTTAATTTGTATGATTCCTTTATGGCGTTGTAATTTTCACAAACAGTAATGCATGAACGTGATACGAATTTCCATAAAACACAAAAAATGGATTCGTATATTTACTGTACAGAAACACGAAAAATTAAATTTTACTTTCGTTAAAAAAATTAACGTACAAATCCAGTTATTTATTTTATTTCCTGCTAGCTATGGTTTCCAAGGGATGATTTCATTTTATAGCCTTCAATTCAATCTTTCTTGCATTTCTTGACTATGAATAAATTGTATTCAATTTACTCATAATCTAGTTATCGAACTGGCTTGTTGACAAAGTACGTTTGACAATATAAGACATTCTGGTATCTTTATCTGTATGAGCTGTCAACACAATTTATGATTGCTTCTGAATCATGTTAGCCTCATAATGCAGTTAAAGCTAATCACACTTCTTTCTTTTTAAAATAAGAAGAATATCCTTTTGAGGTGTGAAAAGATTATAAACTCTTTATTTGTTTTGACCGTCATTTTCACGTGCCTTACACAACAGTTTCTTTATTGCCACTGGATGCAGCAAGAATGACAGAACAATGCCATAATCAATCAGTACATTTCTCTAACGTGTTTGAAACGTAATGCGTCTAACTTAAATTGTACGCCAGTTATTAAAGTCATCAGGGCAAATAGAATTGTATCTGCCATTAATGTTGTCATTATCGCTTAACCTTGAGCCACGATTGTTCAGAAATATGCGTCTAGCAAAGAGAATTAATTTTACTAATATAGATGCATTGTTCTCAAGAAGTCAGCAGACCAACAAGAAAGGAAGAAATAATTTCAGAATCACAGCAGGTTTATTCTAACTATTCGAGTCTCCAACGTAACAGAAAAATAGGAAGTAATGTAGTTAAATGTTTTGGGGTCTGTGTGTGGTCAATCAGTCAGCTACGTAATAGAACAGTCAGCCACGTTATAAAGCAATCAACTGCACCATAAAACAATCAAAAGCAAACACAGTTTGTGATAAAACAAAAAAAAATACCGATTGCTCTATTATTTAAAACAGACTTTTCCGTGTGCTTCACAGATACGGTGAAGCAAAAGTTTAAATCGTCACGCTTGAGTGCACCTACCTGAGAGTATAACTTGCTAGTTTATTTACCTGTAGGTCGTTTCAAATAATTTATATTTCAGTGCAACTAAGTAAAACACAATCACGAAAGAAGATTCAAAAAATCAAAAAGTAGTATTTTCGTTCGAAACTTTGTTTTGAAAATGAGGTATTGAAGTTGGGGTTGGTAAAAAGGAGCAATCTTATATTTTGTTTGGATAGGCTTCCATGAAATTGGTAAAAGAAAATGATTTCAGTTTTCTTATTTAAAACATGGAGAACATTTTGATATTGGTTGAACATAACATGGAGAAGAGACAGTCATTCGGGGGGAATCGATTCATCATCTGAGAAAAACTTCTGTAGGTACACGAACATATTTGAAAGTGGGCACACATCTTTAAATGGAAAGCTTTTTCTCCACCCTAAAATGTTTAACCGAAGAAAAGTTTTGTTTACGTTTGATTTCATTTTTACTTGTCAAGAAAATAATAACCATAGTTCAAATCAATGCCTAGATACCAGTATAATTATCTGGAGACAAATCGAACAAAAACGCATGATTTTAGAAAAAATTATACTTTTATAATGTATTCCAATTTTTTTTACTACAAATTCTTCATCACTTGAAACATAAATGAAAACATATTATAAGTGTGGATAACTGTGGGATTTTTCATTAATTTCTGTAGTACCTATACTAGGACATACGAGCACCTGAAGCTAAATCTAAAAAAACATAAAACCCGAATTGGATTAATGACAATTTTATTTTTATTTTTTAAAGAAACGTACAGACATACGGTGATTGAAATTTGAATATTTGAAGACGATTTTCTTGATTAACCTTTTTTTTCTAGATCTATTCAAATATGCGGGCTATTGACGTGGTCTTTTGAAACTAAATTAAGGGCAAAATTCTTTATTGTAACAATGGATGCATTTATGTAAATATTTATGTATTTATACTATAAATGAATAAACAATGATTATATAGCAATAAAGAATTTTTTCCCTTAGTTGAGTTTAATGAGGCATAATCCAAAATATGAAAGTATGTGGATCCACATGAAGAAAAGATAATGATTGAGTTTTGTCATGTGTTTTATCACGATTATCAATGTGGGGTTCGTCGTGGCTCATGGGGTTGTCAACAGCTCAATCTGTGAGTTTTAAGGCCATGCAAATTCGATTATTTTCTGTTTGTATTCTCTCCTTGTTAATAAAGTTTTCCTTGTGGGTGTTTATATACCATTTACTTGACATTGTCATACCAAATCAATACATCTGGGGGTACCTGATCAGGGGGTTATCGGCTTCTGATTGGGATCTAAATTACGATATGTGTGAGTGAATGAATGTATGAAAGGGACCATCCTGTAAAACGGATGTGTCATGTATGTCGAGCAAAGACGGATTTTCTCCCAATGGGGCTCAATAACATAGAAGGCGCACCCCCCTCGCCTCTTGCCGTCTTCGACGGGCCTGGCACTCCTAACGTCCTCCAGTGTAGGCATAAGAAGCAACAAACAAAACAACAACTTGACATTGTTCGGTGCAACTTGGCCGAATGTGGCCACTTCCATAAAATTCCAATCTCTGTGTATTGCATAATATCTTACAATTCTACAATTTTATAACGTGCTACTATGACAACTTGGTTTTATCATTGAGATTTTTACTTGTTTGTCAGTTTATCTTATTAAGCTTTAATTATATAAATTTCTTAAATCTTTAGATGAGGTATGAAGGAATTAGATTGTTCAGATTTTCTTATTTTGTCTCTACAGATGTTCAAGTGTTCAAAATATTCTCATGAAGAGTCAATATAAATTTATATAGCTAAGTTTTTTTTATCTAATAAATATTAAACCATGTGAGTGAAAACTAATTATGCAATTTCGTTTTGTTCGATATTTACTAGGGAAAATTGATTCTCCTGAAACCTGATGAATAAAAAAGGGTTTTAATTAAGCATGTTATATATTCTACATCTCACATTTGTTTGATATTTTGAAGAATTTGGGCTATTGAAGAAACTCATCTCTCTTATTTTATTCATTCATTCAGTTCCTAAGTAATTTTTCATAATTTTAGATACTGCAATGGTTGTCCATTTATTAATATTTCCATCCTTCAGTGTAAATGCATGATATAACTTTGCCGATATTTCAGTCACTCTCTTGGTCAAATTTTGTCTGCCACTCAGTAGGTCTCGGGTACGAATGCCGGTATGTAAGCTCATAGTTGTTAATTGTCCCTGTTGGGAGCAACGGAAGCTTACCCACTGGGTTCTCCCTCACAAACAATCGTCAGTGCTCTACTTTAATTACCAAAGACCAAAGAGATTGGTATTCGGGAAGTTAAAAAAACTGAAATGAGCTCAAATTCAAATTAAAAATTTGAAAATAGATCTCGATTGGTTGGTTGTTTCTTGGTTTTATGCTGCAAGGCCATATTTAGCTAAGCTGCGCCAAACACAAGACAAACCAACGCCAAGTAAAAATGTCGTTGAAAGGGGGAAAAAAATCGGCGAATACAGTAGTGGAACGAAAGCAGAAAAAGATTGTTTTGTCGGGAGCCCATCCCCCTCTTGTTTACTAAAGACAGTTAACCCCATGCCCAGGTGCAGAATAATATTAACTCCAAGCAATAACAATTGTTCTGTAGGCATTTTGTCCGAATTTTGAAAACTGCAGTAAAATAAAAAACAGGCATAAAACACAATTATCGGCTAAATATGTATTACATATTTGTAATAAAACACATCAAAATGAATTAACTTACTTTATTTAAGGCATTCTTTCAGAATTTGCAATTCTATCGATAACTTTGAAGTTAAATATTTTGTCATTGACATAGAAAATGTTTTCTTTATAAACTGTTTGTGGTAATTTGGCGGTGTAGGGAGGTTGTTAGAAAAGAAAAAGGTATGGCAAAGAGCGCGCTTTGCACTGTAGAACATCGTAGCTTATAATTTAAAAAAATAGGCCAAAATTTGGATAAAATTGAGGAAAATTTTTTTCTGCAAAGACTTTGTTTGTTTTGTGACGTACGTCGCAATTTTAAGCACTTTCTGCTCCCGGGACCCGGGTAGAAGAAAAGATCACTGCAGTAGTATGGATCTTAACCCATTCAAGTGGTTTCGACTAGACATCTTAGCTGTCAAGATCTGATCAATTTTGTTAAAAACGAGATATCTCGCCATTAAGATATTGCCGTTTGTATGATGATGGCGAGATAAAGATCCTGCCAGTTTTCTTCTTCTTACGAGATATCTCATACTCCAAGATCTGATCAGTCATGCTAATGACAAGAGTCCCCCCCCCTCCGAGGTAATCACCAAAGGGTTAAGGTGAATAAATATAAAGTGTTTTTGAAACTGCGTGTGTTTTCAATGCAGTAAAATAAGAATAAACATACGAAACGAAGAGGTTACATGCTGACAAACTATCCCCGCTAATACACAGAACATGAAGCGAAACATTCGAGGCATTGAAATAAAAATATCTGGTCGATCGGAAGTCGGTGGAATTGTGGAAGAGTCGTTTCTCCAAGGATTACGTGTAACAATCTAAGGAAGCGTTGCGTGAGACATCTGCATTAATTAGGACGTTTTCAGAATGTTATGTGGGACTTGGAGGCACCGACACAATGGATTCAGCGAGCACGATAGCGAGCAATTCAGCGGGTTTTTTTAAGCTTTCTGCTTTAAATATGTGTTATGATTCATTACTTCAAGCGATAGCAATAACTGAAAGCCAAAGCTGAAACACGAAAGTATGAACTCAGTAAGTACTGTTCCGGTGTAAAAAATTACTCTGTTCTCTTATATTTGCTCAGATTAAGATGGGGAAAAAATTTTCTCTTGAATATAATGAAAGCAAATGTAACATTTCCTGACTTGGCTTTTATCGTTTTTAGGTATCACTTCACAGCTAAAGGATTAAAAGAAATCGTAAATGCTTCCGAATTGAATAATAAAGCTATTATACGAAATTAAACAGGGAAGCAATAATAAACGTGAAGGAAATTTTAAGTTAATTCCTCATTAAGTTTTCCTCTTTTGTGATCCAGAGTTCTTTATTTCCAAGAAGTAATAACAAAAGTTAATCCGCTCTAATTGAATTTCTAAATCGGAATGCTTAGTCTCTTCACTTAAGTCCAGTTTAGGCTCAATTAAAAATATATATATTGTTCGAGTAGCATTATTCTTGGATATAGAACTGTTGTAAATTCATTAAGGAATATAGATTTTCAGAAATCTATATTTAAATACATTCTACATGTTAAATTAAGACAATATTCTTTTGGGTTATTATTATTTTGGTTTATTTGTCAGTTCTCAATTGGAAGAACTCTGCACATCATTGTTTTTAAATTTGAAAAAGTATATCTCAAAGTATATCACTTTCTTATGTAATGGATGTCTATAATCGTACAACGTCGATTGTGAACATCATTGTAAGTGTCGTTATTTTCTAGGTTTAAATTGTGTGTGTGTTTTAGTAACAATAATTTTGTATCAATTATGTAAAAACCGTAAATTATCACTGCTCCAAAATTTTTAGCCATAAAATTAGGAAAATTACTGCATTGCTTTAACGTTTGGTTTAATCGATGCTTTAAAGAAGTTAGTACATTTTCATTAAAACTGATTATTTTATGAGTTTATATTAAAATAAAATATTTTAATCATTGATTCCCCAGATCTTTCTTTTTCATGGAATATTTTACAGGTTATAGTTTTCGAATTCAAAACAATCAATAAATTTCTTTTAAGTTTGGAATGAATACTGTAAATCGCTTCAAAACGATTTCCGATACCAATTATCAGCAACTAATACCTGTAATGTAAATGTGTTGATTAAATTCCCAAATTTTGCCATTTTCCTTCCGTACAAAAAAATTATCACAAAACTGTTCTTCAATACAGAAAGAAACCATAACAAAAAAATGGAAAAATAATCAGGGCATTTAACATTTAAAGCAAATTCGGGAAAATAAACAAGGAATACAAATTTTTACAAGTTCCTTATTGCACATTCAAAACACAAGACGGGAACGATTTAAATTGGAACTCAAAATATGGACTTTCACTCATTAGTGTTTGTAGCAAATCATCCTTTTATATTTTCTTCAACGTGTTTTCAAGAATGCATATATGTATGGATTTTGACTTAAATGTTTGATTTATAGGGGGGTTAGACGTGTTGTTTACTAAAACTGTGTTTACTCTCCTTTTAGCTTGTATAGTTAGACATTGCTTTGTTGGTTGATTTATCCTCAATTCTGAATTTTATATTTAACTGAATAAAATTGGAATTGAACGATTGGGAAAATGTATAGATGATACATCTTTATTTATGTTATCCCGGTAAAGGCATCGTCGTTTGTAGTGGTTATCCACTTTATGCTGTAGGTCTCACCTAATTAGTCTTTGTGTAGCAAAGTGATCATAGAGTAACAACCCAAATAATACATTAATTAACAAATACAAACGTGTAATGGATCTGAGTTTTAAATATTTCTATATTCTACTTAACAAAAACAATACAGACTTGGTTTGCTGATTACACATTTTTAAATTTTGGTGCAATACAATCATAGTAATTCAAGCTTTGAAAACGGTTGTATACAATCCAGTATCTTGTACTCTCTTCGAATTAATTCAAAAAAATGTATTTGATTAGTAACCTTTAACTACAAAAATTATAAATTACTAACATTTTTTGATTTGGTTAATGCAGTTCTTCTCTTAAAGGGAATTTATTGAATGACTTTTTGAAATGTCAAGTGTTGAAATGCATTTTTATTAAAGATGATTATTTGGTAATGCAATCGCAAACAATTTATTTTTAAACGGTTCCGTACCCTTTATTTAAATTAAATTTTAAATTTTCATTCAATTTTTTTTAAATTATAATCCCCGCCATTGATCTCTTTGGCATTACAAGGGGTGAACTGATGGCTATTTGTAAGGATCCCCAGTAGGTTACCTGCCATTATTAACAGTAACAATTAGCAACATTCATGCCCTTACAACTCAGCATTAGAAAGCGATACCTAGTGAGGATGGCAGATAAAGCTATTACCGCTATAGGCGACCAATTAGGCTACATTTTAATAATTTCGATAGGTAAATTTTATGTATCTTACGTCCTTGATTTGTCATACTGGATGAATAACCAAGTAGTGTTATTTTTAGGGAGGAAAACTTCTAGTCACCAAATACAGGAAGTCGTCTTTGATCAGCTTTCTAACCATAGGAGTTAGTGTAACCCAGATTTTTTAAAAAGGAAGCCCACGAAGTTAGTAAGAAAATTAATGGTTACTGATGAAACGGTCGTTCCCTTGAACCGACTGTACACAAGACATTCCAAGAAGATAAAAACTGGTACTCAGAAAGAAAATATGCATCCGAAAAAAATGCTTCTTCCAAATTGGGTATAATCAATAAGTAGGCAATATTAAAATGCCTCGTCCACTGGAAAATTCCCCTCACCAACAAGAACTGCGACAGAAGGATAACAATGCTTAGTTTCTAAGAGGAAAAGCAGGCTCAGTATCAGAGAAGAAAAGGAAAAAGAGACGATAGACGCTTCCACCCCTTTCCAATCTTTATTACCGAAGTGGAGCTGGTAATGAAAAAAAGAGACAAATCCACAGAGGAACTTCGCGGCAGATGCGAATAAGCAAATCAGCAAAAGTCGTCGAAGCCAAATTGAAAAGCCTGGTTTCAAATTACTGTTGTAGAGAGCCGAGCTAGCTGGCAATCTTCATTCAAATAATACCGCTTCCTAGTATTGGGAGGACGGACTATCTCCTGGAGATTGGAAATTAACAGGCGAGTCACCAAAGGTCGCAAGGTTTAACGCTGAAGCGAAGTTGCGCATCACTGATCAGCTAAGGCGAGCAACAAATTCAGAGCATTTTTCTCGCCTTTTTGGGCAGACTTGCAAAGCAAAAAAGGAAGACAACCGGGGGAAATGGCAGTGCAGGAGCTATCTTGCTATTACCGCAAGGGGGCGGCAAAAATAAGCAGATGAAATGATGTGGTCTGAAAGTATTATGCTTGGGTAAACATGGCAGATGAAAATTTTTTTTATTATGGGTTCTGGTTGCGGGGGTCTCCTTCCTACCCCCGCAACTTTCGAGATTTTGAACCGAAAGTTGTGATTCCGTTGCTTAGGATCCATTCCAAAACAGTGTTTATCCGATGTGGGGAAAAAACGTCCCTTCGGCAATTTGGAAACCGGAAAGTAAGTATGAAATGTGTCATTTTATTTGGTGGGGGTAAAAAAAATGGCGGACGAGTTCAAAGGACCTGGAGTAATATGGCGTGAAATATGTTTTATTAGTACTGTATGTTTAAATCCATTAGATCCACTTGTAAAATATTTTCCCTTTCTTTCTGTTTTTCTTTCCCTCGACTAGAAAAAGTTCAAGCGTCACTGCATGGAGGAAAATTGCCGCCCAAGAAATCTGATGAGGGAATATAAGATCTGGTATCATGTAATTTAATATTTTCTTGCAAATTATCTGTGCTGTTTAGCTCTTAAATATGCATATAGACTTCTTTTTCTTTGCATATCCCTATTTAAATATTGTTTTCGTTGAACAACAGGGAGAAAAGTGTTTTTGAAATATTCGAAACCAAGAACGCGAACGAATTGTAAGGGAATGTTTCGGAAAAACTGACGCGCCATTTTATTTTTCGTGAAGAGTCGTGTTTAAATGCTTTTTTAAAATTCTATTTATGTAATAAAGTGTCGATGACGCTAGGGAGTTTTTGCTTTGCAAATTACAGAAGATTTCGTCTTCATATAAAAACATCAAAATAACAGAAAATAATATGAGTAGAAATTTATGTAAATTATATTTTCTTTAGGTTTAGTTAAAATGTGTTTACTAGTCTAGTTGGACTAGTATTTTTTAACATTATCTAAATATCATAAAGTTTATCATTTGTTCAAGAACTTATGTGTAAGATCTGAAGATGTACATGCTTTGTGATTGCAGTGAGCTTAGAAAAATTCACCAGGTGTTTAGTTTAATTTTATAAACATTTTAAGACTATTTCTGTAATAGCATCTATATTCTAGAATTTCATCTTTTAAAAATCGTTTTATTTTCTAATAAATGAACTGTCGATACTAATACCTACATGGTAACCTTCATTTTACAAAGCTTTTTAATGATTTCTACAAACTGTAAAATCTCTACTTTACACGAAAACTTCAGCAGAGGTAGATGTCTTTAAAGACATAAAAAATACAGAACGGAGAGTACGGCAGTAAATATGTCATTGAAAAAATACCGGTATTAGTTACTAATATAAATTTCTAATAGTACATATATTTTCGAAGTTATAAGTAATTTAAACTTCATGCTAAATGTCTAATATATGGCATGAATACAGACTTCAAACTGATAAGATCCTGAACATATTTCAAACATGGATAAAAATTATGCTTATGGTTTTTCCAGGTTTCAGACTTTTTATTATTTATAATATCAAATCGCATTTTTCACATGTAAATATTTTGTTGGACTATCCTTAAACAAATTTGCCTACACAGTTAAAAAAAAAGAGGCTGATTTCGTTAGTATAGAGATTACATAAGTTGGAAAAAGAATGCGTTTCAGAAAGAGAGCAGTACGTTTAAGGCTATCATAGTTGTTCCATTCACATTTTGAAAAGCAACATAAATCTTCAAAAGTTAGGATATTCATTATTTGAGTTTATATAAATGTTTGCAGACAAGCAAAACTTTTAGAAAAACTTGAAATCATTGTCTCAAGGCTTTTTGGATTTAAACATATTTCCAGACTCAAAATAGATAGTAAATAATTTCTTTCGTCTTAGGACACGTGGATTACATTATCTAATTTACGTGACTGTTTCACGCATGCTTTGGCATTTGTGATACAAAAAAAAATTTCAACGAATTAAAAGTAGTCTTTCTTTCCAGTTATAGAAATAAAACTGTTTTTAAAACGTGACATGTTTTCAAAATTATTAAGTTGATATCTTATAATTTATTTCCACAATCTTACGAAATAGAAATTTCACGATCACAAAGAGTTAGGTTGTTAAATATACCTGTCATAATGTCACTTTTGAGCGTAGTTACCAATGTCTTAAAGTTACGTTTTTATAAAAGATATTAAAAGTTTTATAACTTGTGATTGGTTATTATTCAAAGTTTCTTTCTGTCACAAATATTACAGAAATTCGGATTTGCATCGATAAACTTGTTTTTAGCTTTAGATGCTTTCATAATTTAAGTAATAGATAAATGTGTTAATATATATATTTAAACTGATCAGATTTTTTATGCAGATATTAATACTATTTCTCAACGATGCCGTATGATCCAGTAGCCAAGACGGTTTTGAGGTATTTCAATTGAGATACTTTCCTAATTTCAGTAATAGGTACACGGAAGTACTAATATGTTCAGTGAGGTACTGCCTTGCAGTACCTCACACTTAGGCCCAGAGCACACATCCGATTTTTCAACGTGCGACGCCGTTGCGGCACCGAAGCCAAACTATGCACATATAACAGTGAAATAACGCAGGTACTCATTTCGCGCCATTTGCGATAAATATTCTATCGAAGAAAATGTGTTTATTTCGCTTACTTGGTGTAAAAAAAGTATATTTTGAAACAAAATAGACGTTACTGGATACAACCATTTATTAATTATAATTTATATTCCATTTATTTATGAAAACAAGGTACTTCAGACCGGAGAAGTGCGGCGTGGCGATCTGCGGCGCAGTGGGGAGCTGCGGTACGAATTGAACGCAAGTTGCACGTGCGTTGCCGCACGTTAAAAACCGGATGTGTGCAACGGGCTTTAAACAGATAATATTCATTGATACAGCTGTAAACACGAAATCTCAAGAATGTCACGCGATACCGTAGCCAGAACCATTTCTGTGGTATTGGCCATCCACGTGCAAACCTCAATGTGCTTCAAAACTGCTTAAAGTTCGAAATAGTTCAACCTAGACTAAAACTTGCTTTTATATCGACCTTCATCGAAATAGACGAAGCATATGTGTGCTGAGTAGCTTAAGGGTAGGTCACGTGAGCTTACGAATCGATTTGGATCGATCGGTTATAGAAGCTCAGATTAATGTTTTAATCACACTGGACGATCATTTTAAAATAATTGAAAATTTTCCACTCGTTAGGTGCTTTTTTCCACAGCCAAATGACAGATTTTCAAACCGAGAGACCTGAAGAAATTCCCTAAAGCTGCGGGCACGTACTCCCTCTATTTCATCAAAATGTCGATTGGCTTATGTAAAAGAAACTTAAGATCACCAATTTAGTCTAGAGCGGAAGGTTCGTGGGTCGAATCCGAGTCCGGGCATAGATGTTTGTAAGCGTATGGTGTAGAGGCGGTGGTGCACCTTAAATCTATCGTGTCCGAAAGTCCTCACGTTGGGTTGGTGTACAAGTTTGGAGAGTGGGGTGACAGCTCAGGTGTTTCTTCGCCATCTGACAGTGGTTCAAAATTACGAGGTGTTGTGCTCGGATCTTTTCCTTAAGAGACTGATCCCGGACCGTCGTCAATAGCCCGTTGTGTTGCTCTAGTACGACGTTGATTACAAATTACCACCAATTTAGACGAAAAACAATCTCGTTTATCGAAACATATGCATTTATAGAGTTTGTTAGTTAACAGTTGTAGAGAGATTGAGTTACATTTCAGAGTTTAGTTAATTTTTCATTTTAAAATTTGGCCGACCAACCGGTCTGGTGGTTAAGGCCTATAGATCGGAAGGTTCCCGATTCGAATCCGGGTCAGTGCATGGATGTTTGTAAGCGTATGGTGTAGAGGCGGCTGGTTCAACTTAAATCTGTCGTGGCCGAAAGTCCTCACGTTGGGTTGGTGTGGAAGTTTGTAGAGTGGGGTACCGACTCAGGTGTTGCCTTGTCATCTGACCATGGTTCAAAATTGCGTGGAGTTGTCTTTGGATCTTTCCCTTAGGGGATTGATCCCGGACCGTCGTCAATAGTCCGTAGTGTTGCTCTAGTACGACGTTAATAAAAATTACCAATTACCATTTTAAATTGGATACCACAATTTTATTCCTGACTACGTACTAATTGATAATTACATGCATGTCCAGCACACTCCTCAGAACGGTGCTGCTATGAATTACGGAGATAATTTAATTTTAATTTGTGATTTGTCTAGTCTTCATCAGATTTCTCATTTTTTTACTGTAGTTCAACTATTGAATCTAAAAGATGCTTTTTCAGTAAAGCTAAATGTAGATGGTTCTAGTAGAGTGATTTACTTGTCCATATTCCGCATAATCGGAAGCAAAATCAACGTCTTTTGGAGATTTGTTTACACTAAATAGCATACATTTATGTTACATAAAAAAATGTTTAAAAAAATTGAATTATCGGAGGTGGATAGTTGCGTTAAAGTCACACTGAAGCAACACAAGGGGCAATTGGTGAGGTTCAGTGCCAATCCCAAAAGTAAAGATCCGAGTACAACATCTCGTAATTTCTAACCACTCTCAGATTAAAATGTCATCACCTGAACTGGCACCTCACTCTTAAAAATTCCACATAACGCCAACAACAACCCCTCACGTCCTTGATGGTCTTTGATTCTTTCTTATTTTCTCATTTTCTGTGATGTTCTCTAATTTTAGATTAAGTTTATTTAAAAATACATTAAGTTTGTTTAAATAGTATTTAATTCGTATTAGTGTACTGTTACTTCATGAAACAGACTACAAATCGTCTATTCTCTTTTAAACACTAAAAGCCAAAATTTTCCTTTTCACAGTCAGATCTCAGAACAGTAATACCCCGAAGTTACACAATAGGTGGAACGGACGAAGTCAAATTCACGTAAGTCGGGGTACAGCTTCTATCGATCGTAAAATCGTAATCGCGTGCGTAGATTTCACGCGAAACGCATCCAATGCGTATGTATCACAGCAAGAGAAAAACTGTGGGTGGAAATGTTGTCAAACGAAAAACTAAAAAATCAAGAACCGCGTAACTCCGAGTTCGCATAAGTCAGGGTATTACTGTATCTATTTCATGCACTGAAATGTCTAAATTGGTTTGGTTTGAATTGGATTGCAAGGCTTATGGAGTCAGGTTCGAGAAATGGATCCAGGTATGAGCTATGCCACATTCCAGATTATGCAATTTAGACACACGGTATTCCAATTTTTATAAAAATGTTTTACGTGTATGAAGTTGTAACTTGGTTGCTTTCGTTGAGTTTAATGTCCCAAAGGTCACAATTCTCCTAACTGCTCCAAACACACGACAGACCACATCAAATAATGGGCGAACACTTATAATTATAGTTTTATTGACACAGAAGTAACTGCAGTTGAACCTGTTCCACCTATAACTCACAGGCTGATAGCGCATGTATGTGAGTGAGAAAAAAAAAGATGAGAAAAAAGTTAAGGACTTGCATATTTTAGTGTGTTTATGTGCTGGTGCTATGTTAATATTATCGGTACTGTTCCAATTTTAGTATCTGTACTTCGAAGGTGGTGCACCTGGCTAAAGCGAAATGATTCGCAAATTCATTTTTGTAATGCCATAAGGATTCATGTACAAATGGCAAGACAATAGAAAATAAAGAGTTTGCGTTTAGAGTTACACAAGTCATTCACACAACCAAAGTGAAAAAGCTCTCCAGTTTTGATCGCATGGTTCAATGATTCCAACAACGGCTTTTTAAAGACACAACAGTTACAGATTCAAACACAACCAATAAAAAAAAAGCCGACGACGAAGTCTCCAGTAGCAATTATTTCAACTGCAAACTCCAGAAGAACGGCGTCCTCCCTTTTGCATGCTCCTGCATTAATCTCGGAGCTTATAAAAGTCACACTCGCACCATTCGCATTTGCGTGAGTGCCTGAAATATTGAGAAGGCGGCGAGGTGGGGGGAAGGAAAGAACGCCTTATCCCAAATCTTAAAAGATCACACATATGAGCCAAGGACAGGCCTCTAATGAGTACTTATCTGAACCACCCGACTCATACAGATGCCTTTTTAATTGATTACAAGGTCAGCGGGATTACGAATGCTCCCCACACCTCCGTGGATATGCCTTAATAGTGGCATAAATGCGCAATGGTAAGTCGGGGCTCGTAAAAAGCTGAAATGGTTTGAGGAAAAGCGGGTAAAGTGCTGGCGATTACGTCGCTTTGCTTTTTGTTGTTGCGCTTCTGAACCGCGCCAACCATTCAAATGTCTGCTTTGCCGCGGATTGAAATTCCGAGCGGTGGACATTGCTGCTTAGTTATGACTGCTGGATAATTGCGGGTAAAGTGTTGCAGATAAGGAGCACTTATCATATGAAGCCAGATTTGCGTCGACCGCCGATAAAACATTCCGATTCCAACGCGTATTTTTCTTAAACGCTGTTATGCTAATGATTTTTATCCTGACGCGATTTTGAGAGAGAAATATCTGCGAGATAGATAAAATACTGGCTATGTGTGTGTGTGCGCATTGTGTTAAATGGAGTTAGATTCACCCGTTCTCCGTTTTGGAGAGTAGTATTTCCACAATCCTGCTTGATCTTCTGGCTTTTTTATGATCTCCTCGAACTTTTCTACCCAGCATAAAATCATATTTTGTTATAACGAGTACAATTATGAGTGTGATTAAATTTTTTGAGGCTTTATTAAATAAACGTGACATAACTTTTGATTATATAGGAATGTAGGTAGTAAATTAACGTACAAGTAGGAAAACGCAACGGGGTATTTGTAGAGGTCTGGGATCAATCCCAACGGGAAAGATCCGAAAGAAAAGATTCTAGGACAACACCATAGTTTTGAGCTACGGTCAGATGGCGATGACAACACTTCATCTGGCATCCCACTCTCCAAACTGCGACATCACGCCAAGATTAAAGTCTAGGAATTTAAAAATTTAGTCTGTTAAGCTCAAATGCAGTCTCTCATTAAAAAAATACGGATTTATGAATTCGCTGTTGAATTTCGTTACATTGCACAAACAAATTTTGATTTAGTATAATTTCACTAATAAATGAGTAGGAAATTTTGAAGAGAGAGCTTCTCGGATTCTTTTGCCTGAATAGCTTTTGATGGTTGGTTGAGTTTTAGGTGGCGCAAGGGTCTTATTTAGTCATGTTGCCCTAAGTCTACGATAGACGCCATTAAATTATGGATATACACACAAAGTTTTACTGACACAGAAAACACAAATGCACCCAGGATTAGTTACATGAATCAAACGTGCTCCGCCTACAAATCACAGGTTACTAACACAGTAGGCATACCATTGAGCTGCGTTGGTTCCTACTTTTGGACAGAAACGCAATTTAGATCGCAATTATTTTTGCCCATTCTAAGGGAAAAGTGCACGATTAGGTGTCCTTTCCTCACCTGGCTTAAGGCATAAAATTTGTTGTTTAATTTACAGTTAGGAAAGAGCACTCAACTTTTGTTCCTGGATCTAGAAATGCTGTCCAATCGGTGAGTCGAGTCACCGCAACTTCATTTATTTGTTTCCTAAGAAGATTCATTTTCCCGAAGATATATACGTATCTATATATGTTATCTATTAAACTAGTATATTGCCAACTTTTTTCACTTGCTGTTTTAATTGTTTTAATATTATTTTTTTTTGACAAACTCTCGGAAATTGTAAACGAAGGTTTCGGAAAAGAAACGAAAAGTATTTCATGTATATTTTTTATTCAATTTTTTGCAGATTTCAAATCGATAGTTGCTCTAAATGTGAGAAATTGAGTCATTCACAAACCCAGACTCAAAGTTTTTGATCAGGTACAATCTATTTCTAAGGGGTGTTCTAATAGTGAAACATTTTGGGGATTATCATTCGACTGTACTTCACATGTTTTGCTACCGATTGATTTTCTGTTCAGGAAATGTTTTATTTTTGCCATCTAAGAGGGTATACAAATTTTGAATTCATTGTATGATATCAATAACAAACGTTTTTCTCGTTCTGAAGAGCAGAATGATTACAACATCAAGTTTGTTCCCAAAGTAACTGAGCATCATCTGCACTGAAAAAAACGTTTTTCTTTGCGATGACTGCTCTGGATCAAATAGGAAAAACGCCAATATCAGGTAGTTTTACAATCCCTTTCATCCAGAGACAACATGAAGAGGTTAAGACAATAGTTCTCCCAAAGAGAGAGCATTCATAGAGTGACTGCGATTGCATCATTCTCGCTTAAGATAATTATTCATCAACAATGTAATGAGTTTATTTAAAAATCCATTGCCATTTATAAACTATGGAAACAAATTTTCCAAGAACAGGAACTGTCACTACAAGTTTCTTCTCAAGTCATCTTATAAATTCGAATTTGTCCCTAAACGTAGTGGCGTGTCATGTGTGGCTCGAAATTATACTGGCAATACCTGCAATAACAGAGAAAATGTACTCTCATTCTCACTCTCTCTCGAAAGTAAGAGGTTGATATGATTTTATGGTGCAATGGCCATATTTGACAAAGCTACTTCAAACGCCAGGCAAATGTCAAGTCATGTGATAAAATACTATACATCACATATAACATGTAAACACTGAAGATTGCAGATCTAGAGAAGTGAAATAGTATGTGGGGCAAGAGAGTTGAGCGATTTCATGAAAGAAGTTTTCTAGTTGCCACAACTACAAGTCTGGAACCTCCCAAAATGGACGAACTGTTTTTTGAGAAGTATATCAGTCAAGATATTTGAAGTGTTTAATTAATTTTCTGTATTATCGATTCATTTTTACCAATCGTTTCCAATTACTTCGCTAAAATGCGATTTCAATTGTACTACTTTTAATAAAAATGCCTCCAAGTTTTCTCATCATTTCAAAAAGGGCAGGTCTCGGGAAAGTTCAATGAATATATTCATGGTCTTAATTATGTTAAAAAACAGGAATTCTTTTGTACTATTACTAGATTTAAACAATTATTGAGAAATAGAGTTTAAAAATACAGTTTTAAAATTTTCAATTTAATTTATTTAAAATTTTTGTTGTTTAAAAAAGTGATGAGGAATGCCACACCTCAATTATAATGAATTTTGGGTACAGCGGAACCGTCTGTTTATATTTTTCGTAATTGAGAGTAGATATAATTTCTTCGAAAGCGATGTAAAAATTACATAATTATTGAAAAATTTTCAAAAGTTTAGAACTAATTCAAATTTGAAGAACAGTTTTTCAAGGAATTTGTTGTTAAAACAACTCTACCTTATCAGAAATAACTAATTATTTAGATTGTTACGATAAATTTAAAAACGTTAGTAAAATTTAAAGTTTTAAAAAGGAATTGAATCGGGGATCAATTAAATTAATCGTTGAACTAAATGAGCATGATCTAATTTAATTATAAAACACAATAAAATATATTTTTTACAAATTTTTCTCCAAATGGATCACATTACTCTCCCTTATTATAATATCTATAGATCAATTGATAATAGTTAGAATATTAAGTTAAAGTTTTCATCATTATGTTTCAAGTTAAAAATAATTAATCTTATTAAAATATAGAACAGCCAAAAATTCCATCAAGATTTTTTTTTAGATTCAATTTTGACGCATCCATCAAATATTAGTTTTCATGTATATTTACTTTTGAAATATTTTAGTCTTACTATCGGTAACATGGAGTTTAACTGGACTGATACACTAGAAGGTACTAACCTTACTAGATTCCAATTAATGTAAGTCTCAGGAAAATTGATATCAGCATGGATACTCATATTTATATTAATTTAAATAAACTTTTAAACATTATTTCACATTGTTGATGAGACTATAACAACAAGCTAACTTCAGTGGGAGATCCTTAATCTAGATGTACATAAATAGCTAATTGTTGATTTGAAAATGGCAAACTGATTATTGAATTCAAAAATGTGCTTTTACTTTAAAAATGCAATGACAAATAAATGATTCTATAATGTAATTTAGTAAAATAAATGCTTTCCCTTGTTTGTTTAAAAAGGTTTCCTCTTTGAGATAAAAAGATTGACTAATTTAAATTCATCAATAACATAGAGTAGTTTTTAGAGATAAAAATTGGAAGATAAAATATTATCTTTGCCAATTGATAAATTATGTTTTGTGTTTACTCAAGTCAACTGTAAATATAATTTATTCTGTTTGAAAAACATTGGATTTGTTCTGTTTCCCCTCAACTTGTTAATTTATGTATTTCTTGTTTTTATGTTTAGTGTAATACTTTGCATGAGACGATCGATATAAACATTAAAGTTAAAAAGTAATCAAGTAAGGAATGTATATTATCCGTTAGATATAAAGTGCAATTGGAAAGAAAGCATATTATAACTTTATCTTCGTTACTTTAACTTATCAATGAAAATACGTAGTAAATTAACTAAGTACTCGAGGATAATACTATAGTATTATGCAAATGCATGTAGTCTATTACTTTTTAAATTGCTATTGTGCTGATAGCATTTATAAGATATCATATATTTATCATTAAGTAAGTATGTTAGTTAAAAAAAGAAACTTATTTTTCTTAATAAGTTAATTTTAGTACAAATCAATGTTTGTAAATCCTGTACCTTTTTGATTTCATTCAAATTTTTTTTTACAGTTTATCAACTTAGAAAGGATTTAAGAACTTATTTTCTGATTAATTTAATTATTTATAACCGTGTTATTGTTTTAAATAATAAAATTTAAACCGTAATTTTTTGGTGATTCCTTTTGCATAAAGTATTTGTACCTGAATATTTTCAATGGAAGGAAATTGTAGATGAAAAGATCGTGGCAGTTAAGAGATTTCTTTAATGCGGTAACATAAAGTTTTGTAGGTCTATCGCCGCGAAAAAAAATGTTCTCATATGACTGTGAACAATCTAGCGAGTATTTCTCATAATTTAGGTCTACAAGTAATTTTAGCTTGAATAGAAATAGTCACGTCTACTCAATCACTCCGTTCATTTGACATTTTTAATTTAAATATAGTCAGAGAAATCGAGATTGAAAAAATTCCTCATATATTCAAAGATGAATAAAAATGGGACGCTATTGAAATAAGCATAATAGGAATACGAGTTAATATTCATAAGTGACCTATAATAGTTTATTTTCTACAGAAAGCAATATTCCTTTAGATAAAATGCAAATGAATGTATAAAATTGTTACATTTACTATAGAATTGTTGAATTGTTGTAGAATTGTTGAATGCAAATCCAATTTAAACCGATAAAAATATTTGAAAAATTATATCTGACATAATAATTTTTTCTCAGAAAATATATAGAAATATTTAATTGAAAATCTTAGTTCAAGTCAATTTATAATGTGTTAGCTTTCTTAATATGAGTACATAGTAATTCAAACTATTAGAATTTGTGTACAGTTCACGATATCATGTATGAAAGTGTTTTTATTCGTTATAAATGCTGATTGACATTTTGACGAATTTAACAAAAATAAACATTTAATTAGTTTAATTTTCCTTTCATATGTAAAATAAACAAATACAAGAACATGCATTGAATAAACAAATGATTAAATTTAGGTCATTAACTCTTTGGTAGTCAATTTGTAAGCATACGAAATGAAATAAAAACACTAGTTTTAAAAATACAGAAAATCATTTTTTTAAACCTTAACATAGTTTACACTATTATTCAGTTAAATCTCCATTTTAAAAATAACAATTAGTTTCGAATTTGTTTAAATGTTTTCATTGCATTTCTCTATTTCGATATGCTACCTTGAGTTTACTTAAACATTGATGTTTATGCATACCTAAAGTTCTAACACCTAAAATTTACAACCGTTACAAAGTAAAAAGCTAAAAAATAGTCTTTATGTGTAATAAAAGCACAACAGGTTATCGTTTAACATCAGAAAGGGTGTCCATAGTCTAGCTTACATTTATTTAGCTACATGTGGATGTGCAATGCTTTTTTAAATCTTTTCAGGGCATCAACAGTCAAATATGCAAAGAGAGTATCAATACATATTGATACAAAATCGTGATGGCATACATCTTCAAATGGGACATCTGTAAATTATCTACATCTAACTCATTTCATTACTACACTACTCATAATCTATTCTTTTGATTTTAAGCATCTCTAGGAACTGTCAAATTAAAGAAATCTCACTTCATAGATTCGTGTATAACTTCGTTTATAGTTTTTTTTATACCCCACTCCTGTCAAAAGCAAGAAATTTAAGCACTTTTAGATTTTTTACTCGTGGTATTTTATTGCCCAGTTTTAAACTGATAGAAGTCAAGAAGAGTAAATTTGCCAGAAAAATAAACCAGGGTTAAAAAACAATCTATTTTACAGTCGTTCCTTTAGCATGTATATCGTAAATGAAACTTGGGAGGAAAATGGTAAAATTTGTAATTTCGTGATTCAAGAATAAAAGAGGATTCCAATCTGGCATATGGAAAACTTGTTAACTTCCTTTCTATAATTTCATTTTAAGTATATCTGAAATGAATATAGTTTTTACCATTCTTGCCATGGCACATCAATTTTTAAGCAATATTAAATAGATTATTTTCAAAGACGATGGATTAATATATTTTAAACTGACGATTCTATTTTAGTTTCTTCATTCTGACGGTTTTTGAGCCTGTTTAAAAATAGTTTAAGAATTTCTTTTTGTTTAAAATTGCATTGCTGTAGTGCATATAATTTATTTCAATAATACTTGCACAACTGGTGGTAAGTTTTTCTAATATCTGGTAAAACATTTCATCCAAAGAACATGTCATCCTTGGAAAATAAAGGGGTCGATTAACACAGGGTCTCTGAATCAATGCCAAAAGTGCATTGACATCAACAAATAACACCTACTCGTCATTAGACAATCTATCTGGGATTTAAAAAGCATAAATATATAATCCTATACCAGATATTATTGAGGAGAATTTGAATCAAAAAATATTTTAAACAGAATTTGTGATGTTTAGAAATTTGGAGATCTGGATAGTATGTTTTATGCTTTTAAATCTGCTTTAATTTTGTATACATTTAAATATAACTAACAGTATATTAAAATAAATTAACTCAAACTCTGAATACAGTTCGACTTTTACAAACGGAACATTTTTTATCTACGAAGTGCTTTTTCTGAGTAACTTGTTTTAACCATGGAAGTACAACTTTTTCAACATGTTCAACAAGCAAGCATAATAGATGATACTGCAGTCACCATTTGCTATATGGTGTAATTATTTTTTTACAAATTTTTAGGAGCCTAAAAGCAGAATAGGTGAGTAAGTGTCTACGGAGTACACACAATATTTAAAACATATATTCAGATATACATATCTACCTTGGTCGGAAAAGGGTTTAATGTCCGAATTTGGCGATTTGGAGTTCAGTGTAAGCAAATCACTTCAAGGTAAAGGAATTTATAACAGAAAAAGTGTCAATGTTAGTACATTACGAAAAAATTGAAACATTGGAAAACATTACTTGTCATTATATTAATAGATGAAAATATAAAAATTACTAAATCAAGTTTAATCAAAAACCTGTAAAATGTATATTGACTCTTTACTACCAAGATAATATTGGGCACATAGAAAAAAAAACTCTGATTTATATAATAAAGAATCAAAACATAGGTAAGTATTTTTTGTTCGCTGTATTTAAACTAAAAAAGGGATTAGTATTACACTAAATAAAGTGTTATTAAAAACTTGTAAAAAGAACATAGGTCCTTGTTCTATCAAGGTAATATATATTCATAGAAACAGAAATTAAGCAAATAAATTTTAGATATGAGACTTTTCAACTCCAGTGAACAAATAATTAATTTTAAAATATCCTACTTGTCCTCAGACAATCTGTCTTCAAGCACTAAGATACCTTAAATCGACGGGCATACATCATTCCACGTGAATATCCCATATCACACATACAAGCATACATTCATCATGAAATAAATAATGGTAATTGATTGCTGTATTTGTTGAACATACACACAAAATTTCAAATCATTTAGATATATATCTGTACTTTGGTATATAAAAGGGAACAACATACGTTCCCAAGTTTTTAGTAACAGTGTATTTAGTAATTATTATTTTTATCTTTCATACAGCGAACAAAATAAATTTTCCCAATGTTTTGATACTTTCATAATGTATTAACAGTAGGGTACAATGGTATTTTTTTTGTATCCATTACATTGAATTAATTTGTGAACATAATTCAACTCAAATCTCTTGACTCAAAAGCAGCAAACTTCGACATTGCTCCTTTTTCTTACCAAGATATTGATACATTCCTCTTTACGTATACATTAAGCAAATTAACACTGTCTGTATAAGACCTTCCAATTCTCCTTAATAAATAAATAAAAATAAACTATCCTACTCCTCCTCAGAATATCTTTGAATAGTACGTAGCACGTTATCTTTGAATAGAATATACACGTAGAAATTTAGCACATTAACACTATCTGTATAGGACAATCCTTGACAAATAATAAAAAAATAAAATAGTATACTCGTCTTCTCTCTCTCAAGCAACCTTATTTATAGGCTCATGAAAATTAAGGAAATATCATTGTTGACACATAGGACCTTCCAACTCTCTCCTTAACAAATAAATAAAAATAAACTATCCTATTTCTCCTCAGACAGTCTTATTCAAAGGCACATAGAAATTTAGCACATTAACACTATCGGTTTAGGACAATCCCTGCCAAATAATTCAAAAATAAAATAGCATACTTGTCTTCAGATAACCTTATTTATAGGCACATGCAAATTACCATTGTCGATATAGGACATTCCAACTCTCCTTAACAAAGAATTAGAAACAAAGTGCCCTACTTGTCTCCAGACAACCTGTCTCAAAGATAACTCAAATCGTCGGGCATGTATCATTCCACGTGATAAAATAAAGTAATCAGACATGCATCAAGCAAATAAATAAAACCTATTGACGATCGAGTCTATCGAGTACACATACAAAATTTCAACCCCTTCAGATATTCATGGGCGACACATAGAAATTAAACATTGTCAGTATGCGACATCCTAACTCCACTAATAATTAGCAATAAAATATCCTAGTCCTCAGACCACCTATCTCCGAGCATAGACGACTCAGATCTTCGGGTAACGCGAGTGTCCCAGGTAACACAGAAAAGTATATATTCATCAAGTAAATAAATAAAGAACACTCACCCGGAAGGAGTCCTGTGGTGAAGGCCGGGGAATCGATGGCGACTCCCGCTGAGGATGCGGAAGAGGTGAGGATGCTGCAGGTGGCCGGCGGGAGCAGGTCGGCGGGCCTCTGCGGCGAGGTCGCGGCGTTGCTGCCGGGAGCCGGGAAGTGCACCATGCCGGGGAGCGAGGGGACGGCACCGCCGGGTGAGGACACGGGAGACGACGGGTAGAGCGACGGCGGCCGCAGGGGGGCCGGCTGCGGGGGTGTGCTGGGCCGCTTGGGAACGCTTAAGTCCATGAACACGCGACGGGAGCACACGGGCAACCGAGAACAGCTATCCGCATTGCCGAGAACAGTCCCCGAGTGGTATAGCCACTAGACCCGGCACTGCATTGAGTTGGATCTCCGGTGGATCAGTGGTGAGGAGGATCTACCGAAAGAAACTGTCGTCGGTAAACACGCCGGTCGGTGGGGCGGTCCAGTTGGTGACCAGGTGCTTAGATGCCAGGCGAGTGGTGAGGTGAGCAGCTTCTTAGATGCCTGGTTGAGTGGAATTCGTGAGTGTTCTGAGTCACTTGCGTCTTGTATGCGCCTCTTCCCTTTGGACGTAGTTTCAGCTAGATGTGCTGTTCGTTTTCCGTAAAGTCGCTTGTATTTGTGCGTGTCTGAATGTAAGACAGCGCAGGTGAGGGAAGATGTAAACAAAGACGGCTCGGCTGTTCAGTCGATCGGACTGGTTGAAAAGTCACCTTCTGCAACAAAAGAGGAAAATACGGGATTGTCAAAGTCGATTGAGGAATCCGCACGTCAACGAACCGTCGAGGCAATTTCGCATGCGAGCAATCCGAGTCAAACCTCTGTCATGACTAGACGCATCACCAAGCAACACCAGAAAGAAAAACGGTGTCACTCTAGATGCTCGGGCGAGAGTGATCGGGAGGACTTTCCCCCGCAAGTGGCCGAGCGAGGAATGATCCGCCGCTCCGTCGGTGAACAATCCCGGGGAGTAATTAAAGCCGGTTGCAGCGGGGAGAGAGGAGAAGAGAGATAGATAGAGCCTCACCAGAAAGAGAGAGGTGAGCACGGACGCCTCACTTCGGAGCTTCACCTTGAATGGAGAGTTTTTAAAAAGTTGCCTCCATCAAGGGGAAGAGTTGGAACTGGACAACGAAGCGAGCCGCTTGGGTGCACCGAGAACCTACCCAGAGTGGTAAAAAACCAAAACTAAAACCAACTCCGACGGGGAGGGGGATGATATCATCTACTCCAGGGGTAGGGTCGACGATTAAAATATGTCTCGCGGCGTGGGGTTGGCTTCAGAATTAGTCATCCCGGGCGGCTACTGGAAAGTCAGATCTCGCTCGCTCAACAGGTGGAGGTAGAGTGTTTTGTTTCCCCCTAATCAATCGCTTTAATAATCATCCGTTTCTCGTGGGGCGATTAATTAGGTTGCTCACCATGGAAACGCAGCTCAGTGTGAAGTTGAATCTGAATGGGAGTTGGCGCTGTAGCCGGCTATGCGTAATTGAGTGGCTTGTAGTTAGGGGTTATCAGTTTTCGGTGGTTGGGTAAGCTTCGTCGAGCAGATTGAGGAAGAACCTATCAGTTATTTTCTTTACAGGGCATTTATGAGCCGCTTATAGCTTTGCGTTTCAATGCTGTTGAAAATAAGATGTTCTGGTTATATTTTCTCTTATACACAATCAACTTAAGTTGAGAATCTGTGATAAAGGGATTATTTCCAGTATTATATTATTGATGGCCATGTGTTAAACACTTCAATCTCTTATACAAATAACTTTTGAATATCGTCAAAGTGCAATGGAAATTGTCTACTTATGACTTTATTCTAACCATATTTTACTGTGTTTTACCCATTTAACCTAAACTAAGAAAAATTAAACGTTTTTAAATGCAATTTTTATGGACAGTTATTTTTTAGTTAGGAAACAATATTTCATTATTTTTGTAAACAAAATATAAACGTTAAAATTACTGCATGCAATCCGATTCATGTTTTTAAATCTTTTTAGAAATGACAAATCATGCAACAAGACAAAATAGAAAGTAAAATTGGCAGATTGGATGAAAATATGTGAATTGTTTTTGTATTTTGAAACTGCTCCTGAATCTCTACCTTTAATGCATCATATTCACTTGTGAATCGACATCTTAAAACTCAGCAAATTGTAATTCATTTAAATTTTCTCCGTCACGAACTCTACCTTTCATTTTATCATTTTAAAATTTTAGGTCTAGTTTCAAAAAGAGACTCTTATAGAATTTTATTAGAATAGAGTGAGTTCTGACTCTATATATTCTTACTTCAACTTAGATTTCTCGAAAGTGAACTTTTAAAAGGAAACTATTCAAAATCAGACGCTTAAATATTTCATTATGTAATTTTTGAGAATTCATATGAATATTTTTTATTCAGAACTTTTATGGGTATATAATTAAAATATATATAAAATACCAGAGTACTAAACAAATAGCTATTTCAAGTAACTTGTCAGTGTATCACATATATTTACTTTATGAGCACAAAAAAATGTTAACTCAACGAAGTGACTGGTGACGATATAGAAAAGGCCAATGAATATATTTGAAATATAGTGCATATTGTAAAAAGATACATTAGGTATAGTATCACTCTTTTGAACACTGAAGCAATTGTGATGGCGCTAAACTTCTTGGTTTACTTTTCATTGCTTTTTTTTATTTAAAACTATGCATGTGGAGAATTAAAAATCGAAATTATCAATAGAATTCCATTAAGGATTTCAAAAATATTTTAATAATATGAGAAATGTACTTAAACGTGGAATAAAAATAGAAAAGCTAGAATATTTCATTTACATTTTAACAAAGAAACTGCCTAATGCAATCTGCATAGCGTTGTATGTATATCCTGTTTTCAATGATATTTCTGATTATTGAGTTCCCTTTCAAGTCCCACAGAAAAGATGGTTAGTTGGGTTTTATGGCACAAAGGTCAGATTTGGCTAAGAAACGCTAAACACAAGACAGATGATAATAAGTAATGGACAATACGTTTTACTGATAGAGATGAGAGAAATACACACATGGTGAGTTATAGAAATAGAACCTTCGTCATATACAACTTATAGGTCACTAGTACAACTCATAAAAGGTTAAAAACGATTTTTTCCCCCAATCATTCAGATTCTTTCTATTTTAACATTGAGAGGAGTTCGCATGCCTTATTCGCTCTGCAATCTTCCCAGCATGACTTTTAATCAGTTTTAACCTTAACCAATAGAATCCTTCCTACTTTCAACCAATGGATATATTATTTAATCCTCATATATGGCATGAGACAAAACAAATACTACACTAAGATTCTGTGATCCTTATAAAGTTAATTCTACAATAAATGACCCAACTATAAGAGGCCCGCACATATACGTGAAATACACTATATGGACGATTATTCGTATTTGGACTGCAGTTATTCGGAGGAGGATCCATTTTAGTGTGGGGTAGTTTTCCTGGTTAGGACTGAGCCCATTGCATTATGTACCTGATGCCATGAACACTGACATGTACCTTAACGTTCTGGATAGTTCGGCCTTGCCTACACAATGGCAATACTACGACGTCGATGGTTGTTTCTTCCAACAGGATCGAGCTTATGTCATACTGCAAAACGTGTGCTAGACTGGTTTCCTGAAAATGAGGTGAATTTGTTTGACTCGCCTATTTAGTGCCCTGATCTCAATCCGATCGAACACTTGTGGGAAAAACTGGAGGGACGAAAACGACATCGCCACGCACGCCCATCTTCACAGCAATCTCTTCTCACAGCCTTGGAGGGGCATGGTGAGCTATTCCTGCCCAGACTTACCAAGAACTTGTGGAAAATATGCCTCGACGAGTTTCGACTGTAATTCAAGCAAAAGAAGGGCCTACCCGTTACTAAATATAACATTAATGTACTTTTCTGAAAACCTTGCAGTGTGCAAATACTTTTGTCCATATAGAGTGTGAGTACACTGAGCATTGCTAGTGAAAGGAACTTCAAAAAGTATGACCAACACGTCAACTAGTTGTCACGTGAATGCTCTGTGAAACATTGACTTGATTGGCCGATTTGGCATCTTATCCTGCCGTTTGGCGATGTATATTATGACAGGGTATGTGTGCGAATGCTTATTTCTATAGAGTAGAGACAGAAAGGTGAAATAACCAAAGTGTATTACTATGTTATTGTGCGGTCTAATCACATGACTAGGCCACTTCTCCCGTACCGTGAACCAATCAGATGAAGAATGTTCGTTTCCACCCGGAAAACGAAAGTAGTGTAAGGGTCATGTTACTGCTAGTATTGGTCACATCCTCCTAGGTACAAAAAAAAGGTTGCTACTTTTTTATTTCTATGGGATCACCCACCTAACAAGTTTTTTAATTGATTTGATACTTTATCAACTTCCATTCCAAAAGTATATTTTTTTTAGCGAATCCCTTAGAAAAGCTGTAAAATCAAAAATTGCAAACCCATTTTATTCAAAATACCTTTTTCAATGCAACAATTTTTATAAGGCTACCCGTAAGTAAAGACTTGGTTACTACACTACACCACAACCGAAATCTATCAAAACAGGTTTTATGCTTATTATTAAAACGACATTTATTATCCCTTATCTTAGTAAAATATGTCTGTAGGAAAAGGAGCAAGTGACATTAAAGGTAGCAATTGTAATCACGTTTTTATATTGATAATAAAATGACTAGCTGTCCGGCAATTAAAAAAGATTAATGTGTTAGGTATTTAAAGTACTTTCATATCAGTTATAAAGAATGAAAATTGCTCAGAAATATCACAAAAGTGTTAAGGTTATTGATATTGTAACGACTTTGTTGATAAGAAACAAGACAGTAAATCTATCAGTGCAATAGTTTAAGCGTAATTTTTCATCTTCTTTTATTCCTCACAAAGTTTATTAATATACGGGTTATCAATGTATTTTAAGTATCAATGTATTTTAGGACTTTTAGGTTAAGATCAATGTGAAATAATTAAGCTTTTGAACTATATCTTTCCCATTCATTTTTCAAAATAAGATATGCTGAAAACTATGTAAGCTTTTCTGCAGCTCACTTATGTTTTGCAGATAAACAAAATTGCAATTTCCTTGCGAATGTGCAGCTTTGATTAAAAATATTTAATTTCTTTGCTTATGTTGAAAACTTCAATTTTTTTCCCAGTATAAATAGCTTCAGTACGTGTTTTTACAACTTTCTTATTCCAAAATCCTTTAGGAAGGATTGGATCCCTGTGGGCTCCCTCACGGAATACATCCTTGCCCTTGATGAGTTCTTTTGGATATAATAATGTAAAATACGAACAAAATATGCAGATCCCAAAACATCTTTGTTGCAAAAAGAATCTACAAAGACGCAAAAGCAAAAAATAATAAGTAATTGCTGGGTAAGTTTATTTAAAGTTGTGGGCATACTGCGTCTTCTTCCACCTCTATTTTTTCTGACAACGTGCAAGTGCACGCCCAGAATACCAGTCAGGATCAGCCCTGCTTACGAATAACAACTACCTCATGCTCTATATAATGGATAAAAGAAAATGGAAAACAAACCTTTTAAACTCTAACCCAGTTTTAACAGAACTTCTTCAAAGACGCAGCAGAGTCATATATTTCAAAGTTGTTTCATAGTATAGTACGTTAAATGCATTAATTTTTAAGACTGTCTTCAATGCAAGCATTCAATCGTTTTTCTGATGCTAAATATTTTTAATATTAATTACTCATGGTACAGTTGCGTTTTAAATAATTTGAATTTTTTTGCCCACTGTTTTGCTAATAAATTTGAACATTTGAAAAATTGGAAGATAACCGGGTACAGCTTCAGTCTACAATTATAGCGGTAGCAGTAGACTTAAATTTTTTTTTTTTTTTTACGCATTTCTAAAGTTGCCAAGGAAAGAATTATTTCAAAACCAATAAAATCAAACGACAGTTTAAGGAATTTTGAAAGAACTTTCTAGACTATTCAAAATTAAAATTTAAAATTTCCGCTTGCAGAGGTTGCCATAAAAACCGCAATTACCGTTTAACAGATGGGTTGCCTTAACCTTCCATAACTCGCTACTAAAAGTGCGTTAAAAAAAAAAAACGCCTAGACCGTTGCCACCGCTATAAACGTAGACTGAAGCTGTACCCCGGATTCTTTGTAGGTTTTATCAATTGAAGTAAATTTATAACGTTAATAATATAATCATAAAGTGAGCTGTAGAGTGCAGCTGATATTGGAATTTTAAAAAGTTTTAAAACTAATTTCCGATTTGTTATTACTGTTATGTAAACGTAGCTTTATGGCATTGACTTTCATCAGACTAGTTTTGTTTTCGAGTAACGATTAATTTGTGTTGTTATTACATCACTTTCATTTGAATTAATATACAGCATTTAAGGTTTTTTCCTTAGGTTCTGTGCTTTATTCAAATACATTTAAAAAAATTAATAACTTCATGTAGATTCAACCTACAGAAGTAAATACATTTTCATGCGCGTAATAATTAGTAACAGCATGCATGCTTGAAATCTCGGCGCTCCTTAATATGTCAATATGTTGTGAAATATGTCAAAGTTAAGACGTATTCACAAAGTAGTAATTTACTTAATTAGTAATTCAACCAACGTTTCAAATGGTCTGTAAATCAATAATCCTTTACTTTGTAATTAATAAAGTGATGAACGCCCTTTTCAAGTTTTTCGTATGCGGTTAGTATATACTTAACGAATTCCGTGTATTCATTTAAACATATCCCAAAATATGTAACGAATCAAAATATTCTATGATATTACCAATCCACAAATTTAAAAAGTTTTAAATGAAGGCTACTTACAAATGGTAATTTATTCAAACCAATAGCATTGAATGCTTGTCTAAGTTGCTTATCAAATGAATGACATCAGCACCACGCCTCTGAAATCAGGAGCATTCTTGCGATTAAAAAAAGAAGATACTGCTATAAAGCACAAAACACTCTAATTATGGGTTTGTGGGCAAATTTTTTAAAAACATCCCTGGCTTGTTGCAAGGAAATATCATCTAAATCAATCACTTTTCTGCTATAATTATAGTCAATAAACTACACATTAAACGGGGTGTGACCAGAAGAATATGTCCTTTTTCCAATGTCTGTTTTTCCTGCCCCTGCAAATTAGTCGGCAATGCGAAAGTCGAGACGAAAAGGTGACGAGAGACTTATTTGTGACAACAGGGATGAAGAGTCTCCATAGAAGGAATGACATAATTGGTTGGTTAAATAAACCTGTGGGCTCAGAAAAATTAAATATCAGCGCACGTTAATAATCGATTGGATTGAAAAGAGGTGGTTCAATTATTTTCATAAGAATTGAATTGGAGGATTCGACGATTGCCACTTGCACGACTTAAACTAGCTTTGAATTTTGTTTCTAAAACCATGTACTCACTGGCGAATTGTAATATGCAATGTGGTCAACATATCCACGATAGCTTTGAAACACGCCGTGAGCAACTATCAACCAGACAAATCCACACTCTTGTAAGTGTAGAAGAGGAACATGCTTTGTTCAAGGCAATGTAAGCAGCAATGGACATATTTACGATCCTATTGCGCAACCCTTTACATTCGTTGTAAAGACCGACGACTTGTCGGATGTTATAAGGTTGACTCCTCTTTTGAAGGTGTACGAGTGTGGTTTTGGGTTTTTTGGCGCAATAGCCATGTTTGGCCAAGCTGTGCCAAATACAAATCCAACAGTGTCAAGTAACAGTAAAAATAAAGGATGGAGAGGAGACAAAGAAAAAAAATCGTTTCGGAATCCTGCGAACCCCGTGTTCACCAACGGTAATAAACACCATATGCAAAAAAAACGATCACTGGAGTATCTATTTCGGATTCGTGAAGCCCGTACACACCTAATACCATGGACCCTTGAAGGGAAAATTGTTACAAAGTTATAAACATACATCTCTTGATTTATTACTTTAGTATGAGTTTTAGAGCTCATATTGTTGTTGTGTGTCTATTTCTAACGGACAATCTAATGTCGCAGGTTTCGAGGTTAACCCATTGGGTACATTTGACGACTGAGACTCGTCATGCACTTGTTTTACCTAAGTTACGGATGACGAGTCTAATTCGTCATTCAAACGAGGACAAAATTAAACTTGTACATTCTTGTTCATGGCAAGAGTGATTAGTGTTACGAGACTCTCCTTGAATCAAATTATTCAATAGTTCTCAACAAAAATACACTTTATTTAATCTGATTCCATACATAGAAATATTTACACTGCTGCGTTATCAAACATTCTTTTTTGGAATGAACGCGGAGATCAGAAGCGATGCGATCTCTCTCATACTGTTGTCCTTCTTATCAAACGAAATTATACAAAAATATAACAATAACTAGTGTGCAAACGATAATACGAAACTATAACAGTAATTAGTGTACAGACGATAATACGAAAATATAACAGTAACTAATGTGCAAACGATAGTCCGAGCTACTTTTTTTCAACTAAATCTGTACCCAAGGGGTTAATGAAAGTCGGAGTGGGGTCATTACTAGCAATTGTTATCTTCCATTGAATTGTGTAGAGTTCATATTTTCATCCCCTTTTAAAATAACATTGTAATCACATGCAAAATTACTTCTGTTTAAATTATTTTGTGATAAATGGAGTTATTTTCTATATCGATTATACCTATTAACTTCATTAAGTCCAATGTATGTTGTTGAACGGAATCAGTTTGTAAACTAAGGCAGACTTATTGGTCTTTCGCAAGTCGGCCTATCTGATAAGGAAGTCTCTCTCTTGGTATTGATGTCATCACTGAAGAGTCAATTATAAAAAATAGTATACCATTTCATTAAAAAAAAGTCTTGCTAGGTATTCAACCCTCGCATTTTGTTCTTAGATCTTATCTTAAAACTTTTAAATTAAGCAAAACATCATGAAAAATCAGCCATATCGTCAACTTGAAAGTGAAACACACACAGTCAAAAAACAGTTCTGAGAAAACGAAAGGGAAAAAATTTTACTCACTGTGCTGTACTCATTAAGTGTGCTTCTCAAGAAGAAATCTGACCTTCATGCAAAGAAAAATGACCCATGGTGAACTTCTACCAGCCTTGAAATTGCCACATTCGGGTCTATAACAGCTGAAAAAACTCATATCTCGGAAATTTTGACAGCGCTTTTCATTCAGAAGCAGCTGATATATTTTTTGCATTAAATTATTTTAAGTTTAAGAATATTAACATACGAAATTAATGTAACAAAACAAAAATTTTCTGTAGCTAAAAAGAAAGTAAAATCGTAATTTCTTTTTACAATCGCATGAATGGAAACTGAAGGGTCGCATGTATACATTCATTTGCAAATTGAATAAAAGAACTATGCACTAAAAACACTGTGTTATTATAAGCTTATAGAAATTATAAAACTATTTTATGATAAAAAAAAGCTCATATCAAGCATTTTACAACAAAACATCTTGTTGGGATACATATGCTATTAAAATTTCATTTTCTTTTTAATTAAAAGCTTAGCACAACAAATAAAATAACCAAAGTGTGAATTGATATTTAGACACTTTCGCATAATTGATTCAGCGTTAATTTATACATGGACATGCTATAAAATTATGGTTTCGTGTAATGAGAAACATTCGTATTTTAGTAAACATGTTAATCGCTTGAACTATCTTTAGAGATGCAGCTAAGGGGCTCACTGGGTGCCAAGCGCCCCCTCCCTCAATCTTAGTTTCTTATTTTATCCTTTTTAAATACAATATTAAGCGAATAGAATACTTTAGCAAAATAAGATTAGATTAATTATGTACTTTGATTTGAAAACTGTCAAAGTCCATTTTGTAAGTTTTTGGTTGCAGCTAATTTTATTTTAATTTTATTTTTTTTAATAATTTTTATTTAATTTTTATTTTGAAATAATTTTTATTTAATTTTTATTTTAAATAATTTTTATTTTAAAATAATTTTTATTTTAAATAATTTTTATTTTAAAATAATTTTTATTTAATTTTTATTTAAAAGTAATTATTATTTTTTTAAATTACAAATCTCTTTCTAATTCCTTTAGAATACATTGATAGGCAAACATTGGCCCATTAGTTCAGTCATAACTAATTTTACGTTGTTGTGATTAGTGGACAACTTCGGGCATCAGTCATTTTCTATCAAGGATTTATAGTTTTTAAAATGAATAATTTTCCATAGAACATGGAAATATAAAAAACTGAGATTACCGGTATCTATAAAGGTTTCATATTGTGTGTGTGAGGGGGGGGGGGGACTCGGGAAAATACTCTGACTATATAGACACTAGAACATATCTTGTTTTTCTGTACAGAAGAAAACTTTTGACAAGATCGTGTACTTTCCAGTCAAATTTTATTGGGTTTTTATATATATATTACTTGATGACCCTAGTTGTTAGATTGTATTGTTGATTCCTGGATATCGAAACCTATGGCATGAGACTCACCTAATAAAGTTGAACTATATTGTATCATTTGAGATTTGTCACATTTTATTCTTACGTAGTCTTTCATTAATATCAATTTAGTGTAGTGAAGTTATATTTGATACCATATTACTAGGTCTAGTGATCAGGGGGATTCAACTTCTAAATCGAAAGGTTCGTGATTTGAATCCGGGGTAAGGCATGGATGTTGGTCCGTCTGTAATAAATGTATGGACGCCTTAAAACGGATTATGACTAGAATGTGTGTTATATTATGTGCAGTGTAAAATGATCAATGCACTGTGATGCACCAGGATAACGCATAAGGGTACACAAATGTATTATGGTAGTACTATAACGAGTAATGTTCTATTGATCATTTATTAGAAGGAGAAAATACCAATTTAGTGACAAAATCTGATATAGAGACATTTAGTGAACATTAAAAAAAATTCTGGAAAGGCCAGATCTTTATGTGACATGAATATTGCATTTCTAACTTTAGGCCACCTCCAGAAGAAAGTTCAGGTTTAGCTGCTGCTTATTCCTAACACGTTCTTAAATAACATCTGGATTACAAACACAATTCGAAATCAATTACATTCCAAATCAATAAAATAAAAAGCTATTGAATACATAAAGTGAGTGCAACGTGTTCTCTCTACTGAAGCAAATCATCAGGTGAGTTTGTAAAACCGCCTAAGAAATCTTTTAACCTTGCACACCCATTGGACAAGCCTTTTGGCTAATTAAAGCTTCATTTCTAACATGTAAGGAAAACATTACTAGCATAAGAATAACATATTAAAAGTCGACTAATCAAGTTTTTAGTGAAATGCATGAATATGTTTGTTAACATAATTGTCGCAAATCGATTTTTAATGTTAATAAGAAGATTTTTAATGCTTTTCGTGTTCATATCCTATCTATGATACAACCGTATTAGAAATTAGGTATACAGGCTTTCGCAACTGTTTTTAAAATTGTCAAGTAAATAAAAGAATTGATAACATTTTATAACGGTTGTAATCGTGTTTGAAATATTTGTTTGAATTATTATTTATTACTTTTGTTAGTATCAAGGTGAAGTACCTATAATACAAATACATTCAACTGAACTGTCTAGCTTTCAATATCAAAATCTCACTTTATATTTCACGATATTTTTACTTGTTTCTCCAATTCAACAACCTACTGAGATAGGTAGTTGAATTTACGTCGCACTGGAGCAATACAAAGGACTATTGAAAACCGTCCCGGATCAATCCAGAAGGAAAACATCCGCTCAACACCTCGCAATTTTGAACCATGTCCAGAACAGGGTTAAGGGTTCACACCCCATTTTCGAAACTTCCACACCAAGCCATCACAAGTACATTTAAGGCCACGATATATTTAACTTGTACCAGCCCCGACGTACACTAACTAATACGAAGCTACTAAAAAACAATAATGCACGGAAGCTTAAAGATTCAAAGAACAGTGTTAAGCCTTTAATGTAGATATTAGAATACCGGGAATATATATTTTAACACACATAAGTATTCCCCCATTTAGGATTATGATGTCAATGACTGCTCTAAATGGACTAGGAAACTTAAAGGAATTTATTTTTCAGCAGTGCTATTCAAATGGTTAATTTGAAAGATTTTAAGCAGTCACCTAATTACCAAAGAAATTCCTTAACATTTAAAGGAATACAAATTCAATACCAAATATGTTCAGATGGTACGTTTAATTTTTAAATAACCTAATATATAAAAACAATTTTCTCTCAAAGTTCAAGTGTGTATGGGGGTCGTCGAGACTCATTGGATTCGCCCATTCCGTTAACAACCTATGCCCCTGATTCGAATTCTCCCTGGATTCATTTCTCTCACCTAGGTCATTAAAATTTTTGTGTGTGTCCATTATTTAACGTGATCTGTCTTGTATTTGGTGCAGTATCACAAAATATACCCCATGCATCAACAAACCATTGAGTGCATGTGTGAAATAAGCAATGAGTTTCAAATACAGGGAAATTGAATTTACTGTAGCTTTGTATCACACTGTGTACTTTGTCATTTTTGTGCTCTACTTTAACTTTAAAACTACGGCCGGTACAGCAGTTGTACATTGATGCTGCCAAGAAAGAATTGTTACAATAGCCAGTACAGCAGTTGTACCTTGAAAGATATAAGAATCGCGCCAAGAAAGAATTTCGACTAGGCCCGGTACAGCAGTTGTACCTTGAGAGTCGGATTGATTTAGTTAAATCTATAGCCGCAGTCAAAAAAGGTTTAAACACAAAGTAATCTAGTTTATAATTATGAAACTCGTTTTTATTTTCATATGAAACAATTGTATTTTGACTGTCCTGAAGGGTTAAGGGCTGTAAGAACCTTGCCTGACCATGGTCCTCTCAATGCCTTTCATCCTTGGGTAGGTTCGGTGGTCACGGTGTCAAAAATACTAAGCTAAGCATAGGATAAATGCCATAGAAATAAATAAAATACATCGAAACTAAAAAATTTCATCTCGAGAGAGAAATAGGCTTCTTTACTCTCTCTTCCATTTCCATTCCATCAATGCCAAATGAAAGGTTCACAGACCAGAACTCTCTTTTGGTCCGGCATAAAAAATTTGTGGAACTGCAGTATGTGTTTAAAAGCAGACACGATAAAGAGGGATAGGCGCTCGAATTAATCAAAGGAGGAAGGCATCTGGATGGGTGTTATTGTTAGAGGCGTCAAATCGTGGTAATGAATTAGGGGTAATTGATAGTCGCGCTGTTGAGCCGATGCTCTATTTGGAAAAGGCGGTCGTGATGGGAATATGTAAACCTTACCCCCAACAGCTGCTGATGCTACCATCTGTGGAGTGGCCTGGTGACCTGATAGATCTCTACGCAAGGTGTAATCAGGTGTTAGGTATGGCATTTTCTGTCAAGCTAAATGTGGGTGGTGGCAGTGATTTTGCGACGGAAACATGCATGTACTGAACATGAGGTCCCTTGGCTTGTTTTTCTATTACAATTTCAGCATGTTTCCAAAAAATTCCAAAGAATGAATTCCGAATTGACATACGATAGTAGATTCGTCAATGCCAGTTAGATTAAATACGGTGTGTTGCCAAAACGACATTAAGCAACACTTTAGGGAAACTCGATATGTATAATGAGAGATCGTTTTGGGTAGTGGAAGCAAAATTGCATTCAATCTGGATTTTGTTTGCTTACATTGAAAATCCCTCTCGAGTCATTCCTGTGTTTAAAAATCAAGAAATTGGAGTTAATAGTTTAAGGGTATATAACATTAAAAATGTTTCTGTAACTTACTCTCGTATTGGTTAAAGGGAAATTCATTAGGTTTATGTCTTGCACTAGAGGAGTACTTAACAATATGTAAAACAACTATTTTAGAATTTGTGTGAAATTTGCTATGCAGTTTCTGTATCTTAGCAGCAGCAAAAACGCTCGAATTGTGAGCTCGGGAATCACGAATTTCGAACAGCTTATTCTTTCTGGTATATCTAGGCAAAACAATTATTTTCAATAGATCCATAGAAGAAAAATATATTTTGGAGCATTCAGCATAACGAGACCACTAAGTACAAAACACCAAAAGTTGTCACGGGCCGACCAGTCAGTAGGAAAAAAAACAAAAGCACATGATGAGGACAAAGCTCAAAAAGCTGTTAGACGACGCAAAGAAACTGCTTAAGAAACATAGACTCGATTTGGTTTCCTTGAAACAGAAAAAACTATCTAGCAAATGTAGGCAGTAAAGCTTGTAAATTATTTTACAGTTTAATATCGAGGTGTGAAATTTATTTGCAAAATAACTTTATCTGAAAGTGCTATAAGAAGTGAAATTAACTTAAGGGGAGTTAGTACATTTTAGACCTTGCGCGCGAAAACATACTTTTTTCGATTCATCATAAATAATTGAGTTTTGTATATTGTTGTATAAAATTGATACAGTTTAAAGATAATTGTATGGCTTTTAAAAAACTGCAGTCATATTTGTAATTAAAAATATCTATTTTATAAAACCTAAAAAAAATTATACACAATTTCTTTGTTTTGAAATTTACCCACTTAACTTTCCCGCAAGTTTAAAAAAAACTAATAAACGTAGAGTTAAGAAATTTTTTATGGTTATTCTAAAAGTAAATCTCTTAGTTCTCTGAACTATGGATTTGTGTATGAGAGCTATAGTTTTTTATTTATAGATCCATACATGCTAAAATTTTTCAAAATTGTCTTACTTTAAAATTTTTAATTTTTATAAATATTTTTACTTCAAATATCACAAATTCCATAGTTCATAGAATTAAAACATCCATGTGCTTCAATTTAGTGCAAACATTTTGGTTTTACAGTGCATCTTTCAAAAGTTATCTTGCGGGAAAAATAAGTGGGTAAATTTCAAAACAAAGAAATTGTGTATAATTTTTGCTAGGTTTTATAAAAATAGATGTTTTTTAATTACAAATATGACTGCAGTTTTTTAAAAGCCATAGAATTATCTTTAAACTGCATCAATTTTATACTACAATATACAAAACTCAATTATTTATGATGAATCGAAAAAAGTATGTTTTCGTGAGCAACGTCTAAAAGGTACTAACTCCCCTTAAAACAGTTATTATTACATGCTTTATTTGATATGCAATAATTACTTCAACTAAGACTTGTTTCATACAGATATTGTAGGTGTTATTTCTTAACATTCCTAAATGACCGTCACTTGTTTTGCCTCCAAACTCGTTTTAATCTATCTTGGAAAACATAATCAGTGTTTTACTAGATACATTAAAGTATCTAAACATTTTATGACTTCTTATAGTATTAAAAAATGCATCATCAATTTACTCATGGATTCTTTTTTCTTCCAGCATTTTTTTTTTGTTTGTAATCCATGTCAGAAATTTTTTTCCATTCCCATATTCAGCTTATGCTAGTATTACAACTTCTGAGAGTAAAATTAGCTTCAAATACCTATTGAACCCATCAATCACACCTATAAGCTTTTATAAAGGCACTTAACTTCTCTCTTTATGTGTTCGTTAAAAAAGTTCAAGGGGTAATTTCGTTTATTATTAATATAATATAGAACTAGCCAGCGTGGACATCACGGCGTTGCTTGGGACAGTTCTTTTCATGGGGTCAGGTGTCACTATTGTTCGCTAACCCCCGGTGATTGCTACGAATTCCCATTCGGTTTGCGAAGCATTCCCCGTTTTCTGGTGTAAAACTTTCCGCAGATTTCAAATCCGTTGAAATTTTTATTATATCTTTAACGATTGCTGAGATAGAAAACAAACAAACACTGAAGAACGCCCGTCGTAACTTTAGTTGTTTATTTCACTTCAATCGAATCCGTATTTCAGGAAATCAAAATGAATTGATATCGAATCAAACGAAGGTCTTTCTTCGCGGCGGCCGTTCGTATTGGAAAAAATATAAAAGTTTCACTTTAAAATTTTATTTATTTAAAGAAAAGCATATTTTTAGGTATCGATCTATTGTTAAATTTTCCGCAGATTTCAAATACGTTGAAATTTGTACTATATCTTTAACGATCTAGGAAATAGAAAAAGAACTAAATAAATCCAATAAAATCTTTATTTGTTTATTTGGTTTGCGACAAACTGTTCCTCCGCAAAATGAAACGGAAGCGGAAGAAATGAATTTAAAATCTGTGATCTTTTATGCTTACATTACAGTAAGTGTTACCATTACAGTAAGTGCCATAGATTCGTCAAGAACGTGCACATAACAAACAAGCAAACAGACAAACACTTCCTTCTATATTAGTAAAGATTAACAAGGCACACAACAAAAGATTAAACCTAATGACAAAAAAATTTTCAGCAAAACTTAAAATACAAGCCAGAATTTAATAAAAGTCAGAAAACATTGTAAGATTTTAAAGTTTTCCAATTAATTCTGCGTGATATAACATATTTTCTTCTGAGTGTATATATGCATTTCATTTTGAGATAACTTAATTTTTTAAAAACGCTAAACAATAACGAAGATAGTACTATAGTAAAAACGTCAAACATCATTCTGTACCCAGTAAATACCATCCACTGTTTCTCACTTTAGAATCAAATGGCGACATTTGAAAATCAAAATACGAAACTTAACCATCAAAATACGAAACTCAACCATCAAAATACGAATCTTAACCATCAAAATACGACACTTAACCACAAATCCTTCAATGAGTTCTGAAATTTCTAAACATATTTAAGAAGACAGCAGTCGTTCAATGGGTTTTCCATTTGCGCTAGTTAGATGAATTCATGTCGCACTGGATCAACACAACGACAATTGAAGATTAATCCAGAAGAGAAAGGGAATCTGAAGACAAAACCTCATAATTTTGAACCTGCGGCAAGGTGGACGAGGCTAACTCCTGAACTTGAACCCCACTCACCAAACGTCCACACTACGCCAATGTGGGGACATTTGAGATCCCCACTGATTTAATGTACAACCCCCCCCGAACCAGGTGGTCTTTGGTTGGATCGGGTTTCGAATTCACAACCCTTCGGTTGCTAATCCGCTACTCTTACAACAGGTCCACTTCGGCCTTTCATTTGCTACCAAAATCGGCGACTTGTAGGCAGCGCAGGTTAGATTTCTTCTTAGGTGTTTTTCTCTCTTTTCTGTCAGTAAAAGACTTTCCTTGATTGCATGTCCATTTGTTTAACATGGTTCGGCACAGCTTGGCCAAATATGGTTCTTGCGCCATTATACCCCCAAAACCAAACATGGTTAAAAAAACTCGTGGATGGTAATCCCGCGCGAAAGGCCTAGATGGGTGCAAATACCAAGTCAATTACCTACAGAACGGAGACCTTCCTTTGAAAAGGGCCGACCCCACTCCAATGTTCCGTTTATGATTAAGTTCCATTGAAAAGTCCCATTCTCCACGCTCTAGCGTGCGATCTCATTCAGAGAAAAACTGTTACAGACATCTCTATTTCCACCTGCTCTGCAGCAACGCGCTCGACGTATCCGGAAGGTACGAAAGCAAAAAGAGCGAGCGGTTGGCAGAAGCGCTAAAACACGTATTTCGCGGTATTAAAAAATGATGCTTTTGACGGGGATCAACCTTCACCTTCAAAAGCGCAAACTCGGTAGGTGCCTCCGACCCTTCTTCCTCGTTCGTTTATTCATGGGTCCAGCAGGTGATTCGGCTTCGTTTGCGCACCTCCGAAAGGTCGCCTGCACCGGCTGTGTACAACCTGCTCGTATAAGCGGATTTTAATCTCTGTTATGGCTTCAAGACAGATGACACTTCTGTTAATGGGGTTACCTCAGTCAGAGCGCCTTGCAGAGACCGTTAATTGTTTTTGCCACGCTAGACTTCACGCTCTCGTGTGTTGTTGTTTGCTGAATGTCTTGAACGATGGATCCACTTGGCATTGACCGTGCAGCGTTTTTCTCGTTTTGTTTTAAAACGTTGGGTTTGAACTTCGTTTGAAGTTACAGATTGAATGGTTATTTTACATACATTCATGTAGGTAGATTGACTGGGTTTTAGGGTGCCAGGGGATAATGTTTGGCCAAGCAATATAAGAGAGAGGTCTAACTGTAAAATGTTCAAGTACTTCATCTTTACTAGCAGACTCACGCATAGCATCTGCGCTGTACGTCTATAACTGTGTGCACGTCCATTTACTAAACGCGGTTTGGTATAGCTTGACCAAATAGAGTCCTGGCGCCACAATACCCCAAAACAAAACATGGGTAGATATTCGTACATGATAATATACAGTGAAACCCCGATTTAACGTATTTCAAGGGACTAGAAAGAAATAACGTTATATGTTAGAAAACGTTAAATCGGGGTCGGAGAAAAATAAAACATAGAGCATAAAATGAAGACTAATTTAAGTAACGTACCTTTTATTTCTTCCTTGACAGTAGTTTATTTTTAGAGAAATATGTTAATTTTATTTGCGTTTTGCTTTTACTAGTAAATCATTTTAAGATAATTGTCCACATATAAGTTTTTGTAAATTTTTTCATCGATATTCAAAGAATTTCATAGGTATTCAAAGAATTTCATAGATATTCAAAGAATTTCATAGGTATTCAAAGAATTTCATAGATATTCAAAGAATTTCATAGGTATTTAAAGAATTTCATAGATATTCAAAGAATTTCATAGGTATTCAAAGAATTTTATAGATATTCAAATAATTTCAACACGAACACAAAAAGGACTATTTAAGGTTTTCTATCTTCGCGATTGTTAAAGATAGAATAAAGATTTAATGGATTTTAAAAATCTGCGGAAAATTTTACACCATATCAATAACTTCAAGAAGTCCGAATTTTATGCAAATTGGCGACATGCACGTGTCATGTCGGGTGGAGGTAAAACTCATTCTTAGAAAAAATTTGTGTTTTTTCTTTTTAATGTTTACATTATCAGTAAGGACACGAAAAGAATTGTCACGGGCAATGCCGTGCTGGCCTGCTAGTATCTGTTATGTTATAAGAAAATCGCTTTGAGTTCTCGCTGTTAAAAACTTTAAATACGGGAAATATTTCGAAGTGATAACCTTAAATACGGGAAATATTTCGAAGTGATAACGTTAAATACGGGATTTTTTTTTTAACATTGAAAGAATAGAAAATTATTTGGGACCAATAAAAAACGACGTTATATGCGGGAAATCGTTAAATGCGGGTTACTTTGAATCGGAGTTTCATTGTATCTATAAAGGACAAAGTGTCGCTACTCACATTTCATATTTTATTGAAATCCATTCACAGTGAATATAACAGCCATATTCACGTAAATAAATATCATTCCTAAATATGAAAAAATAATGCAATGTCGTGAACAGATCGATCTTCTTGGAATCAAACACAGTGTCCTTTCGTTTGTAAGCAAAAAGGTTTTGTTTAAAGGATCGAGTTTACTGTCCTACGTTTGAATTCACGTAATATTTCGCAAAAGTCCGATTCGGGGAACACCAGTATGATTAGAGCTGCTTTGAACTTGTAGAACTAGAAAACAGAAACTGAAGGCAGAGGAAGATCAAATTGATTTTCGGATGCTGTTTGTGTAGAAAACTAGTTTTTCGAGTCGTTTAACGATTAATATCTCAATAGCATTGTTTTATTTTCCGGCTTTTTGGGTGGTAGGATATTTTATGAAGAGTAGAAAGAATGGTGGCCGTTGGATGAAAGAAACACAAACAACAGACCTACATGACATATCTGGCTGGGAAGTAGTTGAGGCTAGCAAATTGTATCTTCCCTATTTGAAAAAAGATTGTACTTGTTTAAGTTAGTTTTGTTTTAAACAAAATATTTGTATTTTGCCAACAACACAAAAATATTTTTGTTTCATGTCAGTTTAACGATTAGTATCTCAAAAGTGTATATTTTTCGGTTTTATGAGTGGTTGCGGATTTTATACGGTCGAAAAATAATTTGGATATTTATCTGTAGGAAAAACAAATGATGTTAAACATGGTAGGAAATTAATTGAGGCAAGCATATTATATCGCACCCCGGCAAGAAAAGTGACACAAGTCAAAAAAAATTTGATGCTATGTCATTGAAAAATATGTATGAGGCGCCCCAGCGTGTTATATTACGATTCCATAGAATATAATAGTAGTTCCTACCATAAATACTTACCTAAACTTCAAAAGAGGCGACTATATTATTTCCGATAAGTTTTATGGTATCCTTTAATTTGATAGTTTTCAAATTCTTCAATTTTGAGTTGCGTCACTTTTCTTACCGGGGTGCGGTATATTTCTGCCTTTTTAACGAGATTGTATTTGTTTAAGTTAGTTTTGTTTCACATAAAAATGTTACAGCATGTATATAATTTCTTCTCACAAATATTCTTATAACTTTAGAAATATACTAATATGGAACAGGTAATTTGCATATGAGAGTAAAACATATTTTTTTAAATATCTTTTAGGACATTTGTATTTTAAAATTAAAACAGCAGATGTCTTTTAAAAGGCGGTTTTATAAATTTAGTAGAAATATTTCAGATAATTTCCTTAGTTACAGATAATTAAAGGTAAAATAGATATAGTTTAGAGTTGGGATACCATTCACACACAAGCCACGCAAATGTTTATACCTGAATGAAAGTACCTACAAATGTGAGAGTACCGATCTTAATACTCCAGTTGTGACGTCATTTAAATACATACCTTTTTTTTAAATTTTTGGTAAAATGTTATTTTCAAAATGATTTTATTCAAAGCAAATTTTCCTTGTGCATTACAAACACTGATATTTTTATTAAAATCGTCCTGCGCATAAAATATAATGTACTAAAAGAATTCCAGTTCTCGAAATTGAAGTGAAATGGATTTGTTTTTCGTTGAATATATTTTTGAATGCTTCCGCCCCCACCCCCAGTTCTAAAAGTCAATTTAAAATTTTTTTTTGGAAATTTAATTTTTTGAATAATTTTTAATTTATTTTTGGCGATTTAATTAGCGCATCTGTAGCAAATAATCACCGTAGTGCGTGAAACCAAACCAGTTTCTCATGGAATTCCTTTGAATCTTATCATTGGCCACAATTCTGACTCAAGACTTTTGATTACGATTCTATTTTGACTAACAATTTTGAATGTAGACATTGATTCTAATTAATGATTGTTGATATTACTATTCGATGATGAAATAAGTACAACACTACATTCAGTTTTACTTCCATACTATAGTAATGACATTAATAAAATCTGTGAATTACGGTATGCATTCAGATACAGACACAAAATGATTTATCAAGTTCAAACGTTTACCGTGATTTAAACTTGATTATTAAAGGTCACCTGCTTGAGTTGCATCAGCAATTACTTGAGCAAAGTTCACCATCAAACCGCAACTCGTTGACAAATCACCTTCATCACTTTTCCACTCCAATCCATTGTCCCAAGCTTGTTAATTAAAGACCTTCTCCTGTCTTGAGCACTGAATGCTCAGCGATACCAGGACAAGCAAAAGCTTCTAAGCCGTTAATGAGCACGCCATTGTCTCGGACAATCATGGTCATCCCTCCTCTGCAAAAGGGACCAGAACCTTCACAATCAGAACCCATTATAACTTTTAGATGCTTAATGAGATGAAAACACCTTGGCCTAAAACAATTAAAAAAAAGAATGTCTCAGAAAGTGAAAGTGACTCAAGGACGATACCGATATTGAATTCGGATCCAATCTCTCTTCCAGCCTTATCAGCATGTCTTATTTGAAGCGGTGTTGTTCCATTCAGCGTTATAATAACAAGGGAAGCTCTTTTCTTTTCGCTCTATGCTCACTGATTTCCAGATCGGAAGCCTTTGTTGTGGATCTCGGCTCATAAAGGAACGAATTCGAGGTGATTTGAAAACTCGCCATTTTGCTTGTTCGTCTCCAGGCGAGATACTCCTTTTAAAAAGGAGTCCTGATTGGTATTGTTGTGCTATTCGAGGTTGGAACCCATTGATTCTTTTGTGTGGATGAGCTTTTATGTTTCGTGTTCACATGCAGCAATCGGTAAATTGAATCATCGTGGGAGAAAACGAAACAACAGTATCGCATCTTGGATGTTAGACAGGCAGAGGAGCAGCGACCGTGAAAAATCAGAAGCCTGGTATCAAGTACGAAATATATTTAGAATTCGGTTGTTGAAAAAGTTAAAACTTGATGCAAAAACGACGATTTTGTAAACGAAAATCTTAGTGAGCCGTCAGTTTCCATTTAGCATCCTCGATTTTAACCACATAAGCTAACCAAGGGCTGTTGATGCCCGATCCTTTACAGTCTCAAATGGTTTCGAACTGTGATTATTTTGTGGCTTTTTTCATGTCCAATGAAGTACCTTTAGCATAGACTCTTATCTCCAACCACACGCTTCCTACTGAGGCTAGCTTCCAGTCCAGTTAATACGCGCATTTGTTCCTTGCGCATGATTTAGCTTTCTCTCTCACTGTATTCTCTCATCTTCTCGCCTTTGTTTTACACAACCTCACAGGTATCCACACTATTGGCATGATTGAGCGCAGATGCACCTTTTGTGACCGTTTTAGCCTTCCAACTGGTTTCGACGAGATACAAAGATTTGACTAATTTTGCTAACGACGAGATATCTCATCCATCAGGATTTGACCATTTTTTCTGATGACGAGATGTCTTGGCATCAAGATATTGGTATTTTTTTTATGATGGCGATATTAGAATATGGTAAGACGTTTTCTAATGACGAGATATCTCGTCCATCAAGATCTAGTCAGTTTTGTTTATGACGAGACAGCTCGTCGGGACGAGGTCTTAGATAGAATTTAAAATTACCTATATTTTAATGACTAAGATAATGAGACAGCGGTGAATCCAGTTGAGTTATACGGCTGTCGGAAATATAGCATTAGATTTTTTTTTTGCTTTCGATCAAATATTGGTATCTCCAGCTGTAATGTTGGTAACGCTATGTTATTGAAGACTAGTGATGAAGTTTCCAAGCTTTAAATCGAGACTAAATCTCAAACTGATCTATATAAAAAACATTTCACATTTGCAATTTGTTCAAGTTTATGACAGTACTGTGAACGCTATAATGAAGGGAATTTGGTATCGATTAAAAAAAAGACCTTTCATTTGCAGAAACCATGTTAGTGGTGGTCGATATCAGTCTTCTTTAAACTAGGTAAAATTGACTCTCAGAACTGGACATGTCACTTTCAGATTATGCAACGCAAGTAAAGTAACGAAACGGGTGTTCTTATGTGGTGCAAATCGAAAGCGTCTGGTAAAAGGGTTACTACTCAAGTGGAGTGGTTTGGCGATAACTCCACACTCGCTTGATATTATGAACACAAACAAGAAAGGGCAAATAGGGCTCGCAAAGCGAATTTAAAAGATCTTCTAGGTCACCGCACAGCTGCTTGTCTCCCAACAACTTTCTATCATTGTGAATAAATAAGACTCTTTTTCATGTCCTTAAACACAAATGACTTTTAATTGTCTTCCAAAATTTCTTCATGAAATGAAAGCCCTAAACGTAAAAACTTATATTTAGCCTAATTTCAAACTGTAATAGAATCCACTCACTGTTTTAATACTCTCTGAGAACACCACCCGTTTGTCCATATAGTTGCACGTTATCTGGAGTTATACTGGACACTAAATTTACCTGGAATCAGCTTTTGAAAAGTAAAATTAAACAAGCAAAAGTTGGACTTCTACGATGTAGAAGAGTTCTTGGTAAATCATGGGGTCTAAGGCCAAGGATGACCTATTGACTATACACTATGGCTATTAGACCCATTGTGACCTATGCGGCTGTGATCTGGTGGAAAAAGACGGAACAATTGACTGTTAATACCAAGCTAGACAGTCTTCAAAGAGCTGCCTGCCTGAGTATAACAGGTGCTATGTCCTCCACTCCCACCAGAGCCATGGAAATTATTCTATCTGTCGTCTCACTTGATATCTTTATCAGCGGTGCTGCCAGAAGAAGTTCCTACAGACTGGAAAACGCTGGACTGTGGATGGATTTTGCCAGCCAAAATTCCCAGTCCCACACCAGTATTAACCAAAAATTATTTGACCCTATACTTTTGATGCCCTCTGACATCATGGAGACAAGATTCCTCTTTCAAAGACCCTTTGAGGTACTTATTGACCTAAGAGAGGAATGGAAAGAGGAAAACTACAAGCTCACAAATGGAGACATAGTGTGGTACACAGATGGCTCCAGACAAAACGAAAAGGCAGGTGCCGGAATCTGTGGGGTCAGACCTAAGGCAAGGATTTCCCGAAAATTAGGAAAACATGCCACAGTATTTCAAGCGGAACTGCTTGCTATCATCTACTGTCTACAAGAATGTTCTAGAAGATCCTACTCAAATAGGAAAATCTACATATTCAGTGACAGTCAAGCAGCCTTAAAGGCAATAAACTCATTCCAAATAAGCTCCAAACTTGTTTGGGAATGTAGGAACCTTCTACGTGACTTGGGGACCCATAATAGGATCTTTCTTACTTGGGTACCAGGGCATACTGGTGTAGAAGGAAACGAAAATGCAGATAAGTTAGCCAAACTGGGGACTGCAGACCTACCTTTAAGCCCTGAGCCTTTTTGCGGGATCTCTAAGACTACCGCAAAAAGGGTGATAGGAGAAAGAATGCTTAAAGAAACTACAAAAAAGTGGAAGCAAACCTCCGATCAAAAACATGCAAGGCTTATGATTCAAGAACCTTCTATGAAAACATCATCTCAGATCCTTCGTCTTAGCAGGAGTAAGATGAGGGTGATAGTTGGATTTCTCACGGGCCACTATCACCTAAGAAAACACCTTCATAGGATGGGAATCTTTAAAGAAGAACCTCTATGCAGAAAATGCAATATGGTGGAGGAAACTGCCCACCACATACTTTTTGAATGCGAAGCCCTGCTTCACATAAGGCACTCAAGTCTAGGTCTTGGAACAGAACTTGATACAATTCACGAAGAACCTGTCAAAAGCCTTTTGGCCTTTCTCAAGGAATCTGGCTTTCTCTGACAGGAGTATCGAAAAACAATGGGGTTTGGTGCAATATTCCCTAGTGGAATCAGCACCTAGGGCTTTCCTGACCTCCCCACTCTATATGACTATGACTATGACTATATGCACGTTATCTAGGAATTCATGTTTCACGCCTAATTTTTGGTTAATAGTGTTGTTTTTTCAGATGCCCAATCATTGACTTCTTCGATCTTTGGAACTTCAGGCGCGAATTGAGGGCTATTGGTGGCTGATTGTATTTTATGGCGCAAATACCATATTTAGATGCACTAACCCAAGCACGACGAACAACATAGTTATGAACACATAAGTAAAGCTTTTACTGGTACAGAAGAGAGAGAAATACACCCAAGCAGTGGCATTCCCATTGAACCCCTGATACTCCTATTTTCGAAGAAATAACCAGTGGGCAAACAAGATATTACTCCTAATAGGGATAATCACAAACATCCAAGTGCTTTCAAACCAAGGTTCGAACCTGGACCTACTGGGTTGCAGGCGAATGATATGACCGCTATACCGTTTAGGCGGTGTATTTATTGCATTGGAGGAAAAGGTATATATATACTTTTACTTCAGAGCTGCTTACCAGAAGAAACGTTATACGACTCTCGCAAACTATTGATCGTATCTTCACGACAAACACTGCTCTGTAGCATCAAGCCTCTTGTGCTAAAACATGTTCCAAACTCACCATTCTGGAGGAAGTACAATTTGTTTTTCTTTCTAGGATCTTAATTTCCCCTTGGAGTAATAGGTCAGCTTTGTCTTGATCTCCGCAAAAATGACCAGATCTTGGACGAGATCTTCAAAACACTCGGAGAGTGAAGAACTAACAAACAATCAATCTCGAAGAGCACGGAAATAAGTATATTGTTAAAAGAAAACAATTGATCGAATTTCCGAATAGATGATGTTGTTCTCGTATAAATTACTATGCTCTAAAAGAATTTGTTTTTAAATAACATTAATTAGACTTTTTTTACCATCGCACAACTTCTAAACTACGAGATTAACTGCGATCCAGTTTTATTTTCAAATTAAGCGAATAACAACAAGGAAAAAAACCAGCAAGATAGTATTTCCTTGAAACAACGGCACGAATGGGAATATTATCGGTGATACCTGGACGCGCTACCCTCTATTCGAGTAATCTTAATGTGCGTAAGCCAACCGAATAGCGATGGTAAACTAAACCGAGAAACAAACCAAACTGATAAATCTGTAGAATTGTTTGCTCGGAGCAATTTGAAACGATCTTCTTTGGTCATTACTGAGTTACTTTTTTCTTCTCTTAATCCCGAAGATTCGCCATATTTTTGTATTTTCAAGGTATTGCATCCGCCAACGTTGTCGATTTGCATGCGCAAAAAGGCACTCGCGCAATAATAAGAGAAGGAAGCACGCAGTTCGCTTCGGCGAATAAATATCGCAGAACAAAGCGAAATAAAGGAGATTACAATGGGATGGTCCGAGCCCTGGAACAGAAAAAGTGGGTCTCGGAGAGCGGAGGTCAGAAATTACACGTCGTTGAACATTTCTAATTGCTGATGTCTGTTGTGAGAAATGTAGTAAAGCCATTTAGAGTCTAATTCTATTTGGTGGGTAACAAAAGAACTTACATTTCGGTTGCGGAAATAATTTTTTACTGTTAGAAATTTGATCATGAAAAAACTATAACTTAAATCCTCGATAAAAATTAAGAACATTTTGTTCGCTTCGTTTTCTAAACCCTTTCACAATTTGTTAAAAATAATGTTCTTTTACTAAATAAATCAACTATTTACCCTCAATCACTTCGATTGTAACATCTTTTAAGAATTGAATATCTGCTATTATCATAAATTGTATTAAAGTATACTTCCAAACCCACGTATAATATCTGCACTAAAGTTTTTTATTTCTTGTATACAATAATAGCTCTGTAGCTACTCATATTACCACCAAATGAACTTCAATTAGTCAAAAAATATAAAGCTTAATTTCATAATCTTACTGGTGATAATTTTTTATTTTCAATACCCAATTCATGGCAAAAAGTTCCGCATCTCAATCATGTTACCGCAATAACCTTCTAACTGACCATTCAGTTGCATCCCATTCCCTTCGGCAATGCGGTATATTTGGACGTTTATAAACTTATTTTCTCGTTCACCCACGTTTTATTTTCAGCTCAGATTTCAATCATCCATATTACCTATCCATTGCCTTTTATACCAACAGAGTGTGTAGAATTGCTATGAATTGGTGAGTTTCTCCGCGTGTTGTGTCATAGTATGCAGCTTCATAGTTTCAATCAGGCATACTTAAGAACAGAGATAAAATTGGCGAGACTCCCGAAACATTTGATCTTTTCTCGTCTATCTACATCTTCTTGTTACCATTTCCTATGATGCAAATAATATCGATTTATATGCCATGTATAGTATTGAAAAAATTATATGGAAGTTATAATTACACATTTTCTTGTATATGTATGCCCATCTATTACTTGACGTTGTATGTCTTGAGTTTGGCTCTGCTTGGCTAAATTAGGCCCATGCACCATAAGAACCCAGCCAGCCATCATACATAAAAATGAAACAATTTGACTCGTGGATTAATAAAAGCCCAGAGCATAGTTTTAGATTCGTGTGTTTTCAATAAGAGCTGCACATAGAGAGAGTGTTAAGTTTCGCAAAGAAATATCTATCAAAGTCAAAATAGAACTGATATAACAGCGCATATACCTCCGAAGAGAGTAGGCTGCCTTTCCCCTATGAACAAAATTTAAATAACTACTCTTTAGGGGGGAAAGAAAGCTGGAAGGCATTTTGAGTAGGTGTGGAAAACTGAAAGAAGAGTGCATGAGAAAGTGGCGAAGATAAGATTTTATTTTTTTCTCCCTCGAAAAACCCGAGAGCGAAAAAAGAAGCATATGATGAAGAAGGAGTGAGATTGGATCCTTTGTTCGCACCTTCTGTCCGGTGGCTGCAGGTATAATTGCTCATCAAGCGAGGAACACACCCAGAGAATCAATAGACTGGAAGATAGCCGTCGCTACCGTACAGGGAAGCGTATAAAAATTGCGAATGCCTTGCGTTTAGGTCTGCTCTGCGGATCGGCTGCATTGGGGAATCTGCACGGCCCAGGACTCAATTTTTTTGTATTTTGCCAATTTGTTACAGAAGGATGTAAATAAGAACTGGATACAGCCGTAACAAATAATATAAAACTGGTCGCTACGAGTTAGACCGATTTTCCCGTAAAGCCTAAATATGCTTAATGAGAGCTAGGAGCTGAATATTATTAATAAAACTGCTCTTACCGCTCTTGAGAAATTCTTAAATGTTCTGCTTACAGAAGGCGATGAGAAGTATGAAAGATAGAAACTAGCGCACAGAAAAGAAAATTTGAACCAACTGTAAAATACTAAAAGTAGTTTGGAGTTTATATCCAGTGTAAAATACTAAAAGTAGTTTGGAGGTAAAAAAAATGTATCGAATCGCCTTGTTGTTACTAGCCCTTCACTGACTAGCGGCTGCTAGACAGCATCCATGAGTCCCCACACCCTCAAAAAGTCAAAGGCCTGCAAAGGATCCGTCTCAAAAAAGTCCCTGGAGAGCTGGAGACAAGAGAGGATGTATTCTGGGGATGCCCTCTCCTCACTACGTTTAGAGCATACTGGAAAATCCTTAATATCGTGGTTATAAAAACAGCCCAGCAAGTGACCACTAGCAAATCTAGACAGTGCCGTCTGGTTGGCTCTATCACAAGAGAAGCCAATTGATCCACCTGGACTGTCCCGCTGATACCATCCATGGGGGTGGGGGGTGGGGACTCTCCACTCCTTTAAGTCCTTGATTTTCGTGATGGAGAAAAGTTCGTCGAATGTGTGTCGAATCGTCTTTGATCAAGTGAATAAGGTACAATTGAAGTGGATATTTTGAAGCAAATGGTGGTATATGACTATGTATGAACTTTGTATCATGCACTTTATTGGGAATAATAATCTGTATCAGTAAGAATATTTTGAAACAATTTCAAACAACATTTAACTTTTTTTTAATGCCAAATGACAATCCATATATCTGAGGCTTTTTTTTTGTGTCAGATTTCGAAGGATGAGATATCTTGTCAAAACGCCCGCTTAATACCGTGTTAATCATGAAGAAAACGATGTGACACTTTAAAGAACGAAAGGGCGTGTTAAGTGAATTGTGTTCGAAGGAAAATCCTACAAGACGGAATAATGTTACGAAAGATAAATATTTGTCTGAATTGAAAGGGTATCAAGATGATGACATCACACACAATCGGGAATATTATCATCATTTGTAAATCTGAAGGGAATCCGGTGTGTAATGCCGTATCCATGTTCTCGGTAACCTTACAAATGGATAACCAGACGAATTATAAAACATTGCCCTCATTCTATGACGAAGCATGACTGCGGGTATTTAGAAGCAACAGAAAAAGTGATGGACGCATCGTGATTGTTTCGTTTTCAAGTTGACCTGTTTCAAGACAGAATCGAATATGGCTAGACTATGAAAAGATGTCTAGCAAATTAGGCTATGTCTAGAGACCCATAGCCTGCGTTCTTTTAAGAAGTAGTTTAACTAACATCTTCTCCACAGAATTCAAACAAATTATCAATACACATTTGCATTCTTTACAAATGAAAGTTCATCGTAATTCTTGACATCAGTCCTCTGGTGTGAAAGTGGAATTTTACCATTTAAAGAATATGAGGGAAAGGGACGTAAGATGATAATGGTGTCCTGGTGTACTGAATCCTGATTAACCTCCTTTTCTATCTTCGCATCGAAAACTTCAGAGCAGTGGCAAGCCACCAGTGCAAAAACCGGTTTCGAACTGTCACCAGTTTTGTGCAAGGGGCAATTTATTTTTCGTATTTGAATCTCCAGTCCCCATGCTATGTAAGGAAGTTTTGTATTGACAATATATCTCTTTCTTAACAAAATTGACCCGATCTTGAAGTAGATATCTCGTTCTTAACAAAATTGACCAGATCTTGAACTAGATATCTCGTTCTTAATAAAATTGACCAGATCTTGAACTAGATATCTCTTTCTTAACAAAATTGACCAGATCTTGAACTAGATATCTCGTTCTTAACAAAATTGACCAGATCTTGAACTAGATATCTCGTTCTTTACAAAATTGACAAGAGCTTGGACTAGATATCTCGTCGAAACACTTGCAGAGTTACTGAGCCACTGCATGCTGGATTTGAAACTGGCCTCAGGAACAGTGCTGATTGCACTGAGAAAACAAATTTAATTACTTTTGAAAGTAACAACTTAATATCATATGTTTAATTTTAAAAACTCGTAAGCGTTTAAAAAATTAGTATAAAACAAATTGCGTATAAAAGTATAACATTTAAGAGTGAGGTTAGTGGTATGAATTTATAAATTTGAAATACCTTGACATACTATTTAAGATAAGACCTGAGCATAGTTGAATTCCAGGAAGCTTTTAAAATCCACATTTATCCCATGTCGCATTTTACTGGGCAACCGCTATATTTCCCCTCGCAGCTTTTAAAGAGAAATTAAAATATAAAGAGGAACCCTCCGCACGTGTTTCTCAGAAACTTTTCTATTTGCCGGGGGTTCTAGCCTTCTCACTTCGAACCGCAAATCATAATCATTTTTCTTTTACCGAACCCACGGCCCGAGCTGAGCTTTCGAGCCTTTTAAAAGCCCGAGGAATACGACTCGGCCTTTGAAGTAGGCAGGCTTCCTCACGAATTAGCCGGTTGGCAAAGCCGCCGCTCACGTGGGAAAAGGTGCAAAAAAAAAGACGAACGCGAGGAAATTGTATAGAAATGAATTACTTTTCGCTACATATTATTTGATATTTGCTTTGCGGGGGTATATTTTAACCAGTGTTGGTGGCTCTTCGGTGAAAGTACTGATTATAACGCCACCTTCCTCTGATTGAGCTGGCATTGCTATGTAGTTTCCCGTCTCGCGCTTCGGGCTCTTTCATTTTTTCTTGGGCTATTGGTTAAGACCACACGCACGAGTTTTCATTTTTCTGGCTCTCTCGTGTGATTAAAATTGCTACTTGAATAGAACTTGATTTCGGTTTAGCTACAACGATTCCTTTTCAATCGATTATTTAGAAGAATTTGTTACTTAATAGCGATTCTTGTCTATCGACCTTCTACTGAAATAGACGGAACATATGGGTGGAGTCACTGTCGTAAGATCAAGGTTTATATCGCGTGGACTTTGGAATCGACTTGGAACAATTGGCTATCAAAGCGTAAACCAGGGTTTTAAATTGGGCCTATAATTAACAATTATTAAGCGTAATTAATAAAAGTGTGTGTACTAATTAATAAATAACGTACATTATGATTAGTGCTTTATGTCAATACCATGCGACATATCTTCAAATTGAACGATCGGGAGAAATAGCAGGAAGCTGAGTGCACGTACTCCGTTTTTGTTTCATTAGAAGGTTAATACTCTTGTGATGACGCAAGACTTTTTCAAGCATGGGCCTTTTAATGAAATAATCGAAGCATGTTCGCTCAGTTTCACGTATTTCTCTAGATCACTCGATTTGAAAATATCCGGATGACTATCACGTGGTGTTGTTAGGAAGCACGAATCCTAATTACTGCCGCTACGTTAGATAATCGGCCCAAATCAATTCCCAGACCGATATCTTCCTACAATGACTACACCCAAATGTTCCGTCTATTTCATAAAAAGGTCGGTGTCTTGATCTTTATGATATCATCAGAAAGCAATGAAATATTTCATATCGTTTCCTTAGAAGCACATTACGATTCCAATTAAAAATTTTTCATATAGGGTGAGGTGGAACAAGCGTGCTCGCAGGGTAAGTGCGTCTTCTGTATGTAAAAGTAGGAACTGCCATCTGCTGGAAATGCCTTAAGGAGTCCTATAGATTAGTTTTAGCACTGGGGTACTTCGAATTTCAGCCGGGAATCGTGCAGCCCAAAGAAGGGCATTGCTGAAATAGTATTCTCTTGCTCTACTCGTAATATTATCATATTACAAACAAGAAAACAGTCGTAGATGTCCCATTGTGTTGGGCTAAAGTGTCTATTTGAAATAGCACAGGAAAGTATTTCTTTAAAACCATGTGAATATGTTAACTTAGGACAAATAGGACAATTTGGAGAGTAATGCGATAATTTATATAATCTCATCTTTATAATCAGATATTTTAAACAAGTTACGTTGAAATATTAGTGGTTTATACATAGCTGTCAACTGAAGTTATTCGTACTTTTTCTAAAATTGATATAGAAATTAAGAATTTTTTTTTTATCATTTACCACATTTTTTTAGAACACAACTGGATTGAAATTTAATTCGCTGTTGGGGGGGGGGGGAAGGGAACTGTTCGATTCCTGTAACTACCCTGTTTATATTTTTCCCCGCTATGTCAGCAAAACTTTCCATATTTGTATTATTTGTCTACGTTCACACATTTACATGACGGGAAAAATATTTATTATCATAGCTTGGCAAAATCTAACCCTTGCTACACAAAAACCAAGCAACCATCAACATTTCAATCTGAATAAAATTGTATTAAACTTTATTTATTTATTTGTTTAACTGAATACACTTTTCTTGGAACATAATTTTGGTTTCGGTTTATTTTTTAATTTAAAATTTCATGAAAAATCAAATAGTTTAAAAATAGTCGTCGAATTTAATAAAGTAGTTAAACCTCAGCAAACTCGTAACCAGGAAAATAACTCTTTCCTCTCTCATTATTTTTTATGAAAATATTCAATTTACAATATTTTGTTCAAATCAAATTTCCTTGAAATGATTAAGGCTACGTATATAAATATGTAGGGTTCATTAACTCCACCTGATGTATATAAATATTCTCCCACTGGATATTTTGATATCTAGGATCTACCTTGTTATGCAATGCGACATAAGAATGACGACCAAATCATAAGAATCTAAATTTGTTATATATATATATATATATATATATATATATATATATATATATATATATAATATATATATATATATATGAAGGACTTCACAATCATTAAACTAAAACCAGATGTAGTTGTTAAACAAAGCACATAGTCTTTCTGTAAAATATCCGAAGGTACGCCATTTAGTGAAGAATTTTAACGGAAAGAGAGAGAGAGATAAAAGTTATAGTCTAAGAAGCAGAGGTATCGCCTGAGGACTGTTAATCCCGCCGCTGCTTGCCGAAATCGTCCGGCCTGTCACTTCTCTCGCTGCTCACGAGAATCGCCCACTTGTTGCTGGATAACAATTACCCACCGTCGCAACATTAAATTAGGGTATTTTACGACATCGGTGTGATCACAAACCTGTTCCATAACTATCTTTTTTCTCCTTCCATCCCCCATCTGCGCGTCCTACCCCCACAGATTTTCAAGAACTTCTTCCTTCCTCTGGCTTGTTAATGAGTCGTTATTAACTTTCCCCAAATGAGAACTCGGTGTCACGCATGCGCGCGGGAATGCTTCTCAAAAGAAGTGTCACCTGTTTTCGGAGAGTAATGCGATAATTTGTCTATCTTCGCTGGGATTAACCCGAGAAATAGTTTTGATTGGGAATGCGAATGGGCTGAGTGAATCCCCCCTGGTTCGAAATCTATCTGCTCTGGGGCTGCGAAAGCAGTTCGGTTAATAGGGCGAGAACATGACTGGGTACGACGAAGTGAAATTATTATTTTCTTCTCACTAGACGGGAATTTCAGAGTTGAAGCTTTTGGCCGAGTAACGGCCTCCGTTACATTCATGTAGTTTTACAGGAGGAGCAGAAGCTAAACAATATTATTGATGTCAATATTACATGGGTCTTGATGGATCCATTATTCCATTGGTTCACATAAACCCTTATTCCATTCACTGTTTCCTACATTTGGATAAACTGTCTTGAAGAAACAAACCCATGGTAGGCGAAAATTGCTGATAATTTTGTGATTGTGTTTAACATGAGGAAAAGAATCACGTGCTCTAACCACAAATGCGAAGTTAAGCGATTCTAAAATCTTTTCCTTAAGCAAATAAGAGTCCGGCAGCTGCGAGAGATGTTTGTTGGAACATCGACCGTTGTTCTACACTCAAGCGGATGATTCCATGATACTAGATCCTGACCACAACATCTTATTCCCTTAGGAATTAACTACAATAATCGTGTTTGATTTCCAAAACTTTTGCACATTGATTGATATATTCTTCTGAATTCTACACTTAAAATAAAGCAAAGAATGCATGTTGTAAAAATAAATGTTTTGTGGCTTTATTACTGATGTTGTACTACTAAATGGACTGATAAATGTTGATCGCGATTTGTCGTTATCTAGTCTATTCTGCATTTTCATTGAAATTTGCCGATTTCGCTATTTTTATGCATAGTTTAATTTTAAGTTTTGAACTAAATCGACGTGTTCCAATTTGTTTTCAGTTACATCGTAAAATCACTAGTGTGAGATAAGGATGTTAAATTTTAGAGTATGTAGCCTATCTTAATAATATGAGTTACTGTATTGGTTGAGTTTATTTATTTTTGATTCATAAACGGATAAGTTGCATTGTGGACAAAGACATTCCTGGGTGCATTACTTAGTTTCTCGTATAAAGCTTTTGGGAATAGTACACACATAGAAATGATTTGATTTGTATGTATCAAATGGGTGACTATGTTCTAAGGTGGATAACGTTGATTGTAAAATGGGCTGAATTAGTGGTCGAAGGAGCCACATAGTTCTGATAGAAACATCGCATATGATACGCATAAGAAATTCGCATTCCTCATTTACGTTTTGAACTCGAATATTTCTATTTAGGAGCGTTCGTAATGACCACAACTCCACTCCAGTTCTTTGTCTAAATAACTCTCGTATATGTATACACGAGAGGGTTTGGTATTATTACGCGTAAGATTGATATACCTCGTGTGCGCGACATATACGCGATACATATACGCGACACCTTGAAATAATATTGGAAAATATTTTCCATTGATAAATTTTGCCATACCAGAAATGCCATTAATATATTAAAAAAAAAGAGTCAATCAAAAAATCAAACCATAACCCTTATAGTCTGTTTCGAAGAAGGTTTAAATATACTGATGAATATTTATGGTTACCAATCACCCAATTAATTTAGGTTCAAGATGCAACATAGACCAAGTTCAAAAGACCATGTTTTACTAGTCGCACAGCGACCAACTCTAGTCCATCCAGGAGCTATTCCAATGAGACGACGATCCAATATAAAATAAGGAGAGAAGCTGCTGGAGCTGTGGAGTATGAACTGGTAAGTTTCTAACTCCTCTATAACGAATATTTACTTCGTGTATTCGAATTTGTTCAGTGCATTTCTGAATTTTCAAATTTAGAAACCAAAGTGATCATACTGAATTATTATAAATTAAACTCAATAAAATTATATTTAGACGAGATTTATTTATTATAAGCTAATAAGATTCTTAAGTTGAAGAAGATGGTGGTTGAAATGTTTTTTGTTGCAAAGCCTTCGTGTTATCGATGCACATTTTATGCTAATTTTGATTTGCTCTTGAATTTTATTTTCCAACTATTATTTTGAGTTGTTATGTTTAAACTAACTACTTATTCAAGTAAGTGGTCCTAAAACTTCAAACCCCGATAGATGCTGTTTCCGTGTATGCGTTGCGTTCGTCTTGAAAAGTACAACGGAATTTATATTCAATGGCCAAATCACGTTATGAAGAAAGCTTTTCATAATGCAAAAAACGTCGTGCTTGTTTATTTTATAGCGTCACAATGTAATTATACGCGCTGTTTAAATAATAAAAAAGTGCCTACTTAAACGTTTTTGTGCTTTTGTATCATACCACGATTAATAAGAAATGTTTTATGTTGTATTTCCTTTTGTGAGGCGGATGTCTGCAAAAACGCAACCCTTTCTGTTTCGAATGTAAATAAGTCGTCATCTTTAAGCGCACGTTTTGTTGCTTTTATTGCACGCATAAAAAGTTCTATAACAACAACGAAACGGAGATACAAGTCTAATTGCGCTCACGACAATGCATACCCATACAAAAAGGGAACCACGTCAAAAGAGACCGCAAGAAATCTGAATACCTACATTTCTGGAACAAACCTGCAGCTAAAACCTGCATCGCCTCTTGTCGTTTTCTTTAGTATAAAAAGTTCCCCTCTTCTCTTCAATTTTATTATATTAGCGTCGTTACTATCATCAATATTAATCAGCTATCTAAGCTTTCCACTGATTATGATGTCTTATTTAACTGCTACTGTTAGAAAAAACTGCATGTAAAAAGTTTTGCTAGGAGTCAAGGAATGTTTTACGATGCTGAAATGGAATATACATTCATTCTTTCTCTGTCTTTAAAATTTTGCAATTACTCTGCACTTGCGTAAGAAGCAGTGAACACGAAATTGAATTAGTTTCTGAAGCTCTTTTCGCCTGCCGTGGCTTCGAGTGTGTGCGACCTCAAGGTCAAGCCTCTCCACTTGCTCCGAGACCATAAAAGTTTACGAGATACCCATACAACTTCCTGAGTCTAAATTATGGTATTTGAGATGCAATTTCGAGACATGAAATCGAAAGGAAATATGTATGTGAAGACTACAACATTGCGATCATTTGATTAACCATTCATGTGGTTTCGACGAGATGACTCGTCCAAGATCTGGTGGGTTATGGTAATTATAAGTTACCTCGTCGGGACAAAACTGCCCTATTACTCCGAGGGGTAGTTCAAGTAGGAAAAACAAATTACTCTTTGGCTAGAACTGGTGACAATCTGGAATAGGTTTTTAGATTGGAAGCTGGACACTGCAAAGCAGATTTCTACACTACGAGATAAACTATTAGGATGGTTAATTAAAACTGTAACAGGTTTTAATTAAGCAAGATCGCAAGATTTTTATTAATGAAGACTTCAACAATATTTCTATTAATGAAAAGACTACAACACGATTTCAATTAATGAAGACTACAACAAGATTTCAATTGATGAAGACTAAAATTTCTATAGATGAAGATTAAGACCAGGTGCACACATCCTGTTTCTGAACGTGCGGCGCCGCTGCCGCAACGCAAGTGCGGTCTGAGATACATTAGATCCAATGGAGCAGTTCACACATGCATCCAGCTCCGCTGGGGTGACGCACGTCCAACTTGCGTGCAATTTGTACCTCAGTTCCCCACGGCACAGAACAGTCGCCGCACATGAGTCTCCGTTCAGAATACCTTGTTTTACTAAACAAATGGAATATAAATAATAATTAATAAAAGGTTGTGTCCAGAAACGTCTACTTTGTGTTTCAAATATACTTTTTTACACCAAGTAAGCGAAATAAATACGTTTTCTTCGATAGAATATTTATTGCAAATGGCGCGAAATGAGTTCGTGCGTCATTTCACGGTTATGTGTTCATAGTTGGGCTTCGATGCCGCAGTGCCGCCGCACGTTGAAAAACCGGATGTGTGCACTGGTCCTAAAAGTTCAATTAACGAAAGTAATAGGGTTTCCATTTCTCAAGACGAATTAATTCAAAAATTTCCCGCAAAAATGAAATGTGTTCGATAATGTTACTACAGCTCGCATATTCGTTGGTTTGTTTTTATACTGTATGTTTGCTACACAAGAGGGTTAATTAGATCAGTACCTACGGCAAGAAGTCCTACATCTTATTGAGAGGGTTATAAAATTATAAATTGAGACAATGCGATTTTGGAGGAAATAAATTGTTCAGATATTTGCTTAAAATAGACTCAAAAAAATATAAATACAAGATTTCGATTGATGAAGATTACGATATTTCAATTAGTAGAGACTAAGGTGTCGCGATTAAACCATTTAGAGAGATTTGATGATAATGTAACTTCAATAAGCATATTGGGAATTTGGTTTGTCGCTGTACTCTGATTTTATTCTCTATATATTTCTTTATATAAGAGGGTTCAGAACCTGCAGTTTAAGGTTCGTCATCATGTTGCGTGAGTATTAGAATTGCGTGTTGTAGCGAATGCAATTTTTAAGGAAATGAATCGTTCATATATTTAAACATAAAAATGAAGAATGAAAATGGCGCTGTCAAGTCTTGAAAAAATGGATACGTCATGTTTTGAAAATAGACGATTTAATTACTAAATGAGATTTCTTCACATGAGCAGATTTTATTTATTTCGATCATTCAACAGTTTATTTAATTTAATGATGGATGTAAAGATTCATTATTGCTCAGTATAATTTTGATTTCCTTGTCCAAGGCCTTTAGATTCTTGTTATTTTTTCTTTGCCCTGTGCTTACATGAAGCGATGCTTATCTATGGTCATTATTAATGATGACCATTTCTTTCTGATAGCTATGAAGCATATCAATTTCAGAACAATACCTCTAGCACATAATGATAACCATTATCTTTTTTGTTCCTGCACACACAAGTAGGTAATAGCAGATAAATACATTGTTTGATGAGTTGTAAGACGTTATTTTGATTACAGTCCTTGTTCGTCTAAACGGGTATTCATTCACTTAAAGAAGAGGAAAGGACTTGGTAGCAATAAATTCATTTACTCAAGTGTTCGACAGAGATATCTTATTACTGCCATTTCTCGTGCATAATGAAATTTTGGTTCGAATATTTTTACAAAAAAACAAGTTAGTTTTCATAAATAATATATGGTAATTTTCACTCTGACTTGCAGATCCCAAACTTCGAAATTCATGGGAACAATAATTTGAAAGCCTCCGAATTGTTTAAATAGGGTAAGGTGAGGCCAAGCTCGTTGGTTTTATAAGTGCATTCAATGAATATAAAACATGTCTGTGATTAATGTAGTGGCTGCCACCTATTGGATATGCTTGAAGAAATCCTATAGATAAGACCACACTAGATAGCTTCACCGCTAGACCACATCGAATATGAACAGAAAATTTGCGTGATGCAATTACCACTAACAATACAGTCACATCGTATACAAGAAAATATTCGCACTTGTTCCATCATGTTGGGCAAAAGCAAACAATGACATTACATTGAATGGTATTTGCCATTGATGTATTTTACCATACCAGAAGTGTCATCAATACATTTTTAAAGTTATATCAATGGTATGCTGAAACAAATAAGACTGTAAACACGTTAGGAAAGAGTCTGGGAGCGTGTGGTAAAAGTAGAACATTTATTAAATTACTGGAACGGGGGAAGATTAGTAATTGGTTCCATAAGAACTTTGAAGATTTATGTTCGAATTTGCCCCATCACATCTTACCTGGTTTTTTTATACATCAAGTCCTGTTTAGCGTGATTTGAGTAAAATCGATTTTACTACTTGATCGAATGATGGGCAATTTTTTTTTTATAATTAGGATATGGTGCGTCTCTTACCTAATATATAACAAGGAAATGAATGAAGTCAATACAGCGAAGGAATCGAAAAAGTAAGAACATCTAAAATAAAACAACTCTAGCTATAAATGATGACATTTAAAATAATCAAAGTTATAAAAAGCGCTATACATAAAAATAAACACACAGTCCACCAAAATTATATTAAGTCTATCATTGCTCCTAGAGGAGAATATTTATAAAGTGACATTATATACTCATGAAAGTAGTTGAAAATATTAAGGCTAGGCACATTATTATATCGAAATCACCATAAAGAATGCAAAAAGAAATATATAAAATGAAACATTACTAGTGCTACCAAATGCGAAAGTCATTATTAGTCGTATGCTTTTTAATTTTTTTTTGTGTAATCCGTTATCTTATATTCTAGGAATCAATGTTGTAGTGAAAAACAGAAACATCGATTGCTTTTCGTTCAAAGTTTTTTTTTTTAATCTATATTTTCAGATGTATCTTTGGATTTTCAATTCCATGTTTTCGGCTTTGAATATCTATGATCATGGTAAATGAATGCTTAATTAGATTCTTTATTTTGAATTCTTAAAAACTTTTGGGAAAACTTTTTGTTTTAAAATGACATACAAGGAATTTATATGCATACTCTCAATTATTCTATGTATTCCGGTTAACATTAGCGCACTCTAGAGACTTTTCTTACAAAAAGCATAAATTTTAGAAAAGTGTAAAATGTTAAATTTGACATTCATTCGGGGGGTGAAATTGTGTATTTAACAATTGTGTACTTTTATTGGAGTGTGGAAGTTGTTGCATGTGATGAATAGAATTACAATTTATTGAATACGGAAGTTAGTTCATCTATTCAGTCCGAATAACTCCTTGTAGTTCTGCTATTGGAAATAAGAATTAACACCAGCAAGAGTTCCTTTGGAAAACGTAAACAAATGCCATTTTATATGTTTGACTTATTTTATTTCATTTGTTCGTATGAAATGTGCATATCGATGATTATATTCATTAGAAATGGATTTAAATAAAATGTGAAATATGAGCAACTATATTGCTCTCTTTTGGTTTTAGCAATAATACTCCTGGTGGTTGTATCGACGAGGTATTGTATCGATGAGGTATCTTGTCATTAGCTAAACTGATCCGGTAATTTTTAGTTAACGTTGTATTAGAGCAACACAACGAACTATTGACGACGGTCCGTGATCAATCCCTTAAGGGAAAGATACGAGGACAACACCTCGTAATTTTGAACCACGGTCAGATGACGAGGCAACACCTGAGCTGGCACCGCACTCTAAACTGACCAGGTCTTGATGGACTAGGTATCCCAGCATTATAGAAACAAAGCTGATCAGATCTTTATCTCGTCATCATAAAAAAAAAGCAATATCTTGAAGACGAGATATCTCGTTGAAACCACTTGGAGAGTTAAGAAACTTTTGCGTAGCGCGTGGGTCTGCCTAGTTTGCTTACAAATAGTTCTCGGGCTTAAATGAAAAAAAAATTCTTTTTAATGTTTATATTCAGAGGAAAGGGGCTTAAAAAGCATCTGCATCTTCGAACGGTTAAACGAAAACGCGACAAACCCACTTAAAATTAATAATCCGAACCCACTTAGAAGATTACCGTACCGACAGTCATCCGTTGCGGGAAGGGCACAAGAGCCGAAGGAAGCAAAACTGACGTAACGACGGTAATTAACGGTACATTACAGACGCGAGATCGTCACATAACTCATGCAAGTAACGAGCACCTTGGGCTAATTAAAGGGTATGCGACGTTTGGGAGGGGGGGGGCACATATTTTCGTGGAAGAACCGGTCAAGATTGATCATGCTCAACCAGAACCAAGTTTTGGGTAACACAGGTGTTCCTGGAATTCCAGTTCAGGTAGCGACGAAGAATCGCGACAAATAATTACAGTCTTTGGGAGGATTGGGACTGTGGGGGCTAATTTTGCGACAGCTCTAATGGTTTTTCCTATCCCTGACCCCCTGCCTAATCACAGCGTTTCGGATTTTTAATGGGCTGCCGGTATCTCTCCAGGCGATGTCACTCGATGCGGTGGAAGGTAGAAGATGCTGGCAACGTGTGGACTGCGATCTGTCAGACAGAAGTCACCCTTCGTCTGGAGTGCGGTTTCTTCAGAGGCAGACTGTTTATTTTCTCTCCGACTGTGACTGGACAATGGGATGGGTTTGGTTCATCGCGGAAAGTTTTTTTTGTCGGTGTTAAAACCACAAAATCAGTGTGCGATAATTTCAGGGCTTAACAAATGCGATATTTTATGCGTCAGATCTTATAAAAATAACATCCCAAAGTGTCATCGAGACTTTGACTCTCATACTCGCGTTGTCTACATCACGATGGAGGAATCTAAAATAAAGTGTATATATATATATATATATATATATATATATATATATATATAGACAACGCGAGGACTCATTTCATTTGAAGAAAGTTATTTAATGCCTAGTATGAATTCTGGTTAAAAATGTGTCGACAATATTTCACGAATACAATATTCATGTAGTCAGATCTTATAAATACCATACCACACTGTTATCGAGATCGAATGGTGTGTGGTGTTACAATTAGACTTTATTCTTCCGCTGTGAGCAGTTAATACGAGGACTCAATTCATTTGTTGAAAGTTAGGTAATGCCTTATATAAAATCAGGTTGCAAAATATGTATATTTTGCTATTTTGCGTACTTGGTTAACCGCAAAACGTGCGTATTGAGTTAAACGTATTGAGTTAAAACCACAAAATCAGTGTGCGATAAATGCAATGCATTACAAATGCAATATTTATGCGTCAGATCATATAAATACCATCCCAAAGTGTCATTGAGACTTCGATAAGTGTGTGATTCCATAACTAGACTTCTTTCTACATTCTTCCACCGTGAGAAGACAATGAATGCGAGGACTCATTTCATTTGTGGATAGTTATTTAATGACTAGTATAAAACTGGATTAAAAATTTGAAAACAAAATTTTATGAATACAATATTTATGTTGTCATATCTTGCAAATATCATACCAACTGGTGTGTGATGTTATACTTAGCCTTTTTTCTTCCGCTGTGAATAGACAATACGAGGATTCAATTCATTTGAAGAAAGTTAGGTAATGACTTATATAAAAGGTTGTAAAATATATGTATATTTTACAAATACAATATATATAATGAAAATTGCATTAAAAATAATTTTTAGAATACAATATTAATATCGTTAGAACTTATAAATTCCAGGCCTAATTGTTTTTGAGACTTGATCTAGTGTAAGATCTAGTTATTGAGGCGATCTAGTGTAAATTTTCATAGGCAAACTTTAATTGAGCTTCTTCGGAGCTCATTTGGAGATGTTATTTAATATGCCTAATAAAGACCAAGTCAAAATCAGTTTATATATTAAAAATTTTACTAATACGATTTTTATTTGTCATCAGACCTCTTTATTAACCAATGTATTACCAAGATTTCGTCTGGTATGCGAATGCATAAACAAACTCTTTATTCTCGTTTCAGCTCTGAGCAGACAATGGGGAGTTGTGTGTTGTTCATTAAAAGGTTAATATAAATAGATATGCTGAAAACCCTCAAGTTTAAAACTACGTAACAAAATTATTGTACATACATATATATGTCTCCCACCTTATTCCAACGTCTATATGAGATTCTTTTCGTACAAATGGGTTTTTTTACGCCGTTGACCCAATAAATATTTTTTAATTGTACTGAAAAATTATTGTGTGTAGTACAATTGTTTTAAACTGCCGACTCGCAAGCGTAATTCTTTAGTGGGGTACGTCACTCTTTTTTTAGTAGTAAAAAAAATTCTGAAATGTTTAAAAAATTTAAAATAACTTTTTTTAATGTATGCTACTACAGATTTAAGGTGCACAGCCGCCTCTACACCACACGCTTACAAACATCCATGAACTGACCCAGATTCGAACCAGGAACCCACCGATCTAGAAGCTAACATCTTAACCACTAGACCGGTTGATCAAACTTGTGAACAAAGGATCCATAAATTTGGTAATAAAGAGACTACGAAGTATTAATAAAATCAGCTTATATTTCTCAGAAATGGGATCACGAAATAAAATAACTATATTTTGTCAACGGTTCTGGTGGTAAAGTGATCGCATCCTTCACAGAAAAGTAAATGGCTATTTTGGGGTAATGTGGTGCAAAGAACATCAAACACCAAAATAGCCATTTGATCAATCTGTGCCAAACTCAAGACAAAGCCAATTACAAAATATCGAGAAAGGAAACAATAGAGGGTTTGGGGAACAGAGTTGTGAGATCAAAGAAGAAAAAGATCGCTTGGGTATTACGGGAGAACGACCCCCGCATTTATTAACCCCATGGGGAAGAAAAGATCAAAAGAGTACCTCAAATCCGCAAAGCCCGGACACACCAAAAGAATGTGTACCGTTAAGGCGAAAAGTAAATGTAATAACGTGTCAAATATAGTCAAACATAATACTAACCGGAATTTTAGTCTGAATTTTGATGATGAAAAGATATAGCTTCGCGATTTCGAATGTTTTTATGAAAAAGAGAATATACTTCATGGGCATTTTGTTTTGACACTGCTTTTTGCATCTTACCACTTTTATTTATTTCTTTGACATAATGAATTGGATTAGTTATCAGCGTTTAACTTATTTTTAACCTATGAAACGTTATGAGCGTTGATTATGTTTTCATTTTTGACTTTCAAGTCGGTTCTGAAATAAATTACTAAACATATGAACCCGGGAGCAGAAAGTGCTTAAAACTACGACGTACGTTGCAGAAGTAACAAAATCTTTGCAGAACAATTTTTCCTTAATTTTATCAAAAATTTTGCAGGTTTTTTTTTTATCATAAGTTACAATGTTCTGCAGTGCATTTGCTCATTGCCACACCTTTTTTTTCTTTTCTAGCTACGGAACAACCTCCCTACACCGCCGAAATTACCATAAACACATTATACATAACATATCTTCTATGTCAATGACAAAATATTTAACTTCAAAAGTTATCGACAGAATGGCAAATTCTGAAAGTATGCCTTGGTTTTAAATAAAGTAAGATTATTAATTTTGAGGTGTTTTATTACAAATTTGTAATACATATTTAGACGATAGTTGTGTTTAACGTCTGTTTTTTATTTTACTGCAGTTTTAAAAATTCAGACAAAATGCCTGCAGAACAATTGCAATTGCTTGGCTTTGTGTTGCAGAATACTGAATATAATTCTACATCTGGGTATATGAATGAACAGGACGATGCCGAATACAAATTTTTGATCATTTAAATATCAACCGTAGAAAGATACCAACTGAAAATGTTAATTTTATATATTTAAATATTGATAGTTTGAACAATTTAACCAGCTTGCGTTTTATCAAGTAAACTAGATTGAAAGAATAGTTCCACGCACAAATAATGCAAGATCATTTGAAGACCAAAATACGACCGATCGGACAGTACAATGGGTTATTCTGACGTTGTATTTACTTATAAACTTCTTGAGGAAGGCAACAAATTACGTGTTTTTTCACTGGGACTTTTCCATCTTTCCTGAAAATTATCTTGTCATCCTGTGAGAGGTCAAACCCCCCAGGGATGACAGAAGCCGTCTGAAAAGAACAAGACGAATGATCTCAACTTAAATATACACACATGCATAGCCGGTAGCTATATCGCTACTTTTTACGGTTTCCACCGTTTTCTGAAGATATTTTCTAAATATTTGGATGTTTTTTGTGCATCCAATGTGTGTGTGCTCCCCGTGTAAAGGTTGTTATTAAAATGGAAGCAGAGATTATCCAAACGACAGCCTCGTTAGTAGGAAACTTTCAGTTGCCCGAAAAACCCGCATGATATTTGGAATAATTTGGTGGGACCTCTGTTGATTATATCCTTGGAAGACGACAAATGTCCTCCAGCGCAAAGAGGATCGATTTCTATATTTATCCGACTGCAAAGGGCACTTTCCGTATAATGGTAGAAATATTGAAATAGGTGTTGAGAGAAATGACGCGAAGCCAAACGAGGTGTATTTCTTTTTCTTGTTTATTTGAATCGATAAACATTTGTGAGGTCATTATAGTTTCGGTGCAAGGATAACTTTGCGTTCCGCCACAATTAATTAATAATTATTTTAATACTTACGTAAGAAGCGATAAACAACAAACATTTTGTATTCTCCTCTAAAGAGCTAGTTTGGATTCATAGTTGTAACATTTTACCCTTACGTTAAGCAGAAACATAAATCATTGAAGACTAAACTGTTCCCACCGTACTTCATTCAGCCACATTCTGATGTTCTGATATAGAGTATAATGCCCCCAAATGTTTACGCTCAGGACATAAACTTTCCCCCGGAACCCCATTAGAAAAACAATAATAATAATTTCCGAGATTCCAAGTGTATCTTAAATAGACAATGAAAACATTTTCTGAGGGATACTGAATAGGTTAAGATAATTAGAACATAGAAAACTGTACTTAATGGTAAAAAATTTGAAAACGTTGATTTAGATTAAAAACCCCAATAGGACAATGGAGCACATATAAAGTAAACTAAAGCCAGTGGGATGTTCTATGTGTCTTAGACCCCAAAGTATTTGTTTCTGATAGTAATATTTACCATTCAAATACTATAGATGCTTGCAATGCTTTTTCTTCTCAAAAATTAAAATACTTGATTTATTCTTGAAATGAGGGCCGTAGTAGCCCAGTTGGTAGAGACGTAGGTTAGATACCGGAGGGTTGTGAGTTCGGAATTGATTCAATCAAAGACCGTTATATACGTGGAGGCTGGTACCCGTTAAATCTGTCATTGTCTCAGTTGTCACCACGTTGGCGTTATGTGGATTTTAGGAGGGTGGAGTGCCAGCTCAGCTGCTGAATTCGTCATTTGACTTTGGTTCAAAATTATGTCCTGCGTTCTTTCCCTTCGGGATTGATGCCTGACCGTCACTAATAGTCCGTTCTGTTGCTCCAGTGAGACGTAAATTTAACTAAACAACATATTCCTGGAATTACTAGTATTTATTGTAATATATTTTCTATTTTGTAGTGAATGAATATAAAAAAATATAAAAGAATGATTATAAATTACTTTTTGACCATATAGTAACACTTCCACATATCGACGCATCGTATCAATCATACTACAGTGAGCGTAATAAAAATAAATTTTAAGAGAGGGGATTAATTGAATTTACATCGCAATGGGAACAGCTCAACGAGCTATTAGCGACCAAGAGGGATTAATCATAAAGACTATATTAATCCAAGACATCTATACATTATATATACATTAATCCAGACATCCAAGACAAAGATTAATCCAAGGGCATCTCGTAATTTTCAACCATGGTCAAATGACGAGGTGGATACCTCAGCTTGCACCCCACTCTCAACAGAATTTTAAGAGAAGATTTGATAATTTGCTTCGTTCTATTTCTATAATTTATTACATAATTGTTAGCGTAACAACCATTGTACATTCATTCATGTACTCTTAGATCAATGGAGATTTTATCGCTCTTTATGCGTATACAAAAAAAAATTATTTTAAGTTCATAGTCTGGTAAAAAAAATGGCATAAAAAGACCGTTGTGAAAAGTTATCAAATCTTTTTTCGACGACTTTTTTGGTCTTCGGTTCTTCAAAAGCCATATTGGTAACTATTTGCGACGCATTGTATAAAACGACGTTTCTCTTAACAAGGACAATCACTAATATCCATGCGATTATGAACGAAGATATTGCAATCCGAGATCTACTTAGCATTGAGAAACTATTAAGGAAGTATAAAAGTAGATTGAGCAATACTAAGTTTTTTATTTTCCCAATATCATGTGACCAAAACTAGTTGTAATGTGACCCTATTTGATTGGTCCACGGGATTGATCGACACTAATTTATTTGTATCTGATTGGTCCGCGTGACATAGTAGCGCATTTTGGCGATTCCACACTTTTATCGCCATTCTATAGAAATGCGCATTCACACACCTATCCTGTCATAAGATGTTATATCGCCAAACAGATAGATAAGACACCAAATCTGCAAAACGAGTCTTAGGTTTGGGTCTCCTCCAAAACAAAATCCTAGCTGCACCACTTCCTAATCCCATTGTGCTTTGGAATGCAGTGGGAGGCACACCGACTCCATCCAAAATATCTAAATTCACAGAGTACCCTTTTCCGCTCTCGCTCATTCATTTCGCATAGAGACGCCTGGGGGTCAGATCATTAAAAAAGAGCCTTGTCTAATGGACGGGCAGTGTGCCTAACCCTAACTTCCCAAAGCCCCAAATTAATTCCACTCCCTGTCCATCCTACAGCGCTCCTTAACAATGTAATTTGCTGCCCTTAATTCAATGCGCCGATCATCCGCGCGCGATGAAAAATCGGCATCAATCAATGAGCAGATTTCGGATAGAGATATAATAAAACCTAATCTCATCTTCATTAGGGAACGAATGGGGGTTTTCTTAATTAACCCCGGCATTGAACATAAGAAGGCGGGGCAGACCCAGAAAGTCGTGCCTGATGCCAAGGCCGAAGGGCGACATCTTATTATTTTCTCGCCTCGTAGCCGTAAAGCCAATCAATCGAATTTGATTACAATGATAAAAAATTAAAGGGTAATTGGCTGATGTAAAAGACGCTTAGCACGTGGGCGATCTTTTTGATGGGGAATTTAAGGGGGCGGAAATCAACCCCTCCCAGAGCTCTGCCCCAAGGGAGCAATGAAGCCCTAGTTCAGTTGGTTCTTGCCTTTTCACTTTTGGGATCCCATTATGATGCTGACGACTCTATTCAAGGATTTGATGTTCCCCAACCTAAGTAAAATTAAAATCAATTTTCTTATTACAGTTTTTGATTAATGGGAATAGTTTAGAAAACAATCTAGTCTCCTTACCGCAAAGCTAACTGTTCCACCCCCAGTTTAGAGTTAATTTTAATAAATTTGTTCGAGGGTTAATTTAGAATTTCATTAAGGCCTATGCTTGTAATTATGAATTCAACATGTAAATTGATAACTCCCGATACGCCTCATCGGTATTCTCATGCTTGCTGTTTTGAATTATGTCGCTCCTTCAGCTTGCTTTAGATATTCAGTGTTGGAAGATTAACTGACGCCTGTGAGGCTAAAAGTTGTTGCGTGAAATTTCTATTGTGTTCTAGTGTTGTAGTTTTTGTGTTTGGTTTGATTCCATATGCTCTCACATTTCCCTAGAGTGGTATTATAACCCACACTCCTCAGGAATACATTTGATGGAAACAAAAATAATAATCGCACTTTTCCATATGAGCCATTTTAGAATTGTGGTGGTTTTGATTCGGAGATGGGAACTATACTATGTTATTAAAAAATTGTAATCGTCTGATCACACAATTCTGCTATATATTTAATAACTAGTTGAATAACCCGGCGCTGCTTGGGTTTCAAGTATGACCGCAACATTTTACTGTGTTAACTCAAATATACAAACTCTGTAGAACGTGTTTCCTACTGCGACAGCTAAAATATGATTGCGACATTTCTGTGTTAACTCACACACAAACCTCGTAGAACGTGTTTCCTTATTATTGACCATTTACTGTAGAAAAACAAACTTTCGATTTTAAAATTGGGGCTTCGAGGGGCACTCTTAGGACTACAATGCTGCAATTGTCATGACTACAGATTGGTCTGAATACAGGAAACAAAGAGCCTATGTTTTCCGCAGTGTTCTAAAGTATACCTGTACCAAATTTGGTATGTATTGGTCAAACTGTGTAGATTTGTATAGATAATATACACATACACACATCCTTTATATATATATATATATATATATATATATATATATATATATATATATATATATATATATATATATAGAGAGAGAGAGAGAGAGAGAGAGATATATAGATATAGATATATATATATATATATATATATATAGAGAGAGAGAGAGAGAGAGAGAGAGAGATATATAGATATAGATAGATATATATATATATATATAGAGAGAGAGAGAGAGATATTTGACCTGATGCGAGCTAATTTCGATTTTCACTTATGTAAATGACTTGTGTTAAACACTTTTTGAATTCGAGCCCTTTTGGCACTGTCCCTGAAAACATCCCTAACTTTGGTGAGTACTTTTTGAATATGTAATATAAATTACGAGCAAAATAGATAGATTCGAAAGTACCTTTCATTGCATCCACAAAAAGACCCAAAACAATTGAATGAGCAGGAAATTAAAATAGAAAATTTTATTGCTGGGCATGGTGTACATAAATTAAGAGACATGATTGCACACACTCAGAACACCACTTAGAAACGGCCTTTTTGATAAGATTAAATGAACCTTTGGGGACAACTAACAGTTTTTTTACTAAAACTGTCACTTAAACTAAATTGTGGTAGAAATTTTAACGTCTTGTCCTACAAATGTTTTTAGGGACGCAAGCATGGTATTTTCAGTTCTATGTCATCTTTAACTTAATTTCAATCCTTTGAACGATAACCATCTTGTATTCACGACCGATAACTGATTGTAGAGGTGGTACGAGATAACATCCAAATGATTGAAATAAAGTTGATAATTATATCAGCCACTCTGACCTCCATAATGTTCTCCTTATTCCAACTATAAACTACCAAGACTATTGAAAGAATACAGAATAGAGTTTTGAGATACATTTATTTTAAGAATTATCTATCTTCAGTAGTACATTCATCGGAATTGCAAAATTATTTCGGCTTCATTGCTTAGAAACTCCGTAGAGAAATTGCCATAAAAATATTTTCAAGTATTGTTTAAGTATTTTGTGTTGCAAAGTCTGTTATATATATAGTATTTTTACTTTACTACAATTATTGTAAAAGATAATTGTAGTATTGTACACTACTATTATTGTATCAAATAATTGAATATAATAATTCAAATAAGAATTGTAAACTTTACTATCAAAATAATTGTACTAAGGTTGATATTTATACCATCCATCCCATCCTCCATGATTTTAAGAATATTTTTTCTTGTATTTTTGCATCATATTTTTTATTTTGAGTAATTGAATATTTTTCTGCAAAGAAAAACAATTAATAAATAAATTCATAAATCTATTCAAAATTCGAATATTCTATGAATATAAACAAAACAAGAGAGGTCTTTTCCAAGATGCTAAGTATTAAAAATCGTTTAGACGCTGAAAAATTCCTAACAGCTACAAAAATGGGAGCGGAGAAGTATCGATGTATTACCATCTACCAAACATTCAATCATACAATTTCCTCAAATCTAGACAACATTAAATCCACCGATATTCTCAATTACTCTCCACATAAGCCTCGATACATTCCCCACCTTTGGAATCGTAATAAACTCATAATTATTACCGTAACGCATTCCATAGTCACGGAATTCATGAATGTTTTTTCCATATGCTTCTTCGATATACGCTTAGAAGATTATGATTCGAAGCAGTGAGAACTGCTTTTCATGGTCAATATAGAATAGCCCGAGGCAAGCCTTTGGGTCATCTGACAGCACGACAATCTGATCCCAAAACAAAAATAAAATGGAAGTGAATTAAAAATGACAAAAAAAGCGCACCTGGTGCATGTTCGGCAAAGACAAGGTCATCCCCGCTCACATTTAGTGTCCAGGGGAAAAATGCATTCATAGATGAGGAAAGAAAGAAAAAATGGAAAAGCTCCGATGTGCTCAGAAGTGAACGATAACCATTAGAAAATGATTCGAGTGTAATTGCTGCTGCAAATGGACGACCGCTTAAATGCAGCATATGTCGTTTCGCCTCAGGGATTCTGCTAATAGTTGCTCGTTATGCGATAGCCAGGCACAGAAGAAAAAAAACCCGCACATATTTATACGCCGGAGTTTCTTTTACAATTTGCTACTACTTTGAAACAATGGTGCTCACACAGAAACAGAAGTAAAAGAGGTTTGACAAGCAGGCAGGAGAAAAATACATCGGTTGGAAGTAATCATTCTTGTTTCTATTATGGCTCCTGAAAACACCGAAATCTTGCCTCCATGGTAATTAGTTATGTGCTGAGGTAGCTGGGAAATGAGATTTCGAAGAAATCGCTACCTTAAAGAAGGACAGGGAAATCCTTTTGTTGCTCTCAAATGTAGTATCATAGATTCTTGATCCTAAGAATTGCGATACATATGGATGTCTATAACTGTCTAGAGAGATATGACTATCTATAACCGCTAAACAGGAAGCATATCTGAATTTATTGAAATGAAAGTGGTTAGAAAAAAAACCAAATGTTTATGATACATTGTCTCTGAGTGCTTTTTTAAATGTTCAGACCTTTTTAGCAACAACACATAAAGCTATCATAATTATATTTTATCATCGAAGTTTTTTCTTTCTATATGTCATGAAAGAAATTTTGCTTCAACAATTGAAATAGCTTTTGTACTTATATTACATCGCAAAGCAATATTTGACGGTAACAAAGATTTTCGATTGATTTGAATGTGTTTCAAACTCATCTGCTTAACATATATCTGAGTGATGGCTTTTACCATTTTCCTATAAATTAAAAAATGTTCTTTACCTTCGGGTTTAATGCCAGACCAGACCGTTGACATGTTGATTTATCTTGTATTGCTCCAGTGTCACGTTAATTACGTTAATTGAGAATCCTTAATTTTAGAGTTCTTAAGCCATTAACGCTTATTCAGAAATATAAAAATGGTAAAAGAAATTTGTTTAATTTTTAAAAATTAACCATAAAGAAATAAAAGATGCATTAATGGCCAGTAGTCAAACGATTCAATATGCAATGATTTTGAATAGATTTGTATTTATTACACATAAGAGTTCCTATACATTTTATTGGAACTAAAATGCAATTAAGGCACATTTATAAATGTATCAAAACTACGCACGGTAAAATCACATAGTCCATCGAAACCTTTCCAGATTTGTTGAGATTGATTAAGAGTTCGACACGTAGACTCCGCCACTAATTAGCCTTTTCAAGGTTATCCTTCAAATAGTTAGCGTTAGTTATTTAAATATTCTATGTATATTACAGTTGTTAAGTAACATAAAGATTCTCTCATTTTATATTATGATACCCAGATGTGCTCTAGATGAGCATGGAGACATATGAAACCTTAAAAACTTTTGTAAAAGTTTGTTATGTTCAAAAAATATTCATGACGCGATTGACCAAAACGTTTTTAAGATGTTTTCTCAGCACGATGTTTTTTAAAGTGTGAAGCGAAATCTATCAACTAATTAATAAACTCATTTCATCTGAGAGAAATAGTATGAATCCTAATTTAAAAGTTATGAACACTCATTCATATTTCCAGATCACCCCCCCCCTCCCAAGTGATCATGTAAAAGAATTATCCATTGACATTCTTCCACTTAGTTGATCAGGATTTCATAAGCCCTCATAAAGCAAAAAACTATAAAAAGGGGGAAAACCCAACCAAAATCAGCCTTGAGTCGATTGATGGTAGTTTCGACTTAATTAGCCTTCATGCAACAAAAAAGTGGTTGTAAAGCGACAAACCAAACCAACCGAATGTCTATAAATAGCGGGTTCGATTTAATTAGTCCTAGCAAACTAGTGACCGTAGAGTAGCAAACTCAACCAAAACAAACACGTCGATAGATAGTCTAATTAGCTCCGTTGTTGCAAAAAAGGGACCGTAAAACGACAACCCCTACCAAAACCAACCTCATGTCGACAGACTGTGTATGCAGTCTAATTAGCCCTAGTGCAGTAAACTTGTGGCCATAGAGTAACAAACCTAACCAAAACCAACCCGTGTCGATAGATAGTCTTATTAGGTCACATGTAGCAAAAAGGAGACCGTACAGCGACAAACCCTACCAAAACCGACCCCAGGTTGATAGACGGTGTATGAATTTAATTAGCCCTCGTGTAGTAAACTTTAGACCATAGAGTGGCAAAATCAACCGAAACCAATCTAGTGTTGGTAAACGGCGGATACGGTTTAATTAGCCCACATGAAGTAAATTAGTGACCATAAAGCGACTAACCCAAACTAACCCCTTATCGATAGAAGGATCTAATTAGCCCTCGGGTAGCAAACTTGTGACAGTAGAGTGGCAAATCCAACTCAAACCAACCCCGAGTGGACAGACGTTGTGGTTTAATTAGCCCACGTGTAGTAAACTAGTGACCATAAAGCGACGAACCCAAACCTAACCCGAGTCGACAGACGGGTCAATTTTAACAGAAAGGTGACCATAGAGCAACAAACCCAACCACAACGAACATCATGCCGATGTGGTCTGATTAGCCCTCGTTAAGTAAAAAAAAATGGGACAATAGAGCTTCAAACCTAACCCAACCAAGTCGATGGACAGCCGATGATTCCAGAGTCTTCACACACACACACACACAAGCTCCTTTCATTAGCAGAAAAAGAAACTGTGCGTTGCTTTACCTGCCAGAAAAGTTGATCGACGATTCCTGCTATCTTAATGGCGTCCACCTTGAACAGGTTTGTCAGCAATTTGTTCCACTAAAAACCGCTATCTCGACCATATTATATCCCATTCGGCAGCCGCATCGCGTGATCCTATTACATTACCGGCCCACCCCGCTCAGCGAAAAAAGAAACAAAACGCGGCTCTAATTGCGAACCGTAAGTCGTAAAAGTGTAGAGATTGTGAGTGCGCAAGCGTGCCGAGTGAGAGTTCGTGCTCGCAATCACGATGATTTGCCTCTGTCTTGTTTACACTTCTACAAAACGCTCGTCGCCGACAAAACCAACGAATCGGGACAATACCTTAACTAGCGCGAGAGGACGGCAGGGGAAATCATTACCAAAACGCGTGCAGTCCTGCTCGAACAATCAAACGATTATCGAACATTTACCGAGGAAGAATCCGCGGTGAGAGTTGCTTAAATGACGTGGTGCTGCCTGGTGTGTTTGTTTATGACAATTGGATCTGACTAACAAATTATATTTGCATGGCAGTGTCAGGAATAATGAAATTTGTGAGAACATAAGGCCGTCAAAGTCATAATATAGTGCTTAAGGCTTAACGAGATCCTTAAAATTGTATGTTTGCGATGAAATTTCATTTGTATTCTAGAATTTTGTTAACGCAGCTTGTCACCTTGCGCCATTGAACCCAAACATCCAAATCTAGAATTTCTTACAAGATGGTTGGCATCCGCTCTAACATTGAAAAGTACTGAACTATGTATCCTTTTTATAACTTGTGTATATATCTAGGTTGTTCTTCTGAAATGTGCTTTATTGTTTTGTTCACCTTTTATAATTTGTGCATATACATCTAAATTGTTTTTCTGAAATGTGTACTCCTATTGTTTGTCTTCAATGGATATTTTTCTTTGGTCTGTGTACTCTTTATTTTATTTATACATATACCCAAATTGCATATTTGAAATGTTCATTGAACTGACTTATTATTATGTAAACCAACTTCGAATATTTAATTGTATTTCACTCTAAATTTCAACCTCTTCGGATATTGTATCAAAGCTATTGCTGGAGTAATATAGAATGTTATTTATAATTCTGTAAATGCTTAGAGTGTGCTCTCCTTCCCTGGCGGGGGCGTTTCCCTGATGGGCTAATTAGAGCTCGAAGAAGTCATCTCCGCCTACCTTGTTCAAGCTCTAAACCTTAGGTAAGGTGGGGAGGCATGGATCAGGAAAAGTGGAACATTGAAGTTCGGTCTTTTATGAAGTACGAAAGTATTATGAGGTAAAAATTGTTGTGCAAAATTTTCCGGTTGAATTATTTAGTAGATAATTAACATGCATGATTATGTGTACTTTTAATGTATTTTCTATCCATATTGTGACGCAAAAGCAACATGTAGGCCCGGTGCACATATCCGGTTTTTCAACGTGCGGTGCCGCTGCGGCAACGCAAGTACGATCTGAGATACATTAGATCCAATGGAGTAGTACACACATGCCTCCGGTGCCGGTGCGGCAACGCACGTCCAACTTACGTCCAATTCTCACCCCAATTCCCCATGGCGCCGCAGCTTGCCGCACATGCGTCTCCGGTCTGAAGTAACTTGTTTTCATAAATAAATGGAATATAAATAATAATTAATAAATGGTTGTATCCAGTAACGACTATTTTGTTTCAAAATATACTTTTTTTACACCAAGTAAGCGAAATAAACACGTTTTCTTCGATAGAATTTTTATCGCAACTGGCGCAAAATTAGTACTGGCGTCATTTCACGGTTGTGTGTGCATAGTTGGGCTTCGGTGCAGTAGCGGCGCCGCAAGTTAAAAAACCGCATTTGTGCACCGGGCCTTTGGGTTTTTTATAACTGAAAATAAACCATTTTCAAGTGATTTACAGATAAAATCTAAATCCTTTAAATATATTTCCATCTGAAACGATAGCTTGAAAAGTTTTTGATCATTAAGAATTCTCATTGGCACTTTCATTCTTAACCAGGTGGGAAGTTAACCTCAAATCGGAACGCAAACGATCACGCGGGGTGTCTCATAACTCAAGATCCATTCGTAATAAGAACGCCGAATTAGGTATATAATTGCTTGCGTAATCTATATATATAATTCTCTTACGTGGCTCACAAAACAGACGTTATTTGTAATCGCGTTTTGGCAATACTGTACGATTGTTTGTTTATCGCGAAGTCTCGCGCTTCGATTGAATTTATAGCGTTATCGGATGAAATTTTATTGAAAAACAAAGGAAATTTTAATGAGCTGTTGCAGTTAGTTAAAATAGAAATCAAAGAAAGCGGAGGATCTTTTCAGGGCCATTAGAAAACGGTCCTTTTCAGGACCAACAATTATAGTTCAACAAGACGCTTGCACTACAACTTTCGGCAACAAACTCAATGAAAAAGTGTGGGTCGTTTGAGTGCTGGGAAAATGTACACACAAACAACATGCTGGGTATTCAATTTCCAAAGCAACGCTCACATTTCGAGTTAAAATTTGCACAAAGTTTTCATTTGAATTCTGATTTTAGAGATACTGTATATATTTTTTCTGTAATACAGCAAATTTAGATTTGAAAAAAAAATTTTTGGTAACATATTTTGTAAACAATCCCTTCTGCTAGGACACATGTCTTCATTGAGGCGAGCGAAGCGAGCATATGTTCGCGCAGCGAACTAATGAGGATTGCGAAGCCATCCTCCGGGGGTTGGTGAGCGTTAGCGAGCAAGGGGCAGGCCCCCTAGTGTATTTAAATGTTATTAACTTAATAATTTTAATTTAAAAAGAAAGTGGAAAAAGCGACGATTGAGGCTCGCGGTTGTCCGTTCGGAAGTGTCTCGGATTGCAAACGGAGGGTTGCGATTTCGAAACTCGGTGCAACCCAAGTCCGTTATGCACACGGGTGCTGGTGCTCGTTAAATCTGTCGAGGTCTCAAATGGCCTCAGGTTGGCGTGATGTGTCAGTTTGGAGAGATCAGGTTTTGACCTCTTTATCTGGCTATGGTTCGAAATTACGGGGGGGGGGGGGTTGATCTCTGATCTTTCCCTTCTGTATCATCGGCAATAGCTGGATATATTGCTCCATTGCGATGTTAATTCAACTACATAACAACCTACTCCCATTGTTACAAATTCGTGCAAACTCCAATTCTATAAGAGACCGAAGGATATAGAAATAAATTTTAAGGTTAAAAAAAAAGGACAGATAAAAGTCAACGCTAGTGTGGCACCTGGACACATCGCTCACTTCTTTCAACAACGTCATACTTCAAAAATTGGTGATTTTTAGTTATGCCTGTTTTCAGAATGCCCTGGAAGAGTAGTATATCCCTGCAAGATCGCAATATCTCACCGCTCAATATTTAGCCGCTAAGAGAGCAGAAGTAATATTCGTTTTAAACACATTTTATTCTACTTTTAAACTTTAAAAGCACTCTCCTGAAAAACCACGTTTTGAGATTTGACGTTGCTGGAAGTTGTGAGCGATATGTGGTAAAGATTCGTATAATTTTAATCTGCTTCAATCCAGAATTCGTGACACGAAGATGCACACTGGGCACCGCTTACTCCTTTGTTAGAAATCCGTGAGAACTCCCATTCAAAGAGATTGAAACTGGTTTTTCAGATGAAAGAGAGCATAAAAGTCAGCGACTAATGAGATCATCCCCTTCTTTCTTAGAATTTCGTTCTATTTGACGACTGGGGTAGGACATGCCCCATTTGATCTCTCCCGGTGTAAAAGATACAAATAAATTGCGAATACAACAATTGTATCATATTCCAATAGCGGAGATATTGTCCAATTATTGGACAATATCTCTTATATCCCACTAAACATGTTTTTAAAACCAAACGCAGTGAAATAAGATACCGAAAAATGAATAACACGGAAGCCCTTCGTCAATAAAACGCGCAAAATTCAATAATCCCCGTGGAAGTGCATATCCACGTATAACAGAACCCAAAACCGTCTCTCGGTGGATCAAACTGTTGTACAAAAGACCTCCAATTATAACCGATGCGCTTTTACTTACGATACCGAGCTTAATGACCTATCCTGCGGTTCATTCAATTGTGAAAGAGGTGCGCAAAAAAAGGGAACTGAAAAAACCTCGTAGCCCTAATTATCTCCAGCAAGTAAGCATTTTGATTATCAGATATGATCTGCTTGTATGAGAGGATGCTCTTAACAATTACGACTTGTGTGATTGAAGGGAGAGGGAAGGAAAGCGGTTACTTCAATTAACCGCCTCTGAGCTTTCAGAGGCAGGGATTTGAAGGCATCAAAAGAAAGTGAAACCGTGATCATTGGCGCCAATGTCTGTGTATGTCAGTGGCCTCTCGCAGCATTTCTTTCAGAGTTGGGGTTGTGTCACATAAGTGTCCTGTAAAATACTTTCTTCGACAATCCCACAAGAGTGCTGATTGGTTATCCCGTAAAGTTTCGTGACAAATGTGATGTGAAAAATCCCAAACGTGAGTGTATTGTCTTCGGGGGTTATTTTTAAATTTGAAATCGGTCATCTAAACTTTAGAGCTCAGGTTCGTTTCCATGGAAATTGAAATTTTCAAGCGCTAGAAAAGATAGATGAGATATGTGAGGCTTTTTCTATCACGCTAAATGTATGTGGTGTAATGCTATGGTGGAAAGTGCTTCCTATATGTATTCCGTACGTGACGTCACTTGACTTGCTTATCGAATATGATTTCAGCACGATGCAAAAAGTAAATCCAAAGACTGAATCCTGAATTGATGTATGATAATTGATTGATAAACACCGAATTAAATTAAATGCCGTTTGGACAAAATGGTGGTAAACTATATTTTTTGGTGATCTCGATATGGTATCATGCAAGATCATTTGTGTGACAGAAAGTAAAATTCCAGTCTTCCGTCTGGTTTGTTTGTTGTGAAAAATCTTCATAGGCGGCTCTGCTGAGAAGACTGATTACCTTAGGGAAGTGCATTTGTAGAAAGGTGGAAAGCTCGCCAGGGTAAAGACCTGTCACACGCAAATTTAGAGATGGTGACTGCTTGAGGTGATTATTTATTTCGTTGACTCGTAATCTCTGCTATATCTAACGGTATTAAACAATAAATTCGAAGTCAGAAACCACTTTAAAGACGCCAATCGCGGGAAAACTTTTTAAATTTCCTTTTTTATTCGTGAAGAATAAACAAAAAAATGCAAAGAATAACAAAAGAACTATGAAATGCATGTTAAAATTTGGTATAATTTTACAAGAAACTGCAGAAAATTGATATAGTTTTACATTTAATGACAGTAGGGGTAGTGGTTCAAACTTAGAAATTTCTTAATTTATCACAAAGCGCATGCATGTTTTGTGTTAAATGAAGACAAAAATATAAAAATTCGTTTTTGCTTTTTGAATCAATACATATATTTGGCTCGTATATTTCTCGTCTGAAATGTACAAACTTTGGAACTTTGGATCATAGACAACTAAAACAATGTGTAAGGGTGCAAAATACAAAGTTAAAATGAAATACAAGGAAGCCAATCAAATCTCTTAGTCTACTGATACCGCTATTTAAATTAAAAAAAAAATCAAACTCATAAGATTTCTTATTTGTTTCACAATGTAGTCGTTCTCATTTTCTTACAAACAAGAAGTTTTATGTGTAGCGATTGCGTATTCTAAACCTTATGTAGTAAATACGTAATAATATGTGATAAAATTATTGCCAATTGATAGAGCTTCCAATTATTTTAGTCTTCAATCAATTCGCTGCACCTTATCATTTGTATTGCCCCGTACCATATCAGTCATAAGATAGTTAAGATAACCAAGAAACCAAATACTCTTTTTTACATAAAATTTTAAATCGTTTCATTAAAAAACATTCGCGCATTCGATTGCTTTTTAGGTGGAGTACAAGAGTAAGAGGTTCAGTTTTGTGAGTTCAGCCTGAAAATACACTTGTTATGCAATAAAAATCCTTACGGCCGAAAATACTGATTCTCATTCCAATGAGGAGATAATTTGATAATTGCTGTCAAAAAATTATTTGAGTTGTAAAGTTATAGCTTTACACAGAGCAGGTATGTAGAAATGATAGAAATAAGAGGTACAAATGATAGAAATAAGGAGAGGTGAAATTACATTTCGTACAGAAGTCAATAATTTATGGGGTTGCTAATTTCAAAGATATCATTTATCTTAGAAAAAGAACTGGTTTTCAAAATGTTTACCTTACCGCAGAAGATGAGACTGTTTTGGAAAAGAACTGATGCATCGTTTCAGAGTTTCATTTCTCACGAATTGATTATCTAACCTTTAATAAAACATCGATATAACAATACCTTCAAGTGTATTTATTATTCAATATAATACTATAGCCACTGCAATAGATTTAATCGATGAGCCTCTAATCGTTTTTAATTTGTAATTCGAATTCCGAAAATAATGTTGTTCGTGTGAAAGAATCAGGAGTCCGATCACAAGACACGACCTTTTGTGGTATGATACGGTCACCCAAACCCTGAGAGTCCTACACAACAGAAAGAAAGGAAAAATAAGAGACCCCTCTAATTAACCTCCGCGGTTGATCTTTGTAGGCCTTAACAATGGACCTCGGTTGGAATAATAATGAATGGGACTTTCGCAGTTTCATGCGATTATCTCCGTAAGATTAAAAGAGATTGAGGGAAAAGAAAAAAAGAAGATTGTGCACACCAGCTCAATTATAAAGCGCACACCACACTGTCAATAAGTGCCGGGAAAGGAACATTAAAAAAAAGAACATCAGGGTACAGCAAATTGGCGCCAATGTCACTGCATTTCTGGTCTTACGCGATCCACACAATGGTCTCGCAGACCCGACCATCAACAATGGCGACCGTCGCTTCACTTCAGTTTTAATTAGAGAAAGTCAGCTATATACGCGATAATTCCCCCCTTGTTCCTTTCTCTTCTTGCTTTTCGCGGAAAAGAAAGCAGAGGAAAAAAGTCATCGTTGAAAATAAAAGGAAAAAATAAAAGATATTCTCTAACGGGCAGGGGCTATTCATTCACTCCCCCTCCCAATATACTTTTCGTGAAGTTTTTGCGGCTTGAGGCATCACAAAGAAGGTGATCAAACCTGGTAATCGTATAGGTTGCAAGGTTGGCGTGAAATTCAATTAAACGCGATCTCTTCGCGGTTTGTTGCGGCGACCTTTGTTTGAAAGTAGGCCTTGGCTTTATATTTTTGTTTAGCTTCATATCTTCAGTTAAGAACGTTGCAAGCTTTAACGACACTTGCATGATATGAAATCAATTTTCTGGAAAGAGTTATTGTTTCTCTCAAGAAATATGTTATTGTTCGAATAATATGTTTCGAGGAATATGTTACTGCAGGAGGAATATTTTCCAAAGTGGGCACTGAAGGAATCTCAGGGGGCAATTGGGGCTGCACCCAGGAGAAATTGGGGTGTAGAGGAGCTAGAGCGTACAATAAGATGCTAAAAATGTTTTAAACATACACTTATTCACTTGATCATAGTTTCGCTCGCTTTTGCAGTTCATTAATATTAATACTTTAAATTTAAAAGATAATTATTTGCATAGTTAATTATATTTCCGTCACACTGGGAGCAACACAACGTCTTTTGATCAATCCCCAAATTAAAGAACCGATGACAACACCTTATAATTTTGAAACACGGTCAGATGACGAGATCAATATCTGAGTACAAATTTCCACCGACATGCAAATAACTAAAAAAGAGAAACATACTGTAAATAGTTGACTGCAGTGATTATAGAATGTTGCTGACTATATTTTCCTTGAGTCTATGATACACAAATTGTTATTACATCATAAGAGTCATCCCTCTTATTAGTGATTATTTTTACTGTTACTGGTTTCATTGATATTAAATACTTATACTAGTATGAATGGATAATTTTTTTTTATTTTTTTATTTTAATTAATAGATTAATAATTTAAACTTCAAATTGTTTATTTCCAAGCTTGTTTCCTGAAATTCTAAAATTACACACATAGCTTCATAAGAACGTGGATGATATTTAAAAATTAATGGCCCAGCTACACTTGCAATTTAGAATTTTCTAGTGGGAACACTGAAAAAAGTATATCTGGTAAGGGAACGTTGGGTCAAAAAGTTTTAGAAATCTATGTGTAAGATGGAGGAAACCATTCGATGTATTTGTTATACTCGAAAATAAAGGTTTTTTGTTTAAATCTCAGCATAGCAATGCATCAAATGTGAGCTTATGAAATAAAATTATTGAATTGAAATAAAAATTATATTTTTTATAATGTTCACACATCTCTCATAGTTTCTCTGAGAGTACTGTAAGCCAAAATGTATCCTTCTATATACCTAATGTACTTTTAAATTCGAATGTCATTCTCCGAGTTTCACTTTCGATACAAAAAACTCAGAAGTGTGCTGGAGAGTAAATTAGATTATTGTGTCTCCAAAATAGCCGAAGACAGAAAAGCGAACTTAAATCTTCATTAAAAATTAATGTCCAAGAATAATATTTTAATAGTAAATTTGCATGACCATTCTAAGAGAAAAAATTGACAAACTATTGAAGAACAGTACAATAAATGTATGGGATATATATATTTTTTAATTTCACTCTTGAATTAAGTTATCTTATTTATAAGATTCTATTTTGAGTTTTAAAGTTTTATAGTATTCTTACGAATTCTTTTAAATATTCCTTGGAAATAAGAATTCGTAAGAACATTATTATACTTTTAATATTAATTCGTAAGATATTATTATACTTTATTTTCCTTCTAAATATTTCCAAGGAAATATCTCTCCTTACCATTGGAAGTAAAAGTTTTTTTTAACAAATTCAAATACATGTACTCGAGTTAAGTTTATGAACGTGTAGAAGGATATTGTGAAAATATTGAATAGAAAGTATTTACTCGTGAACAATAGCATAAAAAAGCGATTCGATTAGACATCCACGCCTCTCATAAACCGAACGTTCGCCATGACCCTTTAAGAGTTTATCTCAAAACCTTTTGACAAGCAGCAGACATCTAATTGGTAGGTCAACCCTTCAACTTTACCCGTCCCTTCTTCTATTTTGCCCTCTATTACACGCCAAATGAACGCGTCTGACTCGGCCCCTCGCAGTAATTTTTTATTACAAGTGCCGAGTTACACTGGAAGCGATGCAAACACATAAAGCGAGATCTCTCTTAATTCCGAAACAGTACAGAGAAACGATGATGATAATAATAATAATAAAGTAACGAAAATGAAATAAAAGAAGCAGCGAGATGAGTAATGGGCTGACTGCATAACTAGAAGAGCAGGGGTCGGCACCCCACTGCGCGGCCAAACTCTACCTGACACCTGTTGATGGTGGGTTCTGTTAAATGTCAGTCCGTCTGTGCTAATCACTGACAGCATTTGCAGTGCCTCTTCGCCATTCAATTCCCATTAGCATTTGCTTACTCCTTCCCTCTGTTCGCTTCTTTTCTTCCCCTCAATCAGCAGATAAACAAATCCTCTTGCGCGTACGTTCGCAACAATTAGAGAAGTAAAGTTTGCTGCTACCACTTGTTGAAAGACTGTTGCTCCATTGCTTGCTCTCCTTTTCGCCTGGTGGTTTTCTTTCTTGAGGTTAATGTATTCCATTGTGATTAGGCTCGTGGCAGCTGTCAAGGGCACGTTAAGCACAATTTATCTAGAGAGCTATTGTTGTGTGAATGCAAAGAGGCTTTTAAAAAGTATCGGTCCTCACAACGTGCATGGTCTTTGGGCACAGGACTGGTTAAAGGTTAGCTGCTTTTTCAATTGTTGGCTATTCGAGTTGACTTCGTACTGAAGCAACACAGCGGAGTATTGGCGACGGTCCGGAATTAATTCTATTCGGTTGTAAAATCCAAGGCCAACACCTCGGATCTTTCCCATCGTAGTTTCGAACCTCAGTCAGTGACGATGTCAACACTTGAGTTGGTACCCCACCCTCCTAACTTCCACACTACACCAACGTGGAGACATTTCAGGCCACAACAGATTTAAAGTTCAAAAGTCTCTTCGAATATGACGGTCTTTGGTTGGATGGAGTTTCGAATTCGCAAATCTCCGTTGCTACCAACTGCTACAACTTTTATTTGAGATTAACTACAAAGGAAGGCTTACTCAAAAATATATGTAGGCGATTTAATTCTTTATATGATGACGTGGCGTAATGGGCATTCCTTTCATTATACAAATATGGTTACTCCCAAATAGCGTACAAATGAATCTACCGTTCAAGAATTATTTGAATTGTCAGGAAACTATGGTCTGCATCACATTTAGAAGTTATTTCAAATATTACTTCAAATGCTTTTGCTTAGGATTAACATAACTTTATTATACGTGTTTGTATAATAAAGTAGTTGTTTCGTTTTATTATGGCTCTATTAGTATCTGGCCAAGGCGCGCAAACAATCGTATTTTCCGTCAAGAAATAGGACATCCACAGGGAAATTTTCACTAACGCAAGCAAAGAGCAATACACATAAGGAAACGCTATAAAGGGGATCGTTAAAAGGGTGTTGTAAAAATGTGAAACGCTACAAAAGTATCACAGAAATAAATTTGTGCTAAAAAAAAAATTTAGATTGAAAATTTTGGAATATTTATTTTGAACAAAAATGTTCCATTGTTTTGATATGATGGTTCCGGAAGTTTCTTTTGATGCTTTCTCAAACTCATCTCGAAAAAGGTTTTGAATTTCTGAAAGAATCTGACATTCAGCAAAAGAAATGAACCGTCAAATGATGTATGCAAAATAATTAATTCAGAGGCGATTAAATCAGGAATAATAGACATTCTTCATCTTTTTTCCGCCATTACTGCATTTAGTGATAGAGACTAAACTTGGTACTTTATGAAGAAGAGTTGTCCCTATTCATGGTCGTAGTTCGTTTTTTAACGGACTAATAATATTCTAGCATTAGAGTCTTGGAGTTTGAGACTTTCTTTTGCAAAGACGGGGAAATGAGAACAGGCAGAGAATGATACGAGGTACACAAGAACCCACTGGGCATATTATCTGAACATGATGCTAGCCTCAGTAAGAAGTTTGTGTTAAGGAAGGAGAAAATGAGCTGGAGGTATCAATTGTGCAGGAAAAACGAACAAACAAATCATAGTTAGAAACCATTTCAAGCTAAAAGGATGTGATTCTTAGTTGGTATCTTGCGGTTAAAATCTAAGATGGTATATTGGATCTTTCCCTTCAGGAATTGTTCCCGGATAGTCGCCAATAGCCTTTTGTGCGACGTTAAATACCTACCTACCTATGATTGTAAAACAGAAGCTGACATTGCACTCAGCTTTACGTTACAATACCATCGGGTTAGCTACAGGTTTTTTCAATTTACTTTTCTTCGGCTCCGAATTAAAAAATTTTTTATTATGGAATGTCGGGCTTCTGAGACTCAAGAACTTAGCTTCAAATACTACGCCACAGTGTTTGGAAGTATCACGTCATCATAGCTGGCTTCCAATGACTGTTTCTAAGACCGTGAAAAGCCAGCTTTGTTTTCCGCTGATAAAACCCACTGAGCGATTACTTGATGATTCCTCCGCATACTCTACCCTACAATAATGGACTGAACAGCAAGAAGTGATTGTATAAGGGTAAGAATAAATGATTTAGTAGGGGGGATAGTCCCCCACGTGCTGATATTACACTAGCACTCCTGCTGCAAGAATGTCGCCAGTTCAGCTGTAGATTTAGGACGTGGTTCCCTGGTCCGTAAGCGTCGCTCTAACTCGTCCCACAAATGTTCTATGGGGTTTAGGTCGGGACTCTGAGCAGGCCAGGCAAGACGTTTTACATCCATAACTCTATACCACTGCTTAACAGAGGCTGCAACAGGACATGAAGCGTTGTAGTCCTGGTAGTAATATTCGCCCATTCCATAAAATTGCCAGAGCGTGGGAAGAACCTGATCGTCCAAAATGTTCATGTAGGCGTCGGCATTCAATTTACCAGGAACAATACGCAACGGTCTCAGGCCATACCACGAAAAACACCCCAAAACAAGTAGTCGGATTTTAAGCAAATCCACAAGCGTCCGGTTCATTATTGTAAGGTAGTGTTTGTAATTGTCTTCATTGACACGGGTCAGGGAAGTTATTTCCTCATAAAAAAAAGAAGGCTCGAGATTGGGAAATAAATATATTCCTCGACTTTCTCACTCTCTAAAAACAAGAATACGTAAAACAGCCACGAATCGCTTTCAATCATTAAGCTTTCACGACGAAAATCGCCTAATAGGGACTCCAGTGTTTCATCTAATAGCTCGGCCACACAACGACTTAACGCTTTAACACCAAAACCGTGATGTCAGAGATTAAAACCCTGTTTAACGCTACGGCCGTGTCAAGAAAAAGGACGTGTCGTAACCGATTTTGGGATCGAATCGTGATTCAAATCTGCGCGTGGGTGATCAATAAAGGTTGATTCGATTAATAACCTAAAAAACTGGAATCGTGACGCAAGGTCGCCGAGCGCGTTGACCACCTCTCAGAGCTGCGTGCCTGAAAAATATAACGATTTGCATAAGAAAGGCGACTTTAATCAATGATGGTGTTTTAAATATCTCGTGGTGCGTTTGCTGTATCACGAACTTTTCTCTCGGAATGACAGGAATTAATATTTATTTAATGTCTTTTCAATGCATGAAGATTAATAGAGTTCGTAATGAGCTTTTCAACAAGTTTCCTAACGATTATTCCTAACGTATAAACCTATGGGCAGATATTTTACTTAGCAATGGAGCTTAATATTGAACTAATTATAACTAATAATTTTACTATTCTCTACTGTAGTCAGTTTCTGGTAATGTTAGATCATGTTACATTTTTTTATTAAGGCATCATCACTTGATCTATGCTTTAAACTATTCGGCAAAACACTTATGGTGAAAAAATTTCACAGATTAGTAAAAAGTTTCGGAAATTAAAATTTTTCAAAACGTACAGGGAATTAAATGTAATTTAAATTACTCAGGGGTGTTTTTATCTTGAACATTGTTCTGATCCATGCAGTCGGTAGAGAGCAAAATATGCAGTTTTATAATCTGTTTCATTACAAATATTTTGTGAATTAGTAGTTTCTTGGATATGTGTGGGAAATTCGTTAGTGACAGTTTTGTCCACTTACAGTTTGATTCCTCGTTAGTCAAATGTTTATTTTTACAAATAAATAGCTTTTAAAATATATATGTGTATATTCTTTTATGGCCATTTAAATATGAAACTTGTTTAAGTATGACTATATTAAGAAGTAGCTAACTTTCTAACTTCTTTTTTGTTATAATGATCTTGTTACATAAAGGTTCGTTGAATAGTCTGCATACTTTTAAGAAAATATGTTCCCATTCACAAGGCTGTAGATAAGTATGTGAATACTATTGGATTAATTCATCAACACCTATGATTGTCTATCAATAGAAATGTCTATCATTGTCCAGGATGTCTCTTTACAATTTAAAAAATTTATTACAAAGGCAAATGGAAAGACAGATAAGTAGAAATTACTAAAATGAGACGTATATATTTAAGGTTCTTTTTTCCTCATTTAATATACCTCTCTACATGGGCACCATTAGTTGCATGAAGCACATTATGACGGTACTCGATTTATTGCCATGTTCCCTGTAGCATAGCATACCCTCATCAATGGTGGCAATGATGATCCTCTGCTTAAGGTTAGTGATGTCCCGTACATTTCGATACACCACCACATTGGGGACTGCGTGTTCGTGGGTTCCTAAGTGAAACATTTCCAGACAGGTGGATTAGAAGGGATGGCCCGATTCCTTGGCCAATTTTTTCACCAGATATCACTTCCTTCGACTGTTTTCTGTGGGGTTATGTTAAAGATATCGGGTATGTCATTGCCATTGCCATTGATGAGGGAATGCTGCAGCGAATATGGCAAGAAATCGAGTACCGTCTCGATGTGCTTCGTGCAACTAATGGTGCCTATTTAGAGGTATATTAAATGAGGTAACAAAAAACCCAAATAAATACGTCTCACTGTTTAATAATTTCCACTTATCTGTCCTTTCATTTGCCTTTGTAATACATTTTTGAAACTGTAAAGGGACTTTATGGACACCCTGTATAAATATCATGTTTAAAGACAAGATATTTTAACTAGAAAAAAAATTAAACTAGATCGAAATAGTAAAGACATTTATTTGTAGAGTAAGTCGATTGTGAGTCCACTTCGTTCAAGAAGGCAGCTTGATTTTGAGCCTCTTACATGATAATGGGCAAGGCCAGAAAAAACATTCACAATATATCTCCGTATCTGAGGATGTAAAGGAAGAGTGTAAAAAAACGAAGATGTAAAAAAATCCTGGGAGGATATTTACAATGAGTGCTGAAACAGCAATATTCACGTGAGCGAGTTCAAATGGAGTGTGAGAAAGAGGAAACCAAAGACGATATTTAAAAAACGCTAAGTGAATCACGTTGAAATAAAAGAGAAATATCTTGGGCATGGCACATACTTTCATCTCTCTAGCATTTTATGGAAGATTCAAAAAATATATTTAAGAGTATTAGCATTTTTATATGAAGATACGAATCAACTACTCTTTCCAAAGGAGACTCCCTAAAGCTGCCAGGATTCTTCGCTTTGATGATTCTCCGTAAAAAAAAGATAGCCCTGGTGCAGCTATTCTCATAAATCAAATAAAGTAATTTCTGGACACCGTGGCATTAAACAACAGAATACAGTATTCCTTGAAGATGATATCACACACTTAAGCGAGTTCATCAAGATATGAGGAACCAGATGCTTGTCTCTGGAGACACATCTCACAAACGGGGCTAATTCCCGTCCAAACGCTTGATTCCATACAAATCAACGGAAAATTGCCCCTCCGACAGCCCCGTAGAGTATGTAAATCACTGTTCGTGTCACCATTCGTCATCTCCGCGGCCCATCGCAAACAGAGATTGGGGCTTTTGATAAATTGGGGATATGTGGCCACGGAATGCGAGATGTCGCAGCGCAATACGGCCAGCTGCCCCGCTAACTGTCCACCTAACGGGCGTCCTTGTGTTCCCCGGGAGATGGATTGTGGCCCAGACCGGCAATTAAGAGGGTCGTCCGCGCACCCTTTTAATTATCGTACTCCTCGTTAATTGGCGTCGATTGCGAGAGGAAATGATGCCCCGCGGGACGTGCCTTTTTTCTATCTGTATACACTACCTTACAATAATGGACCGGACGGCAACATGTGATGGTATAAGGGAAAAAATGTATGCTTTAATAGGGGGATGGTCCCCCACGTGCTGCAATTACACTAGTAACTCTTCTGGGCATACTTACAATAAGGTTTTGATACACCGCTATGGGTATTTGTGTTCATTCCTGCTGCAAGAATGTCGCTAGCTCAACTGCAGATTTCGGACGTGGTTCCCCGGTCCGTACGAGTCGCTCTAACTCGTCCTACAAATATTCTACGGGGTTTAGGTCGGGACTCTGAGTAGGCCAGGGCTACATCCAAATCTTGATACCACCGCTTGACAGAGGCTGCAACATGACATGGAGCGTTATCATCCTGGAAGTAATATTCGCCCATTCCATCCGTTCCAGGAACAACATGCTAAGGTCTCAAGCCATACCGCGAAAAACACCCCAAACAAGTAGTCGGATTTTATGCACATACGCTGGTGTCCGATCCATTATTGTAGGGTAGTGTATGTAGGGCTACGGAGCGTTTTCAAATATGTGGCGCATGCTTCTTGAACGAGAGAGGATACTCTTACTCTCTTCACCTTGGGGAGCGGTAATCCAGTTGGTGGAGTCGCGGATTAGAAACAGGAGGAACGCTAGCTCGAAATCCGATCTATCCAAAGACCGTCGTGTAAGTGTTGGCAGATACATGTTGAACTTGCCGCGGTGTGGAAGTTTGCAGAGTGGTTTGTTAGCTCAGGTGCCGACCTTGTCATCTTGACCGTGGATCCAAACTAGAAGGTGTTGTCCGCGAATCTTTCCCTTCTGGTTTCATCCCGACCCGTCGTATTGCTCTACCGCGATGAAAGTGAAAAACTACCTGTCTGGGAGTATTATAGATGTATACCTGCATTGGTGCTTAGATCTACAGTATGACATCAATAGAGCAATGAGCGAGGTTTTAAACGGCTAAGGAATCTACGGTTTTAGATGGATATCCGCCGCCTTCTAATTTGTACTGCGCTTTTTAGTCTGGCCTCTGAGACTGATATTGTGAGGCTAGAGGACAGGTAGGCAGATAGTTTTTCTCTTTCTTGTCTCTTACCCTTTTTAAAAATAACTTTATACATTGTTTGCGTGTAATTTATACTGTCATTTTCAACCTGTCATTGTAAAATTAAAAACTGTCTTCATCATTCTCTCTCAGAAAAGAAAAATCCGTAAAATTGTAGCCACATTTTCTAACAACTTTTGATATTTAAGCCTCTAAAGCTATGTTAAAAAATCTTTTTTGGTAAAAAAATATTTATGGGTGAATACTATTACTTTACGGACCACATGTTATGGTTCATGCAAAGTGATTGTGGACTGGAACTATATTTGACAAAAATATATTCTAAGTTACTGTTTTATCCTAAATACGTAAAGAATGGTTCTTGAAAAGGAATGCCGTCGATATCTACTATCCCGATCGAAAGATCAGATCCAAAAAGATCAGTTCGCAACCTTTCATTCTAAGCACCTGTGCAGCACATGAAAAGTTATGCCAACTTAAGAGTGGCACCAATATCTACCACGGTAATACGATCGGCGCGAATATATATTTATAATGTATTTCGCATTTGCATATAAGAAAAATATAAATTTTCATAATGTATAGTGCCTCTTTTATGTCTCACCACCCATCTAGAACGATGCTAGACATCAGAATATCAAATGACATAATATTTATATACCTTAGTACAGGCCTCGAAATAGATTTTTTAATACAGGTGCACCTTTCGGACCTACGTTTTTAATTTAGGTGCACATATTATATTTTAGGTGCACATTTAAAAAAACGTAATGTAAGAGCATTTATGTAATGTAAACTACTTTATTAGGTGGACATGTTTGGATATGTTACAAGTAGATAGTAAATGAAAATATTTAAACATTTTTTTTTACCTGCGAAATTATTACTTACAAATATTAAGTCATCATCAGACGTTGGTGGGCAATCGGAAATGTCTACGTTTTTGGCAGATCTTTACACATAAGGTTTAGTGTCCATCCTTCTGTTTGTATTTTTCCTTCATGCAACATAGCATTTTCTGGATTAAAGTTTTCGCATAGTGTGTATTTAGAAATTTGAATTACGTTCCTTTAGAGCGAGAGAGGTCGATACCAATATTTTGTTCATACATCAAAATAACATAAAATACGTTTCCCCCACTTTTTTCAACGATAGGTGCACTGCGTGCACCAAGAGTGAAAAAATTAGGTGCACAATTTTATTTTCAATTGCACAGTGCACCCGGGTATTTCGAGCCCTGCCTTAGTAGCTTTAATATAAACGGAAGAAATTCCCCCAAACTATAAAAGTAAGTGGCGTCATACATCATAAAGAAACCATATCATGGAGAACGTCATATACAGTCTTCTGCAGATGGAATTAAACACAATTTCCATCCACTCCAACTGAGATTAAAAGAACGATTTAATTTTGGAAAAGAAAACTATACCAACTGCTGTACAATGTTCCTTGAATGTATTCCGTATAGGCACCAGGTTAGTAAATAAATATATCTTAGTTTTACTATCAAAACCTCCTATCTCTTGAAATCAACATTTTTCAGAAACAATAAAAAACTTGATTCCAAATTGGTTGGTAATTGGTAATTTTAGTTAACGTGGTACTAGAGCAACACAACGGGCTATTGACGGCGGTCCGAGATCAGTCCCTTAAGCGAAAGATCCGAGGACAACACCTTGTAATTTTGAACCACGGTCAGATGACGAAGCAACACCTGAGCTGGCACCCCACTCTCCAAATTTCCACACCAACCCAACGTGAGTGATTGATTCCAAAATTGAAAACCAGTTACGGTATATATTATAGTTGGATTTACGTCAAGATGGAGCACTTATGCCGCACTGGAACGGGCTATTGGTGATCGTCCGGGATGAACAGTTTAAGGGAAAGATCAAGGACAACACCACATAGTTTTGAACCACAGTCAGAAGTGGAGGTTAACGCCTGAGCTAGTATCACGCCCTTTCAAACTTCCACACCATGCCAATGTGAGGATATTTGAAGTCGCGTCCATTCCGCCCTCCCCCCCTCCTCCATACACGACGGTTTTTGTTTGGACCTCGTCTAGAACTCGCAACCCTCCGGTTACTAATCCGCTACTCTACCAACTGGACTACAGTCACCCAGACCAGTTATGAAATTCGCAGTTTTATAAATTCATACTGTTGAACTAATTGGACGCAGGATGTTTTGATATGAAAACGATGATATGTTCCTAATTAAAGATTCTTTTAACCGTAGGCTTCGATCTAATTAGTCCTAAGATAACTAAAAATGATTGTAGAGTGACAAACCAAACCAACTTCATTTCTTACCACGCTACTCACTTATGATAGATACCTAGCACACAGAATATGACTTGCTTCAAACATTGCTAGAATTATCTATGATCACTTTTTCGACTGATTAAAGTTAGTTTCACGTTCGTATTTAATTATTCATTTATAAAGTGAGATCTGGTTTTAGTTTCGTTTAAAAACACAAATCGTGTTACTTTCTATAGGGTCTACCACATTTTAAAACCACAGGGATTGTATATTTGAAGTATAAAGTAAAGGTTTGTGAAAACGTTCCATCAAAAAACCAAATGTTTTCACGGTCCAATGCATAACTACTTCGCAGGAACTAAATTGATAAACTCTTCATCTATCCAATTCTTTTGTTAATACATATAAACTCCCAATTAATTGGATCATAATTACATTACCAACAAGTAATTGTGTGTGACATTCATTAATTGCCACACATAATTACTACAATGTGTTCTCCAACTAAACCATACAGACGAGCTCTTCCTCCCATTTGCCCAATGAGACAGTAACTTTCCACAAGTTGGTGAATGCCCCATCTTAGAAAGCGGTAGTTCTACATCACAGACTGGGCTTCGGAAAAGCCATTGTGTGGCGTAGGAATAAACACTGACATGGGCGAATAATTCAAATGAGCTGCACGCGTGCGCCGATATGTGCAACAATTAAAGCAGCGATTCAAACGGATAATTACTGACGCACCTCCATCATTAAGCAAACTGCGCAACTCGAGCGAAGCGCCGGCGCGTGTGAAGAGCAATTAACCACTCCACGAAATCGGGGGAGTGAAAAAAAAAACAGCTTACATAAATACAACTTCATCTCAGAACTCTCATGGCTTCCCGTGACATTATCATTCGCAATCTGCCTTATCGCTGGCTTATCACATTCGGGGATAATAGAAGGGATGGCAGAACGAAACGGACCATTTTGCTCGGTTCCGTGCTATGAGGCTGGTTGCACGCGAATCCGACTTCTTGTTGATTCGAAGGTGAACAATGATCGGGGGAACAGAACAATGACTTGTCCACCCTCACGCGATCTTCAAATGATCTATTTAAATAATGCCCAGCTTTAATTATTCCATTGTCTCACTCCGTTAAGTCCTTTTCGGAGACCTAATCAGAGGTGGCTTTGAAACACTCCAATTTGCATAACTGAAAATTGACAAGGCTAAATATGTGATTAGGGGGTGACGTGACTGGACTTGCTGCTGTGTGCCCCAAGAGCTTGTAACCTTGAGTTAGCATGGAACTGGACGGCTTCTTAATGGATAATGCTCGACTCAGCGAGATGAGTATCTGGTGCCACAAATCTTGGGCAACGTCGTAGGTTCCTGCGCATGCAACTTCTGAAGCGCTGCGTAAGTAGAGCTCATTGAAGAGCTTTTCAATGTTGCTGTCCAAATGCTTTGCAATGTATAATTCCATTGTAAGCATTTGACAGTCGTCTTGAATGAGGTATTCACAAGGAATAGGCGATGGAAGGTCCTCACTATCTTCATTGTCAAGTCTTAAAATTGACCTTCACAGCATCAATGACTACTGGGTAAAAATTAGGTATCGGTATTATAAGTATTTCTCCTTGCCATGCAATCGCTTTTCATGTCAATTTTGATCAAAATATGACTCTCAGTAGGGAGAGAGACGCATGAAAAAGGTATGGTTATTCACGCCTATGACAAAATATTTTGCATTTTCTTTCAAAATTGTAATAAATTTTATAAAACAGTTTTTAACGCAACTGTAAACGTCATATCGCATGACTAGAGCAGGAATTCATTATCTAGCAAACAGAAATTGATACTGTCCAGCTATTAAAAAACTAACTCAGTTTTTAAGTTAAAAATAAAAGTAGTATGTACACACACATTTTGATAGTGCTATGAGTCTTTTTTAAACATATTACAATTAACTATGTATTTCTCATAATCACGAAAATAAGAATTTTCGTGTCTCCTAAAAATTGTCAGTTGATCCTTTCTGCTCTAATCTGACGATATTCGTACTAAAAGTACAACAAAGATGCTCTGACGACCCACTATATTAAGATAGATAGATGTTGAAGTTACGTCACACTGGAGCAACACAACGGGCTATTGGTGACGATCAATCCGAATTGAAAGACATCTCGTAATTTTGCACTACGGTCACTCAATATAAACAGAAAAAAGGTTGTAGATAGTAAATTACAAAATTTTAGTGGTAAATAAATCCAAAAATATAGTGTATAATGTTTGAATGTATGACAATGTTTATATTGTTGCAATATTAAGTGACAATTTATATGCCGATTAAGGTGTATAATTTACATTTTAGTGTAAGCTACTTCCTGAGATTTTGAGTTTAGTTAATATTTCTATATTACCTGATATCGCAAGAACGTTTTGAAAAAATCAGTAAAAATGCATTTCTTTCATTAAAACATGCTACAACATACTCCAATGAGTTTTGTTTACTTTAATTTAGATTTGAAGGCTCTAATTATAGGACAAATAGAACGGCAAATCTCAGTTTTCAAGATTGTTTTATATATCTCTACCATGTAATTTAATTCTCATCATTCAGTAGATTGAACTGAGAAGATTTTGGGGAGAATAAGAACAGAAAAATCAGTTTTTTAAGTGCCTTAGATCAAAAAGCCGCCGCTAAATTCACAAAAAGTAAAAAATATTTAGCCGAACTCGATCAGATGTCAGACAATTCAACTGAAAAACACGTCCATCTTCCGTTTCTGACTCCAGAAAACAATCTTCTCGGAGTTTAAAGGGTGTTATTCAGCTATAGGTGGCACGTAAACAAATTTAAATCCTGCCAATAGCAGCCCTCCTCAACTCAAATTCCTCATTCTTACAGGTGAGGGGAAGAAATAATAAAGTGTGTACGAAGCGATGCGAAACACTACGTGGAACACTACGTATTCAGCGCCAGCGTAAATGCAATATCTATTTTTCCAACTCGAAAACACAGGTTTCGCTCATGAACGCCATTCTTAAATATCGTCTAAAGTGTTGAGACCGTAAAAATTATACACAAATACAAAATTTTCAATTACCGAGGGTCCGAAAGGACGGCGAGGTAAAATCTTTTTATTATGGCATCGTTTTTCTTTAACTACCTTGGCTATATTCAAAAGTTCCGTCGAACCGTATCTAATGCCAAAATAATGAGTTTCAAGTAGCTAAATAACACAAGAAACCCCGTATTGTACGTCGAAGATTGCAGCTATGGAGTTATTTCTGCTGTTTTTTTTTCTTTTATTCCTCTCCTCTCTCTGTGCTTGCCATTATAAGTAAATCATTATAATATTTTCTGTCCTTTAATGGCTAGGCAAACAAAAGGATTGATCCGGTTGGACTCCTGGTGCGTTTTGTCGCGGATTGTTCTGACTGGCTATGCATTGCGCAGAATTAAGATCCTCCTTTCCTCTGCGGTTGAGAGTATCTCGTTCTTTGAATGAAATCTGGAAGCGGCAGAGGCGTACCAAATATATAACCCAGAAGCCCGGCATTCGTCAATAGATAAATTAGAATTCGGTAGCCGAAAAAAGATAGATTGATAAAAACCTGAAACAAAAACGACGACTTTTTAAACCTAAATCAAGTGGTAATGGTAATGGTAATTTAAGTTAACGTCGTACTAGAGCAACACAACGGGCTATTGACGACGGTCCGGGATCAGTCCCTTTAGGGAAAGATCCGAGGACAACACCTCGTAATTTTGAACCACGGTCAGATGACGAAGCAACACCTGAGCTGGCACCCCACTATCCAAACTTCCACGACAACCCAACGTGAGGACTTTCGGCCACGACAGATTTAAGGTGCACCAGCCGCCTCTACACCATACGTTTACAAACATCCATGCCCGAACCCGGATTCGAACCAGGAACCTTCCGATCTAGAGGCTAACACCTTAACCACTATACCGGTTGGTCGGCCCTAAATCAAGTGAGATGACGCTTAGCGTATTTTCCTTCGAAACCCAGAAGCCCGGCATTCACTAATAGATAGTCGACCAACCGGTAATGTGGTTAAGGTGTTAGCCTTTAGATCGGAAGATTCCTGGTTCGAATCCGGGTCGGGGCATGTTTGTTTGTAAGCATATGGTGTAGAGGCGGCTAGTGCACCTTAAATCTGTCGTGGCCGAAAGTCCTCACGCTGGGTTGGTGTGGAAGTTTGGAGAGTTGGGAGCCAGCTCAGGTGTTGCTTCGTCATCTGACCGTGGTTCAAAATTACGAGGCATTGTCCTCGGATCTTTCCCTTAAGGGGCTGATCCAGGACGGTCGTCAATAGCCCGTTGTGTTACTCTAGTACGACGTTAACTACCATTACCTAATAGATAAATTAGAATTCGGTGTAAAATAAAAAGGCATATTGATAAAACCTGAAGCAAAAACAACGACCTTTAAAGCTCAGTCAAGTGAGATAACGCTTGGCGTAGGTTGTTCGTTTTTGGAACTTTCGTTATAGACCCCAAACATCCAATCCCGAATGAGACGTAAGTTTCCATTTTACCATATTCAATTTCCACCGCCTATTTTGGACACCCAATCCCCAGTGGCGTAGCTTCCACGAACGCCCATCCTCTAATGAAAACACTGAAATTCGGAGGCAAAAACATAAATTCGAAACTCAATCCAACCGAAGACCGCCGTGAACTTGGAGGCTAGTGTATCTTAAATTTGTCGTGGCTACAAATGTTGGTGTGGAAGTTTAGAAAGTGAGAAGGCTCAGGTGGTGACCTCATCATCTGATAGTGATGCAGAATTACTTGGGATTGTCATCGGATCTTTTCCTTCAAAACTGATCCAAGACTGGCGCCAATAGCCCGTTGTGTTACTTCATTGGCACGTTAATTAACTATATATCTACCTATTTTCATCTACATGGACAAATTTGACTTTATTAAATCTAGGACTATTAACAGAAAATAAAAAATAATTCAAAATAAATATCTTTGAAATCCCTCTCTTTTAGACATTGGTTCTTGGGGATACCACCACTGTCCTCCTCCCGATAGCTATGTCTCTGACTATATCGTATGTGCGCTTAATAGATACTAGTAATTACAATCATCAACCATTTACACGAACTAGAATGTGATCCGTGAGATATCGGGATTTGAATTGTATACAGTTGTAAATTTCCTCAAGCTGTTTGAAAGCGACTTTACATATGCCTACTGAAGAATAGGCATATGTAAAGTCGCATAGGCATAGTAAAAGCTTGCTATAGCAGACATATTATAACAAGTTGTATCTGTTAGAAATTAAATCAAAACACTGTTTTCATTCAATTTCTTTGTGAGATTGTGAATATAAATAAAAACATGCTCTTCATCAAGAAAATACACTCACTAGACTATTGCAAACAAATACAAAAAGCAATAACAACTGTGCAAACTCGTTTCAGGAATTTTATTTTGTTTTGAACTCGAGCAACGTTTTAAACATTGATTTAAAAATAAAATGTGATTTTCAAACGGAAAATGTTTCTTTGTTGGTAGATTTTACTGACCAAAAGTTTCAAATTTCTTACCTAGAGTAGATGATGCTTCGAAGATACTTCGTAGAAGGAGTCCTAAAGGATATAAAAACATCATAAAGTTTTGGCACGTATATAAAAATGTTTTTCAATGCAGTTAGAGTTTGTATAGAAACACATACAACTGATAAAATAACAGCGCTTGTGAAAGAAAATTATGCAAATATATAAAAGAATATATTAAGTTTTTAAGCGTTATTATAAGGTATATAGGTATCAACCGAAACCGTAAATTATTTTTTGTTAAACCTTTAAAAATATTTGTAATAATTGAGTTAAAATTATATATATTTTTTAATATAAGGTTCTTTCTCAGAGGTTAATACAATTTTAATGATTTCAAATCAATAAGAAATCTACTTCAATTGCTTTTTTGAGATAAAATATTTTTATTCTATGTAAGTGGATATTTTCATTGGAAAACAGTAAATAAATAAAGATAAATTAATATCATGGTGTCACTAACAAAGAGTGTAAACTTAAACTTTTTTCGATACTTAAAAAATCAGAAATTTTGGAATAAAAAAAAAGTTTTTTCTTAGACAGAATAGAGTGCACAAATTTTTGTAAATTTAGGGTAATGAAATCAAGCAACTCTATGCCTCGGATGATAAAATCAATAGAAATCAAATTATTGACCTCGTGCTGCAAAAAAAATATCGACAAAACGACAGATCCTTAAAGTGGATGGAGTTTCTATAAGAGCAGAACTCGAATTTTTAAAGATCAGTTTTCAGGGTGGGGGGGGGTCGAAAGGTTTACGTTCCATGAGGATAAAAATCCCAATTATTGAGTGAATTGAGTTTTGATACGAAAGAAATAATTTCCAGTCATGTGTGAATTGTGTTATACGACAGTGATCAAAAGGTACTTGGAATCCTGTCATAAAACAAAAGGTATCAATTTATTGGTCAAAATTTATTACATATCTTTCAAAGTAATCTCGTCCGACTTGAATGTACTTCTGCAACGTTTTTTCCAATCCTCAAAACATAACTTAAAGTAGTTTTTGTGAAACCCCTTCAGGGTTCATATCAAATTTTCTTTTACAGCATCAATGAACTAAAAACGGTAACCACGAAGAGATAGTTTCACCCATGGTAACTAGGATAGGTCACACGGTGCCATATCAGGTGAATAAGGAGCTTGTGGAGCCGCATTTGTTGAATGCTTTGTCAAAAAATTCCAAATAATTGAATTGTGAGAAAGCACATTAACGTGATGCAAAACCCGTGAGTTATCTCGCCATAATTCAGGTCGTTTTCGACGAATTGCTTCACGCAAATGGACCAAAACACTCAAATAATAATCTTTATTGACCGTCTGGCCAGTTGATAGAAATTCATAATGCACAGCACCACGACAATCAAAGAAAACAGTCAACATTACCTTGCTTTTTGAGCGACTTTGACGTGGTCTTTTCGGAACCTTCTTTAAACTTTTTATACCATTCAAATACTGTTGTTTTTGATAAACAGTCGTCTGTAAAATTGTAACATTTCAAGTGTGTTTGTAGCATAAATTCCATTGCCGAAACAAAATTTAAGGCACGTTCTTTGCTTAATTACTTTTGACATTTTGGAATATCAACGAAGTGAAAATTCTTCTCTTATTAAAAACAAATTTATTTTCAGACGATAAAATTAAATAAATCCCTTATTGTTGCCACATGTTTATATAAGTCGTAAAAATATTTGATAAAAGTTTGCAGACGATATCTACTATATATGTCTTTCTATTATAAAATTTTTTTTGCGGTCTTTGTGATTGGTAGATAGCGAGTCACGTGATAGTGAGTCTTGTGGTTCAACGGACTAATGAATTTGGAGCACGCGCATACGATAAACGCAGTAATATTTTTTAATTAATTCATTCATAAAATTTGAGAGCACGCGCTAGAGAGTTAACAATGTTTTCAGACGAACCGGCAAATTCTATCGCAGTTTCCATAGCAACTGTCGAATATGAAAATCTTTAAAAGTACTATTACAACACGGATCAGCTAAAACATTTAAAATTATGATTGAGATTTCGTATGAATTTTAACAGTGTGTTATGCCAAAACATTTCCTTTTTTGTGTGGAAATGAGATGTTTTGTTCTTGATATTTTTTAAAACATTTTGTTTCTATTTACACTACATTTGCGTGTATGAGTCGAGAATTTTTGGAACGTTTTCTAAAGCTAAAGTAGTGAAGTCTGCTTACATTCGGATCCGCTGATCTCGCAAAAAAAGTAGGCAATTTTCCTTTACTCGGGCGCATGCGATAAATATTGCAAAGGGAAGGGAAAGGAAGGGAGCCTTCAATTAATGTCGTACTAGAGGTACGGAATCAATCCAGCAGCGATCCAAATGGGGATGGATTGTGAAGCAATCCCCTCCACATCATTGTTGAAAATTATAGTTCGCGAAGCGAATTAAATATGATTGCGTAGCAATCATCGGGTGTTGACAAGCGATAGCGAGCAGGGGGTGGAGCCCCCTAGTATTTTAAAGGAAAAATTCCGGATTGTTTTGGATCACAGAATGTAAAACTATCACAAGAATCAATTCCAAGAACCTTTCAAACAAGACGACTCAATTGAAACTGCGTAATAAGGTAAATTTGCCCCCAGGAAATCTTTAATGCCGATAGTTAATATTGTTAGTAAATTTGTTCGAGACCAAATTAAATTTTACTAACTAAGGCCCGGTGCACACATTCGGTTTTTTAACGTGCGGCACCGAAGCCCAACTATGCACACATAGCCGTGAAATGACGCAACTACTAATTTCGCGCCATTTGCGATAAATATTCTATCGAAGAAAACGTGTTTATTAAGCTTACTTGGTGTACAAAAAAGTATATTTTGTAACAAAATAGACATTACTGGTTACAACCATTAATTAATTATTATTTATATTCCATTTATTTATGAAAACAAGGTACTTCAGAACGGAGAAGCGTGTGCGGCGAGCTGCGGTACAAATTGCACTCAAGTTGGATGTGCGTCGCCGCAGCGGCGCCGGAGGCATGTTTGCACTACTCCATTGGATCTCATGTATCTCAGACAGCCCCTGCGTTGCGGCAGCGGCGCCGCATGTTGAAAAACCGGATGTGTGCACCGGACCTAATTCCTTTCGAATGGGTATCGGAAAAAAATTAAATCATGCAGTTTTATAAATCTAATTTGGGGAAACCAAATAAGGGATTATTAGTTCCACGGTATGGGGGCCCAACTCTCGGGAAGGATTTCGAAAAATTCGAAATGCTAGCAGGGTATACACAGTCCTGGTTAATTACATTCAACCATTTAATTGCTGGACATTTTTAACTGTAGCTCTCTTTCTTTTTACTTCTTAGAATATCAAAACTTTCAGGTGACTACTTTGCGGAACGTCTTAATTCAACAAAACCTAATTCAACGAAATAAGACCTATGGCGATGAGATAATTCTCGTCACTCCACACTTGACATAAGTAGCGAGAGAAAGAAACAAATATTAATAGACCCAAAGGGGAAGCGGTATGTCGGTCCAACCCCCCTCTTCCAATTTAATACCCTCCATAAAGCAAAATTGTTTGTTGGAAAGGACATGAAATAATCGATCGTGACCAGAGCTATACTTAGGACGAAACGGTATTAAAAAGGGAAAAAGAAAACACGAACTGATCGTTAAGCAGTGAAAAAGAATTCTTTCGGACTTCATGAGCTTCTGCAGATTTAGGTGCACGAGACATCGAAATATATCAGAGGGACTGTCAAACTTCTTGCGGTCACGCGACCATTTCGTCGTAACCTCTCGGCGTCCTTTTGTCGAACTTGGGTCGTCCGTAATGGGTCCCCGAAATACGTTCCTTTCAGTCCTTTTTTGTTGGGTTCTTAATCAATTTCCCTGAGACCTTCGGCGCCGTCTGAGGACCTTTAAAAAGATACGCGACTTCCACTGATCTTTGATTTCGGGGAGGCTGGCAGAATGAAAGAAGGAATTGATGGATTTGGATTTAATTTTTTGTTCCCTCGGGAAGAGATTGAATATGAAAGCTTTGGAATTGGGGGATAAATCCATTCAACGGGAAGACTGATCTGCGAAAGATTGGAGGTAAATATTTGCAGACAGAAAGAAAAAATCTCAGTTGAATTATTAGCTCTATGAAATGGTTCTCTCTTAAATTGTCCCATTACTTCTCGTCCGACAGAAATTCAAGAATTTCTATTACTGATGCTTAAATAAAGGTTTGTATTGCGGTCCTAATTAAGCATCAGTGCAATAATGAGAAAATGCATTGGATTAAAAAAATCTCTATTACTGAATGAACAAGTCCAGAACGAAAAATTTAAGTTTGAAAACCAAGAAGTCTAAATTATATATTACTTTTATTAAATCATAGATCCCAGAACTTTTACAGCTAAAAAATTGCTATTAATAATGCTTAAATAAAGGTTTGTATCGCAGTCCTAGTTAAGCATCAGAGCAATAATGAAAAGAGGCATTGGATTAAAAAAATATCAATTACAGAATGAACAAGTCCAAAACAAAAATTTTAAGATTGAAAACCAACAAGTCTAAATGATCTATTAATTTTTATTAGATAATAGATCCCCAAACCTTTTCAGCTCAACGCCAGTTTCTGTCGAAGTTCACCTCTAGAAAACTATCTCAACAAGCAATAAATTTCAAGTGACGTTGTACCCATAAATTTTTAATTACACTGAAATGTGTAGTAAATCACCAAGAGTAAAATGTAGCTGTGTAAAATTTTATGATACCAAAATGCTTGTTTGATAGTTCAAGCAACTTGAAATTATAAAGTCATTAATTAAAATAAAATATTAATTATTAAAACATAAATACATTAACTTAATCAGTCATTAACATTAAATATGAAACAAAGCAGAAAAATAAAAATAATCGCTAATGATACGCGTGAGCCTGGTCTATGCTACCAATTTGTCTATTAGGCTCTATTTTCGTCAGCTACATCCTTTACTCTCCAAGCTGTTTCGTATCAGTATAAAATCAATTGTGCTAATGACGAGATATCTCGTCATCAAGATATCGCCGAATTTTTTATGATGACGATATCAAGACCTGGTCAGTTTTCATCTAAAGGGGAGCTATCTCGTTCATCAAGATCTAGTCAATATTTTTCTAATGAATTAATCCCATTAAGACAACCACCAAGACGATTGAATCGCAATAAACTATTTGCAGTCTTTCTTCTTTTTAGGTAAAATAATCGATGACAATGTATAACTGTAATTAGTGTATCTGCATGATCAAGTAGATAAACATTTGATTAAAATTATCATGTGACGAATTTTTTAGCATTTTATTGTCCATTTTGTTTTTTAATGTCCTCTATTTTCCCTGGGTCCACTGCTCTTACCCAAGATTTTGTCAACGTCCATACTTTGGAAAACTAGTCCAGGGAATTGCAAATCGCCGGTCAACTTTTAATGTCATTTCTCTGCTCATTAGAATGTAGGACGTTGCAAAAAATTGTACCATTCGGTTATACAAATTTAAAACGCCATAGGTTGAACGGGTACGTAAGTTCTACAAAGACTTGTGCCCCACACAGAAATGGAGGATGAAATGAAAATAGACTCCCATCGTATGGGAAACGTACGTAGATATATCCGAAAAAGTTTATGTCGTCAGTCGAAGTCCTTCAAATTCTCTCTTCCACCCCAATTTTGTTTATTATACGTTTGCATTTTTTAACTGTTCGTTCAAATCTCAAAGGCCTCAACCTCAAAGTGGTTTCGACGAGATATCTCGTCCATCAAGATCTGACCAATTTCGCTAATGACGAGATAATTCGTTAAGATATTGCCATTGATTCATGATAACGAGATCGTTTCAGTTTCTGATGATGACGAAAGCAAGAATAGTTTTTTTTACTAACGACGAGATATCTCGGCCGTCAAGATCTGGTCAGTTTAGCTAACGACACGACATCACGTCGAGACAACCACCAGGGGATCACCAGGCACTGTGCCTCCATCGCATGATTCGAAACACCCCTACGATCTCCTCTGAAAAACCAAACACTCTTCGGCAGTTGTTGTTCCCCAAGCTCAAGCGTGACGTCACAGAGAAACCGTCGGAGGTGTCCGCCACCTCTCCCAGTGCGAAATACAGTAGCTCCCCTCGGAAGAAAAAGAGCGAAGTAATAAAGGGCACGAAAAAAGCAAAGAAAGTCGGGCGGGAAACGAAGTGAAATGGGAGAAAATACGAAGAGGTGCGTCGTCAGCAAAGCGTGAAATTGAAGATGCAGAAGAGACTCCAGAGGTGCCCGCAGCGTTTAACTGAGAAATGACATGCCATCGCTATGCAGAAGTGTGAAGAAGAAAAGGGGGCAAAGAGAAGGGGCCCCCCAATGTTTGCACCTGTCCATCCAACCAGTCGACGTCTGACTTTACTTCAAACCCAAAACCTTGATTACTCTAATATGCTTGACGTATTCTCGCTTTCTTCCATGTCTATCTTCACGTCTTCGTTTTTTTCACCCGCTCCTCTGTGTTTGAGCATCCAGCAAACATCTTTTGTTTCCTTTCTCATTCCATTTCTATCCAATACCTGTCGGCTTGCGATGATGATGGGTATATGCTGCACAGACGTCTGGTAGAGAAATTGATTTTCTACTGGACCTTCTTCCTCTTGGAGAAGAGTTTTGCAGCTTTGTAGAGAGACAGAAGTTTAAACTTAAGATGGAAGATGTCAATAATTCTATTAAGCGTAAAAAAGTAGCTAAAGCAACGATATTAACCGTGATAAAACTAGACTTTTTTTCGATTGGTTGGGTTTTATTGTGCAAGGAGTGTGTGGGGTAAAGCTGCGCAAAACACAAGACAGAAAACATCAAGTAAAAGCTTTTTTGGGACTGGGGCAAAGCATGCCCTTCATCAAAAAAACTTTTTGTATTTATAAATGTAAAAAAAAAGTATATCTACTAAATTATTAAAGATAAACTAACACATATAATCACATTAATTTCCATTAACCAACTATGCCCTTCATCAAGAACACTTTTTGCACACAAATAAATATGTAAAAAAAAAGAGTAAATCTATTAAAATACTAAAGATAAATTAATATTTTTTTTCTAACGCATATAACCATATTAATTTCAATTAACCGACTCTAATACACAGTATTAATCATCATATGCAGCTAAAAACAGTTTCTAAGAAAATAATTATCTCTCATATAATTTCTTATTACAATTGAATTGTGTTTACCAAAACGAATTTACCTCCACTCACAGCTTTGAAAATTGCTGGACACTGGTAGATTTTGACCAAGTGTGAAGTTGGGATAAAAAGAGCCTAGTGAACCACGACAAAAGTAACTATCACTAATTTAAAACATTCTGTGAAGTTAGAAGATGGGATACATCAAACATTTCTATAAAACAAATTTTTCCAAGCAAAACTTCAAGACTTCAATAGATACACCTACCCTACAATAATGGACCGGACGCCAGCGTATTTGCATAAAATCCGACTACTTGTTTGGGGGTCGTGGTATGGCCTGAGACCTTTGCATGATGTTATTGGTCAATTGATCGCCGACGACTCCGTGAGCATTTTGGACCATCAGGTTCTTCCTACGCTCTGAAAATTTCATGAAATGGACGAATGTTATTTCCAGGACGACAACGCTCCGTGTCAGGTTGAAGCCTCTGTTAAGCAGTGGTATCAAGTTATGGATGTAAAACATCTTTCCTGGCCTGCTCAGAGTCCCGACCTAAACCCCAAAGAACATTTGTGGGAGGAGTTAGAACGACGCTTACAGACCAGTGAACCACGTCCGAAATCGACAACTGAGCTGGCGACATTCTTGCAGCAGGAATGAACACAAATACCCATAGCTGTGTATCAAAACCTTATTGAAAGTATGCCCAGAAGGGTTGCTAGTGTAATTGCAGCACGTGGGGGACCACCCCCTATTAAAGCATGTATTCTTTCCCTTATACCATCACATCTAGCTGTCCGTTCCATTATTTTAGAGTAGTGTATATCTATACCCTCCACTCTAAAGCCTACCATCCGGGACCACTGACACTGTTTCCCCCTTACCTATGCTCTTCTGGATCTTAAACATATATCTTGATGTTCCGTTCTACTGTGATATTTTGATACAACTCAAAGACATTTCTATAGAACTCAGATATATTTCAATAGAACTCGGAAATATATTCCTATAGAACTCGGAAATATATTCCAGTAGAACTCAGAGATATTTCAGTAGAACTCAGAAATGTTATGGAATTAACTCTATATCGACTGATCAACAACTTTAAATTATATTCATGACTTACTCAACTTACTCATCACTTATGACTTTGGATATTTTAATGAATATGAAACAACAGGGAAATTATTTTACTTTTACAATGCTCGTATTCTGGCGCTTAGAATTTAATTTCATTGGATGAATATATGTTTTTAGTATCAAATATTGAAGTGTAGTGCATGTTTTAAATAATCTGAACTTACAAACAGTTATTGAAATATTCAATATAACAGGTGAATGCTTAATAATGATGAGTAAGGTGAATACGTAAGATGGAAACTTTTACAAGTTTGAAAAAGAGTATGGAAAATCTGTAAGTAAATGATATCAACTGCTGTAAGTTTTCAAAATTGATTAAATTTGTTAACAATTTACAAGGATATCATGCCTTTTCACAATCTTTGACACTATCCTGCATGTCTGGAGATCACCTTTTGCTCAAATTTACATATGTACTTCATTACTTTTTGAGTAGCCTGCTGATAAACTGTTTAAATACGCTTTACAGGTAATAAAACGTTAAGGAATATTTCACTAATACTCGGGGGCCCGCCCCCAGCTCGCTAACGCTCGCCATCCCACGGAGGATTTATTTGTAATCCTCATTGGTTCGTTGCAAAATCCTTGCTTGCTTCGCACGCATCAATAAAGGCATGTGTCCTAGCAGAAGGGATTGTTTACAAAAAATGATATTCCAAAAATATATTTTTTAAATATAAATTCGTTGTACTACAGAAAAGTTATACAGTACCTCGGAATCAGAACTCGAACAATTTGGAATTCATATGAAAACTGTGAGCAAATTTTGACTCGAAATGTGTGCACTGCTTTGGAAATCGAATATCCAGCATGTTTGTAAGCTGGAACAGCTCCAACTAATATTAAATTTTTTTCTATATAATGTCATCAGATAACACTATAAATTCAAATTGAGTCGCGAGGCTTCGTGGTAAACAAGCAATCGTACAGTGTTGCCAAAATGCGATAAGAAATAAAATCTTTTCGGATAAATTGGGATAATGGGATAAATTACGTCACCAATAATTGTCTATATATATATATATATATATGACATCCGAATAATTCGATTCGAGTTGCATAAAATTAAAAACCCTCACAGTGGACAACTAACAGCAGGTGCAATTTCTTCATATCCTTTTAGAATAAATGGATAGTTTATATTTTATTTTTTGAATTTTTTGTACTAGATATATATATGGTACAAATGTTTAAAGTAAAAGCATTTATTATTGAGCTGACTCCACCGCTCTTCTCTTAATCTTACAAGTGGTTTCGATGAGATATCTCACCCATTGAGATTTGGCCAACTTTGTCGTCACGATATTGCCCATTTTTTTTATGATTACAACATCAAGATCTGGTCGAATTTTTTTTTAATGATGACATATCTCGTCCATCAAGGGATGAACAGTTTTGTAATTAGGCGATACCTAGTCAAGATAACCACCGTAAATCATATATAAGGTGGTTATTGATTCTTAGTTAACAGTAATTTTAAAATTATTGAATAGCATATCTAGAGATGAGTTTTACCTCCCCACATTTTGCGAAGAATCAATTCTGCAAAACACGAACTCGATATAGAGTGATATTTAACCCAGAATTGCAAAGGGAAATAATTTCATACATCACATGCTTCATCTCAACAAAGAATCAGGACCGTTATTTATACAATAACTGCGAACATGTAAATCCTCCTTTTTAGAAAACAATTCACTTTCTAAAAAAATACCGTTCATCAAGTATGTATTCAGAAAGTAATTGTGGGTATTCCAGTCTTTCTTCGGGTTCCCTGTGGTGTACGTTAAATCTGTCGTGGCCTCAAATGTCCTCACATTGGAGTGGTGTGGAAGTTTGGAGAGTGGGGTGCAAGCTCAGGTGTTGCCTCGTCATCTGACAGTGGTTTAAAATTACTTAGTGTTGTCCTCGGATATTTCCCTAGAGGACTAATCCTGGACCATCGTCAATAGCCCCTTGTGTTGCTCTAGTGCGACGTTAGTTAAAATACCTATCTATCGGGTTCCCTAAGTGCCATAATGTTAAAAAGAATTAGATTGTAATGATTCCTTCTACTGTTTTTTGTAAGGTTAAATTACGAATTATGACGTAAATTTTACACAAGTAATTTTGGAAATTTCGATTTTCTCTGTTATAACTAGCTGTAATAATTTAATGACAGCTTATAACTGACAAAATTATTTCGGGAAGTATTAGAGACCAGCGGGCTCTCATCTGGAATACATCCTAGCCTTTAATTATTGCTTGTTGAAAATTCTAATGCAAATAATAAAGTATGCAGATCACCTTATTACAATCGCAAAAGATCCGACAACGATCGAAAGAAATATTCATCGAAATATAATTTTCCTATATTTTTTTAACATAAGTAACGAATAAGTCATAATATCGGAAAAATTATTGCTGGCTAGTACACACTAGGGACAGCAAAACATCGATGTTCAAAATTAAAACATCGATGTTGATAATACATCGCCCAAAAACCATCGATGTTTTTAAACACATCAGTGTATTTAAGCTTATTTTTTTCCGCATTTCGAAAGACTGGTTTAACATCCTCAAATATTAATGTTCGCCTGAGGGGGGGGGGGGAAGGAAATTTAATTTGTCATTTGCCGTGTTTATTAATTTATAAGTAAGACTTTTTTTTAACTTTCTAAACTAAGTAAAAAAAAAATTCTACAAACAATTAACAAATATTTTATTTTTAAATTGAATAATATAAAAGAAATTAATGTGGGACAGATGTCGCCAGCACTGACAAATACTTTGTTGCACTGTTATTTATTTTTCTTAATTTTTACTACGGTGCTTTTTTTCATTCAAAAATAAAACATCGACAACGTTAAAACATCGATGTTAAACAAACATCGGCATCAATAAATTGATGTTAAACAAACATCGGTTCCAAAAAATCGTTGTTAAACAAACATCGGCTCCAATAAATCGTTGTTAAACAAACAGTGACTCAAATAAATCGATGGTAAACAAACATTGACTCAAATAAATCGATGGTAAATACAACAATGTTTTTATAAAACATCGATGTCCCATCCCTACTTTTCAGACCCTTCACCCTTGATCATTTTGGTCTAAAAGTATTTATAATTTAATGTTTATGAAAATTATGCTAAACAGTTATATTTTTTTAATTTCATCGATGTTTTTATAAAACATCGATGTTTTGACGACATCGACATCGATGTAGTATCCCTGGTACGCACCACTCAGGAGCTGCCCTTGATTAAAAAAAAAAAAATCCTCTTTCATGATGCATAACTTTCGAGTCATACAAGAATGATTTTTTTTATCTCCCTAAGAGCGTTCTTTTTCTCTAGTTGCATTGAAACCACCTCGTTGTTGCAAATCACCGAAATCGTCAATGCCCGCCATCAGCACCCCATGTGATTTCGGAGCGTTTCCCCTCGTCCCAACAGTTGTCAACACCAATGCGGCTGAAATGACGACGCGAAAAATCGCTTGATGATCTCTATCGGGAAAAAAAACCTGCCTTCACAATAGATTTTCGAACGGGGGAGGGGGCGCGAGCGGAAATAATTTAGTCCAAATGAGGAGGAAGGAGGGAGGCGATCTGGAATAATGAATATTGCGCGCATGTGAAGTCACCTGTTGCAGATAGCCGTCCGTCCCTCTCCAGTTACACACCAGCCCCTACGCTCTACACATGTCTCGTGAGGAAATCAGCCCCCGACCCTGTTATTAAGCGAAGAAAGATATTAAATTGAGTGCTGTGTACAGAAAGGGAGAACGTCCCTATTGCAATCGGTAAAGTAACACTGGCGTGTTGGGGCTCTATGTTACACAATAGGGAAGATACACGGCCCCCTTGAAAGAAAAACAGTAATGGGAACAGATTGAGCCCATTGCCACCTATAGATTAAATATATTGAGAATACATTGGTATTTGTCAACTCTCCTGGTGGTTGTTTCGACGAGTTATCTCGTCATTAGCAGACTTTGATGGACAAGAGAACGCGTCAGAAGAAAACTGACCAGATCTTGACGTCATATTTAAGAAATCTGCAATCGATGACGAGATATTTCGAAATAAGCAAAAGTATTCAGATGATGATGGACGAGATATCTCGTTTAAACCCCCTGAAGGCAGCGTCCTTGCAGAGTTGCCAAGACGGGAACGATTGAGCCTTTTGGGCTGCTTATTAACTCAGGGCTGACTTGTATTTTATTTTCTTTGCGAAAAAGAGTCAACATTGAATGGTGTTATAAGGTTGTCTAAAGCTAAGCATAAAATGACTTGCAAACAAGCCTTTATGCAAAAAATGCAACTGTGAATGGAGTTGTAAGGTTGTCTAAAACCAAGCTTATGAAGAGGACTTGCGTTTTATTGTCTGTGGAAAAGAAGCGATGGCAAATGGAGTTATAAGGTTGTCTAAGACCAAGCATAAGAAGATGACTTGCATTTTATTGTCTGTGGAAAAGAGGCAATATGAAATAGAGTTGTAAGGTTGTCTAAAACCAAGCACAAAAAGATGACCTGCATTTTATTTTCTTTGCGGAAAAGAGTCAACAGTGAATGGTGTTATAAGTTTGTCTAAGCATAGAATGACTTGCATATCATTGCCTTTGCGGAAAAGAGACAACAGCAAATGAAGTTACAAGGTTGTCCAAAGCTAAGCATAAGAAAATGTTTTGCATTTGCGGAAAAGAGACAGCGGCAAATGGAGTTGTAAGGTTGTCTAAGGCTAAGCTTAAGAAGATAACTTACATTTTATTGTCTGTGGAAAAGTGACGATGGCGAATGGAATTGTAAGGTTGTTCAATGCTAAGCATAAGATATGTTTTGCATTTGCGGAAAAGAGACAACAGCAAATAGAGTTGTAAGATTGTCTAAAACCAAGCACAAAAAGATGTCTTGCATTTAATTACTTTTGTGCAAAAGATACAATAGGGAATGGAGTTAGGTTGTCTAAGGCCAAGCATAAGATGACTTGTATTTTATTGTCGGCGGAAAAGAGGCGATGGCGAATGGAGTTGAAAGGCTGACTAAAGCTAAGCGTAAGATTTGATCCTTCGATCCAATCCCTGCACCCTCAGTTATGAAAGTTACGCTACGCTCGTCAGACAAACATGTTTTTCTCCCTTCGGCAAATGGAGATTCCCTGCACAACATTTAAGGGCTGACAAACAAACAGCAAGCCGGTGTCGGAGGGGTAGCCCTCCCGTAAGACTTCTCCGGTCTGCTGGCTTATCTAATGACCCCCGCCACTGACGATTTGTGAACACACTTCTCGCCTTCTGATAAAGTGGGAACTGCCGAAAGTTACACGCCTTCGTGATTCCTAATGGCTGATTTTTGAAACAAAAAGTCCCCTCTCGGCTGCTGCCATTACGTAGCCCGCTTGACGTCCACCGTGATGTATTGCTTGCTTTGCGATTCGCTCGCCTAATGGCCATTGTTTTGGCCTGTTTTGAGGAGGGTGGTGAGCTTTGATGGATTGGGTATACTCTTTGTTTCCAAACAGAAATTGCTTCCCATAGTAATGAGGGTGCAACAAAACTGACGCGAGTTTTATTTTGAAACAAAGTACACAGACGCATAATATTTCTTAAGTAACCTAAAATAGGATTATCAAACTTTTTCGGATTGTTTACAAACTACTTATTATTATTACTTATTACTTATTATTACTTATTGCTTAGTATTATTACTACTATTTATTATTATTACTACCTATTATTATTATTATTATTATTATTATTATGACTTATTATTCCTATTACTACTTATTATTATCATTACTACTTATTATTATTACTACTATATATTACTTATTATTATGATTATTACTTATTATTATTATTACTACTTATTACTTAGTATTATTATTATTATTATTACTACTACTTATTACTTAGTATTATTATTATTATTATTACTAGTTATTATTATTATTATGACTTATTATTCCTATTACTAATTATTATTATCATTACTACTTATTATTATTATTACTACTTATTACTTAGTATTATTATTACCACATATTACTTCTTACTTATTATTATTATTACTACTTATTACTTAGTAATTACTTATAATTAATAATTGTAGCTTTTCAACGAAATGAAACGGCTTTATTAAAAAATTCTTGGAATACCAAATTTCTTGTTGTTATTAGGAGAAAGGAGAACGTGTAGTTCTTGCGAATCTTAATATTTGGTTTATTAGTATTATTATTACTACATATTACTTATTATTATTATTACTACATATTACTTATTATTATAATTACTACATATTACTTATTATTAGTAGTAGTACTTATTACTACTACTTATTTCGTTTTTGAAATGCTGTGCATGCGGTTCATATACTAAACTGAGAAATACATATTCTACTTAATTCTTACTGCTTAAAATTTTCAATAAATGGCAAGTGTGATCCTGGGGTAAGTTCGTCCTCAAAAATCCCTATCAAAGTATAAATTAAAGTGAATATAAAGTATTTAAATTGGGAGCTGCCCCCTGGTAGAAATACTTGAAGGAGTAATTATGATTAGCTTTAGCACAAGAGCGATTTGAATGCCATATTATTACATTCACTGATTCCGTTTTTGAAATAGGTTATGTTTTATCTCAAAAATTAAAATGCGTTTTTTTTTTTTTTTTTTAAATAATTTATCTTGCATTTTATCTTCTTTATTATTGTTTAATACTGCTTCAGACTGTTTAGTATCTATTTATCCCATCAGTTTAATTATTTTAAATATATCCTTCAGAACGATTCGTTTTCTTCTAATTAGTGTGGTTTCCAACCTATAATTTATATTTATTTATTCTCCCATTTGCTATTTAAACTATTGACTAATTTCTTCCTATATATATCTGTATTTAATACATTATATTTTCATAACATTTTCGTTCCACGCTCCTTCATAAATATTTAGTACGATCTGAACTATTACAAATCTCTAACATAGTGATTCTTTCATGATCTTTGTGGAAAATGTTTTACCATTTACAACTCAACTTACGAATCAACTATGTTAACTCTTCAATTATGTTATTAAAAGCGTGAAAACTTTTGCTTACTAATATTCGGAATTTGACATTTACTTAAGCTCTATATAACTTTTCACATTTTTTTCTGCGATTAAAAAATAATTAATGTTTAATATTTTTAAGTAAGGCATAATATTTTATTATTAATAACATGATTGTAGGTTTTAGTCACTCTTATTTCAAGCTCAGGAAATTTAAATGAAAAAAGCTATCTTGACTCATACTAGACTTATTTCACGATGTTAACATCTAACTTAAAAAAATGTTTCAAAATTAAATATTCTAGAAAAGATACTTCGTGTGAACTTTTAAGTGATGCGATAAAATTTGTAAATAAAGATTACTAATAAGACTAGAAATCAAACTACAACTAATTGAAAACAATTATCTAAAATATTATATTAGTATTAGACAAAAAACTTTTAAATAAATACATTTTTTATTTTAGAAACAAAAGCCAAAGGTTCACCAGTGAAACAAATTTATTAATTTCCCTTGATGCTTTGTCCATGATAAAAATGTTTAAATAAATATTTATAGCATTTAATATCAACCTGTGTTATATTAAACTTTAACATACGATAATAATAAATTTATAAAAGGTAGATATTGTTCAATCGTTAGAAATATTTAAAAACTTGAACACAAAACATATCTTTTATCATTGAATAAAGAAGTAGTTCACTATCTATTCGATAGATGGCAGCACCAAAATTTTTCAGGTTTGTAAGTGGAGAATAAATTTATCCAATCTTGCCTCTGCTCGTCCAGAAAGGGGATTCGTCAATGATTCGCATGTTCGATGACATTTACCAACAAACTGATAATTTTTATCGAATTTCAAAAAAAAAATTTCTTAGAAAATTCGAAAACCTATACTGTTTATAGAATTACTGTGAACTACGGGAAGTGTCAACAAAGCGAAATAAAATAATTTATAATTTGACATATGATTCAAACTATTGTCGTGCATAACGTATACACATGAATGTAAGTACTTAATACAAACGTTATAATAACATATTAAAATTTTTCTAAAGCGGCAAATACAAAATACTAGTAGCTTATATTTTCAAAAAATGGCCTTCTCGTAGTATATTTGTCCTATATTGAGCAGTCGGTCTTTGGGTCTATTAACCCTTATTCAGGAGAAAATAGACCAGTAAAGTTATGTCAAACCTAAACTGAGTAACACATAACTGAAATGAGGAAAATTTGTGATTCTAGAATAACTGAGTTACAAAAATAGATTTGGAAATAGGGGTGAAAAGTTACTTGAAAGTTACTTAAATTATAAATAATACTTCCAGGCCCGTTTTAGAGAAAGGAGGATACATCAAAATTTTAATATTTTCAGTAAAAAGAAAAATTAGTTCCTTTGGTAATCAGCACTTTGGACTATGATACCTGTTTAAATTTCTATGAACAAAAGTTAATTTCTCTGACACTTTCATTGATTACCATCACATCTATCCACCCCTCTCTCCCAAAAATGACCAATTTCTGATATGGTAAGGAACATGTGTTAACTTCATAGGTTCTCTGTTCGGAGTTGAAATTATAGAAAAGCAAATCTCAAAGATGTTTATTTAAGTAATAAAAGACAAAATTTAAGAACATATCTCTCTTTCTCATAAAAATTACAATGATATCTTATTTTTTTACTGTCGTATATCAATTGTATCGTTATAAAAATATTTGTACAAAAAAGTTCATAGCTGTACCTACATTATTTAACGAGTTTAAAGTATTTTCATTGAATATTTGAGTAGTGAAGCCAACTAACTACAAGTCCTATTCTCGCTTTTTTAGTTTTAAGTAATTTATACATAAATATTTAAAGCATTTTGTGGTTATTTCTGAGAATGTGTTTGTTAACTTTGTGCATGGAGTAAAGAATTTAGAAAAATTAATTTTTAATTGATGAAATCAATTACGACTGTTATTTTACTGTTCCTCCTTAGAGTCTAATATCAAAAAAATTTTTGTAAAAAAATATCAGAAAAACTGATACACAAATTGTAGGAAATACTTCGAGAAAAATAAAAAAATTTGGAAAAAAAAAATCGTAAGAGTGGTAATTTAAAAAATATATATATTATTGTGCAATTTAAAGAAAAATTTATAATTTCAAATATTTATTTAAATTATTTTTATTTTGTATGGAACAAACAAATTTAGATTTTGGTATTGAATTTAAAATTATTTTTGTTTATGAAAAGGAAAATTTTTTATATCGTTATGCGTATTTCATGTTATTGGAATACGGCATTCTGGAAGATTTTGTTTAGAAAATAAAATCAAAAATAATTGCTATAGTGAGCTCTGTACCCCTTAAAAACGTAGCAAAATATTTTTTAGCTAAGATTAATTACTCGGAATATTTAAAGAAGGAACTTTATGTTTCATCAGAACAATATTCCGATAGTGCAGCTTGGAAAAAGTATTTCCGAGATATTTAACCATTAACAATGCAAATCAAACAACCCAGATTCATCCAGATGTTAGCGATGGTGATACAAACCTTTTCCGTTCATGTTCATAAAAAAACTTTCCTCCTTTTTCGAATCAAAATGGTCAATTATGCGTGCGTGTGCGCTTTTCAATTACACCTGAATTCAGAGAATCAAAGCAACAGAAATTGTAGCGATCTGTGACATTTGGACCACCTGAACAGAAGAGGGGAATGATTCACTCCGCAAGCAACAGGTGGTGCTTTAAAACGGAGCATGTGGTCGACTATGCGACGTATCTTTTTCAGCGGAAATGCAGAAAAGTCGCCCAAGTTAAAAGATATTGGAAGAATGAAATACACTGGTAATGAGTAGTAACATCACAGCCCGTAACTGTTATTTATTTGTATTCGAGTAGAAAATTAAATTCTGAATTTGTTTATAATATCTGACACAGCGGAAAGGAATTAAGAATAAAATATTTTCATTTAATGGATTGGATTTTGGGTTTTATAATCCGGATGTCCAAAAAAGGACAATCTGCGCTATCTTTAATGCAATAATCGATTTCTTGAAGTTTATATAAACATATAAGGATTTCAATACATTGCGTGCAGTTTATTAACCTTCCAAGAGATTTAGACGAGATATCTCGTCCATCAAGATCTGGCCAAAATTTGCTAATGTTTAAGTACTTGATCCTCAAGATAGTGTGCCGACCAACCGGTATAGTGGTTAAGGTGTTAGCCTCTAGATCGGAAGGTTCCTGGTTCGAATCCGGGTCCGCGCATGGATGTTTGTAAGCGTATGGTGTAGAGGCGGCTGGTGCACCTTAAATCTGTCGTGGCCGAAAGTCCTCACGTTGGGTTGGCGTGGAAGTTTGGAGAGTGGGGTGCCAGCTCAGGTGTTGCTTCGTCATCTGACCGTGGTTCAAAATTACGAGGTGTTGTCCTCGGATCTTTCCCTTAAAGGGACTGATCCCGGACCGTCGTCAATAGCCCGTTGTGTTGCTCTAGTACGACGTTAACTAAACTTACTTACCTCAAGATAGTGCCGATTTATTTTCATGATGATGATGATATCACGATTTGTGGCCGAAAGTCCTCGCGTTGGGTTGTTGTGGAAGTTTGGAGAGTGGGGTGCCAGATCAGATGTTGCCTCGTCATTTGACCGCGGTTCAAAATTACGTGGTGTGGTCCATAGGGGATTGATCCCGGACCGTCTTCAACAGCCCGTCGTGTTGCTCTAGTACGACCGTTAGTTAAAATTACCAATTACGATATCACGAGAGATTAGGTCAGTTTTTTTCTATTTGCAAGATATCTTTCAATGTTTAGCTAATGACTAAAAACATCGTCAAGGCAACCTCTAGGAAGATTAATTTGGATTAGATAGCTTCAGCGACACATCAAACATTGTGCCAGCATGAAGTAAAACCGTATCAATGTCGAAGAAAGGTGGTCAATTTTTGACGTCAGACATTTGCGGTCTTGGCTCCAGTACCAAATTGGATGACGGGTACTAGTGCCTGTTTAGATGACGGATCCTAGTACCTGTTTAGATGAGATATCCTAGTACCTGTTTAGATTACCAGATGCAGTAACAATTAGATCCCGAGAACTCAATTCTCAACATATCCAAATGTGTTAATTTGTCTCCTATTTTCCTTTGTACAATTGGCCTGGGTCATGTCTTACCCTTACTCCATAATATTCATCCAAGGTAATGGTAATTTTAGTTAACGTCGTACTAGAGCAACATAACGGGCTATTGACGACGGTCCGGGATCAGTCCCTTCAGGGAAAGATCCGAGGACAACTCCTCGTAATTTTGAACCACGGTCAGATGACGAAGCAACACCTGAGCTGGCACCCCACTCTCCAAACTTCCACGCCAACCCAACGTGAGGACTTTCGGACACGACAGATTTAAGGGTGCACCAGCCGTCTCTACACCATACGTTTACAAATATCCATGCTCGGACCCGGATTCGAACCAGGAACCTTCCTATCTAGAGGCTAACACCTTAACCACTATACCGTTCATCCAAGTAACCTTTATACAGTTGGTATAAAGGTTGAATATTGGAGAACTAAAAGTATTTCTGTGTAAATTACTTGATGAAAACTTTATTTGATGTAGGTAGTTGAGGAAGATAATTGTGAATTTTGTTTGCATTGCCTCAACAAAACGGACTATCCGGAATCAATCGTGTTAAATAGGAAGGTATTTTAATTAACGTGGCACTGGAGCAACTCAGTGAACAGGTGGCAGTGGTTCGGGTTCAATCCCAAAGGGAAAGATTCGAGGACAATCCCACGTAATCTTGAACCACAATAAGAGCTAAGTTAATGGTAATGGTAATTTTAGTAAACGTCGTACTAGAGCAACACAACGGGTTATTAACGACGGTACGGGATCAAACCCTTAAGGGAAAGATCCGAGGACAACACCTCGTAATTTTGAACCACGATAAAAGTTATTGAATACGAAGTTTTGGTTAATGATACATTGCATCAACATGCAAACGTAACCTTTAGATTACGGCCAGTACAGCAACAGTACCTTGAGACCGTCGTATACAAAGGGGTTGGTGTATGTTGAATCTGCCATGGCCTCAAATATCCACACGTTGCCATGGTGTGGAAGTTTGGTAACGGGGTGCCAACTCAGGTGTAACCTCGTTATCTGACCATGGTTCAAAATTACGTATTTCCTCGGTAATTGGTAATTTTTTAGTTAACGTCGTACTAGAGCAACACAACGGGCTATTGACGACGGTCCGGAATCAGTCCCTTAAGGGAAAGATCCGAGGACAACACATCGTAATTGTGAACCAGCGTATTTCCTTGGATCTTTCCCGTTGGGATTGATTCCTGACCGCCGTCAGTAGCCCGTTGTTTTGCTCCACTACGACCTTAATTAACCTACTTCCTCATTCGAAACGTGGAGTTAAAATCAAACTCTTTTCACGGACTAAACAATTCTGCGAAGTTCGAGACAAAACACACTGGGAAGAGCGTCAACTCCATTCGCTGTATGGGTAGTTTCGAAGAATCGGATGTGATGGGTAGATGTGTTTGATCGATAATCAATGTGCGCGTCACCTGAATGACGAAGGAAATTCTTCCGTCACAGCGTTTTCCGAGTTAAAACCTCGGATCTTTCCCTTAAGGGATTGATCCCGTACCGTCTTTCTATAGCCCGTTGTGTTGCTCTAGTACGACGTTAAATACAAATTACCAATTACCTACCGCGTTAAAACTAGTTGGCATGGTGTGGAAGTCTGGAGAGTGGAGTTCTAGCGCCTGTGTTGCCTCGTCATCTGACCGTGGCGCAAGATTACGTGGTATTGTCCTCTGATATTTCCATCTTCGATTGATCCCGGATCGTCACAATAACTCGTCGTGAAACTCCAGTGTGACGTTTATTAAAATACCCAACCTACCGCATTAAAATTAAGTAAAACTATTCCGAATACGCCGTTGGAGGCGCCCTGGTTCAATGAGCTAGCATTCTGCGAGCTGTTCTTTGTCGTTATCTTGATGACGAGCGAGATAAGGCTCGTCACAAGAACAGCTCGCGTTATCTTGATGACCAGATACCTCGTCATCAAAATAACGACGAGATCACGATTCGGTTAGTTATCTTCTAAGGACGAGGTATCTATAAGTACTTCAACAAAATTGCACGTTGAGACAACCACAGGTAGGTAGGTATTTAATAAACGTTCTACTGGAGTACCACAACGGACTGTTGGCGACGATCCAGGTAATGGTAATGGTAATTTTAGTTAACGTCGTACTAGAGCAACACAACGGGCTATTGACGATGGTCCGGGATCAATCCCTTCAGGGAAAGATCCGAGGACAACACCTCGTAATTTTGAACCACGGTCAGATGACGAAGCAACACCTGAGCTGGCACCCCACTCTCCAAACTTCCACACCAACCCAACATGAGGACTTTCGGCCACGACCGATTTTAGGTGCACCAACCGCCTCTACACTATACGCTTACAAACATCCATGCCCGGACCCGGATTCGAACCAGGAACCTTCCGATCTAGTTTTTTTTTTTGGTAATTTTTTAGTTAACGTCGTACTAGAGCAACACAACGGGCTGTTGACGATGGTCCGGGATCAGTCCCTTAAGGGAAAGATCCGAGGACAACACCTCGTAATTTTGAACCACGGTCAGATGACGAAGCAACACCTGAGCTGGCACCCCACTCTCCAAACTTCCACGCCAACCCAACGCGAGGACTTTCGGCCACGACAGATTTAAGGTGCACCAGCCGCCTCTACACCATACGTTTACAAACATCCATGCCCGGGTCCGGATTCGAACCAGGAACCTTCCGATCTAGAGGCTAACACCTTAACCACTATACCGGTTGGTCGGCGGCGACGGTCCAATATCAGTTCCCAAAAGAAAGAACAGAGGAAAACACCACATAATTTTGAATTGGAGGCCACGACATATTTAACATGCACCAGTCCCTTTTGTACACAACTGTCTTTGGCTGGATTCGAACTGGGAAGGGTTACGTGAATTTTCTGGGAACCATTACAAAAAAACAGTTTCAGCTCGCCAAGGGTCTTGTAATAAGTTGCGTCATCTGACCCATGGTTCAAAATTACAAGTGTCTTCAGATAATTCTCTCGTTAGTTCTCTTGTCCCAGATCATCGCTTAGCCTGTTGTATTGCTCCAGTACGACGTAAATTCAACTATCGACCACCAACTTGTGATAGGTATCGAGTTTACTTCCCAATAAAAGTAGGTTGCTCAGTTTGAGCTAGTTCGTTCATTGCAATTTAAGAAATAAGGCTGGATTTTAGTCAATTCAGTCGTGCTTGTAAAACGACGCGAGCATTATCATGAACAATGAACATGAAGTGAATTACTTTCGTAAGTAATCAAAATTAGAATTTTTACAGTGCATATTCGACATTTTTACAGTGCCACACAAGCAACTGGTACAGCAGAACCTCATTATAATGAACTTTAGTAGGGGCTGTGGTTGTCCGTTTTAATGAAAGCCCCGTTTATAACAAATTATTCTTATAGGGATGTATCATCAAAGAAAGTACAGTAGTTAGCTATAAAAAGTGTTTATTATATATCGAATAAAAAACAGCCTTCAACATAGCTTGAATTGAAAAGATGTATACGTATACACTGCTTTAATCTTTAGAACCAGAAGGTCCTGGTTCATATTGAAAAAACGAAGCATCCTTTATTATTATTAAATGTTTTTATATGAGGTACTACTGTATACTGAGGTAATACTGTATTTTGATAATAAACTCCGTGCTTCTATTACGTTTTTAATCTTGAATAATTTTGAAATAATTATTTTACTTCTATATTTTCTCAAATGATGTTATCTCATCAGGTAATTTGCAATTGCCCGTTATGTTGCTCCATTGTGACATTAATTTAAAATATCAATACCAATACCATCAGGTAATTTGCAATATAATTATTGTTATTTGCTTGTAATGTTTGATAATTTTCATTCAAATTCAGATTAATTCTGAGCTTGTTAGTTGTCATCAAGATAAATCGCAAAGTTGTAATCACAGTTAATAATTCAACTTTTGATTGTTTATCGCATAAATTTCCAGGGAAGTTCACTCATATCTAGATATACAAGAGATTTTTCTCGAATTGAGACTCGATCCACCCCAATACCATCGTGTACATGGGAGCTGGAGACGATAAATCTATCACAACCACCAATGTGCTCTCGCTGGCATGGTATGGAAGTGGAGTGTGGGGTGCCAGCTCAGATGTTGACATCCTCATTTGACTTATGTAAACACATATAGCTATAGTGAAAAGCTCAATAAAACCCAACAAGAGAGTACAATTATCGCTAATTTAACCACTGTATGTGTGAAGTGGAGAGAAAATTCGTCTTACAGAAATTAGATTCGTCTTTTGAAGGATTAATAACCGAACGGTTGCGACTTCCAAATTCGATCCAATCAAATATCGTCATGTACGTGTAGATGGTGCACGTTTAAAACTGTGTCCTCATATGTCCTTATGTCGCCGTGGTGTGGAAGTTTGGAGAGTGAGGTGACAGCTCAGGTGTTAACCTCACTGTCTAATTGTGGTTCAAAATTAAGTGTCCTCGTATCTCTCCTTTCGGAGTTGATTTCGGACCGTCACCAGTTGCCCGTTGTGTTGCTCCAGTGAGATGTTAATTCGAATACCTATCCACCAAATAAACATTTGGTTTGCAAATCTAGCGAGTATTTTTATACCTGTTCGCTGGGCTGTGTTATATTCTAGTTGGAAGAGTAACGAATTAGAGGGTTGTAAATTCGAATCCAATACAAGACCGTTGTGTACAAAGGGGGTCTGATGCACGTTAAATCTGTCGTGGCCTCAAATGTCCTGGTGGGAAGTGGAGAATGGCGGTGCCAGCTCAGGTGTGACCTCGTCATTTAACCTTGGTTCAAAATGATGTGGTGTCCTCGGATCATTCAAATTTTCTATTGATCCCGGACAGTCGCCAATAGCCCGTTGTGATACTTCTGTGAGTTGTTAATTAAAATACCTTCCTACCTTACCCGTTCGCGAATTTTCTAGTAATGAGATTAACAAAAGTTCAATCTGCATTGATTGAACTAATACCAACCTTTGTTGCAACAAAATAGATAGGAAAGTTCCTATTTCGAATCCGGGTGAGTGTATGAATGTTTATAAGCATATGGTGTAGAGGCGGCTGGTGCACCTTAAATCTGTCGTGTCCGAAAGTCCTCATGTTGGGTTGGTGTGGAAGTTTGGAGAGTGGGGACCAAGCTCAGGTGTTGCCTCGTCATCTGACCTTGGTTCAAAATTACGAGGTGTTGTCCTCTGTTCTTTCTCTTTCTGGATTGATCCTGGACCGTCGTAAATAGCCCGTTGTGTGGCTCTAGTACGACGTTAATTTAAAAAAAAAATTACCATTACCATGGCATCAAAAATATTGCGCAGGTTTCCTTAGAGTTATACCGGGCGTACACTTCTACGGTAGTGGGGTTTAAAATGTGGGCCACCGAAAGAAGTTTCAGTGCGCCTGGACTTTAAATAAATTTCCAGCTACAAAACTGTATGATAATATTGATTTTAAACTTATATATTCTTCGTAGGTTCTAGTAATTGCAATAAAATATATTTATGAATCTGAATGTTTCGTTCTAAATTTCCAATATTTGGTGTAGAGGCGGCTGGTACACCTTAAATCAGTCGTGGCCGAAAGTCCCCACGTTGGGTTGGTGTGGAAGTTTGGAGAGTGGGGTGCCAGCTCAGGTGTTGCTTGGTCATATGACCGTCGTTCAAAATTACGAGGTGTTGTCCTCCGATCTTTCCCTTAAGGGACTGATCCCGGACCGTCGTCTATATCCCATTGTGTTGCTCTAGTACGACGTTAACAGAAATTACCATTACCATTACCTAAATTTCCAATAGAGTATCCAAAAAAAGCACTCGACAAGGACATGGACGTATTTAATTAGAATGACCAACACGAATCACAACCAAATTATTTTGGAATTATAATGTCAGTCGAAGTTTTTGCCCCGATGCTAGTTACATCTAAGAAAATTGAAGTTTCACAAGTGACATTGTTAGAATCTATGTATGAAGACATCGCACACACTCACAAGTGTAAGAACAGTTAAAGTTGCCCATCGTGTTATTTCAATTCAAACGTTCATTAAAAATACCGAATACCTCAGAACAGTCGAAAACAAATCATAAACGCAGTGCTCATTTAATGCTATGACATTTAAGGAACCAGGATAAATACCAACCATCTATTTTGTGATACATGTATGTTGAAGAACATTTTTTTATGAGAATCAAATGTTTTTTAAAGGAGGTGGGCTTACTGATGTTTTAACATTAGCTAACACTGAGGAATATCCCCTCCCCCCCCATAATCTCCCACCCCTTATGAATAAACCCCTGAATACAATCAAGAGCAACGTAACTCTATTAAAAACTGGTTGAAGGAAGTTGACAATTTCAGTCGCAGTGTTCCCTTATTCCCAAAGTGGTTTTTATGAGCGAAATTCTGTCGGACAAGTATTGCAGCAGTGTGATGAATTTCACGGAGTTTAAAATAGCCGTTGCATCAAAACTCCGGACGACTTAAGTAGAAGGCCTTGAGTTTACGTCACAAGCCTTAAATAGTTCTTGACGTAACATGGCTCAAGTATAAATTTTCTTTTTAATCAACATAATCTATTTATTATTTATAAGCATATAATGAAAATCAAATTTAGGGTGCTATAATATTACAGACCCCGCATATTTGTTGGCTAATTAATTTAAATGTATTAGTTTAAGTCATAAAATCCAATGTGGATAGGAAATGGAAATGCACACAATGACCTCAACGCATTTAAACGCTATCAACTGATCAGCCGTCAGCGAGGCAAATTTTATTTAAACAATTAATATTAAATTAACTGACCATTTAAATTATATAAATGCTTTTAAGAATGTAAAGCAAGCCAAAAAAGTTCACTTTCCATGTGAATCAAAATTAGTTTTTTTTTTTTTTACGTATTTGCTTAAAAGAGAAAATTATATAACAGATATGAAGAAATACAATGACTATCACAAATATAATTTTTTTATCGATACAAATTTCTTTAAAAAAAGTTTCGATCTTTCAGTTTGGGATTGATTTTGGACCGTCGCCAATAGACCACTATGTTACTCCAAGGTGACGTTAATTAAAGTATCATTCTCTTTTAAAAAGTTGAAGCTTTGTAAAAAAATTAACATATGTGGCAGAATATGGTTATAAGTAGGACTGGGCCTTAAATCGATGTTAGACGAAATATCGATTTAAAGCTAACATCGGCGATCCGATTTATCTATTTAATCTTCCGTGAAATTCCGGAATTCCGATTTAGCGCAAACGCCGCGATCCGATTTAGCAGCGGATTTAGCGCTAACATCGCGATCCGATTTAGAAACCGATTTAGCGCCAACGTCGCGTTCCGATATAGCAGCCGATTTAGCGCCAACGTAATGTCCCGATATAGCAGCCGATTTAGCGCCAACGTAGTGTTCCGATATAGCAGCCGATTTAGCGCCAACGTAGTGTTCCGATATAGCAGCCGATTTAGCGCCATCGTAGTGTTCCGATATAGCAGCCGATTTAGCGCCAATGTCGCGATCCGATTTAGCGCCAACGCTACGATCCGATTTTAGCGTGCAGCGATTTACACGCAGAAACCGGTTTAGTACCGAAGACCCTTCGAATGCTTTCCAGCCAAACTCGATTTAAGAGTCGACCGGTGAATCCGATTTTTCGCGCCAAACAAACCAGACAGCCCCATGTAATTCATTCATTATTTAAATTTCGTGCTCCGAACTTTGGCTCTAGGATCTTCCAAGACATATTGCTTTCAACTCGACGCATCTGTTATCCTTTGTCAGTTTTCATATTTGGAATTTAAAATATTAACAGTTTCGTTTCAGCTAATTCTGCAAACTAAGAATATAATTAGTTTGGTTAGTCAATTTTTTATTTTGTTCTTTGTAAATAAGAATATTTTTCGGAAATTTCCTAGCAATTATGGTTGAAAAGAAAGAGTAAAGTTTAAAATCGAATTTCGTTTTTTTGCTAATGTATTCCTTTGATGAAATATTAATTAATCACATGTTTAGGTAATATTTAAATATTTTTTTTTTATTCTTTAATTAATTTAAAAAAAAAACTTCAAAGTAGTCATGCATTGGGTCTGGTTCTCCGATTTTGCCGCGGGACACGTGCTTTTATTATTTTGTCCTTTGAGCCATATGGAATATTTTCCTAAAATTAATACAGTATTTCTGGTTGGAAAAAAAAAAACTTTTATATTTAAAATCCAAATTCATCGAATTTTAGTGAATATTTTTATGCAGCCTTTTGATGAAAAATTAATTTTCATATGTTTGAGTAATATTTGAATATATTAGTTTTAGTTTATTATTATTTTGTAATTAATTAAAAATACTTCAAATTAGAGTCATACATCGGGAACCCGATTTTGCCGCGGTACGAGGTGATATATCGTCATGCTAATTAGCAAAACTCGTAACTGCTTACTTTAACAGTGGAGTTACTTTAAATACTTTTGATAAAACTTTAACACTGGAGTTTCGAACTTAGCTAATCAGCATGACGAAAAAGTGCATTTTATTTACACTAAAAATAATGCACTATTTTTAGTGCATTTTGGGTTTTGTTGATTTTGCTTTTTTAATGAAGTTTTCATTTTTTATTTTACTTAATTAATTACTAAGAAATTTTTAAAATAACGCTAAAACAATATAGATATGTAACAAATAAGAAAAGTTAAAAATCGAAAAATAAAGTTCTGGCGTTTTTCAGATTGAAACTTTTTTTTTTCCACCAGAGGGGTAAACCCCCTGTTTAAGATAGTTTTTAAATGCATGAATGTGTAACTTGGACTAAAAGGGGTCTTCTATTGGGCTCTGTCCCTCCAACAATAAATGATTAATTCCTTTTTCTCGTGGTATTTAATTATTTTAAATCACAAAGTTCAATTTTTAAAATCCAAATTCATCGAATCTTTCTAAAAAAAGTAAGCTTTGCATATATTTGTGCAATGTTTCAGTAACTTAGTTTTAATTACTATTGTTTTGGAATTAATTGAAATACTTAAAAATTCACTAAAATACTTTTAAGTTCATTAAATATTTTATTTGTATGATTATTGTCTAATGAAAGTACAGGTTAACAAAAATAACTCAAGTTTAATTTTTTTTTATACTTCAGCACATTTTCTCCCAACATGACTCATCCAATGTATCGAGGTCTAGAATGTCCTAAATATGCTCATATTGTCCCACCCGTTGGGGCAGCACATTAAAATTGTGCAAAAGATTTCTACAAAATCAATTGCCCTTCTGCAAGGTGATGCAGGATTATCCCACAAAAAACATCTTGAAATGAATAAAAATGAAGTATCTGCATTAGAAGATTTTGTAGTCAACAAGGTTAATGGAAGATGTAACAAAAAATCTGTCAGGGGACAAATATGCAACAGCATGCTGTTTTGCCTGCATTAAGGAAAATTTTAAAAGATCTGCAAGCTAAGGATACAGACAAACAATTCGTATAAGATATAAAAAAAATTCTGCATTAAAGGAAAGTTATGAATGCATTGACTTGATGCACATTTTAAAATTTGTAGACGTATGTGATCCAAGATTTCGTTTGAATTACATGGAAGATAAAGAAGGGGTAAAAAAAAATCACACATGCTATCACAATGTAATGTAAATACGTCCAACAATACAGCAAGTGAAAAAACTGATTATGACAATGACAAGGAAGCGGTGAATGCGATTGATATTCCAGCTAGAAAAGTTGAAAGTGAACTTCAAAACTATTTATCAATGCCAAAAGTTGATTTAAATGAAGATTCATTGACTTGGTGGAGATGTGATTTGTGATTTGCAAAAATCAAATTTCTTTATTGCCTAAAAATGCAGGTTTTTCTGGCCCAAAATAAAAGATCTTAAATAGATCTCAGTTTTAATTTTTTTTTTTTACAACTTTATATTCTTTAGATCTAGAACCTATTATGTGTTGCCTTTCTTTTTCACATGCAGTTTTGTATACAATATAAGCTATATTTTTTATTTGTTGAATTTTATTCATGAGAAATGTTTTCAATTGAAACAAAAAGTTAAAAATCTGATAATAATTTCATGCAGATGGACATCTATTGTTGCTTAGAATAGCAATAAGCTGTTTTTATATTATTTCATAAAGAACAAGTTCATCAAATTTATTAAAACGGTTAAATAATTTTTAGAATGCAAAAGGAGAAATTTAAAAAAAAAAAAATCAAAACTGAAATAAATAAGAAGTGCAATTGGAACATTTAGTTGCATAGTATTGTACAACAAATAAATGTACTAAAATTACTTCAATGAATTTTTCATTTGAGGCAGGATAATTATTATTTCAATCTATTGTTTAAAATTGAAATTATGTACTCCAAGACTTAAATCAGAATAAAAATGGATTTATTGACATAAAATATGATTAATATTGATATAAGAAAATGTGTGTAGGTGGAGGGGCATTTTTTTTATAGATAACATACCTTTCAAAATATTTTTGAGAAAAACTAAGTATATACAATATAATACAGGGGGCTGCATAACGACCATTTTTGTCACTCTATTAAAAAATAGGTTCCATATTCTGAAGGTTAAATCGATTTATCACTAAATCGCGATATTAGATGGATGATAAATCGATTTAAGAATTTTCTATATCGTCCAGCCCTAGTTATAAGTACTATTTTGAAGTCTAACACGAGTTTAATAATAATTACCATTATGAAAGTAGAAGATATCACAAAATATCTGTCCGATGTTAAATAAATACAGCTTTAATTACTAATGAGAAGCTGAATATTAAATTTGCTTAGTACAAATGTGAGGTTGGATGTGTAATCGTGCGTAGTCACTATTCTCCAGAAAAACTAATCACCATTCTCTCACTTCTTAGTTTTCCATTTCATATCAATTCAGAGCTAAACATCATTCAAGCAATAAAAATATGCAATATCTAAACAATAGAATTACAAGAAATCATGTGATTAAGAGTAAATTACTATTTTCCACTCACAAGAGAACAAATAATTGAACTTTGAAACGCGTAATGGGGAAGGCAAAGACGCCAAATTTTAAATCTAAAAGCAGCAACAGAGTAATATAACGATGTTAACAACTTTTTACACGTACTTCTGAAAATTACAGTTTCGAAAGGAGATTTTTAGCATAAAGAATTGAAGAAAACAACTTCGGTTGAGTAAGCTAAAACTTCAAAATATATATATCAAAATATTATTAATTATATATTCAAAATATATTAATATAAGCAACGGAATGACACTCCAAATTCAAATATTGCCCTATACAAAGATTCGTGTAAAAGTTTAATCACATAAGATCCGTGCATAAATTTTACTCATGCAAGTTTATCTGTTTTCTCTGTTATTGAAAATAATTGCATATGACAAAGGATAATTCTTTCATGTAATCGAAATGGTAGCGGTTGGTATTTTTTAGGACTCTAGCGCCAGGTCTACGCAAGCTGCGTTAAATTGTAGTGTGACTCTAACCTATCCTTTAACTATATACCCCTATCACACATCAGTAGTAGTATTAGTCATCATGCGTTGATAACTTATGGCAAACTCTTAAAAATAAACACTTGTTATTTTATAGTGGCCCTTAGCCCGCTGTGTTTTTAAAGTAGGACGTTAATTCAACTACCTACCTACCACAAATAATATAATAATGTGACCATAAGTAATGTATATATCTACATCACGATTATATACATACCATCAAATTATAGATAATGTAGTTATACAGATGTTAAATATGATGTCATGCAAACATCTAGTATCTCTTAGTTACACATTTAGCTCATAATATGAAAGGTTTTAATTCATACATTAAGCCAGGGTTGAATGTACACCATACTGACGAAGTCTTCGTGACCTACAGAACACCGATTGAAAATTACCGGCGACTAATAACAACTGATATCTTCCTATCCACTCAAAATGATACGGAATTATTTTCCAGCTTGCCTGTTAATGGAGCATTGAATGTGTGAAAAGTCTTTTCAGGTAAATCAACAAAACTTTTTCAATCAGTTCAGGCTCCACTAGTGACAAATATTCATATTAACCTTCCCTTCAAACAAGGCTACGTTAATGTGTCAAGCAATTGGTTCCATGGTTCATAAATATTGAGTCGCAATGAATGAAAATACCCTGTAATGATAAAAACTCCAACTCGACTATATAAAAAAACAGGCATTATTTATGGTTTGAGACAGATCTTTGCGAAATATTAACAGGGTATTCTGATAGGACCAACACAGAGAAAACAAGAGGAGGAATTCTGATCCTTGACCCCTTGGGTACATTTGACAACTGAGACTCAAAATGCACTTGTTTTGTCTAAGTTACGGATGACGAGTCTAATTCATCATTCAAACTGGGACAAAATTAAACATGCGCATTCTTGTTCATGGCAAGATTGATTGGTGTTACGAGACTCTCCTTGAATCAAATTATTCTACAAAAATACACTTTATATAATCTGACTCCATCCATAGAATCATTTACACGACCAGCTATCAGACTATGTTTTTAAAAATGAACGCGGATGTCAGAAGCTATGCGATCTCTCTCATACTGTTGCAATTCTTATCAAACGAAATTGTACGAAAATATCACAGCAACTAGTGTGCAAACGATAATACGAAAATGAAACAGTAATTAGTGTACAGACGATAATACGAAAATATAACAGTAACTAATGTCAAACGATAATCCAAACTTCTTTTTTACAATTAAATCTGTACCCAAGGGGTTAAATTTTACTCACTGTGATTCCCAGAAGAAATCTAACCGTCACGGAAAGAAAAGCGACTCCACAGTCATAACGAGTTCACACCTGAGCTGGCACTACACTCTCCAAACTTCCACAGCACGCAAAATGCGAGGACATTTGAGGACACGACACATTTAACGTGCATGCATTCGTTCTCGGAGTAAAGTGTATCTTTGAGATAAGAGCTAAGTACCACATTAAAGTTCAAGACCTGGGAGGTTGCAAATGACAAAAAGTAGATGCTTCATTTCAACTAAATCGTTGCTTTTAGAAGCTCTAGTGATGGTGGTTGGGTCAAAAGTACAAAAAATGGATACGAGATGTTCGAAATCAGCAATTCCTACTAAATGAAAGGCATAACAATTTTTGGGTGTCAAAATAGAGTGATTTGAAGAAAAATGTTATATCCTTGCACCAATCGTCGAATATATTTGATAAAATCGTTTTCTCTACCATATTTAATTAATAAATAAACAATAATTATACTAATGATATAGATAAAAATGTAATAAAATGTATAATTAAATAATATAGATAAAAAAAACGTAGTCATTTATGAAGTTAGATTTAATGGATTTTCTAGTTACACAATATTTGCTGCGAAATGTGATAAATTAGCCCCTTTATTTGAGGGCTGGTTTGGGGGATTTATGGAGTGAGGGCGATATTTTTTTGGACAAGCTAAACCAAACACAAGACAGACAACGCCAAGTAATAACATACAAGGAACGTTTTACTGAAATTAGGAAAATAAATACATCCTGGGTAAGTTACATAACATAGTCATATCTGTAGAATCTTAGAGAAGACGAAATATAAAAATATCCCCATGAATTCAGAATCAACTTTATAAGCGAAACAAAGTCAAAGCTCATAGTTCTGAGGAAACGAAGAGAAAAAAAAATGTCCCATTAAGATAAACTCACTATGTGTTTCTCAAAATGTAGACACATTTGTTTCTCAAAATGTGTTTCTCTGTAGAGTCTTAGAGAAGATGAAATATAAAAATATCCCCATGAATTTAGAATCAACTTCATAAGCGAAACAAAGTCGAAGCCCATAGTTCTGAGAAAACGAAGAGAAAAAAAAATGTCTCATAAAGATAAACTCACTATGTGTTTCTCTGCAGAGTCTTAGAAAAGATGAAATGTAAAAATATCCCCTTGAATTCAGAATCAACTTTACAAGCGAAACAAAGTCAAAGCCCATAGTTCTGAGAAAACGAAGAGAAAAAAAATTGTCTCATTGAGATAAACTCATTATGCGTTTCTCAAAATGAAATCTCAATTTAGAAAAAAGGATTTTGTGGACTTCACCAGTAACCAACTAAGAAACTGATACGATGAAAAATTTGACTTGATGCAATTAACTTGTTAAACGACGATATATTTTATAGATAGTTTAAAATTGTATAAAATTTTTATACAAAATTAATTTTGTATAAAAAATAAGAAAACAAATAAGTAAATAAATTAAAATGATTTATAACAATAAACTCAAAACCAAAGTTAGCTATAAATCCTATTTGCGAAACACTATTGAACGATTGGTGTCTCCAAACTGCTAAACTTACCTTGTCCAGATGCGTTCAAGTGCTCTTGAATTACAGTTGAGGCAGGTTATGAAAAAACACTTGAAGCGCGATTCTCTCTTTTGCCTAGGTACACTTCACGAGAATTGACCGCTGGCGCCCTCTATCGTCGAGAAAGCGGGACGCTGGGAGATCATGTGCAACTCGAGAGAACACAGCGACTAACACTGTGCGATTCTGATCGCCTAGGTTACTGTTAAGCGGCGTTCGAGTCTGCTCATCCAATGCCCGCCCTTCATGCTTGCCCAAATGCAATTCCCTGCCGCAGCATTGGCTGGGCAACGCACTCTTCGCGGCCAATGGAGGCCGTGGGCGGGGCTACGCGTCGGGAACAAAGAAAAGAGTTGAGCCGGTTTCGGTGATTATGCCGTTTCGGTGCCTCCCCCCCTGAGATCGGATCCCGCCCTTGCTCTCTCATGATCGATTGCCAGAACAAAGCATTTCAACCCGATTGGCTAGAGAATCCCGGGAAGGTGAAGTCGACAATGGGGTCGAATGGGGGGTGGCTGTAGTTGTACCATTCAATCCAAGAAAGAATCAATTTCGATGGAAGGGTATATGGAGTTAAAATTTTGACTGTCGGTTTCTGAAATAAAAAATCGTCTTTTGTCAAATTTTTTCCAGACCAATCCAAGATAGAATCAATTTCGCTGGAAGGATATATTGAGTTAAAATTTTGACTTTTGGTTTCTAAAAAAAATAATCGTCTTTTGTCATAATTTTATTGTGTTCAATCCAAGATAGAATCAATTTCGCTGGAAGGATATATGGAGTTAAAATTTTGACTTTTGGTTTCTCAAAAAAATAATCGTCTTTTGTCATAATTTTATTTTGTTCACTCCAAGATAGAATTAAATTCGCTGGAAGGATATATAGAGTTAAAATTTTGACTTTTGGTTTCTAAAAAAAAATAATCGTCTTTTGTCATAATTTTATTCTGTTCAATCCAAGAATGAATCATTTTGCTAAAAGGATATATGGAGTTAAAATTTTGACTTTTGGTTTCTCAAAAAAATAATCGTCTTTTGTCATAATTTTATTCTGTTAAATCCAAGATAGAATTAAATTCGCTGGAAGGATATATAGAGTTAAAATTTTGACTTCTGGTTTTTTTAAAAAAAGTCTCTTTTGTCATAATTTTTTGTGAAAGGTTACGCTACGATTCAGGAATGATACGCTTTGTCGAACCTTATTCGAAAACGGTAACTTTAATTCAATTTGCAAGTGAGGACTCACTGTCAACAAATGTCACAGAAGATTATGCTAAAATGGGTCGTAGATCCTTATGTAAGTTTTCTCGTCTATGTAATTTATAGACTTTAAAATACCGTAGATTCCGGTATGGGTTGTGCACACTAAGGTTAGAGCAGCGGTAGCTCAGTCAGTAGAGCGTCGGGCTCGCATCAAAAGGGTTGTGGGTTCTGTCCTCGGCGGAGCCTACAATTCTGATGATTGCGAAATCGGCGCTTCGATCTGGCTAAAGACCGTCGTGTTCACTAATGGTGACTGGGGCACGTTAAATAGGTCGTGGTCACAAATTCCCTCATGTTCCCATACCAAATCAATACCTCTGGGTGTACCTGATCAGGGGGTTATCGGCCTCGGATTGGGATCTAAATTACTATATGTGTGAGTGAATGGATGTATGAAAGGGACCATCCTGTAAAACGGATGTGTCATGTATGTCGAGCAAAGACGGACTTCCTCCCAATGGGGCTCAATAACATGGAAGGCGCACCCCCTCGCCTCTTGCCGTCTTCGACGGGCCTGGAACTCCTCCGGTCTGCCAGTGTAGGCATAAGAAACAACAACAACACTAAGGTTAAGCCAAATAGTCACAGTAAGTTCGCCGTGGCTCAGTAGTTTGCACACTGAGATAGTAACCTGCAATAAAGCTTTTCTTGGGAATGTCCGTTAACTGAACTGCTTGATGCAGCTTGGCCAAATATGTCGCTTATTCCATAAAACCCAAACAATTTTGAAAAAATCGAAGTGAAAATTCTTCAAGGGATATTTTGAGTTTTTATCTACTTTTTCCTCTTGGTTTATCTCAATATTGTTCAATTTGTTAAAATTGTGTCATTTTTATCGCACCCCTTCCAGAAAAGTGACGCAATTCAAGAATATGACATTTTTCTGGATAAACCTAGTCATCTAAAAATTGATACAAGGTGGCAATCTGATACATCATTGATGTGATCTCCTTTTCAATGATCTATCATTCGAGTCATCCTCAAGTCAATTAAAATCTTGCTTAACGACCTTATAGGTCCCCTTAAGTCCCTATTTTAAGATACGTCATTTTTCATATGTGGCTTGTTTATTTAATGACATCAAATTATAACCGAAAGGAGGGCAATATTGTCGTATCACGAAAAGACTGACGTAAAAAATAATAAGTAAATAACTTACGAACCTGTCATGAAACGAAATGTGACGTGTTTCTTGTTTGATTACAGCTTTAGATAACACAGGATGTGCAATATGAAAAATGACTTGATGCGCTATATGAATCTGAAGTAAGATACTTTCTTGTAGGAATACGTTCATCAGTTTTTAAATTTCGATGTGTATCTTGTACGGTTGCAATACGAACCAACACTTTTAGTGTACATGAATTGTTTGAATAATTATTAATTAGACTTAAAACAAAAATAATGCCTGTTGAAAACAATACGTATTAGGAAAGCTTACCTTCTTTTTCACACTTGTATTGCTTTAACTTCTTTAAGAACCCAGGTCGTTGAATAAGTATTACCTTTTCTCTTATACTTTACAGCAATCAATCTATATTCAATTTCAGCGATGAAACGTAAAAAGCCTTTTCAGGTACAGCTACACTCTACGTTTATGAGCGGTGGCAAAGGCATTGGCAATTTTTTTGGCGCACTTCTAGTAGAGAGTTACGGTAGGTTAAGGCAACCCATCTGTCTTTACGGTTATTGTGATTTTCATGGCAACCTCGTCAAACGGTAATTTGTAATTTTCATTTTGAATGTTCTAGAAAGTTCTAAAATCCGTCAAAGTCGTTTGATTTCATTGGTGAGTTTGAAATTTTTTCTTTGCTGCCATTGGTTATTTTAATTTTAAAATATCCTTTGATTGCATTAATCCTTTTAAATTTTTTTTCTGTGATGCCATTGGTTCAATTATTTTTATTTCTACAGTTGTGGAATTTTTATTTCATTGTAATATTTTGAATTTTCGTTTTTTATTATTTTTCCCCGCAACAGTTCTGAGATATCAGGTTGTATTATTTCTTGCTTTTTTTTTTCTTTAAACCTTTTTCTTTTCAAGCATCCTACTGTATTTAGTGTAATTGAAAAGTTTCAGGGTATTCTTACCCAACATTCGCAACTTAGTTTTTCTGCTGGTTCACAAATGTGTTTTGAAATGTGTTTAAGCTTACTACTTTTTGCGAAAGTTTTTTTCAACTATACGTTTCAAAACGTTCTCAAATGTGTTTTCAAAATTTCATTTTCCGTTGTAAAAAGAAAAATATTTTTTAAAGAAAAAGAGTTTTAAAATAATTCTTTCCTTGGCGACCTCAGAAGTTCGCCAAAACAAAAAATCACCAAAACCGTTGCCACCGCTCGTAAACGTAGAGTGTAGTTGTACCCCTTTTTATATTCACTAACAACTATTTTTCTATATTATCTAACATAGCATTTATTCCAATCACCAAAAATTTGCAAGAATTTTATACAAGTTTTAAATATTACAGTTTTACGCATCATCTCTCGTGACATAATACAATCGGCTGCCAGAATGTTAGTTGTTTTCGCAGCAGAGCTGTCACGTATAGTCGGCGAAATACTATTTCGCAGTTGTTCGCGACAATGCCGTTTCTAATTTTTTGACATAACTATATGAGTTGCTACTTTATGAGGATTTTTGTGATTATTTTTATTTTAATTAAAGGTTAAATTGTGTGTGTGCTACTTTGAAAAATTAAGTGCGCCAGAGAATTTACTGAAGAGTTTAAAGAGAGAGAGAGAGAGAGAGAAGAGAGTGGTCCTGAGATACCAGAGATAAAATTTTGTATCATTCACCACTGTCCAGCAGTATGAGTGCACACCTAACTACTAAGTATACACTAGTTTTACTGATTTCTATCGCCTTTACAAGGTGATTAAAATCAACAAAACTTACATTTACTCTGTATGGACAAAAGTATTTGGACTGCAGTTATTCGGATGCATCTTAGTGTGGGGTTGTTTACTTGGTTAGGACTCGGCCCATTGCTTATGTACCTGGTACCATGAACTCTGACGTGTACCTTGACGTTCGGGATAATTCGGTCCTGCTTACACTATGGCAATACTACGACGATGATGGTTGTTTCTTCCAACAGGATCGAGCTCCATGTCATACTGCAAAACGTGTGCTGGATTGATTTTCTGGAAATGAGGTGAATTTGCTTGACTGGCCTTTTCAGTGCTCCGATCTCAATCCAATTGAGTATTTGTGGGACAAACTGGAGCGAAGGGTATGACACCTCCACGCTCGTTCATCTTCGCAACACTATCTTCTCACAGTCTTGCAAGAGGCATGGCGAGCTATTCCTGCCAAGACTTACAGAGAACTTGTGGAAAGTATGCCTCGACGTGTTCCAGCTGTAATGCAATCAAAAGGAGTGCTAATAGAATAAGTAATATAATAAGTAATAAAAGGCTACTACCGTTACTAAATAGAATAAGCAATAAAAGGCTTTTAATGAAAAACATACAGCGGTCAAATATTTTTGTCCTTATAGTGGTATTTCCCATGTTTTAAAGCCGACCAACCGGTATAGTGGTTAAGGTGTTAGCCTCTAGATCGGAAGGTTCCTGGTTCGAATCCGGGTCCGGGCATGGATGTTTGTAAACGTATGGTGTAGAGGCGGCTGGTGCACCTTAAATCTGTCGTAGCCGAAAGTCCTCACGTTGGGTTGGCGTGGAAGTTTGGAGAGTGGGGTGCCAGCTCAGGTGTTGCTTCGTCATCTGACCGTGGTTCAAAATTACGAGGTGTCGTCCTCGGATCTTTCCCTTAAGGGACTGATCCCGGACCGTCGTCAATAGCCCGTTGTGTTGCTCTAGTACGACGTTAACTAAAAAATTACCAATCCCATGTTTTAAATTAAATTGTTAGTTTTATTGAAAGAGGTACTCACAACTGTTCCTTAACTACATATATACTTCTGAGCGGATTCGTGATTTGCATTCAGACACCAAATCCCCGAAATGTCAAGATGATTCGATTTGAACCTGCATGCCAGTTGGACTAAGGAAATTTTTAAATGAAACTGTCGGTTTTGGAAAATTATTAATGTCAGAATATATCCGATTTAGAATTTTCTAAAATAAAGAAAACATTGTCTTCATGACAGAAGATCGATGTTGCGTACTTTACAAGGATTTTACTTCCGGTTACCCAATACGAAAAACGTACAAGAAGCGTTCTATCACAGAACACTAGCGCTGTCAACATTTAGATTTACAGAAAAAACCCATGACAAGTAAGTAGTTAAATTTTCGTCGTAAGCGTAGTAGTTAGTTGGTAAATAATCAAATTTATGTCGCACTGGAGCAGCAAAAGGGGCTATTCCTCTCACACAAGGAGGGCATTTAATTGATATTTCATGTGTCAGTGATTAGAATGTTCAAGAATGTATTTGCTTTAAAAAAATTAGTCATAATTATCATCAAATCAGTTTCTTATCTGTTTCGTAATCATTGTGAAATTCGGAAATATCGTAATTATTTATACTAAAGTGCAATAAGTCAAAATATTAATAGGAAAACTGAGTACAAGACTATTTGATATATAGATCCGTGTTTTCAATGGCGGGTAGTATTCGGCTGGATACAAATATAACGAAAATTTAGACTTTAGATTAGGACAAGACTAGGGGAATTAAGCCTCTTCCAGGTGTTGTTAGCTGCCTCGCCATGCACAGGATGTGACACTTGAAGGAATGGGCAAAGAACTGAGGAAGTTTTTATCCTGACAGGGTCATCCTAGACTTGAAGACCATTACAATATTCCCCTCTAAATTCTAACTGGCATCCTTTGAGGACGTCAGATCGTCGTTTTCTGGGGTATTGCAAAAGGAAGCCATTCCCATGGATCAGTCGCTTTTTGAGTTTTGTCGTATTAATCAGATGACTGGTTCTTGGCAACCTCTAAAGCCCTCGGAGTGCCTACTCATCATTGGATCCAAATAAGCACCCTGGATTTTCTCTTCAGCTTGGTGGTCCGGGTCCTTCAAGATAGCCCCAGTGGGTCCCAGATGGTTGCAAACTGTTTTGGCAAGAAACAGAAGTGGACACACCAAAGAAAAGTTTCCAAGCGCAGTGACAAGGTATTTCCCTCTTGCTCTTTAATAGCTTCTCTTACGATTCTCGATATGCTTGATTGCATCGGTTCCTCTTTGGATTTATTGGAGGAAAACCAAGAGGAGACAGCTTCTCTCCTACTCAGGCGAGAAGATCTAACGGACATGATCTTGCGGAATAAGCATCTACTAGAAGATTTATGCACTTTCAATTTGAAAACCGAAAGTACATCACAGTACAAAGAGTTTTCAGGTTCCGTTATCGGTGCCTACTTCTTGTCTGTCTTGTGTTCGGTGCATCTTGGCCGAATATGGCTCTTGCAAGTTTACCGCCTACCTGGTATAGTGGCCCTAGTGTTTGTTCAACACCCAATAGGTATCGGGTTTCAATCCAGACTTGTAAACGCATAGATGCTAGTGGTAGAAAAAAACGCACTGGTGCAACCCAACGGTATTTGCAACTGTTTGGAATCAATCCCGAATTGAAAAACACAGGGATAACATATCGTAATTTTCAACCTCCGTGAGACAATGAGGTCAGCACCTTAGCTGGTATCCCACTCCCCAACCCTCCACACACCACCAGTCACAATTAGGTGTGATGGTAGGTAGTTGAATTTACGTGACGCTGGAGCAGCAACAACGGGCAATTAGTGACGATCCAAGATCTTGGCCGAAGCAAGAAAATTCAAGGACATCATTTCGTTACTTTGAACCACGGTCGGATGGTGAGTTCAACAACTGAGCTAGCATCCCACTATTCAATCTTCTTCACAACGCCAACCTGAGGTTACGACAGATTGAATATGCACCATGTACATGACGGTCTTTGGGTGGATTGAGTTTCGAACTCAACCCTCCGGTTGCTAATCCCTCTCTGCACAACCGCGACCCATTGATGCTGATGATTGTCTCTGTAAAGCAGCGTTTGCACCGGAGTTTTAGTTTGTGTTGACGACAAATGTCAAAGGCCTTTTGAAAAACAGCACTAATTTTGTCGTCGACAGATTTGGCGTGTCTGCAAAACAAATTCCGTTTTCCACCAAAAGTCGATAAAGATCAAAGAACGACATCTGTTGGTGACATTTATCGTCGACAAAAGTTGCAGTGCTTTTTTGGTGTTGTTGACATTCCTCGCTACCCCTTCTGCCCATCGACTCCACGTTCATTCAGTAGTCAACAACTCCATCGGTTGCTTCTGCATTGTCACCAGACAATGGATGGATTTTGGAGTTTTATGTCGTATCCTCCTCACTAGACATCTTGACGAATGGAGTGAAACGTATTCTCACCCCTTTGTGTTGCAGACAAAAGTTGCAAGAACCTACTAGTACCGTATCTGAGACCAAACGTCGTCGACAAACATCGCCGACACAAAAATTGCAGACAAATATCTGCAAATCTCAGTGTAAACCTGGCTTAAGGAGCTACTGTGGCCTACCCACTGGGTCACAAAGAGCCACCAGTTCGGCCATTGTAATGCCAAAGGTCGAATCGGTATGTTAAAGATATCTTAGTGTGTACACCATTATTGGGAAATTAGGTTTTTATTTGGGAATATGCAATAATCATAACTCTTATAAGCCAATCTGTTAATCTACTGTTGCATGTGTTTTGAGTGTCAGGCGACTGAAACAATTCTTTTAAAGAAGCTGAAATCGACACAACAAGAAATATGAAACTCCTATTTTAACCCTCGTTTAGTATTTGTGTACTCAAAATATTAGTCAATAATAAAAACAATGACGCAATAGTTTGAAAGAGATTCAATTTGACGTCTGTCAAACTCATGGCCGACGATTGCCAGAGAGTCTTGGATTTCCCAAACTGATATCTCTCAAGTAATACACAGTAGTGAGACAAAAAAAAACACATTACTTTATTCATCCCTCGCAGAGAACAAAGAACATTCAATAGGGAATCACGTTTCCTGGATATGCATTTTTCTACAAAAGCATTCCATCAAAATGTATTAAAGTTGCAATTCACAATTTGTTGAATATTAATTTCGTCATAAATATTGCATGCAAAAAAAATAACTTTAAAAAGAATCATTATTTAGATTTTGTTTAGCCTCTTTAATAGTAACACAGTAAAGTATTTCAGCGAAATAGAAGAATAATTTTGGAATCCATATGAGTCTGAGAAATAGATTAACAGTAGGAGTTACAAACATTCCATACTCTTAATCCAGAAGCGTCTGCCACAAAATGACTTGAAACTTGATAACCGAAGATGAATTGAGCGACAAAGTTGAAATTTGCAGTCGAAATAGGATATTGTCATTGGAAATAATGAAGTTTATGCCCAATGTATGTGCAAATTTCATGCGTATAAATTGTTTAGCTGTTATTCCCCATGTTGTTGCTTTCCCTCTGATCTGGAAAATGCTAGATCAGGTTCGTAAGATCTTATCGCTTGAGAATAAAAGCTGTTTCCTCCTGGTTTTCGCCATCAATTAATACAAAGAGGCACCGATGCAGTCAAAGATATGAGATATATAGAGCGAGTTGCAATTTATCAAGGCAGTGCAAGAGGAAAATGGGAAAACCTTGTCTGAGTTTTTCCCTATTGAATACTGTCTTTGAATATGTTCTCTGTTATAAACGGAACTTGAGTTAATTCGTTTTTTATGCAACTGAACACTTCACATTAAAAAGAAAGCATTCATTGCTAAAACCCCAACTTCATACTTAGTCTGTGTTTTATAATTCATTATTCTTATATCTGCCAAGGTGCCGACCAACCGGTATAGTGGTTAAGGTGTTAGCTTCTAGATCGGAAGGTCCCCGGTTCGAATCCGGGTTCGGGCATGGATGTTTGTAAGCGTATACCAGCTCAGGTGCTGCTTCGTCATCTGAACATGGTTCAAAATTACGAAGTATAAATTGTTAGGGGCAATGATGGTCCTCCCACTGGGTGCTCCTTCACAAGTGGCCATCACTTACGGCCTTGTAGTGGCCAATGACTTAGGTCAAAAGTGCCCGCCATTAAATACATATATATATATATATATATATATATATATATATATATATATATATATATATATCTGACAAGGTTTCTATACAACCACTTACACTGTCCACTCTGTATATTTATCACATCATAAAATTATCCGAAACTTTACTGGGAAGCTAATTTTATTTTCTTTACGTTAAGTCTCGATTCTCTATTCTTATTCATAATAACGTCTCTTTCAAACACTGTCATTCGCAGATTCATTTTTCGATGCATAATGTTTTGACAATTTTCTCATTTCGTGGTTTCCAGCTGACGAAATTGAGGTATTACAAGCATATATGATGCATTACACTCTTATTACTGGAAATAATACCTATACTATACATCTATTATACCTATTATCAGTCTGGAAAAATTCTTTCATTGAAAAAATTTATGCAATGCTATTCACGTCATTCAGAATAGGATTTGAATGACATTTCTAAACTGATTCATTGTTTAGGCAACATTGAGGAATTTTTTTTAACTTGTGATATTCAGTCAATGTTTAACACCCGCATCGATCTCTTGCAATTATGAAAGTCCAGCGTGTCCAGTTAAAATTGCGTCCAAGCCTAAACATCCATCGTATATCGTTATTATATATCTGTTATATCTCTATTGTAATAATATTATCGTTATAATATTATCTGTTATATTTCTAATGTATGAAAATTTCTATTATATAAAAATCTCTATTATCTCCATTAATGAAAGTTTCTATCGTGTGAAAATATTTACCCGCCTCGCTTGTTTTTACCAGACACAAACTGATATATACCACGATTAAAACGCTTTTTTTACAGTTTCTTCGATTTCACATTCAGTCACAGTCAATCTTAAATCACGGAGGTTTTCAAATAAAATGCTATTGGTTATAACATGTTTTTTAGAGATCATAGTTTCTTGCACTTTTTCTGAAGAATGAAAATATTTTTGTTTAACATTTACAGAAAAGCTGATCCTCATCCCTTTCAAATGGTTCACACTAGCTTAGATAAACCAATGTTGAATACAATTTTAGGGGAATGTTGACCAGTTCATATCTGGTAAGTACATTTTCCCAATGCTCTAGCAACTTGCGAGTTGTCTTTGGGATAGGTTCGATTTGGTTACATATCTTGTGCATTTCTGTGTAAGTAAAACTTTTCTTGCGTGGATGTGCATTACTTGACGTCTTCTGTAGTGTTTTGGGCGTGTGTGTGGAAGTTTGAAGAGTTACCAACTCAGGCGTTGACCTCGTCATCTGACCGTGGTTCAAAATTACTTAGTGTTATCCTCGGATCTTTTGGGGATTTATCCCGGACCGTTGCCTGGTGTTGAGATTCATAGAGGATTGGACCTACCAATTGCCAAATTCTACGATTGTAATTTGTAAATTTTTAACTAACGTCGTACTAGAGTAACACAACGGGCTATTGACGAAGGTCCGGGATTAGTCCCCTAATGGAAAGTTCAGCACCACGTAATTTTGAACCACGGTCAGATGACAAGGCAACACCTGAGCTGGCATCCCACTCTCCAAACTTGTACACCAACCCAACGTGAGGAGTTCCGGCCACGACAGATTTAAGGTTTACCAACCACCTCCACACCATACGCTTACAAAATCTATACACTGACCCGGATTCGAACCAGGAACCTTCTGAACTAGAGGCTAAAACCTTAACCACTAGACCGGTTGGTCGACTCTATGAATTGCCACGCTACTCAGGTCATCTGCCTATGAAAAAGCCTGACGATTTGGTACGACTTGTCGAGTCACAGATTGTTGATCGTCGAGTTCGATTTGGTGAGCAGCTCTAACCCGTGTGACAGGAGCATTAGAACTGTATTCAACACCAGGTCGTCCCTCTCACGTCTCCTTGTTTGACACCAACATTAAGCTAGTGATAACAGTCAGGTCCTTGTTAAAACTTTGTCCATAAGGAGCCTACTCGAGTTGAAATACGTCCTGGTTTACGATAAAACTGTTGACAAGATCTGAAGATCGTTATAGTTTTTGGACCTTAAGCCAAAAACGTACAAGCAACAACCAACCTTGTCTTCGTGATCTGAGTGGGTATCCCAGTTGGAAGAGCAATGGATTAGCAATCGGTGGGTTGCGGGTTCAAAACTAGGTCCAGCCAAAGACCGCCGTGTACATATGGGCTGGTGCACGCTAGATCTGTTATGGTCTCAAATGTTCTCATGTTGGCGTGGAGTGGATGTTTGGAGAGTGGGGTGCCAACTCAAGTGTTGCTCTTGTCATCTGACCATGGCTCAAAATTGCGAGGTGTTGTCTTTTGACATTTCCCTCTCTCGTCACCAATGGCCCGTTGTGTTGTTCCGTGGCGAAATAAAGTAACTACCTACCAACCTCGTGATCTTCGTGATTTCTCGTCTTCTTTGGCAGGAAGGAAGACATTGACGTTTTCCAATGAGACGATCGTGCCAATGTTTCAGGACAAACCGCAGTTCCGTAGATCTAGGATACATCTTTGATAGTGATTCTTTCAGGATCAACAATAGACCAGAATAGAATCCCCATTTATTCCGTAGAGTAAATACACGAGAACATTCCGCAACCTATGCACGAAATCAATCTTTCAAATGTGTCATGTGTTTTTATGTGTAAGCCAGGGGTACATAACTATGGAGGCGGTCAAATGGTTTAATACCCAAACAAGCCAAAATTAGCTTAAAATATTGTTAATATAAATTTAAGTTACTTATCCTTCAATTTATTAAATTTATTATAAAATCATTAAGACATCAACAATTTTATTGATAATTAAAATATGGCGTATGAATAAAAGCGGTTTCAGTTGTGTGATTAAGTAAACTCGGTATTTTTACTGTCAATCCAAAAGATCCTGGGATCGAATCTGGTGATGCTTTTAGGATCAGTGGTTCGGAAAAATAATTTTAAGACATAAGTCCCAATCTAATTAGTTCTTTTTTATAGCAAAAATGACCACCAAATTTCAGTAGACCGGAAGATCCACTTTCAGAGAAGATACCAAAAAGTAAACATATCAGCATTGAAGAATAAACCAACAATATTCTAATAAATTGTGAGGGCCGCCGTAGCCTAGTTGATAGAGTCGCGGATTAGCAACTTGAGTGTTGTGACTTCGAAATTAGTGTCGTATACGCGGGAGCTGGTGCGGGTGAAATCTGTCGTAGCCTCGAATGTCCTCTTCTTGACGTGGTGTGGAAGTTTGGGGAATGGGATGCCAGTTACAGGTGTTGACCACGTCATCTGACCGTGGTCGAAAATGGTGAGGTGTTGTCCCCATCGTTTCCCTTCGGGATGGATCCCGGACCTTCACCAATCCCGCTGTGTTGCTTTCGGTGCGATGTAAATTCAACTACCGACCTAATAAAGCGCATCCTACGATGCATTCGACCAGAGTGGTACGTGAAATATATCCTTGTAGAGTGAAATATTGTTTCTTAGTTAGCTGTAATCAATGCTAGTGTAGGGGAAGCTGGGGAGGTTTGAGACATTTGTGAATTTTCCGCTCCTATGACATTTATTTCATGAATTGCCCACCAGATAAGCTGACTAGGGATAGCAATCCGGCACGATTTTCAATCCGGTCGGATTGACACTGATCCGGCTGGATCCGGCCGGATTGGTACTTTGTTAATACGTCTATCTAACCAGTGTGTATTTTTCCAAAATCTATGTAAAAGGATATTATTCCAAATTGTTGAAAAAAAAGTTTATTTTAGCATTAGAAAATCAACTTTATTAATAATTATCCATAGGTAGGAAATCAATCACCAACAATTAATGAAAGTAACTACTAGTAGTAAGTTTTAAACGGTCGATGATGATAAGTCTTGCTAGTTTCCACACTAAAAAACATCAGTTTGTTTTATACGTAGTGCTTTTCTATTTATCTAAAATTAAGTAGTCTCTATCTCTAATGTCGTTGAGTAAATGACATATAATTCGTACCTAACCATGTCTCATACTAACATAAAAATATAATCTTTGGTAGTTTTTGGTCAACCTAACAAACAAGGGAACTCTTAATTCTTCTCAATTGCTTAAATAGAAGTTATACAGGGTGGTCCCGAATTCATGGTACAAACTTTAATGGTAGGTACAGGACATTGTAACAATGATTTATTGTATAGGAATGTATAGTCGCAAGTGACGCGGTGAGGCGAAAACAGGGGAAATAACGGCCGAAAGGAAAAACAAAGATTTTATTGAAAGCGTTGTTGACAAGTGTCATGTTTACAGTAATTGTTCAAAATTGCGTCCACCAGTATCGATACATGCTTGACAGCGTCGGTGGAGCGATTGGCGTACACGTTCAAAGATGCCTGGTATTTCACGCACACCTGCAGCAGCTACAGATAAGCGAGCGACGAGATCCTCATCTGAGTCAACTGGAGTCTCATAAACAAGATGCTTTAGATGTCCCCATAAAAAGTAATCGAGGCTCGATAAATCGGGAGATCGGGGTGGCCAAGGGACTGGTCCACCACGCCCAATCCATCGAGTACCAAACGTGGCATTCAGGTAATTCCGTACATCAATGCTGAAGTGTGCTGGCGCCCCATCGTGCTGAAACCACATGCGGTTACGAATGGCGATCGGAACATCATGCAGCAGTTGTGGTAACACTTCTTTCAGAAAAATAAGATAGCTTCCGCCAGTGAGCCGCGTGGGTAGTAAGTATGGGCCAATCAAAAAGTCGTTCACAATACCAGCCCACACATTAATACTGAAACGTTGTTGAAACGCATGTCGACGCGTTGCATGTGGATTATCGGTTGCCCACACATGGGAATTGTGCGCATTAAAGACACCCTCGCGTGAAAATGTCGCTTCATCTGTAAATAGCACATAATCTACGAAATCCGGCTGCAACGCACATTGCTGCATCACCCACAGGCAGAAGTTCACGCGGCGAGGATAATCTGCCGGATTCAATGCTTGTACTTTCTGAAAATGGAAGGGGTGTAAGCGATTTTCGTTTAACACTCTGCATACAGTCTGATGACTCACACCTACGTCACGCGCAACAGTTCTTGTGCTTGACTCGGGTCTATCAGCCACAATGTTCAAGATGCTTTCTTCCAGCCTTGGAGTGCGTACAGCTCTTACTCGACCAGCGCCATGTCTGTTGACGTCGAACGCACCTGTTTCACAAAGTTGACGATGTAACCGTTGAAAAATTCTATGATCCGGCATTCGTCGATCAGGATACTCCGCGCGATACATTCGTAACGCAGCTCTGCCGTTACCATTTGCACGGCCGTACATGTAATGCATGTCTGCTTTTTCTGCATACGTAAAGTCACACATCGTCTACGGCAGCACAATTGTGAATGGCGCTTTTCCCTACTGCGATGCATCATGTTCAACAGCGGCTAGACATCTACTGCCCTCTACCGGCAATGATACCAACCGATCACTCCATTTCTCTTTCCTTTTATTTCCCCTGTTTACGCCTCACCGCGTCACTTGCGACTATACATTCCTATACAATAAATCATTGTTACAATGTCCTGTACCTACCATTAAAGTTTGTACCATGAATTCGGGACCACCCTGTATAGTAATGAAAATCACTTGTGAGTTTGAAAAAACGACCTAAAGAAACAAATTGTATTAATTGTGTCGTCCCAAAACCTACTTCTCAATGAACTGCAAATATAACCATCGGCCGAGAAAGTCCTCTCATCTTCGACACTAGTTGGTTTAACCGTCATTAAGTTGTCGTACATAAGAGACAAATATTTTCTTTTGACTTCATTTCATATGAAGTCATTTCTTTCTTCAGTATTTCCTCAAAATCTGTTTCTTTTCTAAATTTGTCGTTTTGCAATAGTCTTCATTTTCTTGCAAAATTTGCTTTTCTAATTCCTCTTTATTGAAAAAATATTAATGATCATTAAATGTATCATTTTTGCTAGAATTCTACAAACTGATGATTGGAAAATATAAAAATCGATTAATTCACAGTGGATTGCTTAATAAACGTTTTGTCAGATAATACCTTTTCAACATGTGGTGCTATGATGATATTTATCTCATTAATATTTTGAATAGTATAGTATTTATCCTGTTCAACAGCATGTTGTGTTTAATTACATTCAATTTTTGAGGTTAGATACTTTAAATTTTATTAAAAATGTCTTCTGTGGTAGTTTTGAGACACATATATGGGAGCCTTGAAACACTGTCTTATATCTCCCATACAAAATAAATTATTTTAATTAATAATAGTTATGTTTATAATTTAATATTTAGGTATTTACCTACCTAAGTATAATGCATTATTTTATTATATAATATTGTATGTTTACAATTTAATACAATGCTGAATGCTTTTTAGGCTCATCATAAAATCCAATTTTTTTTCAGATGCCATTTTTCAACAAGAACAAATCAGGAAAATTCTGAAAAAATTCATTATCTGGTTATTTTGAGATCTGGCGTTCAGGAGGTCACTGACAAAAATACATGCATACGAGTCACTGCTTCAAAATTTCAAATAGATAAGGAAACGCTTAGCCGTTATATTAAGAAGTTTAACACTTCAGATGAAAACGTTAAATTAAATGTGTCTTTTGCTCCAAGTTACGTTAGTTCCTAAATATACAAACGCTGAGGAAGAACAGTTAGAAGAATATATTTTACTATTCCTGCTAATGAACCTCACACACCTATGTCAGCAACTTCGGGAATGAAAAGCAATGATGACTATAGACCTGTAAAAGGTATCTTAGAACAGATTCGACCCTATCCGAAATCACAGCCACGTAAAGGAAGAGGAGGCAAACGGTCTGTTTAAACAAGAATTTTAACAAGTAAACCTGTCAAGGAAGAAATAGAGAAGCAGATTGAAGAGAGAATGAGAAAGAAACCAACATTGTCATTGCTGTCAAAAACAGCCAAGCAAGAAGAAGAAAAGAGACTCAGCATCCAGTGATAGCGACATTTCTGTTCTTCTTGAAAGTGAAGACGAATGTGATTTGGAATGCTTGATAAGAGATTCAAACAAAGATAGCAACATGCCAAGCCATGATTTGTCTGGAGAAAACACAATGCTTAACGTAGAAGACTACGTTATTGGGAAATTTGCAACTAAACTAATTTGAAAAAATGCATCACTATATGTGGGGAAAATTTTAAATATGGATAAAACTTTGGGAATAAACTGAAGTGAAATATTGCAGCAAAAAGGGAAATTGGTTTTGTGAGCCTGACGTTGAAGACATTAGTGTGATTGTAAATGAATACATCCAGAAGATCCCGCCGCCTGTTATTATTAGAGGCTTTGAGCGATCAAGGAATAAGTTGATATTTCCTGTTGACTTTTCCTCGGGAAAGTATGAAAACATATGTTAGTTGGAAAATTCGCTTAATTAGATTATGTAGGCAAAAGTTGTAAAAAATTCATTATTTTTAGTGCAATTAAATTTAAGGTTTAAAATGTTTGATACTCTTAAATAAAGTAGATTTTGTTTGAAAATTGAATGTATTTGAATATTGTAAATGAGTCCCAAGCTTCTCATATTACGGGATGTTTGAGATATGTACTGTCTCGAGCCTCCCTAACTATGTCTCAAGGCTCCCCAACACGGGAGTTATGGGATAGCGTGTATATGTTACCGCTAAAGTGCAGTAATCAGTTATTCTACAGATTATCTAGGTAATGTGCAGATTGACATGGGTGATCCGTTAAAGTGCCGAAAGTTGTTTCATTTCTCAAATTACCTAGGTAATCTGCAAATTACCTAGACAATCTGCACTTTTCCTACTAGGCACTCGTTAAAGTGAAAATAAGATCTTAGCTAGAATAACAGCTACGTTTCTGTACGCTTAAATTATTATAATGTTATTTATTAGTTTTTTTGATATCTAAAGAATCAAGTTAATACAATCAAACAATCAACAAATTAGTTGATAGAATCAACAATCAATTAATTAAAAAACTATAATAGAAAGAATCAAACGGTTTAAAATATTATTACAATTAAGGAAATGAATTTGCAAAGCACATATATAAAATTATGCTTACTTAGTAGTGCAATCTAAAGATTGGTGACACTTAGAATTACATAGCAATGGATTTTTGCGACAAGAACACCTATTTGTAGTACATTTAGATTTGCAGTCACATTTTGTGAACTAAAACTAAGAGTGGAGGGAGGTGTAGGGCGAAAGGAAATGAGAGAAACAGGCGAAACCAAACTCAAAGTGGAGGGAGAGAGGGAAGGCGTAAGGAAAGGAAACGAGAGAAACAAACTTTTGAACTTTAACGATACGAAAGCCGTTAATGTGCACATTACCTAGGTTAAATGCGGGAAAACTCTTAATTCCGCACGGTAACGGCGCAAATCAGTTAATCTGCAGAGCAGCTACGTAATGTGCACATTAACGGCTTTCGAGCTCTAGCGGTAACATATACATTAATAAAATGTGGTTTATACTTTCTTTTAGATAGAATAGCTCAGCATTTGATATGAAAAACTATTAAATATATTATTATTATTCGCTAGATATATTGCTTGCCCTCTCGTTTTTAATTAGTCAAATAAAAAAAATCTGAAAAGTGTCTCAAACCTTCCCAGCTTCCCCTAAATCATTTTAGTCGATATTAGTTGAAAATGTATGGAGCTCTAATAACTTGGCATAAACTTATGAAGGCTATGTAGTCACAAATATCGTACTATTATCAACTCAGTCATATCTTATAACCACAGAATTCTTTTAAAATGGCCCACGTTTGTGGTGTGAAAGAATAGTTCAAATAAAATGTGTAGAATCATAAAAACATTGACAAACTGAAATATACCAATCATTAAAAAACAGACGTAACATATTGCTGAAGAAAATGTTTTATAAGTTTTAGAGTGCAGTGTGTGTAATGATCAAGACGAATTCTTCTATGATCAATTTTTATATCATACACTTTTATCAATAGACATGTGTAATTTTACTTCCTTGTTCAAAAACTTGTCTGCCAAGTGGGGAGTCAGCAGAATATACAAACGTCAAATCCTTTTTTTAGTTTTATGGAAAGTTGAGGAAATTCGTTATACTGTACATCATAACTATAACATAGTATATTTAATGCTAATTATTTGAACTCTGTTTAACCACAATCCTGAGAAAATTAAGTATAGGCCGGGGCTTGTTGGCATAAGGGGTAAGTTGGGGATTCACCTTTTTTTTACCACAGTGATTTCCGAGCTATTATCGTCACTAGCTATTATCGTCACTATTTAACTATATGTGTAGGTTGCATCATATATTCTTGATTCAGTGTGTTAGAAGCTTCCAGAGAGAGAGAGAGAAACGGATTTGTGTTTTTTTGCCAAGTAGGTTTTTTTTAATTGAAGTTTTTTGTGTTTTTTATATGAAGCTCTGGTATATATATTGAGGTGTTTTCAATGGTTGCTAGAAAAACTGAGTTATAACAATTGTATTCATGTACTGGAATTGCTTGTAAAGCTTATTTGCAAGAGTGATGCAGCCTTTCTGTATCAAAAGCCTTGGTGGGGCAAGTTGTCATTTTTAAGCCGTGGGGCATGCTGGCATAGGTAAGATAGTGGACATTGACGTTGATGAATTCTATGTTTCCATAATAGTGAAAACACACAAACTTTGGAGATGGACAGAAGTGGATATGAAACATTAAGATTTCCTTGTTATTTTTGTTTTGTGTTCTTCATTTTCTTTATTTTTCATTAAAATATGTTTTAAAGTGATTAACCCGCTTAGATTCTATCACAATTATATGATACGCCAATTTACCCCAGGCATTACGCCAACCTACACAACATTAAGGATAAGTTGGCATAGTTTGATCACTTTCGTAAACAGTATTAACGAGTAAACTATACTATTTTTAGTGTTGTTTTCACCATTAATTTTTAGACAGGTGTTTAAACTATCAGAAGCATTGGTTAATTAGCTGAAAGCATTACTGAAAAAAATCAAAGACCACATACTATGCCAGCTCTAGCTCCGGTCTCCCTACAAAAATCACCAATTATCAGTAGTAAATTGTATTAACGCATGAAAACTTGAAGGACAATAACAATAAATGCAAAATATGGATGTACTTAATTTGATCCTATTAGTTGTGTGATTTGGACTTAAATATAGATTAATTTTTAAAATTAAATACACACACAGAAAACACAATGTTAAAGTAAAGTACGTGAGATCCTGAAACAACTTTTAAATAGGCATTTGTAAATTTGATTCCAAATTTTGGATGATGCTTTTCCTATTGTGGATGATCTTCTCCATTAAGTAATTACTATAATATATTCTAAATGTTTTTTTAAGTATAAATTTTATACAGTTGAGAATAAAATGATTCTTTTTGTCTCACCTGTATATATGTCTCACCTGTATTTTTGTCTCGCTTGTATTTTTGTCACACCAGTATTTTTGTCTCCCCTTGTTTGTCAAAATGATTATTTTTGTACTGATTTCAAGTTAATTTGACAAATTTTCCACGAGTTCTCGCTTTTCACTTTTTGTGTTTTTTCACGATGAATACGATTTTCATAGTGAAGTGCGGTTTCGGTCAGAATTCAGTAGTCTTTAGAGAAATCTGTTTCTGTAAAGTTGGTACATTGATAAAGAATAAATGGCTGCCGTGCACAAATCAAACATGGCGATCATTCCGATTAACTCCGTATTGTTGTCACTCGTAACCAACCAATAAACTCGGAGCCAGAATATGTGCAAACGTTTTTATTAGTACTCTAAAGTTGGTACGATAGTAAGAAGAAATGGCTACCATACTCAAAACCAAGTATGACGATCGTTCCGATTAATTCCATTCTGATGTCACTCGTAACCAAAAAATGAACTAGAAGTTAGAATCTTTGCAAAGGTTTTTACGTTTAATCTGCGCTAAGCTTTTACGTCTAATCTGTCCCTAATTCAAGTCACGATCAATTCCCTCCGAGCCACTAGATTTCCAAGTAGAGTAGCATTGTTTTCATCCTACATCCACACATATTTGACTCTTGGTGGTTATCTTGACGAGGTATCTCAGTATTAGCAACGCTTACCAGGCCTTGATCTCGTCATCACTAAAAAATAGGCAATAGCTTGATGACGAGGTAGTATCTCATCATTGAAAAAATTGGTCAGATCTGGAAGAAATATTACCGTCGAAACCATTTGGAGGGTTAGCGAATACACTCGTTGAAAACCACGAAATTCAACCCCCTCCCTAACTCCCCCGAGCCGGACTATAACACGTATCATGCTAAACATAATTTTATTTCCTGGAAATGTTTCCTCCTTTTAAATTTATGCATCATTGTTTTTGGAGCTTTCAATGTCTTCTTATGAGAAGTTCCAGCCAGGATTTTAAATTCTTGCGACATTTTCAAAACCTGTTCGAAACATTTGCTGTATCAGACTGTTACCATCATCTGGACTCTTCTTGGAATGCACGAGAACTAAGTTTAGATTGAGCTTGCAGCAGATGGTGTCCATGTCCTACTGGACTGCAAGCTGATCGATGACAGCTGATGAAGCAATGTTTGAACCACTGGAAACAGGTGCTTCATCTTTAGCTGGGTTGCCTTGATTTGGTGTTTCTTAAAAGAGTAACTTTTTTTATGTTGTACATCTGAATGGTGTGATGAGCTTGCTCTTGCTCGTAAACCGAAAACAAATGGGGATAGGAAACTTAAAATAAAAAGTTTTCAGTCGTGTAATGGTGTTAATTCTTCAGACATAAAAACAAATTTTAACTGAATATTTTTTCTTATGTTTCGATAGGTACCTTTGAATATGAAAGTATTTTGAGGTGTTGTACTCGGGTCTTTTTCTTCGGGGTTGATCCCGGTCCTTTGTCAATAGCCCGTTATGTTGCTCTAGTGGGACGCTACCTCAATCTATCTAACCACCAGATGGAAGTGCCAATTCTTTTCGATACAGTATGTTTGGTAAAAAAAATAAGGTATTTGTAACTGTTCACTTGTAGTTTCTAAATTCTTTCTATTGGATTTAGATTTGCAGTCTGGAATCATTAAACAATTCCGAAAATATCATTCCAAATATTTTTGAGACAGAATTTTGCATCGATTTTTAAGCTGTTTTCACTCTTAGGATTTTAAAATGTGCTCCTTTTTTTTTTATAAATAAAAGTAAGTCATATAGCATAACATTATGTGTGCTAACAGAGCTCTCTACTCCCTAACCAATCCGTTTTGTCCCTTCAATGTCTACATAAATTCAATTACCTACATACTTGACCAGAAGTCGTAATTCTTTCCTCTACAGCTACACATCTCTCAACTTTTAAGTCTTCTTTTACGAACTGATCGATCGCTTGCTATGGTTTTGAACTATAACGTCTCCTAAGAAAATCAGTACAACTTCAAAAATTCATTTAAAAAAAAGAATAGGCCTACAGCAAAACTAGTTGCAACAGTAGATAGAATAGTACGATTATACTGTTTACCGAACAAAGTTAACAGCGTCGTGGAATTGAAACAAAAGATCCAAACAGCTGTAGCTAGTGTTGATGTTAGCATACTGAAACGTTCGTGGATTGAATTGGAATATCGTCTTGATATTCTTCGTGCTACGAAAGGATCTCATGTAGAACTTTACTAAGGTAGTAGAAAAAACTTTTTTAGTTATTCTATCTATTGTTGTAACTAAATAGCGTTGCTGTAGGCCTATTTTTTTTGCAATAAATTTTTGAAATTGTATTGATCTTTTTGGGACATCCTGTATAACAGAACACAATATCTCGTTATGGTTTTACACTAACATCAACCGTTTTCAAAAACGTCACAGTGTCCCATCCCAGTAATTATCTTTCACACATCACATGCATCAAGTGTCACCACCAAAGAAGACCTCACCAAAAGACTCGTAAAACAAAAGAAAATATCCTCATACTCAAACCACCTCACTTTCGTTTCCAAACCAGTTCTCAGACTAGGTGATATTTTTCGTTCTTGATGCGCGTTGAGCAGGGAAGGAGAAAATAACAAAACGACGATTCGGAAAGCTTAAATGCATTATCTACTTTCTCTACCCAACGCGTTTAGATAATCAGTTATTTGACCTCTCACTCCGCAGTTTCGGCGTGGTGTTGAATGCGCAATGAGCACTCCTCACGACCTTCTTGACGGAAAGAGACAACCGGCTGATTTTTTGTGTAATGCTTCGTAAGGAGAATAGACTACAATGAAAAAGCTTGCCACTGACGGTTGTGAGCGATCGTGAATTTATATCCTTTTTTTTCCAAGGGGATTTGGGCGTACCGTTTTTATCAATTTTAAATGCTTGTTAGGTTTGGTGAACTTATCTAAAACGAACTTTGAACAGTGTTGAGAGTTTCAAGAACTTGAAAGGTTCAAACGTGTTGTTGAATACGCATAGGATACGTTTCGGAAATGTCATTTCTCTTTCCTTCTTTATTGTTGTATGCTTTCTGTACCTAAATATCTATCTATGCCTACTGTACTCGAATATGAAACATATGCTTTGTATACTTAAATAAGAATTCTATACTTTAAATATGAAAAATCTGTGCTTTTTATATACACTACCCTACAATAATGGTTAGAAAATGAGATACATAAAATTTTTTTATAAAACATATTTTTCCAAGCAAAATTTCAAGACTTCATTAGATACACTACATTAATGGATCAGACGCCAGCGGATTTGTATAAAATCCGACTACTTGTTTGGGGATATTTTTTGTGGTATGGCTTGGGACCTTTGCATGTTGTTCCTGGTCAATTGAACGCCGACGCCTACATGAACATTTTGGACAATCAGGTTCTTCCTACGCTCTGGCAATTCTATGGAATGGACGAATGTTACTTCCAGGAAGACAACGCTCCATGTCATGTTACATCTTCTGTCAAGCAGTGGTCTAAAGATATGGATGAAAAACGTCTTCCCTGCCCTGATCAGAGTCCCCATCTAAACCCCATAGAACATTTGTGGGACGAGTTAGTGCGACGCTTATAGAACAGGGAACGACGTCCGAAATCGACAGCTGAGCTGGCGACATTCTTGCAGCAGAAATGGACAGAAATACTCATAGCTTTGTATCAAAACCTTGTTGAAGTATGCCCAAAAGGGTTGCTAGTATAATTGTAGCACGTGAGGGACCATCCCCCTATTAAAGCATGTATTCTTTCCCTTACACCATCACATCTTGCTGTTCGGTCCATTATTATAGGGTAGTGTACTCAAATATGAACTATATGCTTTCTATAAATGAATATCAAATCCATACTTTTTATGCTTAGGTATAAAATGAATGCTTTCAATATTTAAGATATGAATTTTATTTAAGGTAAATTTAGTTTCAATACCTTTGTTATGAACTAGTCTTTAAACCAAGATAGTTACGAAGTTTGAGTATGTAGTAATTAATCTGAATCAGTAGATGACAACTCCTAGGGATCTGAACCCTTTGACCACTTTCACATATTTTTATATCAGTTTGGACCTCTGTAAATGGATGCATGTATATATGTGTATGCACACATTAAATATGTATAGACAATTATTAGTGACGTAATTTATCCCATTCAATAATTTTCCCAAGTTGGTGACACTGATTTGAGTAAATTGATAAAAGTTTTACTACTCAAATAAAAATATTTAAAAATTTTTAAATTGTATTAGTTGGGGTGATTTGCTAAGTATTAGTAACAAACATGTCACGATATTTTAAATGTTCTTGTTGTTTCATATTTATGAAGTCTCTTTATACGTGTATATCATGTGTGAATCGTATTTATTTTAAGTACTGATTGAATAATACTACATTATTCACATTGATTATGGGTGGGGAATGTTTTTTTTTCTGACACTTTTATTCTATTTAATAATTAAGGTATCGTAACATAGGGCTTAAACTGAATTTAATAAGTATTTATACGAGAAAAAAAATTCCGGAAGAAATTAGGTTGATTTCTTTTGATGCTGTCTTATCTCTTTGTTAATTTGTCTTACCTTTGGTCTTTCTGGAAGACAAAGATAAGACATTTCTTCCTTTTGATGCAGTTGTCCCGAAGTGATTTGCTAAGTATTAGTAACAAACATGTCACGATATTTTAAATGTTCTTGTTGTTTCATATTTATGAAGTCTCTTTATACGTGTATATCATGTGTGAATCGTATTTATTTTAAGTACTGATTGAATAATACTACATTATTCACATTGATTATGGGTGGGGAATGTTTTTTTTTTCTGACACTTTTATTCTATTTAATAATTAAGGTATCGTAGCATAGGGCTTAAACTGAATTTAATAAGTATTTATACGAGAAAAAAAATTCCGGAAGAAATTAGGTTGATTTCTTTTGATGCTGTCTTATCTCTTTGTTAATTTGTCTTACCTTTGGTCTTTCTGGAAGACAAAGATAAGACATTTCTTCCTTTTGATGCAGTTGTCCCGAAGTGATTTGCTAAGTATTAGTAACAAACATGTCACGATATTTTAAATGTTCTTGTTGTTTCATATTTATGAAGTCTCTTTATACGTGTATATCATGTGTGAATCGTATTTATTTTAAGTACTGATTGAATAATACTACATTATTCACATTGATTATGGGTGGGGAATGTTTTTTTTTTCTGACACTTTTATTCTATTTAATAATTAAGGTATCGTAGCATAGGGCTTAAACTGAATTTAATAAGTATTTATACGAGAAAAAAAATTCCGGAAGAAATTAGGTTGATTTCTTTTGATGCTGTCTTATCTCTTTGTTAATTTGTCTTACCTTTGGTCTTTCTGGAAGACAAAGATAAGACATTTCTTCCTTTTGATGCAGTTGTTCCGAAGTCTGAATAAACTCTTACTAAACCTTTTTTACCTCTGACTAAATAGAACTAGAGCAATTTATTGAGCAAGGGACCTTAAAATAAATGATATCACCTGGAACGACTTTAACAATTAGCTGTGAAGAAAGAAGCAGAGTCTGTAAGTGTGTGAAATCCGCAAGACCGAGTCCATCTCATCAGAGTAGAATAAAAATAGAACGAAAACTGGTGTGAAACGTTGTAAAACCCTCTGGAGCAATCTAAAGGTCAATTGCCAAGGTGCTACACCTACAGTGGGTATGGCATCTATTTCTACTAATATCCGATTGTTTGCTTCCACTGAAACGTAGCAACAGGTTCAATGCCCTAACACCACCGTTTCTGTTAATTTATTCGAGCTATCCTAAATTCAGCTTTGACACACTACCTGTTGTTAATATCGTATTTTTAAAAACTAGCTTTTATATATAGTGCACAGTTTATGCATTGATTTTTATATCTTTTACTAATCCCTAAATTAAGTAGAGGTTTTTCGTGTTAACGAATAGCGGTTATTTATCATTGCTATTTCAATTCTAATTTCGAGTAAAATAATATTGAAACAAATGTTGATTGTGTAGCTAAAAAACAAATTTCAGGCATTTAATTATCGTTACCATACTTTGTATTTGTTCTCAATTTAACGTGTATTATTTTAAACAAAAATAATTAAAAAATTTTTTTTTAATTCATCAATTGAATTTCAACTAAACATTTTCACTGCGGATACGTGTCTATAAAAAGATATAATATTTTATGACAAAAAATTCCAGGTTCTTTTTTAGAAAATTCTTCTACAGTTTATTGAGTAAATTATATTTGTCATGTGTTTTAAGAAAGTTTTTGCACTTTCATTACTACATTGTATTTGAAATTAAAAGCTATACGTGCATATCGCAACAAAAATTAAGCATTCAATTGATATAACACAAGGTAAATGATTTTCCTGATTATAACCAAAAAATGGTTCAGGTACAGATTGTGCATTCTGTACCAAAAACAAATTCAAACAGTGTTCAATCGGAACTTAGCAGATGCGTTATTACACGATCATATAAAGAAGTGATCACAACATCATACCTAGAGGATTATACTTCCAAGGGTAAATTTTATTTAACGGCCCTCTCATTAAACTTAAAAAGTGTATTGTAAGTAATCGATTTTTAACTTGCACGAATTTCCTTTGAAGTCTTGTATAGCTTTCTGTTGCTGTTTCTTATCCTACTTGATCTAGAAAAACGATAAAATCCATGAGTTTACACATCTTTTAAGCGTCCATGACCCCCCCCCAAACCCCTCATGTTCCGAATCACGCTTTTACAAAGACTATAGATTGTATTTTTTAAATAGTGGTATGCTTTTAACTTTCTAATACAGTGATGGCGAACATATGACACGCGTGTCAAAGGTGACACGTAGGAATGCGACATCGATGTCGATATTTTTTTAAATAAAAAAACATCGATGTATTGGAGCCGATGTAGCATCACTAGTTGCTAAACCAGTTTTAAGAAATGGGGGAAAAAGTTTAAATACACTGAATTTTAAAAACATCGATAGTTTTGGTGCGATGTTTTATCAACATCGATGTTTTAATTTTGAACATCGAAGTTTCAAAACATCGATGTTTTGCTGTTAATGTAGCATCACTAGTTGCTAATCCATTTTTAAGAAGGGGGGGGGGAGTTAATGGAATTTAAAAACATCGGTCGATGAACATCACTAGTTGCTAAACCAGTTTTAAGAAATGGTGGAAAAAAATTTAAATACACTGAATTAAAAAAAAATCGATGTTTAAAAACATCGATGTTTTTGGGGTGATGTATTATTAACATCGATGTTTTAATTTTAAACATCGATGTTTCGCTGTCGATGTCGCATCACTAGTGACACGCCAGGACATTTTAGGTGACACACTAAGACATTTTAGGTGACATGCCAATACATTTTAGGTGACACGCATAGTTTACGGACGGTTAACTTAAATTTTTTAAACGAGATTTAGAGACTAAAATTTTTAAGTACTTTCCTCGAGTAAAAACATATTTCAAGAAGGCCAGCTCAACTGTACAAAATGAAATGTAGCCCATGCATATAAAGTACCAGCATATTGTAAATTCGTTATGTGACAAATCTTAATACAAATTATTCAATTTAAAAGCCTGGAACAGACAATTCAAATAATTAAGTATCCGGATGTGATAGTATACAGTACTTTTGAATTAAATGGTTTCCAATGGAAGCATGCAACTTGCAGAATTTCAAGCTATCATTTGGTCTCAAGTGTTTGTCGACTAGAGTCCAAACTTGAGAATATGAAAAGAAATTCCTTAGAGATTGCCATTACGAACAGACAGTGCTTGGAACCATTACCGAGCACCTTTAGCACCATAAAAAAAAATCTAGCGACGGCTTTACTCACAACTTTTCCCTCTACATACTTCGTTGAGACCTTATTCTTGGCGTTAAATAATATTAAAACCAACAAAAGAAACCGACTGACAAATGAAGTTAATAGCGCTTTATTGGGCTTGAAGTGCACGACATACCAACCTTCAATTGAAGATTTAGCAAATGCAATTCAGCAACAAAAAAAATCACTAATGTAAAGAACTATTTGTTTTTGTTTTTTAAATAAATAAATGTTTAAAAAATAGAATTTTTTTACCGGGGCTGCAAATATGGCTAAATTATGGATATTTCCAGATGTGACACGACTCCCGAGTTACGCTAGGTTTTTTTTCCTGTTTTTGACACATCTAGCTCAAAAGATTCGTTTCTCTAATTTGTAACCAAAACAGATGTGACTGGTCATATATCAATAATACCAACGTCACTTGTCTCTGTTTATCTCTATCGTAAAATATGATATTAATAGCAGACAACAATACCTGCATGACAATAGCAGCTCATACAAATATTCGCGTTGCGTCCGCAATCGAGTGACAATCCGTCTGTCCGTTACCAGTACTAGCAAGCGGCTAATGAAGTGGGAAATGTAATCCAATTATAAGTAGACAGCAGAGAGAGCGGACGCATTTCCATCTGCAGAGTCGTGTATTGTGTCTAAAAAACTAATTAAAAGACTTGTTAGGTGGTGATCGTGGGGAGACAGCTGTGTGAGACCTGGATCGAGTCATTTACATTTTGAGCTCTTACACGCTCTAACAGCATCGTTAATTTGCAGGATGTGTCGGGAATAGATGAGTGTTCAGTGGAAGAGTGGCTCATCGCAGTTCGGTATGCAGACAAGACGTGGGTGTAGGATGTAGAATTTATTTGGTTCTTAAGGGGACAGTAGGCTTTAAAAATCAGCAAAACCGATTTTGAAGTTTTTTCTTTAACCCTCCAAGTGCTCACCACTTTTGCGAATGACGAGATATCAGCATTTTTTAGAAATACGGACAAGATTTGGTTAGTTTTTTTCTAATGACGATATCATCTAGTTCCTATCATCTAGACCTGGTCACTAGTGTTGATACATAGACAGCAAAACATCGATGTTCAAAATTAAAACATCGATGTTGATAATACATCGCCCCAAAAACATCGATGTTTTTAAAATTCAGTGTATTTAAATTTCTCCCCCATTTCTTAAAACTGGTTTAGAAACTAGTGATGCGACATCGGCTCCAATCCATCGATGTTTTTTATAAAACATCAATGTTTTGAAAACATTGACATCGATGTCGCATCCCTACTTTTCAGGCCCCTCACCCTTGGCCACTTTGGTCTAAAAGTATGTTCAATTTGCTGATTATAAAAATTATGCTACTTGGTTATTTTTTAAATTTTTACAACGGCACTTTTTTTATTTAAAAATAAAACATCGACATGTATAAACATCAATGTTACAAATACATCGGCTCCAATACATCGATGTTACAAAAACATCGGCTCCAATACATCGATGTTACAAAAACATCGGCTCCAATACATCGATGTTACAAAAACATCGGCTCCAATACATCGATGTTACAAATACATCGGCTCCAATACATCGATGTTACAAAAACATCGGCTCCAATACATCGATGTTACAAAAACATCGGCTCCAATACATCGATGTTACAAAAACATCGGCTCCAATACATCGATGTTACAAATACATCGGCTCCAATACATCGATGTTACAAAAACATCGGCTCCAATACATCGATGTTACAAAAACATCGGCTCCAATACATCGATGTTACAAATACATCGGCTCCAATACATCGATGTTACAAAAACATCGGCTCCAATACATCGATGTTACAAAAACATCGGCTCCAATACATCGATGTTTTTTTTATAAAACATCGATGTTTTGAAAACATTGACATCGCAACTGCATCCCTACTGGTCACCCTTGAGGAGATATCTCGTCCATGAAGACCTGGTCACCCTTGCACTAATGACGAGTTATCTCACCTAGGCAACCTCTTTGAAAGTTAAAAATTCATTTATGCCATATTCTTCGAAATTTTTTTTTTCATTTGTGATAATTTTTGACGTAGTTACATACACGGCATGAATAAAAACGGAGTGTTTGCACGTTGCATATTTACATCTAGGTTTTCAAGTTATTTATCCATTTCGATACAATAGTTAATACAATAGTTGTTTTCACGGTATCAGTCTGTTTGTGAGTGTGCCGGACTATGTCCTAACCACTTAATATATTTTCATGACATTTTGTAAACTTTGAATACTTACGAAAGCTTAGTAACTGAACTTAACAGAGTTATTCTATCTGTCTGCCCTCTCGTTTATGTCTTTTGTTGTGTTTGTATGTTTTTGTAAGTATTCCGTCAAATTAATTTAGTATACTTTTAAAAATGTTATATATTGCATAAAACTTTTTCTAATTTAGTGAATGCATTGCTTAAATTTTTTCTTAAATTTTTAGGTAATTAGAGGTACGTTTTACGCTAAACAACTGAATATGCCCGTAATTAAATCAATCTTAATTTGGCTGTGTTGAAGTTGCGGTTTATGTTGAGGATTACAGTTGCTCAAATTATTATACCAATACAGCAGGGAAAGCATTTCTTTTTCCAAAAATTATTTTGAGAGAATTAATATTATTTCATAGATTAGACTTATGACATATTATTAGACATATGACATGAAGAGCATAAAACATTAAATAATGCAGTAGACCATGGCAGAAATGATTTTGTCCAATATTGCTCTATAGTGTCTTCATTTCTGGACAACATGTGTACATTTCCACCAACTTCCCTCAAAATTCCTTGTTTTAACACAGGTGGTTCTGGAATTCCTTTGCTTTTGCAAGCGTTTTTACATAAAGTTCATTTCCTGTAAAATTGCCAATCACTCAAAAACTCATTCGTGAAAATGGCGACTTTACAACGAATATTTTAGCACTCATTTTACTGTACTGAAGGTATTCAATTTTAAAACAAGTTCTTCTTTTACGACATGTGCTATTAAGTAGAATTAAAAAAAAATTGTATTCGCTTTAAAAAAATTCATTGTGAGTATCTTATTAGGAAATTCTAAAATGTTGTAAGAGTGCCACAAATTAAAACTTCTAGAATTTTCATCGTAGATTCACCATTTTCACGTATTTAGTTTTTCTGAGCGAATGACAATTTTACAAGAAAGGATCTTAAGTCCATTCATAATCATCCTCCAACTCTATATTGACTTTTTTGTAGTCACCTTGGTGTTACCGTTTGTAGTTTTGTTATGCATCAGGGGTGCTACGTATATGAAACCTTTTATATGGTTGGATATATTTATGATTAAATATAATTTTCGATATTTACTATTAAATATAATATTCTATATATTTATTATAAATATAATTGTCATTATTTATTATTAAATATGATGTACTATATTTACTATAAAATATGATTTTCTATATTTATTATTAAATATAATTTTCTATATTTATTTTTTGATATAATTTTCTACATTTACCATTAAATAAATGTATTTGTATTTATTATTAAATATAATTTTCTAGGTTTACTATTAAATATAATATTCTATATATTTATTATAAATATAATTGTCACTATTTATTATTAAATATGATTTACTATATTTACTATAAAATATGATTTTCTATATTTATTATTAAATATAATTTTCTATATTTATTTTTTAATATAATTTTCCACATTTACCATTAAATAAATATATTTGTATTTATTATTAAATATAATTTTCTAGGTTTACTATTAAATATAATTTTCTATTTTTATTATTAAATTAAATATTATGAATAGAAATTTCTCCTTTAGAAATAGTAATGGGATATTTTTAAGACGACCGGTAGACTTCCAAAATCATAAAAATTGATTTTATAATTTTTATCGTTAGAAATGAATTGAGATCGAACTGTAGTGATCGAAACAAACTAAAGGTGTTTTTCCGGTGCGATCAGCTTTGATGGGTAAGTTAGGTAGTTAAATCTATGTCGTACTGAAGCTACAAGACGGATTATCATCTGTTTTGACGGTGTTACACATACAACAGCATAAAGCATAGTAGTTAAGTATAGTAGCAATATTGAGACGAAAGCTTATTTTTTTCCGATTGAGATGTTTTGACGTTAATCTGTTATTGAAATGTGCCCTGCGCGTCATTTTTTAATTGATTACGGTGAATTTTTTTTTGGATAATCCATGCAATCTGTTGTATACATGGTGTTTTGAAACTCATGGGCAAAAATGTAAGAGGTGATAGAAAATAATCTAATCAAGCAATTTTCAGCAAACAATGCATGGGCGGAGAGCAAGCGGTGAACCGCTATGAGGTATCCGCCGTTACTGTCACATGAAAGAACGAAACACCAAACCGATAGAGGAGGTGCTAAATAATTTTATTGACAGCATGTGTGGCAAAATTACAGAAACTGCTCAAAAGAGCAACCGTCTGAGGTAATGCAGGCGTTACACCTGCGAATTAGCGAGTGGTGCACTTTTTCAATCACACCCGGCATGTCTCGGACGGCACCGGCAGTAACAGAAATCCTGACAACTAGGTCCTCGTCGGAGTAGATGGGGCTTTCGTAGACGAGACTTTTCAAATGGCCCCACAGGAAAAAGTCCAGACAGGAGTGATCGGGTGAGCGTGTCGGCCAAGGTGTTGGCCCACCCCTACCAATCCATCGCCCTGGGAATTGAGCGTCTAAAGCGCTCCGCACATTCAAGCTGAAATGGGGGTGGTGCTCCGTCATGCTGGAACTACATACGTGCTTGTATGTTGGCTGTAACAGGTTGATGTAAAACTGGCAATACCTGCTGTAAAAACGTGAGGTATGTCCTGCTGTCCAGTTGGAATGGCAGAAGGTATGGGCCGATCAAATGGTCATCCACAATTCCAGCCCAAACATTTACGCTGAAACGCTTCTGATACGCATGAGGACGTGTGTCGTACGGATTATTAGATGCCCACACATGAAGGTTGTGCGTATTAGAAATGCCTTCACGAGTAAAGGTGCATTCATCCGTGAATAAGACATATGCACTAAAATCAGGCTGCGCTGCTAGCTGTTGCCAAAACCAACGTGCAAACTCGACACTGGTGCATAATCTGCAGGCATCAAGGCTTGCACTTTCTGTGCATGGTAGGGGTGTAATCCGTCGTCCCGTAGTACTCGCCAAACAATCGAGTGGGGCACATTTACGGCACGGGAAAACTTTCGCGTGCTAGTATCCGGACGATCTTCCACTCTTTGCAAAATGTCCTCTACAACTTGTGGCATCCGCACACTCCTGCCACGCCCTGAATCATGCATACCGGTGACAAAGGATCCCGTTTCGCACATTGCACCGATGCAATCGCACGAACATTTTTCGGTCTGGCACGTGTCTTCTCTGGAAACGCTGCCTGTACAGTCTTTCGGCTTCCAGAGCATTCTCATTCGCAAGATCATACATAAAATGTTTGTCTGCCTTTTCCTGATTACTGTACGTCGCCATGCCTTCTGAAATACACGGTAGAAATGACGATGTGGAAGAAAACTCGAGCTTTATGCTTTCCATTGCAACGCCGTCTAGAGGTTCACCGCATGCTCTCCACTCATGCATTGTGTGGTGAAATTTGCTTGTTTAGATATTTTCTATCACCCATTAAATTTGTGCCCATGAGTTTCGAAACACCCGGTATATATCTAAGTACAAATAAAAAATTCGTCATGCTTCAAAATTTTTATATTTTGTTTTAAAATATGGCTTAATCTAATGCTTTTTTTTTTTTTTTTTGCAAAATTGTTGATGTTTCGGTACAATTTTATTAGGTTTATAATTTAGTGATACATTTACCAAATCAAGTCAATTTGATTTATACGAATACACATATACGAATTAAAATATTGATAACTCAGGTGAAATAAATGGGGGGGGGGGAAGAGCATTAATTTAAAGGTTATAAATATAACCCTATAATTAAATTAATTTATCAAAACTTTATCACGTTTAATGTAACAACTTTGGCACAAACTACTATTTTTCAATTAAACTCTATTGTATTGACTTTTAAATAGAAAACAGGTAATTTGTGTAAATTTTATAGCAATATAATGTATGCAAAGATTTGTTTTAAATGTCCCATTAAATGGAAGTAACAGCTATTCAATCAATAAGCAGTTTGTTTATCATGACGAAGTATGAAAACATAACAAGTAATTAATTAATTTCGAGAAATCTAGCTTTTAAATGTTTGCCTGACATTGTTAATCGTCATTGTAAACATTGAGAGAATACAGCCATTCTTAGAGGATTTCTGTACTCTAGTCTCGCAAAAACCATAACTTTTTATCTGGCAGTTAATCTTTACACTAGCTTTATATAAATATAAGACTTTTAGTGAAACTTTTAAAAATAGGTTCAAACGATTAATTTTTTTAAATGCTACTATTTAGAGAGTGTTAAAAACACTAATTCTATCACTCTTTCTATCTTAGTATGACAGATTTCATTTGGTTTGTGGATCACTCATAGATCAATTTTTGCTACACGAGTGATAATTAGTTTGGCTTGAAGTTGATCTCAAAATCACTACATGTCCTGAACAGGATTTGAACCAAGCGCTCCTTGAACCGAGAACCGAAGAATTAACTACTAATTTTTAGGTAGATACACATATTTATCCAGAATCTAACAATGGTTCTGTAGGAAGGTTTGAGTAGGGAGAATTGTTCTTAGGAAATGCTTAGTATGGGTATCATAATAAGTGCTCAGTAGGCATTTCTGACGGATGGATATCCGCAATACTGGATGTTTTCCAGGCATGACGTCATCAAAGATGACCACTCGATCATTAAGTAGCTTATATCTCTGCTACTAAACAGTTTACAGAAAACCTTTCAGAAATACTTAGTAGGATCTTGGTAAGCATTTTTGTTTCGCGTTGACATTGGTCATTCGATGTAGTTTGCAATTTTGACGTCATCAAAGTTGGCTGACATCAAGAATGACGTCACATCCATTGAAGATGGTCAGCATTTCTGAAAACATTTTTTTCTTACTAACCTTGCTATAGAACTGTAGTCAGATCTAGGACTAAATATTAAGATTACGATTGTTGATTTGAATATCGAACTGTCACGATTTTGCGAACCGTAGATAACTAATTTCCATAATTATACATATATACCCGCTTTTTTAGGAAGGTGGGTGGGGATGGGGGTTCAGTATTGAACGCATTAAACAGTTAAAAGAACTAAAAGACGCATGAAATTAGTTATCAAAGTGTTCATATCTATTTCTTTAACGTATATTGTAAAAAGGCTATTGCCCAATATTAATAGCATAACAAAAATTGTTACAAGATTTCGTATTGATCTGTAATACATTGTTATATCCTTCATTATTGTTGTACCTATGTGGTTAACTTTTTAATAAAGACGTAGTTGCCTAAATACAGAATATGAAACTCATCTGTACAGTATTTTGACCTTTAAGTTTTTTCCGATGTGTCTAACCATTACAGTGCCAAAGATAACAGGTCATTGTGTTACTTGAAAATGGTAGACGTATTTTGCCAAAAATATATGTTTATTTAGGAAAATTAAGAGGATGGTAATGTTGATTTTCTTAACAAATTTAACAGAAACAACTAAGTAGTTCACTTTGAATGATTTATTGAACAGAAAATACATACGAAATGATAAATTAAATTTATCTCAAAATAATGTCAGAAAAAAAAATCCAACAAAGCATTTCGCTTAGCTGCAACATCTTTGCTCTTCTTACACAGCACTTTTTAACCTGAAAAAGAATACAACATTAATTTTGCGTGCATACAAAGATGTAGGTACAAATCTGTAATGGGATTCATCTTGGTGATATTTGATTTGACACCAATCCAATTCGTCAACTACCTACATCGGCACACACACCAACCAACTAACCTGTCTATATAAAAACGTTTATATAGACATACCTTTCACATATTCAAATGTGAAGTAAACTAATGTACGATTTGACTCGCGGATTCGCTGAAGATCTGAAGAACTTTGTCGCTCTCCGGAAACTATTTTGGAACCTTTCCAAATGATACACCTTGAAGATTTTTTTAAAAATCCATCTCAATAAATGCAATATTGGAAAAACTAAAGTCTAAGACAACTGGCAAACAAAAAGGTATCAAATACTGAAAACAGAACAGAAGAATTTTTATCTACATAATCTCCTTATCCTTAACTAAAAATGTAACTTACATTTTTCTTCTTTTATACAGAACAGTAACTCTCTCTACATTACTAATTAACTATACTTTAATTGTTTTATTACCAAACAAGTAATTTTGTATAGCAGCTTGGAATCCACATTAAATTAAAAGTTCCGATCTCATTAGCTCATGTAGAAAACATCACGGAAAATGGACAAAGCAAACCAAATGTGATTTGTTACATTTTAAAATATGCTTATAAGTATTTCATTCACACTTTTTAAAACTCAGATTTAACACTGAAAATTTATTTTGAAAATGTGGAGACTGTTAAAAATTGAGCAGAATAAAAATCTGAAGAAAAGTAGACAGGTTGTTATTGTTCCTTTTGTTACTCATTCCATAAAGCCAAGCTAAACAACCAGATCAGGTCTATGAATCCGAACACGCTAAAAAAGTATATAAACGACCTTTTCGGATTGATGATCAGTTCAAAGGATTGCGGCTTCGAAAAGACTTGAGTTCTGGAGTACCTCAGACTTTGCCTCTTCACCTGCTAGCTTCAGCTCGGCATAGTGGAATGGTCTTCATGTCCCGAGAAAAGAAAAAGTGAAAAAGTACATTTTCTTGGATTTAATAGTTTCCCATCCACATGTATTGTAGCTATTAAAAGTGTTACAAAAGTAAAAATACCTTAAAAATTGAAATTAATCAATTAAATAATATCCTTGCACGAATGATTTTAATTTCTTATGATGGAAATATGTAAAATATTTTATGTAGCGCTCTACAGAACAATGTCGAGCACTACATTATAAATATTAATGCTAGTTTATGTAAGCTCAAAAATCAATTTTTTAAATAAACTATGCTTGTAAACTTGAGATAATTTCACAGTAGGTTGGTAAAGAAAATCCCAAAAAAGTTTTTTATAGACTTGACAGTGAATGAAAGATAGAGCAGTATTGAAGTAACCCATCACCCACATCGTGTGGATGAGAAAATAAATCCCAGTAAAATTATAGGTTTGTGTGGTCGCCGGTAGGGCTACCGACGATCACACAAACCTATAATTTACTGTGGATATTACTGTGATGACATCAACACTAAGATTGCGGTTTCATTAGCATACAACTGATTCAAAAGAATCTCTACTATTATAAAAGAAGTGTTTGTGTGCAGGCCCTGATTTACTATTAGGCCAGTGAGGCACGGGCCTAGGGCCCCCATAATTTAGAGGGCCCCTAAGTTTCAAAAGTATCTAAAAAATTTAAAAAGTTTTAAGCAGTTACATAAATTATTGGGTATTTAAGTAAATGTCCGTCGACCGTTTCCCCCACTATCACATTCTTGTAATTACATTAATTATCTAACTATTATATTTTTGATTTTCATCTGCTTTATTTTGTTTTGCCAAGAGTTATAAGTGATGTCACGATTTTCTCAAACTTTTTGACGTCTGTGAAACGGTCAACAGTCAAATACGTAAGTACCAATTATTGTTATAAAATTAGATTTGTGATGAACAAATCACATGGGGGGGGGGGCCTTACTGCGTGTTGCGCCTACTATACCAAATTTTCTAAATCGGGCCCTGTTTGTGTCTGTACGTATGTTGTTTCCTGACGAATCTAGGGCACTTACAATGATGAAATTTGGCACACAGGTAGTCCTAATTTTATGCAAATTTTTTTATATTCAGCATGAATTTTAAAATGTAATCTAAATTAAAAATTCATTTATTAGTTTTTCCACCTCCGTTCATTGTTGAAGCTGACGTCACAGATCCTCAACTGAAGAAAAGACAGATTCTGCATTTTTCGTCCTATTGCCTTTGGAACCATGCCCCACCTATAACGTCACTTTTTGAGAGAGAAACAGTTTTAATTTTTTCTCATCGGATTTCCGATTCAAGCGTGATTTGATTACGTTGTTGATTAGCATAACTTTCTTCCTAGAGATTTTAACTTCGTCACCGGCAAGGACTATTTGAGGTTTTCTATCTTCGCGATCGTTAAAGATAGAGTGAAAGCTTTAACAGATTTAAAATCGGTGTAAAATTTCACACCAGATTGATACCTTAAATGGGATTTTCTTTAAATAAATGATTTTTTCAACAGTAACCCGTCATGTCGGAGGGGAGGTGAGATTCCTTCTTAAAATTATTGTTCTTTCTTTTTATTGCTTTCTGTATCAGTAAGGACACGAAAAGAGCTGTCATGGGCAACGCCATGCTGGTCTGTTAGTGTATTAATATAATAGGATTAATAATGAATTTCAAATAGAAACTATAACAGTATCTGCTGCAAACTCATGTGAATGGAAATTCATAAATGAATTGTCATTACAAAGAATAAATGCATACATTATTTAAAATGAGGATGAAATATAACCACACGGTAATTCTAAGCGACATCCAAAAAATTACCATGAACAAATGACTTTTGCTAACCTTGAACCCAACGATTTGATACCGTTCACTGCAATATTTACCGAAAATGTGGGTGCGGTATTATTTTGTGAATAGAACTTGTATGACGTGAGGGTTATAAAACACTTAGAAAATGGCAGAAAGCGTTTGGTGCAGGCATTACCGGGCTGAGTAAATGTTGTAACAGATACAAATGAAGTACGTAGTGGAAACCCGACATTCCTTTATTAAAATTAAAATTAAAATTCGGTGTCAAAAATAAATTTATAAAACCTGAAACAAAAATAACGTTTTCTAATGCAAATGTCAGTGAGAAGTCAAATTCCATTTGAACGCATTCTTCATTTTCAATATTAAACACAAACCTCCATTATATCAGCCTCAAATAATTTCTTCCTAAGATTAGTTAATGGCGTTAGTGATGCGCAATAGATATATTTCTTCTTCTTCTTAGATGGAGGTACACTCCCCTCCGTGTCACCCCTTTTGGGAGTATATCAGATTCGCAACAAGTACAGGGGGATGATCTCGAGTGGGAAAAAAGAGAGGAACAGACCCTTGACGCTTCGCTCAAAGAAACCACTGCCGCCTTGATAGGCTAAGCCAGGACGTGAAGGTTGTCAATCCAGCAGAAGTGGTGGACAAAGTCCGTGGAGGTGAACTCCAATCCTTGGAGACCGAGGTTGATTTTGTCCCTTAGGACAATCAATGCTTGCTTCACTCAAGAGTGATCTGGACATTAACCCGCATCTGCCCCCACAAACGAGTTGCAGCGCGAACATCTTTGGGCAAGGTGTTTAGGCTAATGCGGCAAGTAGTACTAGGTACTATGGATTTGTCCTAGTTGGACGATCAATGTTCGTTCAGGTTCACTATCGCCTTTCGGAGACATTGACCTGTAACGGCTTCCGCCAATTGAACCGCAGTTAGATCTATCTTTGGGCATAGATGGTTCGCCTAATCAGCGTGGTACAAGTTCCTCATATTATGCAGTACGTTTCTTCTGAGGGTTACCAGCGAGTGCCTTCTCAAACCAACACAGTCAACGTTATCTTCACTACTTTCAAATAAAAAACTTACCGTCTTACCTGATGCCCAGAGGAAGCACATGGGGAATCTGAAGAGTTAGGGTAAGAGTGAGGCTAAAGTTTACCAATCACAAAGTTTCCCAGCTCCAGGAATGCTCCGTTGCACTGGGGGTAGTACGTCTCAGGAGCTATTTCAGGAATTGGAGGTCTCCTCTTAGGTGCTCCGTGAGTTTACAGTCGAATGCATACCTTTCGCATACATATTCTTCCCTAACTCATAGTAAAAGACGACCTCATCCGAGCTTGGATCATCCACACAGTGCGAATTCAATTTCTATTTGAACGCATCCTTCATTTTCAATACTAAACCGCAGTCAAAACCCCATTCTTAAAGCCTCAAATAGTTTCTTACTAGGATTGGTTAATGGCGTTTGTGATGCGCAGTGGATATCTTTCGCACACATAATCTTCTTCCCTAACCCATTGTAAAAGACAACCTCAAGCGAGCTTGGATCATCCACACAGATGGTTGGTTTGTGTTTGGTTTTATTAAGTAAGAGCCATATTTGGAAAAGCTATGCCCAACACATGATGGACAAGCAAATTGTTAAAAGAAAGAATGGAAAGAAGAAAGAGAAGGATCGCGCGCGCTTGAACATCCTGGGGTCACGACCCTGACGTCTTTGACCTTCGGTCCTACAAGGGGCTATTTGTGAGGGAGTAACCCAGTGGATAAGCCGTTGTTGCTTCTAACAAGGACAATTATCAACATCCATACGCTTACAAGCAGGTACGTGAACCCGAGAGCTACTGGATGACACGAAACAAATGTTATAATCACTATAAACTAAATGAGCCGCGGTAGCTCAGTCAGTGGAGCGTCGGGCTCGCATCGGAAGGGTTGTGGGCTCTGACCTCGGCGGAGCCTGCAATTCTGGTGGTTGCGAGATCGGCGCTTGACCTGGCTAAAGACCGTCGTGTTCACTAATGGTGGCTGGGGCTCGTTAAATAGGTCGTGGTCACAAAGTCCCCCATGTTCCCATACCAAATCAATACCTCTGGAGGTACCTGATCAGGGGGTTATCGGCACGAAACGCATCTAAATACAACAATAAAGAAATGTTTTATATTGCTTTCACTAAACTAATAGATAATGCATAAAATAAAATACACTGCAATCAAATAACTGGAATACGATTCATGTGATGCCTACACAAACACACAAACACATAATCGAGCATAGAACAGAAAGACGGACAGACAGACTTTCGCAACCAATTCCACTCACTAAATGAAGCTAAGTACTCACTGTATGCAAATTTCCATGAAAATATCTTAAACCGCGTGGACGTGTATAGGGCACAACATACAGACAGACAGACAGACAGACACCAAACGAGAAAAGGGCGGATTTGGCATCAGAAGGGTCCAAAACGGATCGAAAACTTGAAATGGGTCGAAAATATTTAATGTACAAACAAACACTCCATTCTTATTTATATAGATTAAACTCAGCTGTATGCTGGATTCAATAATGACCCTCAAACTTTTTGTAGGTATGAAATGATCTTACCTAAGCCACTGTGCCTCTAAATGGGCTATTAAAAGAGTTATGTGTTTTGCAACGAACCTAATGCAGATAAGGACGGATGTCACTAACGAGCTACGCCACACTTAACGCCTGATAGGTCGCCCATTTAACGCTTCAGTGCTGGATCACACCCCTTGCGATAACTCCATCCCCGAACAAGTGTGACGAAATAGTCCTCTATTTGCTCTCAAATACGAAAATGGTTTATTGTTTTTCTATCAATGATAACACTCGCTATATTGAATTAACCAGTGATAACTCTGGTTATCACTGGTCAATTCGAATGATAAGAATAGGCTTAACAGAACAAATCGTATGAACTATGGTTTCATGCCATCAGTTTTCAACAATTTCAGGTCAAATTTCGCATCGATATGTTTTGTTTCTTGGTTATGCTTTTTTTTTTTTTTTTTTTACGTTAAACGACATATTTTAGTAATCTTATATCCATTGCTTTTATTCTTTCGGTAAAAGCGGTTTTAATTTCATTTTTGTTTGGAAGTTGTTTCAAATCTTTTTTTAAAAATTACTTATTCGTGCATTTCAGTGGCACCATTTAAACTTTCTTTTTAATATCTGCAAGAGCTCGATATCGCAACTGAGAAAAATAAATGAAATTTAAACATTAGGATGAAAGTTTAAGTGGAACAATCGGACTCTGTGAATTATTTTATTCAGAATACTTTTATGGGAATCGGTTTATTTCAGGTCAAAATGACGGGAATGTAACAGTAGTTTCGAAACGGTATGCTAATTTAAACTCGTCATTTTTAAAGTTTAGTTGCAATAACTTCACACTAGAGATCAACAACTTGCTATTGGCGACTGTCCGGGAATAATACCGAAAGGAAATATCCTAAGACAACACCTCGAAATTTTGAACTACAGTATGACTATGAGGCCAACACCTGAGCTGGTACCTCATTCTCCAAACTTCTGCACCACGCCGTGGGGATATTTGAGACCACAGCAGATTTAACGTGCACCAATCCCCCCCCCAAAAAAAAAAATAATAACTCGACGAGCACTTGAATTAAGTTTTGAACTCGGAACCTTCAGGTTAATAATCAACTAAACTTCCAATCCAAATATCGCGGCTCCATTCATTAAAAAAACAACAACATGATCTTAAGATCCACGAAGAAATAAATCGACGTTTAAGTGTCACAATTAAAAACAACCGGAATGCGTTTTGGTCAGACATACCGTTACTTGCTGTCAAACATAGAGCTACCCTTCGACGCTTACCCTGAATAGTTTAAGATAGCAAATATTATTCGGATTAAGTGTCTAGTAGCTTCCATGATTATATTCAAGGCAACTTTCCGATGGTACCTTCCCGGCATACTTCAGAAAAGATTCACGTTCCTTTACTAATGAGTAATTGCGTCTCATTGCAAAGGGTCTAAAGGTTAACGAGTTTTCACTAGGTTTATGATTTTCATGAAAGTGAGCTTTGAGAAACTTCGTTTGTGCACCACAAAGACAAAAAAATTTGCAGCTCATCATGTTCTTTAATTTTGCCAATGTTATTCAATTAGCTCACTACTTTAGCTCACTACAAAGATTTCAACCTTTACTATAATATGAGCTACGAAAACCTTTTTCTATTTTTTTTTTAATTTTCTGGGGTATGCGAGTACTAACCGCACCTGATACCCAAACGCTTCCATCTGGTATGAATTTTGTGGGTGATGATTTTTTTTAATGGAAAAACTAACAAATTATTCTTTGTTAGGAACTTTTCTTTAAATTCTTTCTTTTCTTAGTAATTCTTTGTTTTAGTTTGTAGGTTAAAATATCACCATCTAGATAGTGATATTTTAACTATCTAGATGGATCAAAAGCACTAATTTTGGTGATTTAAGGAGTGTTCGCAAAAAGTACTTGTTTTAAGATTTTATTAATTATTAAGTCAATATTTAAGTTTAAATACATTAAAATTAAAACAGTTGGTCACGACACATTGCTCAAGACAAAAGAAGTACTTGGATAAAGTGTTTGTATATTTGTCTTAAAACATCTTTATGTGTAAGTAAATAATGTCATATATGAGAGAAATTTTCAATGTTCGCAAGCAAACCAGACGCAAGGTGACCCTTAACCCAAATGATCTCGCATGGTACATATCCAGGATTTCCTTAAAATGTTCTTTCTTACCACTTTTGGCGACGTTTGGTGTCTAATTGGCGTTGACCAATATCAATTCATAATTCATTTTGTGTAATTTTTATTGGCGAAATGCTTGAAATCGTATTCGAAAAACCTGCCAAGTGACGTCAATTGGCTAACATTATTTTGTTATTACTTGCATTTTGTTTTTGTTATTCTTTACATTTTGGTTTTGGCTTTACTTATTAGGAAAATACACACGCAAGATTATACAAGACTCAATGGATTGATAAACTATATGTTGATTACATCTGTTAGTTTTCATTGGTTTTTCCGTTACCAGTTTCTTGTACTGCCTTTTGTTTGTTTCTTCTCTTGCACAAATTTGGAGGACTAATCAATTGGAAGAATACAAGATATAGTAATATCCTTTCGATTTTGCAGTATTTAATGCATGGTTACGGTGTTGTGTATCAAAAATACTTTCTGAAGTACACCTCTTGTGTGTGTAACTCATGTATTCAACAAATTTAGCCAAGTTAATCTTTAAACCGTTGGTAAAATATTCTAACTGACGTGTATACGTTTGATTAAGATTAAATTGACCCAGTTATTTAGCGTCATCCGTTTTTTCGGGTACATCTGATAACATGGCAAGCTGACTTCTGCTGCGTTTTTCTGTCATGCAATAGGTCCAGGGTTCGAATCTAGGTTTGTAAATTCATGAATGTAGAGTATTGTTAATGTTAGGAGTAATGGTGACTGCCGCGTCATGCTCTTTCATAAATAGCCATCTGTTCGTCTCTTGCAGTGCTGAAAGTCAAAAAGGTCAGTAAATGGGCTAAAATATTAACATGACGAACACATCTTTAAACTTATCTTTCCCTTGCTTCTCTTATAGGCTACTTGATTTTCATTTTCTGATTTCCAGAACGTGACACGATTTAATTTCCAGCCTATATTAAATGTGGAGTATTAGATGGAGATCTAATCCAAAAGAAAGGAAGTTTTTGTCATCAACTTTTTGTGAAACAGTGTTCAGTTTGATCATTTCACCTGGCATTGCTGCTCACAAATAACATATTTGTTTAACGGACTCTGTGTTTCTACAGGATTTCTAACTTTTATTTTTTTTTGTACCTGAATAGTCTCAAAATTCCTTTTGAGACCTTCCACGCCTATTTGTCACTTCTGGGAATTATTCGATAGAGATCTTGAATCACTGGTCGAGAAAGATAAGAATAAGTATTTATCTGGTATAGTTCTCTGGCTTGTTTTGTTCAATTTTTTTACACAAATTTATAGTTTCCATCGTAATTCCACCTAAATGAAAGCGTTATTTTTCAAAGAAGATTCGTTCAGTTCACGCAAAATGTGTCACAATGGCAACACAAACCTAGCCAGATTTTGATAAGTTGTGTGTTCGTCAAAGCCCAGTCTCACCAGAAAACATTTACCTGAAATGTTGTTGAGAAACCTACTTTAAGGAAATGTTCCAGCAGAACACTAATATAACATGATTATATAGTTTGAATATCAGCGTGTTATTTTAAAATAATGGATTAGTGCTGACGTGTATATCTATTCCAGAGGATTGTTAATTGGAATCTTGACATATCATATCATCTAAAAAAAATATTTCTATCAGATATAACTAATTTCTAATCAGGAAACTACCTCTAAAAATATTGAAATTGTTTAGCCACTCTCAATACATTTCGCCATGCATACCTCTCATCCTTTAAGTATGTATAGAAGCGTCTTTTTGAAAGAGATGCTCATATTATTCATTAAGATAAAATTAGATTTTCAAAATCAAATATGAAAACTACATTTCAAAAGCAAAAGTAACTAGATTTACAAATCTTAAATATGCTTATAACAGTATCACCTTATGTCAAAATGTTCTAATATATGCTGTCATATAAAACGTGCATGAAGAGAAGCTTTTAAAGACAAAATTTTTGATAAAATTCTAAGTCAAATTCCTTTCTGTTTTTATAGGATGTAATATTTCCTCGATCACTGAAACAGAAATTGAACTGTTTCGTCGAATAATTTTGTGGGAATCGCATCAATCTATTCGCTTATTCTTGAAACCTATCCTTCTAAGAGGTGTCGAATTTTTTTTCTTCGCCTTCCGGAATTTTCACCGTGTAATGCAAGTCTAAAACCTGTCTCACGTTTTCACCTAAGCGCGATTTCTTAATTGAGCTTCAACTTCTCCAATGGGCAAGTGTCTAACCCCTGTCACCTTCGCTTAATGAGATCACCCTGGGTAATGGATTAATCAGGGAAGCTGTTAAGAACCTGGGTAATGCATAATGGCCGGGGGCAAACTACTGTGGCTTGTGCAACAACGAATGAATTTGTCAAGGCCATGGATTATAAATACTTTCAAAGGGAACAAAACTTTACTAAGCTTTTACTGTTCACATTTAGTGTAGTGGGCCTCTACCTTAAAATGTCTTTTTAACCTTCATTTTCTAAAAAAAGTTATAAAGTTATATAAGTCTATAGTGGTTTTATTTTGTCTCAAGTACGAAAAATAAAAGAAAACCACCTCTTAAAAACATTGTTTTGGAAACAATTTCGATGCTGAACAATGTGTCCTTCCTTGGCGTTTTTGAGGTGCAAATATCTTCCACTGAATGCAACTACTCAATTTTTTAGGTTTGAGGATAAAGATGAAAAATTTTTGCCACAATCCTGTTTCATTTATACCTTCATTTGTCATTAACGTATAGATAGAGCTTAAATGGTCAGTTACCTAGTGATTGCATTAAATTCTGTATGATCTCAGCTTTACTAATTTAAGTGTAACTCAAAATGTGGCATTTTTTAAGTTACCTATTTGTTGGAATAAGATGAATATATGTGAAGACGTTCAGTTTCTGCTCTAAACTAACTATGGTCAAAATTCTTTATGGATACCACTGATGTAGGCTTGTTAATTTTGCATGAAGACTTGCGTGTGTGAATCCATGTTTACAAATAAAGAATTTTCCCTAGAATTTCAAGTTACGAAGTCAGTCAAGTTTTCACATTTGTAAACTTCCGAAGGGAGGAGGTTTTTATTGACTTTGACATCTTTTGTTTTTGAGTATCTTTGTAAAATTTGTTGTACAGTCGTGTAAAATAAAAGAACTACCACTCTTCCTTCGAGCTCTTCCTTCGAGCAACAGTAGATAAAATTCAAAGATGGCGTTTGACAGGCACTAACTTCTTCTATGAATTCAAATTCATAAAATTTGTACAAGGAGTCGTATTTATATTAAATTGACCACCAACTTCATAATTTCCAATGTGAAACCTGTTTCTACACACAATTTCGAATTTATATCACAATTTTAATTCAGGTACCAAATTTCAAGTTCTTAAGTCTTTCCGTTTCGAAGTAATGAATATATAAAGATTGGAGAGCTCCTAATATTAAATTACACTATTATACATATCTTCCTAAACAATATTTATATATCGCTGATATTTTGTACCATATTACTGCTAAAAAACCTATGGGTCAATCCATGTCAAATCATCCAGAAAAAAAAGGATTTGACACCCATGATCACAGATTTTGATGAAACTTGGCATGTTTGTTCCTTGTATGGATTTAAGAACACATATAAAATTTTTTTGCTCTATCTCCAGCGGCTTATGTTTTATAGCCTGTTAAAGTTTTTGGAATTTTGCGGTTTTTATCGATCAGATGGAGGAAACAAAATTTCTTTATTTTAGAAAATAAATTATATATCCCTTGTTTATCGACCAATGTTGATGAAATTTTTTAAGAGTATACATCAATATGTATAAAATGTAGAAAAAAATTAATTATACCTGCAAGTATCTTATACATGGTTAGAAAAAATTCCAAAGTTCTATTTATAGATTTTAAAAATAAAATGGTGAGTTTTACGCTAAGTGGAATATCTTTAAAAGGGTTAAGGACAGTCAAAAATTTTTTTTTGTATTCTTGTTCTAAAAGATATGCTCTACCACATAAAAAAATAAAATGAATGGTTTTTTCACTCCTTTATTATTTTTACTCACTTTAAAGATAGAAATCACTTGACACTCATTTTCTTGAAATCGTTAAATTATAATAACAATTTTAGTGAAATTATAATAAAATTTGAATATTTACAATGCTTCTGGAATGGAAAATGTATTACAAAACTTACCATTGAAATATTTTAAATTCTAGGTAATAATTCTTTAATTTTCTACAGTGCTTTCATAAGGTTGATTGAACATGCATCATGCATACTTGAGAGAATTTGTAAGTTGTTCCAGTCATTGTTTTAGGGGTTCCACAGTTGAAATGACGTGAGGGATCGGTACAACACATTCATCTTTCCTTTTGGGTCAGAAAAATGATGGTGGTAGTCCATGTGAGGATGTAAAATTTTACAGTGGAATCTTCTTCTGCATTCACCTCACTCACCATACCAAAATACCATAAGCTGTCATAAACACAAGCAATAAAACATCCAGGATATGTCTTAGAAATAAGTTGGAAGTTAATATTTGTAATGTTGGATTTGCAAAACTCGAAGTTCATTTGTTGTTTTAATTTGTCTTTCCAGGTGTCATTGAAGACTTTCCTTCCTGGGGGGGGGGGTAAGTGTTTTGCGTTAAACCCATATTCCTTCACATTCTGTTTTACAGTGACTGGTTGCAAAAAATGACCACTGGGCTTTTAGTTGAAGGTCCTTTTCATGCAGACACAGATTAATGAAGTTGTATTTATTTTTATACTGCCCAGAGAGAGAGAGAGAACATCAGTCACTGAAGTAGTGAATGTTTGCTATGTGGGTAGTTCTTTCAGAAAGGTAGTTACAGTTTTTTGGATCTCATACACCATACTCGCGTCATGTTTAAGGTCATCAGAATTGATACAAAGAGGTAAATTCAGTTTTTTATTGCTTGCATCATTGCAGTGAATGAATAATGACAGGATGAATAGTGCATGAATCTGAGGTCTAGTGGTAACCTTGCGTCACTTTTTGTATTGTGAAAGCATAATTTTCACTATAATCCAGAGATAACAGCTGTATTTAAGGAAACTGTTTCCTTTAAACTTTTAATAAATGAATCTTGTGATTTAACAATGTATGAATGAGGTATTGACCTGTTCAGTTTTTCTACTAAGTTATCACTAACCTCATCAACTGAGCTCGAGCTCCTATCATTTCAGTTCGATCAGTCAAAACCCACTGATTGTACTCGACAGGGTCTTCATCATCGTAGTTCTCAAATTTTGACTGTAAAAACTGGACAAGGCTATATTTTGATGGACACTTGTCGCAATGCCTTAGCATACATTCTCTTACTGTTCCTTCACAAACAATATACGAAAAAGGTCTTTGTAATCCTCTTCAATACCTGCTCAAAAAGAATCAATAAAATCACATTTTGATGTATTGTGCAAACATACACTGTGTGCTAGTGGCACCAGCCAAAACACACCATATCAGGTACTAATCAAAATTGAAGACACATCTTTTTTGTCACAGCTTGAGTGTATTTATTGCTTATAATATTTCTTGAAATAAGTTACTGTGTTAGTGAGTTGACTAGTTTAGAACTAGTTTTTAAAACTAAATTTAAATTGTAATGTAATTTTATTTACTTTAATTAGACCTAATTGTTGAAAATAAAGAAGTTAATTATCTTATTTCTAAATAATCTCAAGATATAATTGTGGATAACCTATTTAATTTTTTTTTGTACACAAACACACAGGCCTGATTAACAATATTAATTACACTATATTACTTTAATAATTTTAAATTTGTGTTAGCTTTGTCTAATTTTATTTGCAATTGGTTGATATGTGAAATTTGTAGTTAAAATTTTACTAAAATTGTAACTTTAATTGAACGTTTTTAAGAAAATTAGTGAGTCAAGTGATTTCTATCTTTAAAGTGAGTAAAAATAATAAAGGAGTGAAAAAAAACATTCATTTTATTTTTCCATGTGGTAGAGCATATCTTTTAGAACAAGAATACAAAAAATATTTTTTGATTGTCCTTAACCCTTTTGAAGATATTCCACTTAGCGTAGAACTCGCCATTTTATTTTTAAAATCTTTAAATAGAACTTTGGAATTTTTTGTGACTATGTATAAGATACTTGCAGATATAATTAATTTTTTTCTGGACTCCTTACATATTGATGTAAACTCTTAAAAAATTTCATCATCATTGGTTGATAAACAAGGGAGATATAATTTATTTTCTATAAAAAACAAATTTGGTTTCCTCCGTCTGATCGATAAAAACCGGAAAATAACAGGCTATAAAACATAAGCTATTTGAGATTGAGCAAAAAAAATTTATACGTGTTCTTAAATCCATAAAAGGAACAAACATGCCAAGTTTCATCAAAATCTGAGACTATGGGTGTCGGACCCTGGTTGAACTGACGTGGAATGACCACTAATCAAAATATACCTAGTATTTATTTTAAAAATAGTTTTTACTATGCAATAGTAATTATTTAATTAATGTTTGAAAAAATTATGAATTGGAACCTTATTATATTTTGATGAGAGTCTATTCAGAAGAACTTCTAGTATGGCCATACAAAATTTCAGCTCATTCCGATAATTAGTTTTTGAGCTACGTTAAATTTTCCTCGTTATTTTGATTTTAGTGGGCCACCAAAAGTTTAAAAAACGTCTTACAAACCTCGGATAGTAATTATAGTATCATTTGCACTTGCATTGTAAATATAATAATGTAACTCTCAAATCGTATGCTTTGCGTGATAGCTATAATAATTCTTGGATCGCTGAAAAATACTTTTGAAATAGTGTTCAAATTTAAAATTTGTGTAGCTATAACTACAATTAATCTCGATCTACGAATAGAGGCAGGCTTTCTATGTTAATATGATCTCCGAAATTGAAATTAACTTTAGGATTGAACATTTCTGGATTTAAAGGTAGCGAAGTCACGAAATTTCATATTTAGACTAATTTAATGATTAATAATCTGATTATGTGGTATTAAAACATGGTGTTTGCATTTGAAATCTCGTTGTTTGTGGAGAAATGTGATAGGAAAACATCCCCTTATGCAAAGTTTTTTAATTTGAATTGGTAAGAGACGTTATTTCCTATTGAATGATACCTTTGAATTTTCTCTGGCATGAATAGTGCTAAAAATAAAGGATGTGGTTCGGTTTTTTTTCCGTGACAGTACCTTAAATTTTATAACATGTAGTCATGACCGTTTGGTTAGTTCCTTTAGTTTAGTTCTTACTTGTAATTGATTAGCTTATCTTATTTAACTTCAATTTCACAAATGTTGTTATTCAGACCTTAAAATAAGGTATGAAAGTAGGCTTAAAGTTTCTGTGTATAGCAACTAACTAGAATTTACTTATTTCCTAACTATTATAAGGTATGACAGAACTCTACTACAGATTTGTTGAAGCATGTAGTAAAGTGTTTAAAATATCACAATGATAGTCTATATCACTTTATATAGCTAAATTCTTTTGATTTAATAAAGATAAACTCTCTATATAGCTGGAAATTACGTACAAGACTTCATTGCGTTCGATGTTTTCTGTAAAACAATTAAATTTGCCTGAATTCCGGCAAATAAAGAAGAATTTTAATGAAACGTTTACCTTTCTACATCCCCTCCTGTTTCACATTTTGAAGAATTTTGTGGTATTGATTGTTTGTCTTGTTTCATAACACCTAGCTCATGAAGACAGTTTTCATAATTCTGAATACTGCAAGCATCATCAATTAATTAATCTTTGTATTCTTCACATTGCAAATACCTGATACAACTTTGAGATAAGCTCAAAGTTTGATTTCCTTGTCAATTTTAGTACAGTAATTTAGGTAAATGTTTGAAAGCAAATTTATGAACTCCATTTTCGTAATTCTGCTATACAAATAAATATAAATTTTAGGCTTATCTCAGTTACCTTAAGTACTTGCCCTCAGCCAATAATTCTCCCAAAGAGGCACTACTAGGATATATCGAAGTTAGTCTGCCATGTCAACATCAGCCTTAGTCCAAAAATCTTATCGTTGAAAAAACCTAATTAAGCATTGAGTTTCATTTCTTCCAGTCCATCGCAATATCCTATGCTAACTGCCTCTAGTTCCATCCTACTTTGCAATTGAAAGGAAGTATAAAAAGTGGCCATCTCTGACCTAACCTGCACGGGGGTCATTCTTCTGGAAAAGAACAACTGCCATCTACCTGGGAGGGCTCTCGGGACGATTCGAACCCCACCGTGACAATAACAGCAAGGGTGACATCATAATATTATCGACCGATAATTTAACCGTCAAGACGTAAAGTACGCGCATCAGAACCAACGTGTGGCCGTCCCAGTCGCTGGCTGCTCAATGGAAGAGCCGGGTAAAAAAAGAGCTTTCGACAAACCTCTGTTTCTGAAAGGTGATGGGTAAACCAGAGGTTTTACTTTCGACGGCCACACTGCTACTGTAACCGGAGTATCGATGTGAGGTACACTGAAGTAAGTTCTACGACAGGTGATTCAAAGGAAATGAATAGAAGTTAGTCTGCATCTAAATAGAAGTTAAATGTGTTGAAGTTAAACTTAACTTTTTGGCCACAGTGCTGCAAGAAGCTTTAGGTTTTAGAGAAATTTCTTCGATGGTGCAATCAACATCCCCGACATTGTGTGAGGTCGCCGTTACCTTGATATTGAGGTTCATGAAATGTGTGAGCGTTCTTGTACTTTAAAGATGAGTATTGTACTTGAGGTTTAAAAAGTTATAAATCTTTTCATTGTATTTATAATATTACTGTACAAGTGTGCAAGGGAAAAAAGGGAAAATGTACATTGCAATTTGAGAATATGTACTTATAATGCACTAAAAATACTCAAGCACAATATAGTAAAAAACGTTCTTCATAGTTATTCCAACATTAAAAGTGAAATTTTTATGCATAGTGAAGATTTTATAAAACATTAAAAAAAGTTTTCCGTGTTCCTTTGGTCACAGACTTAAAAAAATACCCTAAGCGTATAGAAAAAGAGACAAATTCAAGGTTGATGTTATTAAACGAAAGATTGTACAACGGTTGTTTCGTTATTTATAAAATTAAGACAACAAATTGCATTAAATATCCAAACCTTATTTCAGGAAATTAAGTTTTTTACTTCTATATTACAGTTTTTTTACGAATAAAATAAATGCTATTTTATATGTAGATATTTTAAAAAAATTATAAAGCAGCACTTTAGGGGGAGAGATGGAAATCCCTCAGAATCCCTCTTTTGGTTAGTGTACTGTAATCATCCTTCATTTAATCTGAAACTAAGTACTGAACTAAATGGAAAATTTCTATTAACTTCATTTCACTTTCTGGAACTAGTTTAGAGAAATCATCGTAGCGAATTTCATATTCCTAACGTAGTGATAAGCCAACTCGGTGTATGCAAATGTAATAACTGTGTGTTCAATTCCAAAAATGAGTCGTGTCACAACTTGTAGGGGTAATAAGGAAATCTTCAAGATAATTTTTACTTTCATGAAAATAATAATCATTGATGTACAAGTCTCAATTTCAGAAATATTTTTCGTAATGAACAATAACGACTGTGGAGACCGTGACTTCTTGAAAATTGCGCAGCATTGCTAACATAAAACCTTTCACAATATATAGTATTTAAAACATAAAAATCAGTATCTTTTTATCAGCTGTAAATTAAAAAAAAAAAAAGATGTTGGTTGATTTTTCATGGCGCAAGGGTAAAAAATGTTTTTCCGTCAAGTAAATGGATATACGAAAGTACAAGAAAAGATTTTACTAGAACTGAAGATACAGTAGAACTGAATACCATAGTTGTACTATAAATCGGACTTGTGCCATCTACTTCTAGTGCAGTGGTGAGCCATTCAGTAAGAACGACGAGTAAAATAAAAACTGTTGGAGGGAAACGAATAATTTTCGAGATGGAATAGGAATATATATCTGAATTTCTGAATTTAGTAATGACACCTGACAGTCCATCCAATCTAATATTTCAGCTGGCAATTTTAAAGCACGTTTTTAAGCAATGGTCTAGTGTTTATTTTACCTCATGGAACCACACAGTAGACAAATGACAGTAGTAAATTGCATGTTTTTATGATCAAGTTTTCAAAGCTTTCAAATTTAAAAGCAACGTCGATTTTTTCAAATGAATCATTTGATTACCTAATTTCACACAGCTGAAAAGTCATAATTTTTTTTTAATTCCTAATATTGCCTTCTTTTTGCCATAATGGGAAGATAACCTATTATATCAAAAAATCAATTGGGAAGTAAATTGATTATGGGTAAACATATAAAAAACCTTTATAAAATTAGTAGTAAAAATATAAACCTTTCGAAACAACGAGACTAATAAAGATTAAAAACTTAGAAAAGATCCCCAATGGCCATTTTGGTAAAGCAAGACGTCCACCCTCATCAGGTCTAATGTCCTAAAGTGTTGTGTTGGACGTCTTGTTCCACAGAAATGACCAATCAAGTCTTTTCCTTATCCCATTTTCATTTTGCCCTAAATAGGGAGAAAACTGTATTAAAAATTCAAGTGTGAAGTAAATTAGTCGTAGACAAACAAACAGAAACCTTAGTCAAATTATTAGTCAAAAATTCGAACCCTTGAAAACAACGACCAATGAAGATTAAAAAAATACAGAAAAGATCACCTATGGCCATTTTGCTAAAGCAATACATCCACCATCACCAGAACTTTTGTTTGATCCTGATGATGGTGGACGATGGTCCTAAGGTCAGATGTCCTGATAATGGACGTCTTACTACCCGAAATGGCCACTGGCAATCTTTTCCAAGTTTTTAATCTTTATTAGTGATTGTTTCGAAGGGTTTTCATTGTTTACTAAAATGACTGTTTCACTAACATAGTGACTCACTTCTCATGGTCAGCTCATCCTAAAGTATAATTCTGGATGCACGCCTGGTTGTTAATGCCCAATGCAAGTGCATAAACCCTGTTTCCTACATTTTCTATTCCGACCATTTCTTCCTTGGATATAAACCATTCTTCCACACAATCACAGTTGTAGAAAAAGACACCAAAAGCACTGGTCTCATTTTTTCCTATCTTTTTTGTGCATACGAGAGAGACAGTTGGTCTCGGTCGTTTAACGACTTCTGTGACAGTTGAACAAGCCAACCCCACACGCTTGGATTGACATCAATGCTGATAGAAAATAAACGGTTTGTGTTTTTGGGCGCCTTGCATTTCCCACGAGAATGTAATCTTAACTTCTACCACTTTTTTCCTATTTCCAAGGAGCGAATTAACCTTTTTTCCCCTTGATGCGAAGAAAATAACAGATATCTTAAAGGTATTACGTTTTTTCAACCTTCAATTCATATTCGAAAACCCTAGTGTTTAAGTTGTCATACTTTGTTCAAAACCTTCAGTGTTTTTACCGCTTGGAAGCCATTCTTTCTTTGTGAATATATTATTTCCAGCACGTTTGAGATTACTTTCAAATGGTTGTATTTGTATCTTTACCAGACAGGTTATTAAATCATAACTTAATAAAAGAGTAGCCTATTCTTAGCGGTTTTTACTTTTTGTTTCTTAAACCCAGTAGCGTAGTCAGGATTTTATCCCGAAGGCATAAACCAAAGTTGGAAATTCATTCTTTAAAATTATGTTATGAGCCTCTTTTGAAAAGTTCCGTATTGTATCTCATATTTGATTTAAAGTTAAGAATTTTGTTTGAATTAGAAGTGACATATTTTGGTTGATCCTAGTACAAAAATTACCAAAAAATTGTTAGTTTCAACGAATGTTTACAGTTAAAATAAAAAATGTTACGCTGATATTAAAATTATGCGATTTCTTATACGTAATTTATTTAGCATCTTTACAATTTTATCTATCTTGTCCTGAATGAGTAATTTAATAAACTTCTAATTTATCTCATCTATCCTTTCATTTATGGAATATTTAAGAAGTATTCTATGCAATAATAATAATTATTTAATTTATAGGTTATGTGTGTAAACTTAAGAACTATTATCTTACTCTAAACGACAAAATATATTTGCATTAAATAAGATTCAGACATCACTGACAAATCAAGAGCATGTCCTTCTACATAGCATAAATCATATCATACTCTATACTTCTGAAAGAGTATGACCATGTTTTCTGAATTAACTTCCATTTTTATATAAGTTTTCAAATTTTCTTAATTAGAAACTATGTTAGTGATAAATACGAAACGCAACACGTTTCTAATCAAAGTCATAAATTGAATTTGGTTTTTTTTTTGTGGTGCAATGGACATAACTGGCCAACTGCGCTAAACAATTAAATAACTTGATAGATAAAACAATAAAATTTATCAATGCATCGGTCATCCATACAGTTAAAATTCCAAAGCTAGACAAGTCAGGCAAATTAAATGATGTGTAACTCATTTTACATTAAACTACTAGTGATGATACTATTTAGTATTTGATATATTTAGTATATACTATTTAAAATTTGATTAACTTCAGGAGAAGAGATACAATTAAATAACATTATGCGTCATAATTTCTATCATTTGAGCGGTTGTTTTGGTTTGAAAAATCTATTATCCACTTTTATAGGTTGCTCGTAGTGCACGACCTGGAAAGGAATTTCGTACATTGTACAATTCCTGCATACTTTTTACCCCTAAGATAAGAATACCTTCATAAGATAGCCTAAAGCAATACCCGGAGAGTAAATAATTTGAAGTGCATGAAAACTGCCACCACATTCAATCCCTTAAGTCAATCAAAAATTGCACATTCTACTGTTTATGAGTATTCTGAGGGTTGTTAATGTCAACTTTCCTGGCGACAATACTAATGCTCATTAATAATGGACCTTTCCAATGGTGTAGTGGTTCAACGCTCGCGTATCTTGTCTCCAACCGGAGACCATATTTCACAGAATCTTGAAGATTCTTTTGCCACATTTTTACAGCCTAATTTAGATGTCAGACTTGTTTTCACACAGTGAAACTCAGTCACGAGAAGGATATAGGATAAGGTATCTTGTCCATCGCATGGCTCTACCCATTACATGTATATCGTATACTTTCCTCAGATTATCAGGAAAGAGCTACATTTATTACTTGCAATCACAGAGACCATCATAGAGCTCGTGATAAGGTCCAGAACTATCTGGTCTCTAGAGATTACCATTGATGCAATTTACTACTGTGTTACGAATTCAAAACTCCTGTGTTCCCGTCCAATCGTTAGATATCTACCATGGTTGAACAAAAACGCTGAAAAGTATATCATTCTTTGATAAGAATCACGTTTGGAATTGCTTTCTCGACCTTGAGACTGATTTGGAAGATTAGGAGAAACATTCTCCTGGTTGGGCTATTGGAGTGTGGGTCTTGTGCTGGGTAATCTCCATTTTATTTGAAAAATGTACACGTGACTGTTGGAAATCAAAGGTGTCTGTTAGCATTTTGAATTCAGTAGAGTAGTGTAGCATTTACAACTGCAGAGGATGAGATTGAATATGTTTGCGTAACTAAAAGGAGATGGTTCGAGTCTTTCAACACATCTCTGCAGCTTGTCATCTTAAGAAAACCATTAGGTCCATAATAGAAATGTCACTATATGGGGAAATTGAAGGATTGGGGACGGAAGGAAGTATTTAAGCGGTTTTTTAGAACAAAATAATGTTGTGAATTCTTACTCGCTAAGATTCAGGATTAAAGTAGCTACGTTTTTGATACCAGAGAATCAAAATTCAACTCAAAGAAGTATCGCAAAATTCAAAATAACTTATAATGTTTTGGTTTCAAAAATGTTGGATGATTCTACACTTTAAATTTAAATTCAATCGTAAGAACTTAGAATCTACCAGAGGAAGTTTACAAATGCATACTAATTTTACAAAAAAAATGTAGAAAAAAAAATTAATTTTTGTAATAAGAACTGGCATTTTCATCAAAAATCCCATATTTTGTGGAAAGGTGTTCCAGCCCTTATAATGTTACCTCTAGTTAATGCCAGTGGCAATTGAAGTTTAAGCAAAAGAACAAACAAGATGTTTCTAAAAGCAACTGGCAGTCATCAACTGCTAAAAAAGTAATATTTACTAATGTGTAGAAATTATCAAATGAAATTTAAAAACTTAATTTCTTTTGATTGAAATTTGTGGAAAGTTTTTTAGAATGAAAAATTGTTTTCCTAAAATTTTTTAAATTAATTTTTGATTGATTTATAGTTACCAACTGTAAAAACCAAATATTTACACCACTTTCTAAGAGTTTATACTAACCAGTAAAGTAGCTGCTTACTGGCATTATTAGTTGCTTACTTTTAACAAACCTGTTAAAAACAATTAAAGATAACTATTATTACAAATTAGCAATAAGTTAACACTGTTATTGTAAAATAGCAGGTTGTCCATCTTTAGAGTCTAACATCAAAACGAAGAAACGTTTATAGTTTTAGGGGCAAGAGTATTTACTGCGCATGGCAAACACAATGTTTACTTGCTGAACTTTAATTAATTCGTGAGGAAACCTTCTAGTCAAACTAATAGTGGAGGGTTCAGGGTAATTGTTCTCTAATTCTTAAAAAATCCTTTCCTATCCAATTCACTCCATTGAACAAGGTATTCTTTTTAAACTGGTATCAGAAACATGGAAAATGGACTCTGATCATGATGATGAAATTTAATCTAGAAAATCCTATCCTTTTATGTTAAAAAGGCAACAAAAATTATGTTTAAATCCATGTAAAAAGTAAAAAAATGTTAATAACATCAAGTGAAAGAGCTAATTTAGTTGAGGTCATGTTGTTTTATGAGTAAGTACTGTGTTTGAATGGGATCATACTTGCATTGTTTGATGTAAAATATCCACACACACATTCAAACAAAGAATGCACATGAATTGGAAAGTAATACATGCACGCATATTTATGAATTCCTAAATATTTAATTTCCTTCTCGAAATCATTTTTAGAAAACTGATGAAAATTATTCGAAATTATTTCTGAGTAATAATAATGCTGTGTGTTTCTAATGGAATAGAATTACCTAAGAAATTACTATTATTTAAAGGACCTCTCGAGTGGCACCCCCGAATTCAGCTCCGAAAATTCAGTTCGAATACAGCTCAGTAAAATCTCCGAACCGCATGGGGCAAACTTGAAATATTCAGACATCTCTCTCTTTGTAAATATTGGGAGGCTACCACTCTGCGAAAGCAAGTACCGAACTATTGTCTAATGTGCCGCTTGAAGGGTTTGTAATGAGATAATTTACTTTGACATATATTTAGACCATAACAAAATTATCTAGTCATTCAATATCAGTCCAGCATCACTGAACGAAAGCAATATCATCGCAAGAAAATATTTCATAGCTTAATTAAGTTTGTCATCTCGAACGAAATTTTCGTCAAGTACCACTGAAGCAAGTTTTATGTTATCTCTGGTATTAGCAAAAAAGTAGGGAAATCATTTTGCGTACCACAAAATGAATTTTAAAGAAATTGCATGTACAATGTCTCTTAAATTCTGTTAAAAGACATGAAAAATAAGAATGACAATGTAAGGAAACAAAATATTTTTTTACCCATCTCAGCTAAACCCCTCTGAACTGTAAAGAAATTAATCCTAACTTTTTCTGAGGAATTATTGAATATGCTATTTGTGGATGCATATTAATTCTACTGAATTTATATCTATTCCTGTTAATGAATTAACTGACATTTCAGAATAGCCCAATGCGCGCTGTATTATCTCTACTATTATAATAGGAAGTGTTTGTCTCTATGTCTGCGTTTATGTACTGTCCTGACGAATCTATGACACTTACAATAATGAGACTTGGCACACAGGTAGTCCGAATTTTTAGAAATTTTTTGTGCGAAGCCTGAATTTTAAATTTAATCTAGAACATTTTAAAATTAATTCAATGTAATTTAATTATTATTGTTTTCTTTTGAATGGCAATACCATAAAGAGATGACAGATTCTAAATTTATTTTTCCGTTTCATTTTGCGGAGGAACGATTTTTTAGCAGACGAAAAAAATAAATAAAGTTATAACTGGGGGTTAGTGAGCAGTGGTCTCACCTGACCCCACGAAAAGAACTGTCACTTGAAACGCCGTGCTGGCCACGCAGCGGCTATAGGTTAAATATATCACATCTTCCGGTTATTTAAGACGAACTCCTTGAGTTTTGTTACTTAAAAAACATACTACAGGTAAAGATATTTCAGACAACCTCCTAACATGTTTACAGAATAAAAAATATAAATATTTATAATATAGTATGCAATGCGACCGACGGCGTGCTTGCCATGATTGGAAAAACAAGAGGTTTGTTAAATTATTTCAATTCATATTTCTCATGAAATTTTTTCATTTCATTGTACAGGGTGTCCTAAAATTCCCGTACTCCAACTTTAAAAAATTATTGCCCGTGTTTTTTTTTTTAATTTCTGAATTTAATCGTCTGCTTATAATTGTATCGAATCTTAAATATTTATCGTTTGGTTTTCTTCGCGCTCAAGTTGTCCGATAATAAAGTTCCACGTCATTTTGTTCTTCATTGCAAGATGAGTTTATCACGCATTCAGAGAATTGCGCTGTTTGAGGCTTATTTTGAATGTAAATCATATGAAAGATGTAAAGAATATTTTGGCGACATAAATATCTAAATGATGCAATACCGAGAAATGATACGCTATTCAACTCATTCGGCGAATTCGTGAGACAGGTTCAGTAGAACACAAAACACAGCAGTGGAAGACCAAAAATCGTTACACCAGACTTTATGCAAGAAACTCAACGGAGGATGTTGCAATACCCTCATCAATCCATGAGGCGGTTGTTGCAACAAATAGGCAAATCACAGGGATCGATACATAAGGCTTTAAGAACTTTGCATTTCCGTGCTTATCGTGTAAAAATGTTACAGGAGCTAAAGCCACCGGGCAATGAGAAACTTCTTTATTGTTGCTGATAGTATTGATATCTTATTATTGCGATCGACTTATCTCAAGAAACCTTTGGCCATCTCTTTCCCCTGATCTGAGCATCCCTTAATCTTCTGTGGGGATATTTAAAGAACAAAGTTTATGACGATAATCACCAAACAATAGGTTGTCTGAAAATTGTCATTACTCAAAGAATACAAGTAGTCACTCCCAGCATCTTGAAACGTGTTTCTAAAAATATGCGCAAACGACTTCAGCTTTGCCTCCAAGAAAACTGCGGAAATTTTGAAATTTATTATAAAAGTAAGTTCAAATTTTTTTTCCTACGTTAGCTTAAAAGTGCTTTTTACCATTGGCATAAAAATAGTTGTCTAAAAGTTGTTGTTTTTGTATAATAAATTCACTAATCGTCAGTACGGGAACTTTTAGGACACCCTGTATTTTGCATCAAGAAGCTTTCGTTGCAAAATCTTAAGGGTTATAACCCCAGCTTACCTCTCAAGGGTAATTACATCTTAAGGGTTATATAAAATCTTATAACCTTCTTGATGCATTGTTTGAAGTAGAAGGTTTATGTACGTCTGTGAGATGATTATCAGGGGTGAAAGCATTAAAACGGTTTTTCGAGTGTTTGAAAGAATAACTTTCTTGATTATAAATTACAACGCAGAACATTTACAACTTCTCACCAATCCCGAATGGATTCATAGTTTTTGTATTTTGGTTGCTATGAACTGTTTAGTAAGTTGAATCTGAAGTTACAAGGAGAAATAAAGGAAATACAGCGTTATACAATTATAAGAGGTCGTTACATTTGATTCGAAATAAAGAGTGATTTTGGAAGACATTGACAAAGATGAATTTGTATTTTTTTTAATCTAAGAAATTATAGGTCGAGTTTAAATTTTAAAAAATTGATTGCTAAAATTGATCACTGAAATGATTAATTTTATTTTGGTTTTATTTTAAGACAGATTTCCTAATTTTAGAAAACATCAGATGATTAAACCTATATTACATCCGCTGAAATGTGATTTAAAATTAATAGACGTCAAAACTTTTCCTGGAATATTCATTGTTGCAGATCTAAAAATGGAGATTCCAGAAGTTCAGAATAGATGTATCTAGGTGCAAAAACTTCTGGAAATGGTAGCTGAAAAAAGTAAGACCAATATGGAGGAAACACCACAGGACATTATATTTAAATGCTGGAAGAACTCCTTCCAAACTAATTATTCCAATGCCAGGATGTTAGCTTTAGTAATTTGACCTTATTTGGGTCCACATACAATTAATCGTAAAGAAATTTTCTCTACGATGAACTACATTTAAAGCAAATATAGAAGCAAACTAACGGGTATAAGTTTAAAATCGGAACTTCTACAAAATGCACGAAGTACACTCCAAATTTGACATTTAGTCAAATTTGGAGTGTTCTTCGTGGCAGAAAAAGTCCAAAAATCGCATTGAATGTGAACTGAATATTGAAATAAATAATTGTAATATTATTTTTGCAATAATTTCTTGTATTTACATTCAAATGAATAAAATAAAAATTTATAAAAAACGTCGTTTTAATTATTGTATCCACAAAAAACAATAACTATTATAAATAAACATGATAATTTTTTTGAAACTTGTATCTGTATAATATGTGTTTGTAAGTACTGAAATAATTTTAAAATAAATGCGGCTCCCTAAATTTTTGTTTGTGCGTTTTTTGTTGAAATGGCTCTTTGTTTCCGAAAGGTTCCCTACCCTTGTTCTAAGGTATTCTTTGATAGAAATCGCTTCAAAATAGCTTTATACTCAGGGTGGTTCCTGAGGTAGATGTCAGTTTCTAAGGAGGTGAACGTCAGGAAGTCATTCCCTCTTCTCAAAAACATTTCCTTACCTTCGCAAACGCCCCTTTACAAAAAAAAACTTCAGGATATTAATTTAAAATTTAGAATCTAGAATCAATTTAGAAATTAATTTAAAATTTAGAAAATTTAATATAAAAATTTAGAAATTAGAATCAATAAAAGGATGAATTTGAAATTCAGAAAATTAAATAGAAAAATTTTTTAGAAATTAATTTAAAATTTAGAATTTAGAATCAATTTAGAACAATTTAGAAATTAATTTAAAATTTAGAAAATTTACTAAAACAATTTATAATTCAATTTAAATGAAGAAATTCGAATAAATTTTGGATTTAATTTAAATTTAGAACATTGAATCAATTTATAAAATTTAGAAATAAATTTAAAATTAAAAAATTAGAATCCATTTAGAAATTAATTCGATGTCTAATTTTGTCAGTCTGCTCTTTTTCCCGGTTCCTTAAACGCAGTAATGCTAAATGAGCTTGCGTTTAAGAATTCGACTGTTTTCAGTCTTCAAGAATCCAGATGTATACTTTACCTTCTTTACTCTTACCCATTCGGCTCTATATCTCAAAGAAATCTATTCTGAATTTAAAAAAAAACACGACCACTACATGCATGGTTTGCTTAGCCAGACGTGTCTTAGAATGGTGAAACACCGTTTTCTGAAGCGCGACTCAGGATTTCTTTTGGTCGCGATATTTGTCTCGCCACCTGGGTGGCGCTTTCCCGAGTAGTCATTTCCCCTGTCAGGAAAAAAAAGATCACTGCTCAAGTTGCCTTGTGCGTCACCCACCCAAGAAAACAGTAGGCTGGAGATATGGCCCGTCTTATAAATCGCGACTGAGTAGGGGTTGGTCGACTGTCTCGACGCGATTGATTAGCAGCGCTACCCCTAGGGACAGACGTATTACAAATCTATTCATCCACCAGATCGCCCGACACCGAGTCACGCTTCTCAGAATGCTTCGTGTGCCACCCATCTTAATTTACTATCCACTGAAAATTATTCTTCTAGGTGCCCATAAGATCAAATGTCTATTACACCAGAGACAATTAATGCAGTTATAATACTTATTTAGCTTTAAAGAGTATGATTAAAGATTCGTAAAAGTAGAGACAAACATTACACATCATTATGGTATCAGTGGGTCATGGATTTTTAGATGCTACAAATATAATGATAAAAAGTATTTTGGTTTTTCAAGATTTTTCAGACTATTTTAAGTTTTTATAGACCAACAAAATTATTATTTGAGGTCGTAACATAAGATTAACGCACTTTTTTCTGTTATATAATGGTAATTTTCAAACGACAACTCGGTTTTTAGCATAGGACTTTACAATTCAACAACTTGTCACAGAGATCAAGTGGAAGTACAGACTATTATATTATTTGAATTTGATAATCGGACAGTATAGATAAATAAAACTACTTACTTAACTCCATCATGGAATAGCCATTGGGCCATGCTTTCATATATAAAGCGGCTGGCAGCCGATGGGATAAAATAAAACTACTAAATAAACTCAGGAACAGGTCCCAGACCTCATGATAGCAGTTGGAGTAGTTCATGTTCGTTTTTATCGATTTGGAAAACAAAAAAGCAAGATTGACCGAATACTAGTGTTGATGTTGTAAACTGAACACAAATTTGCATTCAACACACATCTGAAATACAAGACATTACAATTCTCTATGACTCAACAAATTCATCCCTACCTATCTGTGTCCCTGTGGTTGGTGAAATATTATCTCTTTCTAATGTACTCAAAAGCATTAAGGCTATATGCAGATTTAATTTTGCTTAAAAGAGTAAATTTGAAGCTGACTTTATTTGCTGAACGTGTATAATCTCCCTGTTCAGCTATTCTGACAGTATTCAAAATACTTTATAGACGTTTTTTCATAAATGTTGGAACTGATTTCAATAAATACTATATGCGATTTTACAAAGATATTGAATCAATTTGAATCGTTCTCAGAATTTTTATTACATTAGCTATGTGGACATTGTATGTAACAAAAATGTTAGCTCGTATTATCATTTACGATTTTCGATCCCCTAATTCTGTTGTTGCAATTTTCTAAATTGAAATTATGGCACAAATTAACAACCAATAGGATCTTTTAATCATTTCAATTTATTTATTTGTAAGTGGATATTGCATTGTGGGATTGCTTGAACACAGCTAAGTCTTTTCCTTTTTTATATTAGTCAAGTTTGTTTAGTATTTTCGAGGAAAGAAGGTACTTGGTCCACTACAAAACAGCATCATCAAAGCAATCTGTTTCTCTAAACAAATTTAAAAAATTTGCAATTTGATTAAAAAAAAATTTTAAATTCAATTTTATTATGTTTTAGTTTTGCTTTAAATTTTTATTAGATTTTATGTTTGTGTAGTTTGTTTTTTGCTATTCCAGAGACGTAGGATTTTTGTAATCAAAACTGCTAATGAAAAAAAGGGGAACACATAGCTTCTTTACGTTGGATGTTCGCTGTTTTTATTTATATACAGTTTTTATGTATACAGTTTTTATCTATGACGTTTTTATCTATGCAGTTTTTATATATAGTTTTTATACCACAATAACTGGGTTAATCCCTAAGTCAGGTTTTTTACTTTCGATTTCTGTAAACAGAGCGTCAAATTTCTTTATGTCTTAGTTTTAGTCACCTTATTTTTGCCTAATAATTCAAAAGTTACATTTTACTTAAACACATTTTTGTGTCACATTGAGTGAAGTAGTTACGAATGTCGATCTATTTTGTTAAACCGAGGTACTCACCAATGCTACTAGTTTATACATATATCTGAAGGTCAGTTTACAGGAACCTATGTTTATAATACCTAGAAATACTCAACTATGACCGCAATATTTCGCTGTCAACATAAATACACAAACACAGAATTCAAAAACAAATTTTAAAAAGGTGTTGATGAGGTCATAAGGAATCTGGCCCCGAAGGGGCCTCAATCAACAGTATTGACAGTATAGCAACTGGTAAATGGACCTGCCTTAGTATTTGGTAAACCTAATAAAAATTGGTTGATAAGAAATTTAAAAAAAAAAATTTACTTTAATTATGGCGTTGCCAGATGCCGAGTAAAAAAATGTTCTATTACAAAATATTCGTTTTTCAATAACCAAATATTTATAAATTATTTATATCGTTGGAAGAAATAAAAGGAAATTTCAAACATAAATTTTATAATTTCATTTGTCTTAGGAAGTATTGTTGTTCGAGCAATATTAGTAAAACAATTTTATTGACAAAGTTGTTTTTCTATCAATACGCGTAAAACAAATTGAGCTGCGTACAGCAATCGTTTTATACTAAATGTTATTCATGTAACGATTTCGAATTGTTTTTAGCCTCTTCTGCATACCTAGGACAGATAGAATGGGGTTAGTATGTAGCTTACGTCACCCGCATGTTGTGAAGCACAAGTGTTCCAATTTTTTGGTATTGGATTGGTCGAAAGATGTAGATTTTTATAGAAGACAGACAGACGCAAACTGTGCTTTATATAAAGTTAAAATTTAATTTATTAACTTTTTCTTCAAACTTTTGAAGTCTATATTAGAAAAACGTTATCGCTACCGCCGCAGAATTGAAAACTCGCTTTTTTTTTGCACGATTCTTAGACGGTTTCCCGAGAAAGTACAAAGATCAGAAAATTACAAAATTGACATGTTTTGTTCAAAATTGTACAGGGAACAAGACGAATAAGATTTTTTTCCGATGTGGGTATTAGTTTAGGGTTTATTAAGTATCAAAGTTGAAAGAGCGAAATTTCTAACGCGAGTGAGCAAAAGACGTACAATTTTCAGTATTCAGCTGTGATATTTTTTGAATATCTCTAAATATAAATTTTTGCATGACACCTAGTTTTTTTAGAAATTTCAATTTGATTTCTGATAGTATTTTTTTTAATTCGGGAAAAATCGAGATATTTTCCTTCTTTTGTTTTAAAAAAACTGTCATATCTACATCTTATTACTATTAATTTTTTAATTTGTAAACATCGCAGGAAACCCTAGAATGTACTCTTTTTTATGGTACAAGTATTTTTGAAATTGGTAAATAAGTACAGTTGATGCAATAAAATGTTTGTCACAAAAATTTTAGAATATTGGTTATATAATTTAGAATATAAATTTTCGTTATTTTTTGTTAAAACAGTCATATCTATAGTTTAATACTATTTTTTTAAATTTGAAAACATAACTTAAAACCTTAGAATGTACACTTTCTTATTGTATAATTATTATTTTTAATTAACTAGTAAATAAATTTGATGGAGTTTAAAGTTTGTCACACAAATTTCGGAACTTTTAGATCGTAATTTCCGATACATAACTAAAACTGTCATATCTCTAACTTAATACTATCTGTTTTAAAATTTGAAAATACCACGTGAAAGCTTAGAATACACTCTTTCCGATGTTGTTGAGCGGATGCAAGCAGGGGGTAGATTCCCCTAGTATATTATATTAACTGTACAGAATTACTATCCAACATATAATTTTTTACTAATATCCTCACTATAATTCAATGTTTTATTTACAATGAGCAGAATTACCCAATCTTACTCAGGTTGAATTGGTTACATATTGAAAAAGCGACAAAAAAGAAACACTTTTATCTATCCTTAAAAAATTTCAATTCATTTAAATGTGAGTAAAATAAATTTTTGCATCCACATTTTTATAATTTCGACACAAATTATTTTGGACAAAAATCCTGTACACGCATATCAATAAGTGTAATACATCTTACCCTACATCGTATCCCTACATCGTTACCCTACAATGTATTTCGCAAAAGAAATAAGGCTCGAAATAAATAAAATAAAGGAGATGAGTTTTGAAAAATAATTGCTTTTTTGCAGTACTAATAAGACTATCCATATGATTGAATTGCTCAATATGCATTCCGACCTCCAAAATTACCAAATTATTGTTTATTTAAGTCAGGCCTCGAAATAGATTTTTTAATACAGGTGCACAAGGTGCACCTAAGTTTTTAAAATAGGTGCACAAGTTATATTTTAGGTGCACATTAAGAAAAACCTAATATAAGAGCATTGATATAATCTAAACTACTTTATTAGTTGGGTATGTTTAGATAGGTTAGTAGTAGATAGTAAATAAAAATATTTAAACATCTAAATTCTCCGGCGCACGGCTGTCGCGACAGTCGTTTCAACAGATCCATCTGTAAAATGTTTCGATCATCGGAAAGTACTGGTGGCAGTGGCACAAGCAAACCTTCCTCCTGTATAAACCCGCTACGGCCCAGCGATTTTGTTTTCGCATAGTGTGTATTTAGGAATTTTAATTACGTTCCTTTAGAGCGAGAGAGGTCGATATCAATAGTTTGTTCAAGCATCAAAATAACATAAAATGTTCCATCCCCTTTTCTTAACGTTAGGTGCACGGCATGCACCTAGCGGGAAAAAATTAGGCGCGCAATTTTATTTTTATGTGCACAGTGCACCTGTGCACCCGGGTATTTCGAGCTCTGATTTAAGTATAGCTACTCAAATGTTTTATCATGAAACTTGTCAAAATATGTCAGCAAAGGAAATTCAAATATATACTAAAATGAAATATGATTTATAAAATAAAGTACATCTCAATTAAAATACATGGAACAAAATCAATCTTTATGATACCTGTGCAAACACAGACAGACACAAAATCAGACATAGAACGGGAAGACGGACTGGCATGCTAATGCAACCAAGTTCAGTCACAAAATGAATTTAAGTACTTACAGTATGTAAGGTTTCATGGAAATATATTCAACCGTTTGGACATAGTATGGGGACACACACACATACAGACAGATGGATGGACAGACAAACACCAAACGCCAAGTAATGAACTTTGCATCAGAAAAGCCCAAAACGGATGAAGAACTTTAAATTCGTTGTAAACATTCAATGTACAAAAAACTCCATTTTTATTTATTCCTGTTTTTCGTTACAATTATAATAAGAATAATTTTTTAACATATTTTATCATTTCTTCTGATGATCTTGATCTACCTTATAATTAATTACAATTATAAGAATAATCTTTAAACAGACTATAGAATTTATTCTGATTATCTTGATCTACCTTATAATTAATTACAGTTCAAAAGATATATAGTAAATTCGATCATCCGCGGAATTGAGTGACGCAGCAACCGCGGACAAGCGAATTCCACGGATAATTCTCAAAATGGCTAAAAGAGGCACAAATCAACACGAAAATGTTTTTTCTTTAAATTTTTTACAATGCGTGTGTGGTGTGTCTATACACACAATTATGAATTAATAAAGAGCAGATTTCAGTACTTAAAAGTATTTACTTATTCACAAAAAAAGTGATTAATTGTTTTTGTTTTGTGTTAAACCACCTCTTTTTTTTTATATTGAAGTTTTTTCAACAACATTTTGTCACAAACTGACCACGGATAAGTTGTAAAGTGGATAATCGGGAGTTTAATGTATTTGAATGTTTTGTAAATGTTTTATCTGTATTTTTCTGTTTTCTGTTCATCAATGACACAATTATTGAAACAATTAATCATTTTTATTTAGTAGCTACAGTAAAATTATCACATCATTTTTTATTTTTTAAATATAAATTTACTATTTAAAATATACTCCGCAGTTTGATCCATAAAAATTACAATTCTCTACATCCCCTTAATTGGGCTAGTAATAGAACAAGGAAATGTCAAATCAAACCTGAATCATGTGAACTTCGTCACAAAAAATAAGAGGAAAGAATATCTATACGAAAACACAAAAAGCTACACCCGAAAACTAACAAGAATAAGCCGAGAAAGTTTTCCCATGACCATCTTCCCCTAACCACAAAACTCCAATTGTATTTGAAGTGGTAAATTACACATCCATACCCAAATACCTTTCAGCATAGTCTTGTGGGAGAGAGCGGCAAACCGGCATTTATCTATGGTCTCGTACATGACAATTATATGGCCGCTGACAATACTGATCCCACGCGAAAAAAAAACGTTCGGACAGGGTCATTTGATGGCTTCCCACCTTTGGGGCTGGGAACGAGGAAGCTTTCTCTTGACACATGTTCCTTCCACTGTGAGCAATGTTCTTTATTTTTCGGTTGAGAACTGCAAAGGAAGAATTGTGTTCTTTAACTGAAAGGGGAGTAAGATGTTTTATTGACCTTTAGTTGAATTGTATAGCTGCATATATATATATATATATATATATATATATATATATATATATATATATATATATATATATATATATATATATATATATATATATATATATATGTGTGTGTGTGTGTGTGTGTGTGTGTGAAATGATACCTAAAAATAGAAAGAATAGTACAGGAAAGTATAGGTAGGTAGAAAGAATACTTAGAATATGGAAGCCCCAGATCCGTTCAAGTCTCAGTCCCCGTAACAACCTCTACGCCTGATTATGCTACTAATATGCTATTGAAAAAATACAGAACCGTTAAGGGCTCCGTCCCCTCAATAGCCTTCACGCCACTTGTGATTTTACCAGTTCGTTATTGAATAAAGATTTTGTTAGAGAATTTATGTCTCTTTTTATGGAACCAGCACTACACACCCCTCCAATGGATCCTCCTCATCATGTTGCCTATACCACTCTTGCCACTCTGTGTCACGACTGCAGGCTTATAATTTCTGTTATTATGACATATATATATATATATATATATATATATATATATATATATATATATATATATATATATATATATATATATATATATATATATATATATATATATATATATATATATATATATATATATATATATATATATAGAGAGAGAGAGAGAGAGAGAGAGAGAGAGATATATATATATATATATATATATATAGATATATATATATATATATATATATATAACTAGAACGAAGTCCTATTTTAGGGGTTGATAACTTTTGAAGAAAAAACTGCCTTCTCTAAGTGGATGGAAAGTGAAGAACTGATTGAACTTGAATGGAAAGTGAAATTGTATTTTGGTTGATAACAGAGAGAGAGAGAGAGAGATGCGGTTGATTATTTATCATTAAATTTAATAATGAAGTCCTACTTTCGGTTAAGAAGTTTAGAGACTGTATGATGTTCTATAACTGGAAGAATTGTAGAGAACGGTTTACCTCTTTATAGAAAAGTGGAATTGCGTAACTGCTAATGATAAAGATAGCAGTTAAGCGGTTGATTAATTATAATCACTGAAATTTGAAATAATTTTCAGTTGAAAATTCTAAAGGCAAAATTGTGTCCTCTATCTTTAAGAGGCATAAGACACTAGACCTTATTTAAAAAATGGAATTGTGTAACTGCTTTTTGGTTTTTATAACAGTTAGACAGCTGATTAACTATCAGCCTTTAGACATAGAATGAAGTTATGTTTTGACTTCTGTTTTGACGTGCTAAACAAAAAGGCGTATCTCTAATTTTCGGTTTTAGTTGAAGGTTGTTAAAATGTTTCGTGTAAGAGTCCTATTCCACATAATTCTTAAAAACCGAGTACATTCGAAGAACAGTTAGCTTATTCAAATGTCGTGAAGCATTAGATAATGGTATATGAGCACGTACCAATCGTCAAATCATAAAAAAAATCGGAGATAGTGTCATTTTTACGGCATTGTTTTTAATGATTCTGGTGGGTTTACCAGGGCTGTTTACTTGTCTGTATCACTCTCGTATAGCTGACGGCTGTTAGTATTCCACTTTATATCACTAGCACCATTTGCGCTCTATGTTAGGAGCCTCACGTTTTCACTCTTCGTATTTACGTGCACGAAAAAGATATTCCGTTCTTAAACGATCTCGTACTACTGTTCCGTTTCGAAAAAAATGTAACCATTTGTTTTTTTTACTGTAAGAAAGCTTTGTAAATATATAGGGATTAAAGTGAATGATTTTGGTCAAAATGAAGGACTCGAATTTGACTCACTTTGAATGTAAAAAAACTATTGCGTATATCGAACATTGGTCAGCGCGACCAGATTCTTTATTTAATTCAAAATCATTCTTGTTTTATTTTTGGCATAATTTATACCATTATAATTTTTGTAAATAAAAACATTGTCCTAAAAAATTTAAAATTCGGACATGTTTCCTTCAATTATTTTCCATTTATTAAAACTTTACAGACTTTTCATCGTCTGCTTTTATCATCAGTTAAATTTTTGAAAGGCTCTTGATTGCTGCCCATGTTTTTTTTTATTGTTCTTCTTAGGAGCAACACTATATGTTTACTTTGATTTATTATTTTATTTCCTTTTAATCTGTAAACGCCATATTTTATCTGAGCATAATTTGTTTTTTATAATTCCTATTATCTTAAAATATTAGTTAACGTTCGTGGTCATTAAATAGTTGATATGTAAATTTCTTGATATGCGAATTTCAACTTCCTAAGTGGATCCACTTTATCGCAGAAAACACAATACACAACCTTACAAATGTTCTTAATAACAGCTTGAATTGTTTTGTTAGTTTGATTTTCTTTTCTCTTCAATATATTCAGTTTGAAGACAAAAACTTCTCATTTTCTTAATTATGCTACTCTTGTACGTACCCATTATTATTGACTCATATGAACATTATTAGTAAGTGCATAAAAATACCATTTAGAAGTTCTGATAAATATTTTCCTTTGCTTGTCTTATCTATGCAGGATCCCATCGTATCATGATAGTGATTCGATGATAATAGACATAAAAATGCATTAGTGAAGACAGATATATAGGAGACGGATAATCCTTTTGTGTTTTCTTATGCTTTCCTTTTGTCCTTGGAGGAATTTGGACAGGTGAGTAGTTCAATGCTGCGTGATGAGTAGTTTAGAACATTTCTTTTTTTTTGTTAAAGGAATTTAACTTCATAAACCTTTAATTTAGTTCAAAGTTTTTGGATAGAAAACGAATGATCTCCTTAGATTCGTACTTTTTTTCACCAACCGTTTGTGATTCATTTGATGTTTCACTTATTATTAAAAGAAGCCTCCTAACTAGTGTAGAGGTCATAGCGTTTGTCTTCCACTCAGCATGTCCCAGATTTGAATTTAGGTTTGTAATGGTTGATTGCTCACTGGGCCTTCACTTCACCCCTTGTAATGCCAAATGCGATGTGGTCAGTGGTCGAGCATTAGAAATAAAAACAGAATAAATCCAAAATGGCTATTTCAATAAGAATACATTTGTTTGACATCTTTTTTTTTAATGTTATATATATATGGTCAAGGAAAATAATTGTATACGTCAATATTTGGTAAAAATATTTGGTAAATTGGCGTTTTGGGAGAAGTGTATATGTGATGTGCATGAAAAAAGAGTAACAAAGAATGTAAACAAATTAAAAAATTGCAGAAATTCGATTTACAAAGAATGGGCAAATCTTATAAATGCGTTTTTAGACAACACGTTATTCCCTTGACCATAATATAGTAAACTAGGGGGCCCGCCCCCTGCTCGCTGACGCTCGCCAACCCCCGGAGGATTGCTTCGCAATTCTCATTGGTTCGCTGCGCGAACATATGCTCCCTTCGCTCGCATCAATTAAGACACGTGTCCTAGCAGAAGGGATTAATTACAAAATATATTCCAAAAAAATATTTTTCAAATCTAAATTTGTTGTATTACATAAAAGATATATACTATACCTCTGGAATCAGAATTTAAATGAAAACTTTGAGCAAATTTTTACTCGCAATGTGAGCGCTGCTTTGGAAATTGAATACCCAGCATGTTTGTGTGTACATTTCCCCAGTACTCGAGCCACCCATACACTTTTTGACTGAGTTCGTTGTCGAAAGTTGTAGTGCACGCGTCTTGTTGTACTATAATTGTTAGCCTTGAAAAGGACCGTTTTTTAAACAGCCCTGAAAAGATCCTCCGCTTTCTTAGATTTCTATTACAAACCGCAACAGCTCGTCTAAAGTTCATTTTTTTTTCAATAAAATTTCATCCGATAACGATATAGATTCAAATGACTCGCGAGGCTCCTAGTAAACAAACAATCGCACAATGTTGCCAAAACGCGGTAACAAATAACGTCTTTTTTGCGTGCCACGTAAGAGAAATATATATATAGATGATATCTCATCAATTCGGCCACCGAATGCCTTAGGGCGGGACGGTGATTATGCAGAAGCTTATCTCATCAATACGGAAAGAGTTCTTCAATTCCATAAAAGTGAAAATGTTTACACTTTGAAGATCATACGATTTGAAACCGTTCATCGCCTTGTAGATATTCGCTGCAGTTGCGTATCAAGGGTAGGGTGGACAGTAAATGTGAGCCACTTGAAGAAAGCTCAGTTAGCTGTCACTCTAAAAGTCAAGCAAACTAAAAACCTTTCTTCTCAAACATCAAAAAGGGAAAGAAAATAGTGAGATCTCATTTTAAAGCGATTTTTATTGAAAAGTCAGTTAGACAAATACATCTATAACCCCATTTACCACATAGTGACACATAAAGTTAGAGCATAGACCAAAAGTAGTATAACGATCAAGCAGAGCTCAACTACTTAAAAAGTTCTTTAACCTTCCAATAACATGAAAGGACGTCGTTCCCAGATACCAAACACTCTCAGCTGTGATCACAATCCATATCAAACATACCTCTTGCCCAAGACATATTTCGGTTACTGTAGACATCCAAATGACGTAAGTACTTGACTTGCCAATCATGCCCTGTAAATCTAAAAGACTCCATCGTTATGGAGTCCCAAATATGTCGCAAATGCAATCTCCCACTTTTTATGTTTTGTGCTCTCGGCCACTCGGAATTATATTTTGGTTTTAAAGGTAGTACTAATACTTTAGTTTTGGACAAACTCTATGTTCAAAGAAGACTACAAAGGATTGAGTCGTAGAAAAACAGCGAACTTTTTCTCTCGCGCCCTACCTCTTCACTGACCAATTCGACACAACCAGAGGGAAATTGAAGGCTATTTGTATAGGAACACTGAATGGGTAACCGCTGCTACTACTAACAGTCATGGGCTTACAAACTGGGATTCGAACCCTGTACCCAGGCCCGTGCTGGTCAGGGGGGACGTGTCCCGCTGCGCCCTTTGTATCAGGCACCAGCAACTTTAAAGGTTTTGAAAATTATGTATTAAATATCTAGTTCCTAATCTAGTCATACAACCAACCAATATTCTATAATTTTACTTAGGAGTTGTCATTTAAGGGGCATGCCATGTGGGGTAATTTAAGCCGTTACGTGCTCGGAGCCGTCGGGGGCCCAGAGCCATTACGTGCCCCCAGACCCACGGTGGCTGTCAGCGACCCTGCCGAGTAATTTCCATTTATTTACAATGATGCCTCAAACTAATAATTATAAGTTATAACGACCAGCTGAATGCAGTACGCTGGTGCGAAGAACTTCTGGAAATGGTTTCTGTACATTTCTTTGGAACCTTTTGATTAGTTCTTGCAAGGTGAACAGAGAAGCAGACGAATGTAAACATACTTTGAATGATAGTTCAAATAACGATGTTAATTTCCTTGAAATTGGGTTATTTCTCGGTAAATATGACCCAACTTTAAAAAAAACATTTGGATGCAGTAATAGCTAAAAGTTAGCAACTTCATAAGGCTAGAGAAACTGCTGAGAACAAAGTATCGGGAAGAGAAAGTTTTGTCACTTTTATTAGTAACAACACAATCATGAAAATTATTCAAATCATGATTGGAAAAATGAAAGAACAAGTATCAAGAAGTGTAAAGGAAGCAGTAAAGTTCTCGATTCTAGTAGACACAACAATAGACGTTTCGGGTAACGATCAGTGTGCATTTGTAGTGCGTTATATAAAAGGAGATGAAGTATTTGAAAGGATGTTGTTTTTAAAATGTGTTACATCAACTACAGCTGATAATCTTTTAACTTCTTTGAAAATTATTTTTTAAGTGGATTTACCAATTGAAGACTGTGTGCCAAAAGCCTTTGATGGAGCATCGAATATGAGTGGACCATATAATGGTATTACTGCCAAACCATGAGATGTAAGACCAAATCATATACATACGTGGTGCTATGCTCATGTTTTAAACTTAGTTATCTTTCGGACACATTACAGGTTCTGCCCCTTACGATCCCTTTTTTTGGTCTGTTACAGGAAACTCGAGTTTTCTTGAAAGAATCTCTGAAGAGGCAGCAAAAATATCAAGAGGAAAGCCCATCATATAAGTTGAAAGCTATTGGGGCTACTCACTGGCGCAGCAAAAGTATTGCCTGCATAAAATTTTCGAGAACTAATAAGTCGAGAACTTCAACACAGCAACCCCAAAACAATGTTTTTTATGAACTTATATATAATTATCAAAATAGTTCAATGACAAAATTAGAAGCGAATGCTGGAGCCTTTTTCATAAGTTTACTTCATTTGAAATTATTATAATAGCTATGATTTTCTTGCAGATCTTTAAAGTTAGAACTCCCTTGTCCGATTACCTACAAATAAAAAATTTGGATTATGCTCAAGCATGGAGGTCAGTTGAGTCGGCTGTCTCACGACTCAAAGATGTTAGAGATAAATTCGACGAAACTCTACACGCAGCAAAAAACTTTGTTGAGTTTAGAGAAAGAGTGGAGGAATTTTCCAATAAAGAATTATTAGAAGATATAAATCTAAACAGCGATTTCGAAAAAAAAAGGCCACGCAAAATTAAGAGCATGGATTCAGAAAAGTGTGTGGAAGAGAAGGGTAAACATTCACCAAAGGATGAGTTACGAATTCATACATATAATAGGGTTGGGGAAAATCGAATAGTGGGTACTATTATACAAACCATGGAAAAAAGATTCACAACGCATAAAAATCTTTACTTAGATATGTGTTTGTTTGATCCTAAAAGATTTGCCTAAACTAAATTTAACCAGTTGCCTATAAATGCGCTGGATAAGATCTTCGATTTGATTCTTTCTTTGAATAAGGGGAAATTAAAAGAAGAAATTATTTCTTTTGCGAATGCTTGGCCTAGCATTTCCAAAAAATCCTTAGATAAAGATTATAATACTGAGTCAGAAGAATATCAACACCCTGAATATGAGGAGGAGGATTACGTTTTACTCCATGCAGTTTCAAAAATTAATGTAACAACTGCATCAAGTGTGTATTGGGAATAATAATTGAATTCAATATGTTCAGTCTCCAATATGCCGAAATATACAAAGTCTATAAGTATTTATTCACCATACCATTAACGCAAGTAAGCTGTGAAAGACTTTTTTCGAAATTGAAGTTAATTACAAATAGACTGAGAGCATCTATGACCAATGAAACTACGGAAGCATCTGTCTTGATGCATACTGAGAGATATATTTTAAACACCATAGAAACAGATTTTGTAATCAACAAACTGTGTGAATCAAGTTCCAAAATGAGGCGTCTTCTAGTTCTATGAGGACACTGAAAATTTTCAAATGCACAAATTTCAAATGTACGACTTTATCCAGTTGATTTTAGGATTGTAAGACAGCAGGGACATCAGTTCTTTATTGGGATCCACTAAATGTGCATATAAAATTATAGTATATAAAGTTATTTTATTTTTAGATCCATTCAAAGGAAATGTTATCAGGAATTTAGTTCTTGGAAAATTACCTCTCTTAATATTCAAATTAATTCAGATAAAAAACAGGAATAATCTTTTTATTTTTAATTACCATAATTTCGGTTACATAAGCTGCGGTTTTCAGTGCTTAAAAGTTAAAATTAAACGTATGCAGCAGCTTATCTGCCAGGATTGATTATCTGTTACAATTTTGTTTTTCATGTCTTTGCAAGTTAAGATTGTAAGTTATGCACAACCCAAACGGTTAATGCAGAATACAATACGAGACAATCTCTTACCAAAAAGAATGAAGATATTTTTAAGCATCGAAAACCAGTGGATGTAAATCTATATGTATATAAAATTCAAATACCACTCCTCACTGACTCATTGACTCACTGACTGACTGACTCATTGACTCATCACTGTATCTCAATAACTACAAGTTCTAGGAAGCTGAAATTTTGCAGGGTGTTTCTTCTTATACCGTAGGGGTGCACTAAGAAAGGATTTGAAAAATTCGAATACTAAGCGGCCTAAAATTGACCTAAGGCCTAAGCCAAAAGCAATTTGAAATCGCCATAGAAATAACATTGAGTATAAAACGATTCCTATACGCATCTCAGATTGCTTTACCAGTGTTGATCGAAAAACAATTTTCTTAAAACAAATTAAATTATAATGTTCATGTTTGAACTGAATTTTTACTTCGCCCCATGATGAAAATAATGTTTCTAAATATTTGATTGATGAAGAAAGAATATTTAGGACATTTAGTTTCATATTTACTTAAATTTTACAATGGAGCACGAAAAGCCCAAACGATAAACTCATTGATCATAAAAGCGTAATTTTGCTACTCGGTATCTGGCAACCTCAGAATTAATGTTTAATTTTTTAATTTGATTTAGAATTCTTTTTTGGGGTATTTGAGTTGAAAACGAGATGGCTGCGATCATATTTGAAGATTCCCAAGTATTATAAATATGTGTTCTTTTTTGCTTATAAATCATTATTGTCTTTATCAATATTGTTCAATTTTTTTGTCGAATTGTTTTACTTCAGAATATATTCAGGAAGTTGAAATTCAACACGCTAGAACAGATATTTTTTATTCAGAAATCTGCTTGTTTTAAGGATTGGAATTTTGTTTCTGTTTGCTTTATGTGTTACGGTATCTTACCTATTCCAGAAATATTATTTAGGAGTTGGATTTTATTTATTTATTACTTGCAAAATATCACTAGACATGGGTACTTTCGTGGTGGTACATGTATATTTCCATAACTTTCTTTAAATCTTTGGTTGAATACGTAATAGTGTGTAGATAAAAAGAATAAATAAAATTTGCAAATCAAAATACTTTTTAAGTGTGTAATTTGTTATTTTAAAATGACATGAAAAATTTCAAAAATAATTTTTAATAAGATGGGTTACGTTAAATTAAAACTGGTAGTCATACTTTGTAGTTCAAAATATATTTTAAAATCTTGATATAGCTTTTCATTGAAATACGATTAAAATAAGTTAAATTTCATTTGTTTTTCGTGTTTCATGGGTGTTATTGAAAGCTGTACTCCATAGTCAAGTAACTACATATATCACTCTAAATAGATACGTGCTTTCCATTTAGAAACCAAATTTCTGATCTTAAAAGTACTATAAAGGTTCAATTTAAAACTGTATGTGCGTTGGAGAAAAGGGAATTTTTAACTTTTTTTGTTGATCTTGGAATAATATCACACTAAGTAATTTTGAAAAATCGAAATTTTATGTCTTAAGAGGGAGAGAGTCGAGGTTGCTTACGCTATTTATTTAAGCTGTTCTTACGCAACTTAGATGCATGTGAATCGTACGTTGAAAGTGATTTTCTTTTTGTAAAAGCGCTGTAAAATTAACCTTCTGTTTATTAAAAAATTGTTATCGATTGGGTTTAATTTGTCTACTCTGATGATATGTATTCCTAACAAAAGCTCTGCTATTCCACATGCCACTGAATGGCATTTTCTGGAAAAAGTACCGTTTGCTTCAAATTAAATTAGACTCGAATGACGTAAATTTTTAGCCCCCCTGGACAAATAGAACGCTGGTTAATATGTAGCCTATCATATCCGCAGGGTTCTAAAATATAAGTGTACCAAATGTGTGGATTGGCCAAAAGGTGGATTAGTGTAGAGAACAGACAACGTCAACTCTGCTTTATATATCTAACAGAAGTTATGTTATTCCACCTGCTGCTGAATGGAATTTTCAAGAAAAATTGCGTTTGCTTCAAAATAAAAAATTAGTAATGAATGTTGAAACAATTTAATTTACCATCTCTCATATTGATGATGAAATTCGAAAATATCGCATACTAGGTGAAAGAATGGTACAATGAAAACATATTCATAGGAAAACTAAGTGCAAGACTATCCACTGAAAATTCGGAAGTTTTACTGAAATTGAATGCACGGGAATATTCGTAGTCACTCGAAAACTTAAAATCAACTTCAGCAGAAGTGTGACGAATATGAAATGGATTATATGGTTGGATACAACATATATATATGCATATTTGCGTCCGAAGTAAATTGTAGAAGCAATGGAGAAGTTAAATTGGTATTAAATTTTTTTTTCCCCGTATACTTAAATGATGCTAAGATTCTTTTATGAAAAAGAATTGATGATTACTTTTCAATCAACATATTATTAATTCAACCCGAGCAAAGCCGGGTCTTTCTGCTAGTTAGCTCATAAAGTAATTCACTCATTTTTTTTATTCATTATGAATTGCTGAGTCGTTTTGAATGTTTTGTGGAAAGAAATGCAGTTAATTTTTAATATAGAACATACTTGATCATCTAATTCACATATTCTTTTTCATAATATGATAACTTATTTGATAAACAAATTTCGATGTATCATAAAAATGACTCTAATTTAGAAATCAGCAAATAATAATTGAAAAAAATTCTATATATTTTTAAATAATTTCATTTCTAAACATATTTTATAATACTGGAAATTAATAAAAGTGTTTCATGAAGAAATCGTGCTTGATTAGTTATTTATTTCAATTACATTTCTAATTAAGCAAATTTTTAAAATGGTTTTTATAAGAATTTAGTATTAGCTGAAAAGTGAAGCAAAGTGTGACGGTAAGTACGAAATTAGAAGGCAACCCTATCAATTCCTTGTCCACCGCCTTCACAAGGCACCCAGCACGGGCCTACATGTACCTAATGAGTGATAGAATAACTGTAACCAATTAGATGGTAAGAAAAAAATTAAAAAACGGCTTGATTACAGGTTTGGCGAATTTGCATCTATAGTAGAGCAAAGAGAATGCGGATACAATTTCACATATTATCTAGTTTAATAAAGAAAATAATAACGAGTTTGAGGTGGAAAAGTTGTCGATAAAATAGTTGTTAGATGTTTGAACAGAGGCACTGTGTAACCTTTTGATTATGGCTATAGATATAACTGGCGCGATTCTTATAACTTTCAACTAAATTATTTTTAACCGCAACTCTAAGCTAAGGCCCGGTGCACTCATCCGATTTTTCAACGTGCGGCCCCGCAGCGGCACCGAAGCCCAACTATGCACACATAACCGTGGAATGACGCAAGTACTTATTTCGCGCCATTTGCGATAAATATTCTATCGAAGAAAACGTGTTTATTACCCTTACTTGGTGTAAAAAAAGTATATTTTGAAATAAAATAGACGTTACTGGATACAACCAATTATTAATTATTAGTTATATTCCATTTATTTATGAAAACAAGGTACTTCAGAACGAAGACGCATGTGCGGCGAGCTGCGGCGCCGTGGGGAACTGCGGTGCAAATTGCACGCAAGTTGGACGTGCGTCGCCGCAGGCATGTATGCACTACTCTATTGGATCTAATGTATCGCTTACTTGGTGTAAAAAAGTACATTTTGAAACAAAACAGACATAACTGGATACAACCATTTATTAATTATTATTTATATTCCATTTATTTATGAAAACAAGGCCCCGTGTGGAACTGCGTTACAAATTGCATGCAAGTTGGACGCGAGTCGTCGCAGCGGTGCCGGAGGAATGTGTGCACTACTCCATTGGATCTAATGTATCTCAGACCGCACTTGCGTTGCTGCAGCGGCGCCGCACGTTGAAAAACCGGATGTGTGCACCGGGCCTAATAACTTTCATGATACGACTGTTGTACTGGCCGTAGTCTAAATTCTTTCTTGTCGCGATAAAGGTACAACTTTTATACTGGCCATAGCCTAAAAGTTAAGGGATGGATACGATTTACTCTAGCTACGGGAATGGGACGTAAAGGTACCTAATGTAAAAATGTGTGGCACAACACAACAGTTGTATCTAATCGGTAGCTAATGCACAATACACAGCTGAAAATTACAAAGCCTACAGCGTTCAAAACGATGTCGTCCCACCTGTTAAACTTCCATATTTCATTTTAGTTACGGTCGTCGAATGTTTCCCTCCACACCTTCAGCTCGTTCAATCATGCTCACAGGAGGAACCAGAAATAAGATAGCGATGGGAAGATTAGAGATGATAAATGGAACGGGAAAGCTGCACACTATACACATATGAAGAGGATTAAATAAAAGTTGCAACTAGAGTTAAGAAATGATTTTGGGTTTACTTCCTCAAGCATGGGGCAGCCGTGTGTCAGATTCAACTTGTCATGCTGATATCAACGTTTTTGACGTTCGTGATTCGACTTGTCATTATTTCCCGTGTTTCTTTAAGAACGGAAACACCGAATGAGTTGGATATCTCATGGGGGATATTTTATGGAACTGTAAAACAGTAAAGTGTGGAGATCGTTATGTTTTAGGATTTCGTGTACTAACTAGATATTTCCTCTTTATTAACAAGCAGTTTTAGGATTTTGTGTACAAATTAGATATTTCTTATAAGATTCCTTACTTCATTTACTTTCTTTAAATGTGTCGCGTTATGCATCTGCTTTACACTTAAATTCAGTCAGCTCTTTCTGTGTGTGTTTGTCTATTAAATGACATATTTTGTCTTGTGATAAGCGCAGCATCGCAAAATATATTCCTTGCGCTATAATACCCAACCAACTATCCAACCTTTACATTCATTTGTGATACATAAATTTTTAAAGTCTTTTTGATGCATATAATTAAATAACTGTTTTCTGATAGCAAATTGTTGGGTAAGCTGAGTGTCTTCAGATTGTTTTTAAACATGTGATTCATCTCTATTGACATATCTAATCTCTTACAAAGATATACATATTTAATAGAAGGAGAAAACACTTGAAGTAATTTATAATGATTAATATTGAGTGATTTAGTGCCTGAAGCTATTTCCCACTCTCTTTGTTTCACAGTCATCTTTTGAACTTCAAAAAGAGACATTACAATGGTGTGTGCAATTTAATAGGCCATCTCGAGATGCGCACAAGAAAATTGACATAAATTTACATAAAGTACACTACTAATTTTTCTACTGCAATTTGGCTGCTTTCCAAGCTTTTTAGAAATGGGTATTAACGTAGTCCAATAACCTAGCGTTAAACGGCCGACATGTATCAACATCAACACTATACGCAATTAGGCTGAAAATCAAACAAATTGTCTTCAGCGTAAGACCCCAAATTCGAAAACTAATGAAATTAAATGCACGTAAAGAACAATCTCTTTTAACAACTGTAGAACATCCGCCTTCGACAACCGAATTCAAAGTCTGAGAAAAGTGACGTTTTCATGCTTGGTTTGCTACGAGGCAAATTTATGCATCTTCCTTCCCATGTCCTTTTATTACGGCTGTGTGTGTTATCCGCACCAGACAAACAATCAACCGTGAGTGAAACACACCGTCCAGAACTCCCACACCTTGGCATTAAAAATAACCGACCAATGGAAAAATCGCCTCCTAACGAAGAATTACTCCATTCATCTTCCTGGACGGCAAGGGAAGCGAGTCGGATGATGTCACTTTTAGTACCACTTCACCCCGGCGGTACAGCGGTTAATTATAGAGTAATGAGACAACTAAAAGAGCCCGCAAATAAGAACCGAAATTGCATCCTTCGTTAAGAGTGAAGGCGTGCGCGGAGTTGTCAAAGTATACGCGACGAATGAAGAGGGGAACCTTATTAAATTCCTGGTTCGCTTGACGTTTGATTGAGGCGAAATATAATGACGCTTTTTCGCATACATGACTGAACCCGCCGTGCAATCCCGTCCAATCAAATGATGTCTCTTTTGCGAATGGACACGCTTCGCTATGAGGTGGCCTTGTTTCCTGGATTCGCTCGTGGACTTGGTGTGTTCATGTTGGTCCAAGATCTGCCAGTGGTGGAAGTGGTGCAGATCAACTGGAAACAGGATGGGACAACGCCTCTTCCGAGAGATCTTTTGTTTCCGTTGGGAAAAAGTCTGATGCGAACGTATGAGCAAAATCAAATAAACCGCGACGGAACGTTGCCGATAAGTAGAGTACGATGGCCACTGCGTGGAAATTGTATCTGGAAGAACATTGACATCTTTACGCTGCTAATCTAGAAAGGTTTTTAGTTTACAACATTCCCCACTTTGAACAAAAAACGTGTCCAAAAAAATTGAGATAGGTAGTTTGTATAGCATTACACTGGAGCAACATAGCTGGCTATTAGCGACGGTCTCTGATCCATCCCGAAAGGAAAGATCGTAGGACAAAGCCCTGTAATTTTGAACCACTGTCAGATGACGAGGTCAACACCTGAGCTGGCACTCCACTCCAAATTTCCACACCACACCAACGTGAGGACATTCGTGGCCACGACATATATAACGACAGCCCCACGTACATAACTGTCTTTGATTGGATCGAGTTTCGCACTCACAACTCTTCGGTTGCTGATCCGATGCTGGAGTGATTAAAGGATTTTTGTCATCCAATGAGCATTTTACATAGCATCAGATGTCATAAAAATCATAACATCTCCTCCAACAAAAAATAAGGATAATATTGAATTCGCAGCATGCAAGGTTACCTGATCTTAATCCAATAGAATACGCTTTGGTTGCGCATGGATGATACATTACACAGCCTGTAGAACTCTACCAAAGACTTCACAAAAGCAAATACGTGTTCCAGTGCGCGAATGAAACTCATTGCCCCAGGAACTCTAGGGTAGTCTTATGAAAAGTAATATGTCTCCTCGCTCTGAGGCCTGTGTTAGAGTTAGTAATATTTTAAAGTTCATATCAATACTGAACTAGAATCAAAGTTTAAAGTATCAAAAACAAGATAGTCAGTAGTGTGGTTCTTATGATGCCCGAAAACGTGTTTACACTTTTATTACTCTTACCCTCTTAAATAGTTCCTTGTAAGTAAAAACAAAGATATGAAATTTGAACAAAAAAAATATCAATATCGGTTAAGTTTGTTTGTTTGTATTTTTTGGCAATCTGGACATGCATTTTGATGGCTCAACCGCCTGCATTAAGTATAACAATTCGAGTTAATATTCCATTAAACTCATAAGTAAATAAAAAACTTTCTCTAACATAATCCTTAATTACTCTAATTATTCATAATCTCGACCATACCAGACTTAGGAATTAGAGAAAATACATTTGGGAAGCTCTTCAAACAAACATAGAATTTTGTTTTCGTTTCAAAGTCTCCTGCAATTGTTTTTATCCGTAAAAATATTAAGACCAAATCATAGTGCGATTTAAACAATTATTGTTTGTTTCTTCCCTGCATAAGAAGCTTTCAAGATTTCAGAGTTTTGAAATGCAAGCAACTATTCGAACAAAAAACATATTTTGGAGTGATTAAAGGATTTTTGTCATCCAATGAGCATTTTACATAGCATCAGATGTCATAATAATCATAACATCTATATTTTGAGTGATTAAAGAACTTTTGACATCTAACGAGTAGTTTACTTGACATCAGATCATAATAATAATAATCATAATCCTAAAATATCCATAGTAATAATGCTTGAAGTAAGATGAAACCAAGTTCCTAGAGGAGGAATATTTCTAAGAAATATTAGTTTTGCAAGCATTTCTAAGAACTCAACTCGATACTTTGATAATCTTCTCCTGCTGCTATTTTCAGCAAATAATAGAATTGTGTCTTTGATACCTTGTTTAAGAAGTAAAGTGCTCTCATAATTAATAATGGTCTTATATTTTTGGTCAAAAGTCCCAGTATGTTTGAAATTATTCAAAGTATATTAATTCTAGAGCCTACGAAATTCTAAAGCAACGTAAGTAGAACATTTCATTAATTTTATAATACAAAAAATGTAAAACAGACCCATGTATTCCACAGATGAGGACGAAAGCAACCCATGTCATTCTAAAAATGTTTCTTGTGTATTTTCTTCTAGGCATAGCCTCTATTATGCTGTCGGGCCACTGAAGCACATTTCGATTGAACCAAACACTGTTATGTGTGGGGGCTGATGCACTTTAATGAAAATAGAACGAGTTCCATTTCTAGAATAAATAGGGACAGAATTTTGTGCCTGGAGTAGTTTTTGTAGAAGACAGAGAGTACACACACGGAGAAATTTTTACCGATAAAGAGGAAACACACCCAGGCAAAATAAGCACGTGCCACCCAAAACTCGTCAGTTTCTATCACAGTGGGCAAACCCACTAAGTCACTTGATACTTCAAGACTCGATAATGGTAAAAAGTATTATATATATATTTTTTGTATGAAATATGGGTCCACATGATTGTAACGTACCAAATGCGTTCATTACCCATATCGGAACATTACACTCATGGGTCAGAACATTGGGATCTACATAGATGGATGGGATCTCAGAAATGAGTTACGTTCAGTCGTAAAATTTCGAGTTTATGTAAAAACGTTTCGAGTGGTAAAATGGTGCTCAAAGTGTCATACATTCTATAAGCTGGGATTTTGAATGGTGGACTCTATCTTGTATTTCTTGAAACTTGCTCCACCAGTGGGTCGGCGTCGCTCTTACGAAACTGGTAGATTAATGCGTTTATCTACGAGTCTTAATCTACACACACATAGTTTACAGTGAATGCGATGGCAGCACCTTAAATGGGGCTCATGGTAAACGTAATTGTTGCCATGTTCTCGACAATAAATGCTTAAAGTATCATACGATTCATAAACTGAAATAATTTTTGAAATATTCTAGGTGATACGAATAACTTCAGTCGGTCAATATTTTGACACTGGTTTAAGAATGAGAAAACAAAGGTTCCTATCTGCAGACAGATAACACCACTTAAGAACACTCTTTTAAGGCTTAAAAGAATTAGATGCGTTGTTTCGCAGCTGCTTTTCAACACAAGGTCAAATTTCAGGCTTCCGCGAATCAGAAACAAAAGTTCGCATGCAAAGTAAGCAATAACGATACATTTCCATTGTCTCGGCTTATTGATAAGTGTAAAGAAAATGGGATCAGTGAAGCCTTCTTTGCATCCTGGAATACATAAACAGATAATATATGCACAGACATTATAGCATCCCTACCTCGTAAAATTGAATCTTAAATAAACAACAAAAAAAATGTTCATTTGAATTCAAGGGCAAAAGACTGTTTTGAGGTAACGAGCATCTCTTTGTCCATAGCATCAGGAAGTCCATACGTCTCTAAATACATCTGTTAAACGGCAATTAGTTTCATCATAACAGTGTCATCGCTATCCATCTCCGTGGGGCAGACATGTGTTAGCAGAGGGTCCGTCGCGTGCTGCGCTCGTGCGACCGGTGGCCAGAGACCTTGAACGTCAAGACAGATGTGTAACGGAACCCCGGGTCTCTTTCCTAAGGTTTGACTGTTTGTCCGATAAAGAGGCCTTGGATTTTACGAGCAGGTGGGATATCTGATTCTTGATCTGTGTTATAAAAATACAGTTGGTATTGAAGGGTGTAAACTGGTCTAGTGGCGCTGACGAAGAGGATATCTGGGGATCCACTTCGGGATTTTGATTTTTAAAATATATCTAAGCTTTAATACCCCACCTTGTTCCTTGATTATACCAGCTCCGATTAACCAAGTGTCATGTTATTAAAGTTGAGTTTGATACCGAAATTTTTTTTTCGTTTAAGCAAATCATCGAGTTCGAGCTAGGGATGTGACATCGACAGTAAAACATTGATGTTCAAAATTAGAACATCGATGTTGATAATACAGCCGACCAACCAGTCTAGTGGTCAAGTTGTTGGCCTCTGGATCGGAAGGTTCCTGGTTCGAATCCGGGTCAGGGCATGGATGTAAATTGTGCTGTCCTTTGTTAGGGACAATGATGGTCCACCCATTGGGTGCCCCTTCACAAGTGACCATCACTTCTGGCCTTGTATAAGGCTACAATGACTTCGATCAATTCTGAACTGTATTGTATCATGTATTGTATTTGTCTTTGCAATCTGTACCCAGCCTTGCCATTGGAAATATAAAAAAATGTTGATAATACATCGCCTAAAAACCATCAATGTTTTTAAAATTCAGTGCATTTAAACTTTTTTCCCCATTTCTTAAAACTGGTTTAGCAACCTCAAACATTAATGTTGGCCCGAGGGGGTATTTAATTTCCCCCTTATCCAGTGTTTATTAATTTATAAGTAAGATATTTTTAACTGTCTAAACAAAGTCACAAAAATTAAAAAGAACAACTAACAAATCTTTTGTTTTCAAATTGAATAATGTAAAAGAAACTGATATTTACAACAATTTGACATAGGTACTACTAACTATAATTAAAATTAGTTAAGCATATAACAATATTTATTGTTACTCATAGTCAATTATTTATCAACTTATGGGGGGGGGACACAACAAACTTATTTTTTTCTTCAAATAAAACTAATTGGGGCCAATAATTATTATAGGCCAAATATATTTGTTATTTACAGTTTGTTAAAAAAGAAGTTTGTTAACTTTCTCCACCTTAAGCCAACAACTTTTTTCCCCAATTAGGGAAAAAACTCTTTCTGATGGGACAAATGTCGACATCACTGATAAATACTTAGTTGCACGGTTATTTTACTTTTGTTTTTAATTAGGTGCTTTTTTCATTCAAAATAAAACATCGACAACGTAAAAACATCGATGTTAAGCAAACAATGGCTCCAATAAATCTCTGGTAAATACAACAATGTTTTTATAAAACATCGATGTTTTGAAAACATCAACATCGTATCCCTACTTTCAGACCCTTCACCCTTGACCACTTTGGTCTAAAAGTATGTTCAATTCATCTATATAAATAAGAATGGAGTGTTTGTTTGTACATTCAATATTTTCGACCCATTTCAAGTTTTCTATCCGTTTTGAACCCTTCTGATGCCGAATCCGCCTTTTTCTCGTTTGGTGTCTGTCTGTCTGTCTGTCTGTATGTTGTGCCCTATACACGTCCACGCGGTTTAAGATATTTTCATGGAAATTTGCATACAGTGAGTACTTATCTTGATTTAGTGAGTGGAATTGGTTGCGAAAGTCTGTCTGTCCGTCTTTTTGTTCTATGTTCAATTTTGTGTTTGTGTGTTTGTGTAGGCATCACATAAATTGCATTCCAGATATTTGATTGCAGTGTAATTTATTTTATACATTATCTATTAGTATAGTGAATGCAATATTAAACATATCTTTATTGTTATATTTAGATGAGTTTCATGCTAAAACACCTGAGTAAGTATACTCAAATCAACCATAATTTGGTAGTTTTGGAAAAATTGGAATGTCTATTGAATATTACGATTACTTCGATTGTTTTACCAGTACTGCTAAAAAAGTAATTATTCTTCAAAAAATTATATTTTTAATGAAATTTCAGCTCTGATACTTCATTTATTTCGAGTCTTATTTTTGTTCTTAGCGCAATGAAAACGATTTTGGAATATTTGAGACAGACGATATTTTTCAAGGAAACGAGAATGAACAAGATCGCGTGAGCAGTGATATTTTCTGTTTCTTTCGCTCTGAATTAATTTCACATTCCTAAATTTTGTGCACTTTTAGTTGTAAATTGTGGCAATTGTGCGAGATCAAGAGATAAAAATGAATCACAAATTAATATCTTTAGAACAATTTTTCCGACATCTTTTATTTTGTTCTATTTTACTGTTTTCTGTTTTAAATATTTATTATTTGTAATAAATGTGTTTTCCTTCTCATCACACCCAACAGCACCACAAAGTATTAGACTTGAAAATGTTAGGTAAGTCAGTATAAATTTTCAGTAAATTTTAAGTGTAGTTATGCCATTATTGAAAGAATAATGCCGTTATATAAAGAATAATGCCGTTATTTAAAGAATAATGCCGTTATTTAAAGAATAATGTCGTTATTGAAAGAATAATAATGTTTAAAAATCCAAACTAGAACTTTTTCCAACATTAAAAAATTCGTTGTAGTAATGACAGGAGAAGATTGCAAAATTTCACAATGTCGCATACCGGAGGCAAGAGTGCCACAAGTAAAAAAATATTGTTTTGTTGACTATGAGTGCGAGAGCACTCGCCGTAAATCGTAATTTTAATTAATTGAGTTGCACATGAAGAGAACTTAAGAAAGGGAATTCCAAATCTTCCTATAAATCGTCTTTTATAGTAGTAAACTTTGTATCACCTTTCGTCTTTTTGTAGCTTTGTCATACAGCAATTGTGCGATGTATGTGAAATGTATTACATGAATGGATATGCATGTGTAGGATTTGTGTCCAAAGTAAGTTGTAGAAAATATAAAGATGGCGAAAGGTGTTAAAATAAATTTTTATTCTACAAAAAACGTAAGTCATTATATATTTTGGTTATCTCTTCAATCTAGAGTAAACGAATTCAAACCGAGTAAGGTCGGGTATTTTGCTAGTTGATTATAAAAATTATGCTACTCGGTTATTTTTAAAATTTTTATAACGGTACTTTTTTCATTTAAAAATAAAACATCGACAACGTAAAAACATCGATGTTACAAAAACATCGGCTCCAATACATCGATGCTTTTTTATAAAACATTGTCATCGATGTTTTTTTTTATAAAACATTGACATGGATGTTTTTTTTAATAAAACATTGACATCGATGTCGTATCCCTAGTTCCAACGTGAGTACTTCGTCCTTGACTAGCGAGGTTTTGTGGTAGAATTCTTCCTACCACAAACATAGAGGAAATATAAAAGTAGTGTGTGTAATGGTAACCTTTTTATATGCCTAGAATAATCTGACGAAAACTAGTAGTAACATGACCTTTAGACAGCTTTCGTCTTATATGATTAAATTAATATTCGTCATCTGAGTGGTCCACAGCACGGGAGACGACAATCTACTGATTCATCATCTGATTGAACCTCGCAAAATAGTAAAAGACTGACGATGTCACCATTTTTGTCGTCATTCTATAGAAATGTGCATTCATAGTTCTACCCACCGTAAGATGTTTTATCGCCAAACGAGGGGATAAATGTAAAAATCAACCGAAAAAAATCGATTTTTCACAAAGCAGTAGCGTGACAAATAGTCGACCACATGTTGGTCCCACTTTTGAAGTTCTTCTTAATAGTAATGATCAATTTACTTATGTTTTAAGTCTATGGTCACAACGTGAAAGTGGCTCATTATAAGATTATCACAATAAATTCAAACTGCGATGCAAATCCGAATTAAATTATATTTTTACTTGCTTCATGAATCATTCAGTAGCAGTAGTAGTAATGTGTAGAATAGTACATTTGTTCTGTATTTGATATAGGCTGTTCTTGAGTTACTACATCCGTATTATCCGAGGAGACCTCTACCCTCTATAGAAATGTGCATTCATAGTTCTACCTACCGTAAGAGGTTTTATCGTCAAACGAGGGGATAAATGTAAAAAGCAACCGAAAAAGTCATTTTTTCACAGAGCAGTAGGCTGTTCTTGAGTTACTACATCCGTATTATCCGAGGAGACCTCTACCCTCATTACCTCGGGTAATCAAGTTTCTGTACTGTGAAGTCAATTCTCTAAATTAAGTAATACAGAAAAAATAGCATTAATAAATTAGTTATCATTAAAGTCAATGGGTCAAAAAAGCATACAAGATTTAAATTTCTCATAAATTTAATCTCCTCTGTATAGAAAGTGGAAAGTGCTGATGTCATATTTGTTGACACGTGGTTTTAGAATTAATATTGCTTTTACATTATCTTTCTGCTATAAAAAAATTTGCAATCCTTTTTCAGGTTTATTTGCTTTGTGATTGGTAATAGCGAGTCACGTGATAGCGAGTCTTGTGGTTCAACGGGCTAACGAATTTGGAGCACGCGCAGACGATAAACACAGTTATATTTTTTAGTTAATCTATATAAATAAGAATGGAGTGTTTGTTTGTACATTCAATATTTTCGACCCATTTCAAGTTTTCTATCCGTTTTGGATCCTTCTGATGCCGAATCCGCCTTTTTCTCGTTTGGTGTCTGTCTGTCTGTATGTATGTTGTGCCCTATACACGTCCACGCAGTTTAAGATATTTTCATGAAAATTTGCATACAGTGAGTACTTATCTTCATTTAGTGAGTGGCATTGGTTGCGAAAGTCTGTCTGTCCGTCTTTCTGTTCTATGCTCTATTTTGTCTTTGTGTGTTTGTGTAGACATCACATGAATTGTATTCCAGATATTTGATTGCATTGTATTTTATTTTATACATTATCTATTAGTTTAGCGAATGCAATATTAAACATTTCTTTATTGTTATATTTAGTTGAGTTTCATGCTAAAACACCTGAGTAAGTATACTTAAATCAACCATAATTTGGTAGTTTTGGAAAAATTGGAATGTCTATTGAATATTACGATTACTTCGATTGCTTTACCAGTATTGCTGAAAAAGTAATTATTCTTCAAAAAATTATTATTTTTTTTTATGGAATTTCATCTCTGATACTTCATTTATTTCGAGTCTTATTTTTATTCTTTGCGCAATGAAAACGATTTTCCGAATATTTGGGACAGACGATATTTTTCAATGAAACGAGAATGAACAAGATCGCGCGAGCAGTGATATTTTTTCTGGTTCTTTCGCTCTGAATTAATTTCACATTTCTAAATTTTGCACACTTTTAGTTGTAAGTTGTGGCAACTGTGCGAGATCAAGAGATAAAATTGAATCACAAATTAATATCTTTAGAACAATTTTTTGCGACATCTTTTATTTTGTTCTACTTCGCTGTTTCCTGTTTTAAATATTTATTATTTTAATAAATGTGTTTTCCTTCTCATCACACGCAACAGCACCACAAAGTATTAGACTTAAAAATGTTAGGTAAGTCAGTATAAATTTTCAGTAAATTTTAAGTGTAGTTATGCCATTATTGAAAGAATAATGCCGTTATTTAAAGAATAATGCCGTTATTTAAAGAATAATGCCGTTATTGAAAGAATAATAATGTTTATTAATCCAAACTGGAACTTTTTCCAACATAAAAAATTCGTTGTAATAATGACAGGAGAAGATTACAAAATTTCACAATGTCGCATACTGGAGGCAAGAGTGCCACAAGTAAAAAAATATTGTTTTGTTGACTATGAGTGCGAGAGCACTCGCCGTAAATCGTAATTTTAATTAATTGAGTTGAACATGAAAAGAACTTAAGAAAGGGAATTCCAAATCTTCCTATAAATCGTCTTTTATAGTAGTAACCTTAGTATCACCTTTCGTCATTTTGTAACTTTGTCATACAGCAATTGTGCGATGTATGTGAAATGTATTACATGAATGGATATGCATGTGTAGGATTTGTGTCCAAAGTAAGTTGTAGAAAATATAACGATGGCGAAAGATGTTAAAATAAATTTTTATTCTACAAAAGACGTAAGTCATTATATATTTTGATTATCTCTTCAATCTAGAGTAAACCAATTCAAACTGAGTAAGGTCGGGTATTTTGCTAGTTCATTCATAAAATTTAAGAGCACGCGCTAGAGAGTTTGCAATGTTTTCAGAAGAAACGGCCAATTCCGAATTTGCCGTTTCTATAGCAACAGTCGAATATGAAAAATATTAAGAAGTACTATTACAACAAACAACACGGATCAGCTAAAACTTTTAAAATTATGATGAGATATCCTCTGAATTTTAACGGTATGTTATGCTAAAATATTTCCTTTTTTATGTGGAAATGAGATGTTTTGTTCTTGAACATTTTTTAAAACATTTTGTTTTTATTTAACCTAAAATGTTTGGAACGTTTTCCAAAGCTAAAGTTCTGGGATTGGCTTATATACGAATCCGCTTATCTCGCAAAAAAAAGTAGGCAATTTTCCGTTACTCGGGCGTATGCGATACATTTCACAATGGGAAGGGAACCTTTAATTATTGTCGTACTAGAGGTCCGGGATCAATCCAGCAGCGATCCATGTGGGGATGGATTGTGAAGCAATCCCTCCCCCCCCCCCCTATTGTTGAAAAGTATAGTTCGCAAAACGAACTAAATACGATAACGTAGCAATCATCGGGGGTTGACGAGTGATAACGAGCAGGGGGCGGAGCCCCCTAGTGGATATAAATTGATATTTTAAAGTTTTTCACAAATAAATGAGACAAAAAGTTATCGCAGCTTAGAGTTTTACATTTGGTACTCATTTTCATTCTCATTCACCAACTAATTTTGTTCGTTAGCATAAAGTAATGAATTTTTTTATCATTTGTAATAGAAATTTATCTCAAAAATACTTTTTAGTATACAGAAGTTAAAAGAAAACATTTGGGATCAACAAATCATCGTCTTTTTGTATTTAGAAACATCACATTCTCGCTTGCAGCTAAGAAAATGTGAGCTTAAGGTAAGCCATACTCTAATTCAGCATCAGTCCTGTGACTCAATATTTCGTTGTGTTGCTTCAGTGCGACGTAAATTCAAATACCTACTTACCAGTCTTGCGACCCCATGTTTTCTGTACAGAAATGGAGTATGTTTGCTCATATTGTAGGTTTTGTCTCATATTGCTCCGGTGTGTGGCCGAAATTATGGAAACTAGATGACGTTCTAGAAGATTCGGATAAACGCGGAACTTTCATGGGAAACAGTGCACAGTGAAAGACGAAAAGCGGACGAAAGCCAAAATTGCCAAACTGTGTCCCTGTTATTGAGAACATAGCACGCAAAATTGAAACCGTGTTAATTTTTTGTCCTTTATGCTCGGAATATGATTGAAATGGTTACGGAATTTTTTTGTGTGTAAATATAATGATATATTGAAAGCTTACACGTTTACTTATAGCATCAGTGGTTTAAAATACCAAGAAAGTTATGTGCGTGCGTCCGCGTGTGTGTATAAGAGAGAGAATATATATCTCGATACAAATATTTGAATGTATACCTTACGTTAAATATTGTTGTCTCTAATCAGAAAATAAGAATTTCGGATTACCGTAGTTACCGTGCGATATAAATTCAACTACCTACCAGACAAGTTGTATAATATTTTATAATTACGAAAATCCTTTAAAATCCAATACCGCCGTAACATAAAAACCGTCCAAACCATATAACCCATAAAAACCGCCATACCGCCCAAACATAAAAGGTTTTTAGAAAACTGTTTTACAGTGATGTGAACCTTGTTAGAGAGCGATAAAGTTCACATCTTCATTAGCCATGCAAATTTGTGTTTCTAACTTTGATTCACTCCGAAATAAAATTCTGGCTACGCTACTACAGGCGATTTGTACAGTACATTTGAACTAATGTTAAAGTGATTAAGAGTTTGCAGAGCAATTTAATATCTATGAAGGATATCAGTTTATAGCCATGAGTAGACAAATGAAAATGATAAGATAAATACCCGTTCTTTCAAACATGATTGTGTGAAAAGTTTTCAATCATTACTTATCTAGATCAAGAGTTTAATAATTTACAGAAATAATTAAACATTAATATAATACATGCAAGTCACTCTTGAAAATTAAGTCGGGAATTTCTCAAATCCTTTTATTTGTTTTAAACATTAATTTGACCAAAATATATCTCGGGTAAAAATACCTTTCTCTTGAGAATGCGAAATCTGAAGGTTTATTTCGGTTGACTTTCTGTATATCTTTATCATCTAAAGCTAAAATTCCTTAAAAGACAGTGTGTCATTTCAAATAACAATATAAATATCCTCGGTTTTCGATGTACGCTTGTATAATTGATCCTAAACTTCATTTGTCACTTATTAAATCTAGATTTCATATTCAATGTGAACTCAGCAACAATTCCTTTTTAAGATATAGCTTACAAGCAAAAAGTAACATTTTTTTTTCTATCAAAAAGCAAAGACATTCATGGCGAAGCTTTTATTTGCGGGAACTCCTCACGTATCTCGATTGTATCTCTATCGCAACACTTTTCAGGAAGTTTAATTAGATGTCGTTATCCATATCAGATAAGAAGCGAGTCCTAAAAATTCGTCTCACGGAGAAGTTTGAAATTTGGGCGCATGACATTCGACAAAAAGTTTTTCGATGAAAAATTGATAAGAGAAATCAGCAAAATCATCTGAATTTTTGGGACTTTGAAAATTGTCCAATCAAAGCGATCAAATATTCAAAGAACCCCTTAATAATGGCCATCAAACACTCGTCTTTCAAAATCAACATCATTGATCTGTTTTAATGTTATTCGATGGAATTTCGATTTTATAACACACTGTTGAAACCAAACAATATCTTCTGTCTAAAATACTATTACCAGAATCTTTCACTAGGGTTTGTAAACAGATAAATCCCAAAATGTTAATAATTTCCTAACAGATGATTGAGTACAGTTCAAATATAATATCAATTTATAATAATATTTACAATTTTTCAAAACTTTATTAATAATTTTTTAACCTTAATAATTACGGCACAAAAACATGTTCCAATGAATGTAAATCAGTGGGTCACAAAAGTATTTGCCTACTTTTTGCCACTCATGTTTTGAGGTGAATACGAATTTAAAATTGGAACAGTACTAGATAAAAAAAAAGCAGTGTAGACAAAGGATATCCACACCGGGGGGATATGATGTGCGTAGGACCACTCGGGAAGTTAGGTAGATATCTTAATTAAAGTCGTACTGGAGCAACACAACACTGAGCGCGGGAAGGGACTCGCAATGTATAGTAATTCTACGGTGCTGGGCAAGCTTTGGGCCAATGTAACTTTGGAACTAGTGAAAACTGCGTAAGTAGTGATATTCGAAAGCTACGCTACAATTAATAATGAACAACAATCTTTCAGCAACAATTAATGTTATACTGCACTTTAATAGGCCAAACTGTTATTTAACTGTTCAATATTCGCAATAAACAATCGTTTAAACTTTCTATGTCTGCTTCATTCATTCCACAATCCAACATTAGGCCAGATTATTCAAGTCAAAACTATGATTTATATTCCTCGGCCAACCTACCATTTTTTTAACTTTTCATGATTTTTATAAGGATTCAGCTAATAGCACCAATTAAAATTTTGCCACATTAAAAGCTATCTTTCTATTTTAGCCTACTATCAAAACAATTGAAAAATTATCAAACGTTTTGCTAAAAATATTTAAAAGTGGAATTTAACCCATGAGATTGTACGCAAAAGTATCCGGACACCTTCCATAAATAGTACAAATGTTAAACAAAAACTAAAAAATCCATGTATATCCTTTTTTTTTTTTAATAATTTGTTTTGCATCTAAGATTGTATTAAGTTTAAATATCATTGCTTGCAACATGTATTTAGTCCCCCCTACCCCCCACCCCCCCAAAAAAAAAAAAAAAAAAAACTGGAACCAATTTTATTCTATGTTTTTATTAGTTTTCACAAATTTACGCTCTGAAGCTAAATTAAGCAACGGTTCACACGTTTCAGTGACTTGCTCCAGACAACTGAAAATGACGCCTTGCATTAACAAAATGTGGTATTAAATGCACCTGCCTCTTCTAAAGAATGAATCGGTATTTTTCTTGAGTAATGTTTCAGGAAATCCTATCACATCACTAAAACAATTTATTGTATTTTCTTCTTTGATGAGAAAGCTCATTCTACCCACTATGGTTCTGATCCCTTTACACGAAGCTTTTGAAGCACGAGGCAGAGATTGCAGTATTTTTCAATCGGATAGGGCCAAGATTGTAGTCTTTTATTTTTTCTCGCTAAGCAAAATTTATAATTACTAGGGGGCTCCGCCCCCTGCTCGCTTACGCTCGCCAACCCCCGGGGATTGCTGCACAATCCCATTTGGTTTGCTTCGCAAAACAACACTACTGTCACAGATGCCATTTGGTTTGCTTCGCAAACCAACATTACTTTCACAGAGTGAAACTATCTGAATAATTCGTATTATGCTGATTTCACTTTCCGGTTCATGACTTCACAGCGAGGGCTTCGCTGCGTCTCGCTTACGCTCGTCGACCCCGGGGATTGCTACGCAATCCGTTTGGTTTGCTTTCTCAAACCAATACTTCTTTCGCAAGTAATTTCACTTTTTTTTTGCTTTAACAACTAATGCACCCTAAACTAATAGCCGCATCAGTAAAAAATCTTCTGCATCTTGTTCCCTGTACAATTTTAAGTAAACATTGTTAATATCCAAACTTTACGATCTGTACTTTGTCGGTAAACTGTCTTGAGAACAGAGGGAAAAAAGCGAGCCTTTTTCCTCGCCAAATAAAACGAAATCGTTTTTATGGCAATTGTTGCTACGATAAATTTGATATCTGGCAAACCCGATAGTCAAAAGTGCAACCCACTACTGCTTGCGGAAGCAGCTATGCGAACTGAAAAATACGAAATTTGTGTCACCAACTTTTGATTGCATCGAATTTATTTATGAACCAATTTTAAAAATAAGTGTACCGTAAAAAAGAGTACATTCTCAGGTATACTGCAATATTTTTAAAATTAAAAACTAAAAGTAATACTATTCAGATATGACCATTTTAGTTTTGTATCGTAAGTTACGATCTGTGAAAGTTCCGAAAATTGTATGACCAACTTTTAATTGCATCGATTTTATTTATTAACCAATTTGAAAAATAATTGTACCATAAGAAAGAGTATAATGTAATGTATTCAGTGATGTTTTCAAATTTAAAAAATAATGTTTTTTGCCGTAGACAAAACGTTTTTAACAATAAGTAGCGAAAATATCCAAAGATTCCGTATTTTGTATGACGAACTTTTGATCGAATACAATTTAATTATTAACCGATTTCAAAAATAATAGTACCGTAAGAAAGAGTATATTCTGAGGTATACTGCGATATTTTAAAAATAAAAAACTAATAGTAATTAGATATAAATACGGCAGTTTTAAAAAAAAGTAACAAAAATGTCCCGATTTTTCCTGAATTTCAAAAAAATATTATCAAGAACCAAATTTAAATTTAAAAAAAAAACTCGACGAGCTGCAAAAATTTACGTTGAGAGGTACTCTTAAAAAAACTCACGACTGAAGACTGAAAATTTGAATGTGTTTTGCTCACTCGCGGAAGAAATTTCACTTCTTCAACTTTTACACTTAATAAAACCTAAACTAATAGCCGCATCGGAAAAAAATCTTAATAATTATCCAGGGAATACGATGAAGAACAAAGCATGTTAATTTCATTTTTTTCCGATCAATACTTTCTCGGGAAACCGTCTAAGAATCGAGCTAAACAACACAGTTTTCAATCCTGCGGCGGCGGTAACATTTTTTTAATATAGAGAGATTTTCTTAAGTATATTGCCACATATCTAAACTTTTGCGTTGCTGATAAGATCAATTACACTAGCTTGTAAAACGTAAGGAACAGTAAGAAGTTTAGCTTCTACTTAGCAGTGAAGGTATCTGGATGTGGGAAAAGGACACAAGAGGTATGTTGGGAGTTACCGAAGCGATGAGTAAAAAAAGCGATTACAAAAATACAAACGAACAGTAAAATAAATCTAAAAATGAAGTTATAGCACTGCACAGGATGCCATAAGATGGAAAGGCTTAAATAAAGAGAAGAGGGGTAGTTTGGTAGTGGTAGTTAGCATTGTAACCTCGAAGACTGATGCAGGCTTTACATCCCGTTTATCCTCGATTGTATAAATCGTCGTTACTGGCTGTTTTGTTTACTTTTGAGTTCGTATACTCTTTGGAGTTTTGCACACCTTTGTATATTAAGTTTAATTTTCTCATCAGGAAACATGTTTCTTCAAACAAAACATTCAAAACCCGTGTAAAAATATCTGACTATTAATATCTTTAAACTCATTCACAACAATTTTAAACTGATAAGCCCGAGAACGCGTCATTGCTAAATAGAAACATCTTTTGAATTATAAAGATTTTACTCGAAAATATTGAATCAATATCGCTATATTGTTTAAAAAACAATAACATATTAATGTAGTTAATTAATTAGATAATTAATTAATTTCACTCTTCACTTACATTTTATTATTCTTTAACTGAATAAATATCAAAACATTGTTTAAAATAAACTCTTTTTGTGAAATTAAAAACCAATTTCTACATTTTTTGAGAAGCCTACTAGCCTTCCAGAACTACCCGGTGACAATGTCCGCCAGGGCGTATACCCAAAAAGATCAAAATTCCCTTTATTAATTTAATCGTATTTGTTATCAATTATTGCATTAGGTTATCAATTGAGAATGGATATCTTTCAGTGTATATACCTTAGACTAGTGCTCAGTATACCATAAAAGGCATATTGTCGCATAGCCAAAAGGGCCAGTTTCTATAAATCTGAGCAAATTTTAACAGTTTCGGAATGAAACCGAAACTTTTAAATCAAATTTCACTTTAGTCGCGAGATTACGTTTTACCTTCCTGTCTATTGGGAAGCTCAAGGTCCCTCCAACGTTGCCTAATCATACTCTCGACCACCCCTCCCTCAGCTGAGTGGACAAGCGGTTTATCCTTAGACAATCGTAGGAAAACTTGAAATCTCCTTGCTAAGCATGAAAACAGATTAGTAGCCTCATCTGTAACTACAGTACGGAATATAGCACAGTGTCCAACAGCAAGTTATTATTGTCGTGTCAGAAATAGCCTTAGCCTTCATGCAAATAAAGACTAGAAGTAAAATAGTTATTCTTTCAGACAAAAGAAGGCTCGACATTTTTTGTTCTAACGGTTGGAAGAATCATGACGCTTGTATGGTTTAAAGTTCTGTGTTTGAGTTTGCATTAATACTTCTAGAATCGGAAATTAATTCTATGTTGATAAGGTAAGTAAAATTTACGTTACACACTAGGGATTTCAATAAACGTCCGGTTAAACCGATAAGTCGGTTTTTTCGTTTCGGTTAACCTATTTTTAAGGTGTTTTCTTGGCACGGTTATAACCGCGGTTATTTTAAAAACTAATAACCGATAAAAAAAAACTGGCCCCAAAAATTCAAGAAAATTATATTTGTGGCCTGTGTTTATGGGATGCAAATGGTTCTTTTTTCATAACTGACTTTTCAAGATCCACATAGTTTATATCTCTTTTCAACCACTCCCGTGTCATAGCTTGTTCTCATTCTCTGACTTTGCATTGTTTAGTCTATGCGGGTTGAAGTATAAACAAAGGGTGAGCGATGATCTTAAGTACATTTATACCAAACAACGTTTAATTACGATGTAAAATTCAACAGGAGATGTCTAACACGTATCTTTACAATCGCCGAGTTTGAATCTGGGAGTGAATGTTTAACTGGTAGTGTAGTTGTCCCTCCTATTTCATGTATTAAGGCATCACAGGCAAAAATTACCCCCCTAAAATGTTATTAGCAAAGTTGTCGCAAAGTTTTACCTCTGGTTCCAAACTATTTTTATCCGACCCTCTCCTAACAAAATCCATTTTTCCAAAATCGCAGGGTGCAGATACTTACTTTCCCAATGAACTCAAACAATACTTGCAGCAGCCTCTGTTGTTAAGGGATAGTACTCCACTTGAATTTTGGGGTCAAAGAAAGACATGTTCACCTGCATTAGCTCTGCTAGCTTTTAAGTATTTGGCAGTTATTGGAAGTTCAGTCCTTGAAAGGTTAGTATCTGCTCTGAATTCTGTGATTTCGGATGACAGAAGTCTATTAACTTAACTAACCAGCATATAACTGAGCGAGTATTTATGAGCAGAGTAAATAAAAACTATTGGGTTGAATAGATAAAACAATACTAACAAGGGAAGTAATGTTTTAATTATTTTATTAGTTTGTGTACCTTCAATTTGAAACAATTAAGTTTTGGTTTATTTTAGAATTAATGTGAATTTTTGTAACAGTTGTGATGTGATAAATAAAAACAGTTAACGACATTTAGCATTTTTTATATACAACTAAATAGAAATACCTTGAAGTTTTTAAAAATCGGTTATTTTTTCCGGTTATTGTAAAAGCCGTTTTTTTTTTACTCGGTTAAACCGAGGCAATTATAACCGAACGAAAAAAAAACCCGGTTATTTTCTGATAGTTGACATTCTAAACACACATTTATGACGTTACCAATCTAGGGTTAATGGAATTATAAATTATAATGTCTACATAGACGTTTTACCAAATTTAAAAAAACTAGTTCTATATTTCTGTGCGGGGAAAATTTGCGACTGAATTATGATTATGCTTTTATGCAATATAAAAACACCACGCGGCTCTGAGTGGTTTTTACCACTAAATATCTGAAAATTCCCCCCGAATCTAGGGTTATCAATCCAATTGAACATTGCGGGAAATTGTGGACGAAAAATTAGGTCAAAAAAGCTTTACGATAAGAATCGGACACTAGACAAAGTTTGTCGAATTCATACGACACTAAATGTAGTTATTACAAGAGAAAATTTATGTAAGTATCAATTATGAAGTATAGTGAAAAATCCTCAAAATATATACAGGAAGTACTAACACTTTTTACACCACAGAAAATGTAACTTGTGTATATTTTATATACTTCCTTTATTTCGATGTAAATTTTACACAGTGGGCTAAAATCCATTCAGCAATGTAAATCTGATGCTCTTACTGCAAAATTTTAAGTCGCACTTTGCGAAAAGCAGGCATTTTGTGAGTACTATAGGTTACGAATACTTTTTATACTCAATGCTTATGCATAAAATTTTTGGAAGACATGTATGTCAGCATCAGGACTAGGTAATTTGGTATGTATTGAAGGCATTAAAAATCGTGCTCTTTATTTAAATATTTTAAAGGCAATTTAAAATTATCAGCCCAAAATTTGGGTATTAGAAACAACTTTTTTTTTTTAAATTAAGATAACGATCCTAAGCACACGGCTCTCAACGTTCGTTTATGGTATCTCTAATTGTCCACAAGTTCTGAAATCACCACCTCAGTCGACGAATTTAAACCCAATAGAACACATTTGGAGAGAACTGGAGATTAGAGTACGAAGATACGACATTAAAACGAATAGCGAACTAAAAACAGTAATGATTGAAGAATGCAGGAACATTGATCCCAGACGTTTAAAAGGTTCTGTAGATGTATGCTATAGGACATCCTAACTAATTTACCGAAATATTACAATATTTATTAATATGTAAAAATATTTTTAAAGTGTAAGAAGACTTTTGTGAGATAAAACTTTTTTGTACTTTATGATTATTTATTTTCCAAAAAAAAAAAAAAAAAAAAAAAAAAACATTTTCTTTGTTTTAAAAATATTCTATATAGTTTTGTTAAAAATAAATTATAGATATTATTAAAAAATTGCCATTCTGAAAATTTAATTTTTATTAATGGATATACCAGTATATCATTACAATACGTAAGTGTATGAATACTTTTGGTAGCCACTGTACACTGTCATGAAAAAATAATTTAAAGTTCGAAGGAAGAAAATTTAAAGGCTAAGTTTTAGAAAATGAAAACAGCCAGGATCATAAAAGAGAAGTGCTGGGGGATAGAGGATAAATAAATAATGATCAGCGTTATATCTGTGGCCAAGGGGAATAAGACCCGGTGCACACATCCGGTTTTCCAACGTGCGGCAACGCAAGTGCGGTCTGAAATACATTAGATCCATGGAGTAGTGCCCACATGCCTCCAACGCCTCTACGGCGACGCACGTCCAACTTGCGTGCAATTTGTACCGCAGTTCCCCACGACGCCGCAGCTTACCGCACACGCGTCTCCCGTCTGAAGTACCTTGTTTTCATAAAAAAAATGGAATATAAATAATGATTAGTTAATGGTTGTGTCCAGTAACTTCTATTTTGTTTCAAAATATACTTTTTTTGCACCAAGTAAGCGAAATAAACACGTTTTCTTCGATAGAATATTTATCGCAAATGGCGCGAAATGAGTACTTGCGTCATTTCACGGTTATGTGTGCATAGTTGGGCTTCGGTGCAGCACAGGACCTAACTGGATAGGTCGAAATTTGGCAAAATGAGATAAGTGCGTCTGATGGAGGGTTTGTCTTGGGACCGTACGCGTTGTAGAGAAATAATATGCAAAAGAACAGTGTAACAAATAATGCAGTCAAAATAAATTATTACAAAAGCTCATTTTAGAAGAAAAAGGCAGAATTTCAAAACGTACTCTTGAAAAGTAGTTTTTCGACCTATCCAATTATACCTCTTGACCACAGATACAAAATACTAAACATCCTTTGATGTTGTAGGATTGGTTACAAGAAGCTTTTAAAAAGCTCTATGAGGCCATTACCAAAAATACAAAATTAAATATTTAAATTTTTTTAAAAGTAATACGAGGAAAATATCGTCTGCCATCAAAGTTTAATGACATTTTGAACCGAGAACATTTTTTGTTTCTGTTTAGTTATTTATCGTCTGCTCAGTTCAGCATGCGGAATTGTTATCTATATCAATAAGAATGGGATTTTTCTATCCGTTTTGGACACTTTTGATTCCAAATCCGCCTCATCCGCGTTTGATGTCTGTCTGTATGTACGTATGTGTTTGCCCAATGCACGTTCAAACGGTTTGCTACATATTTACGAAACTTTGCATACTGTACTTACATTCATTTAGTAACTGCACTTGGTTGCGTAAGTCTGTCTGTCCGTCCTCCCGTTCTATATTTTACTTTGTGTTTGTAGAGGCATCACATGAATTTTATTTTACATATTTTATTGATATTTGCTTTATTTTATACATCATATATTAGTATAGTAAATGCATTATTAAACTTTTCTTTATTTTCAAATTTAGATAAGTGTCCGGCTAAAACATCTGATTAAGTATACTTAAATCAACCATAATTTGTTAGTTTTGTAAAATCTAGAATGTATGTTGAGTAATACGATTGCTTTTAATTGTTTTATCAGTACTGCTAAAAAAGCAATTATTTTTACAAAATTCTTTTTTATGGAATTTCAACTCTGATACCAATTTTATTTATTTCGAGTCTTATTTTTGTTCTTTCCGAAATGTAAACGATTTCCGAATATTTGAGACAGACGATATTTTTCAACGAACAAGAACAGAAACTCCTGTTGGTTGTTTACGTGCAGTGATATTTTCTGTTTCTTTTCGCTCGGAATTAATTTCACGTTTTTCTAAATTTTGTGCACTTTTAATCGTATGTTGTGGCACACAACTGGGGGAGATTAAGACAAGAAGTAATCAACATTTTAGAACAACATTTTACCCGACAAGTTTTATTTTGTTTTAGTTCGGTGTTTACTGTCTTCTGTTTTAAATATTTACTATTTTAAGAAATTGCATTTCCTTTTCATGAAACACCGCCACAAATATTCGATTTAAATTGGCAGGTAAGTCGGAATAAAGTAAATTTTAAGTGTAGTTTTGCCGTTATACCCATTGAAAGAATAATAACATTAAAAATTCCAAACTAGAACTTTTGAAATATTAAAATATTCTATGTCATATTGACAGGAGGTCAAGGCGGATAATTTTGCGAGTTGAAGCTATATTTAAGTAACTTATTATATGTGTTAAAAGTTCATTGAAAATAATGATTTTCTTTAAAAAAGCTATTGAAACAAATCAGTTTGCCCTTTTAAAAAAATGATAATAAGTTACCTATGTAGTTCTGTGCTCAAGATTTTCAATTTTGAAACAAGTTCTTATATTATTAGACGTACCACAAAATGTAATTTTCAATAAAATATGTATTTAAATTAAAAAAAACTTAGTGATGAATATCTTATCATTTCAATTTGTCTTCCTTCCACTAAAGATGGCGAAATCTGACAATGTATGATGCAAGAGTGCCCTCAAATTGAAAAATATTGTTTTGTTGTCTATGCCGCACTTGCCATAGATTCGTCATTTTTATGAATTGTATTGAACAATTTTATATGAAAAGAACTCAAGAAATGGAATTCCAAATCCCCCAAAATAGTTTTTGCTAGAACTAGGAGTAAGTTCACCATTCGTCATTCTGTAGTTTTGCCATACAGCGAAGGTGCGATGCATGGAAAATGTATTACTGGATGGATGTGCATGTGTAGGATTTGTGTGCAAAGTAAGTTGTAGAAACTATAAAGATGTAGAAAGATGTTAAAATAATCTATATATATAATTCTCTTACGTGGCACGCAAAAAAGACGTTATTTGTAATCGCGTTTTGGCAACACTGTACGATTGTTTGTTTATCGCGAAGTCTCGCGCATCGATTGAATTTATAGCGTTATCGGATGAAATTTTATTGAGAAAAAAAAGGAAATTTTAATGAGCTGTTGCAGTTAGTTTATAATAGAAATCAAAGAAAGCGGAGGATCTTTTCAGGGCCATTTAAAAAACGTTCCTTTTCAGGGCCAACAATTATAGTTCAACAAGACGCTTGCACTACAACTTTCGGCAACACACTCAATGAAAAAGTGTGGGTCGTTTGAGTGCTGGGAAAATGTACACACAAACAACATGCTGGGTATTCAATTTCCAAAGCAACGCTCACATTTCGAGTCAAAATTTGCACAAATTTTTCATTTGAATTCTGATTTTAGAGATACTGTATATATTTTTTCTGTAATACAGCAAATTTAGATCTGAAAAACATTTTTTTTGGTAACATATTTTGTAAACAATCCCTTCTAGGACACATGTCTTCATTGAGGCGAGCGAAGCGAGCATAGGTTCGCGCAGCAAACCAATGAGGATTGCGAAGCAATCCTCCAGGGGTTGGCGAGCGTTGGCGAGCAGGGGGCAGGCCCCCTAGTATTTTATATTACAAAAGACGAAAGCAATTAAATATTCTAATTATTTCTTCTATCTAGTTAACCAATTCAATACTAGTAGGGTAGGGTATTTTTGCTGGTATATATTTTTTCTACGATACTACTACACCGTACGACCAATCCACACCGTATTTGATACACTTATACTTTAGAATACTGCGGAAAACTTAGGCTAACTCTTAACCCACATTCTATTTATCCTAAAGGGCTAAAAACAATTCGAAATAGCCATAACATTGATTATAAAGCTATTGCTTTGCACAGCTTATGTTATTTTACCAGTGTTAATCGAAAAACAGTTTTTTTCCAAAAAAAATTTAATTACAATATTTATGTTTGAACTGACTTTTTATTTCTTCTCGTCATGTAAATAAATTATAGATATTTGATTGATGAATAAAAATTTTTAATATATTTAATTTTGCATAACTTACATTTTGTAATGCAACACGATAAGCCCCAAAAAAATCCTCATTGATCATAACAGCGTAATTTTGCTTCTCAGTATCTGGCAACGTCAGAATAAATGTTAAATTTTTTATTTGATTTAAAATTTGGTGTTTATGTATTTGAGTTTTTTTATTCTGCTAAACCCTAACAATCAAGAAGTAATTCAAAAATTGAAAACTCATTCACACACAAGGAGTAGTTAAATGTCCCTAATATTCTCAATAACAAAAAACAAAATATCCACATCCTAAATAACCTAAATATATATAAAAACCCATTTTACAGAAGGTTTATTGATTAATGGATGTTCACTTTGTTTCGTTATAGGAATTTTTAAATTATTTAGCTAAAGTAAAATGCTTACTTCGTGGGTTAGTTTTATTTGAAGCTACAATTGCTAAAAAAATACTCGTTCAGTGTATCATTTCAATTGAAAAGCTTCGGGCTATGTAATAATAATAAACCTCCTTTCAAACTAGAAATTTCCAAGTTTCAGAAAATTAAAAGTCTATTTAAAAAAAATTTTAGTATGTATCTACTATTTAAAGATGTTATCTTAAATTTTCAAGTATTTTGATCCTCTTGAATATTTTTCTCATAACACTTTCATTCGGGGAATTTTCATTCTGCTATTTATCACTACATTATATCCGAATCCATTTAATTCATTAAAACCTTCCACGAAAAAGTTCTTCATTGAAATAACCATTGGAAATTCTAAAAAGGTATTCGAATGAAAGATATGCACTTACTATTTAACTTCAAGATGAACATGGAAGAAAGCATCATGAATATATTTTCTCTTTCACTATTTAACCAGTTACAATACGAGAACGTTACGGTGAAAAAAGAAAGTCCATGAAAGTACCCTCCCCTCTCCAGACGTTCGTTTCCCCCTCCCCCTTCACCACAAGTCTCATCCCGGTAGTCCTTCTACAGGTGGAGGAACCATTCGAATTTCCACCGGAAGTTACAACGTTCGAATGTCCGAGAAGTCCCAGCCGTTTGTCAGAACAGACGTCCTCTTTGACAGCAAATTGAGTGTCGAGACATGGGAGACGTAATAGGGTGGACTCCTCTGTTGAGAAATTACCAGTCAATGTCAGACGAACTTGTTGAATCGCTCTCGGGTTTTCTTTTTCTGCCTTTGTTTATTGTTCGGTTTGTTCGAAAACGATGCATCGTACTCAAGTGCACGGATAACCCGTAGACGGTTTTAAGCTCTGTTTCGTATACGAGATGAAAATTATTGTTTTACACAGGCTTTTTAATTAAGGTTTACAAAGTACCAAATACCTCAATCCCGGTAAATTACTGAATACCCGTTTATAGTTTCACTTTTTTCGTAACAAGAGGCGACGAGGAAGGATGCACTTTTCTTCGAACACCCAAATACTCTCGCATGATGCACATCAGGGTTACTTCGAAATCTAGCATATCGCCGTTTGGGATTTAATCTAATTAGAGTTGATCAATCAACTATCGTATTTCAATCCGGAATTAATTATGCTCAACTGCTGAAATCGTGAAGCCAAGTGACATCAAACATAGGAAACCATCGACTTTCTAATGAAATAGACAAAGCACCCGGGAGCAGAACGTGCTTAAAACTGCGACTTACATCGCAGAACAAACAAAGTCTTTGTAGAACAATTTTTCCTTATTTGTATTAAAATTTCCGCCGATTTTTTTTATATCGTAAGTTACGATGTTCTGCAGTCTAAAGCGCGTTCCTTGCCACGTCTTTTTGTTCTTTTCTAGCTATAGCACAACCTCACAACACCGCCCAAATTACCACAAACACTTTATAAATAACACATCTTCTATGTCATTGACAAAATATTTAACTTCAAAGTTATCAATAGAATTGCAAATTCTGAAATTATGACTTGGTTTTAAATAAAGTAAGTTTTTTAATATTTATGCTTTATTATAAATATGTAATACATATTTCTCTAATAATTATGTTTTACGTCTGTTTTTGATTTTACTGCAGTTTTCAAAATTCGGACAAAATGCCTGCAGAACAATTGTAATTGCTTGGAGTTGTGTTGCAGAACACTGAATATAATTCTGCACCTGGGACAAGGCGTGTGGGTGGAGTCAATGTTCAAAGATCTCAGAAGATATTTTTAATTAACGTCACACTGGAGCTATAGTACAACGGGCTATTAGTGATGGTCCGAGATCAACTCCCGAAGGAAAAAGATCCGAGGACATCACCGTGTTATTTTGAACCACTTTCAGATGTCGAAAGATCTCAGAAGGGATGATGGACTTACGAATCGACAAGATACAGGAGCTTAAGACACTTATTTTTCTGTCGGTCAAAAGTTCCTTTCTGTAAAAATATTCTGATTACGAAATTTAATGAAAATTGAGCGACTTACTAACGATTTGAAACCTTTTGCTGTAAACCTTTGAATGTCCACAGCCTTGTTAAAGAGTGGGTTCTTTTAAGTTGAAATTGGAATATGATGGTAACTACTTTCTCATGCCTTGATGAATTTAATTTTTAGTGAGCAATGTTTAGCTAATACTTTCCCCCTTGGATGTTTGCATAGATTTAGTTTAACCCTTCTTTGCATGATTTTTTCTTTATTGGTGAAATAAATCAAGGTGATATAATTCATGTTCAAAATTAAAGGAAAAATGGTTAAAAAAATCGTAGTATACATTTATAGTATAAATTTAGCAAAAAACAATATGATGGTATCATGTGGTATTTTTTAAATTAAACGCAAACTTTTTCAGAAATTGCTCTAAAAATAACAGAAACACATGTTACAAACCTTTCTTCCACTCATTTTCAATTTTTTAGCAATAGAAACTCAAATATAATAAAACGAAATCATACGTTTATTGCAACTACAACAAACAGCGGAATGACAACTTCAAGCTCGTTTTACTGATAGTAAAACTTGCTTATTTTTGACTGCTATGTTTTTTTTATGCAATGGACATTAAAAAGGTATCCAGACACGATCAACTTAAAATGAACTTGTTCTTTTATATAATTTTTGGGCATTCAATGTTATGATGGAAATTTCCACCATAATACAAAGAAGAGTTAAAGAAACTATTAAAAAATTCCAGGTTTTATTTCTTAATAAAATCCGATGCGACTTTTCCCATTTAATCTGTACTTCTAACCAACTCTCTGCTTGGTACTGTAAGAGATTAAAAATTAAAATATGTTAGAAAACTTTGAACAAAATAAATATCAGCTTTTAATGCTTATATTATGCGTCTCGTGTTATAAAAATGAGCTTCACACGTGGAAATATGATGATTCTGTTTTGTTTTTTCCATCTCGCAATGGAATATAGCCGTCTAGATAAGTAACCATGTTATTACAAAACATGGTCGCTGTAGCTTAGAAGGGGAGCCAGTGGTCTTTTACAAAACAAAAACTCAGCTAAAATATAGATATAGCTACACTTTGGCAAATTACACTGATATTTGCATCAAAGTTCAGAGTATTTAAGGGTGGCGGTAGCTCAGTTGGAAGAGCAACGATTAGCAACCGGAGGTTTACGAGTTCGAAACTAGGACCAACCCAAAGACTGTCGTGTACACGGGAGCTGCTGTACGTTATATCTGTCGTGGCCTCAAATGTCCTCACGTTAGCTTGGTATGAAAGCGCGGAGAGTGGTGTGGCAGTTCAGTTATTGTTCTCGTCATATGATCGTGGTTCAAAATTACGAGACATAGTCCTTGTATCTTTCCCTTCGGAATTGATCCCAGACCGTCGCCAATAGCCCTTTGTTACACCAAGTATTTGCCTGCTGCCTACCAAAGTACTACCTCCCCCCAAGTAGTTACAGCAACGGGTATTCCCAAAGTTGTTGCATCAAAGACCCGTTTGGATGTTTGAACACATAATTTCTTTCCCATGGGCCTTAATTATTCCAAGCAGCTACAAAAGCATTTCGAATTCCTTCAATCCGAAAGTACATCGGAAGACGTTTATTCATCTGGGCATCCACTCTTTACAAACGATCGAGTGACAGAGAGCCAGTGGTTCTTTGTCAGACCACTGCCTCTCTGTGGCGAAGCCATACCTTGTCAAGCTATACACACCCAAGAATTGTGAGAATAGGTGTTCCCTTTCCACAGAAAGAAAGAGGAGTCACCTTGCAGAACGCGGTACACCGTAGAGTATTAAACTAAACCAGTTTACTGCAAAAATTGTCATTAAATGACACTTCCAACAAGCTTTTGAACCCAGTTTTTCAACTATGGATTGACTAGTATGCTTTTTTACCTATTAAATACATAGGTGCTAAAATTCTCTTAGATCGCTTGTGCTAAATGAGTACACCATACATATTACGCGACTTGCTAATACAACCGTGCATGTACCTAACCCTGGCCAGTGACCACTCTACGTACAGGATCGCAGTCACTATGGTATTAGGGCCGAGTACGAGTGTACCCGATCGGTCCCATGTCGACTCCATCCATTCCCGGGGACCGACACATAACATTAATAGGATTGATAGCTATGTAAGTAAATAGTAAATAGTTCAATTTGGTCACACTGTAGCAACATAATGGTCTGTTGTTGAAGGTTCGGGAACAATCCCGAAGGGAAATATCAAGACAATGTGCTAAATGAGTACACCATACATATTACGCGACTTGCTAATACAACCGTGCATGTACCTAACCCTGGCCAGTGACCACTCTACGTACAGGATCGCAGTCACTATGGTATTAGGGCCGAGTACGAGTGTACCCGATCGGTCCCATGTCGACTCCATCCATTCCCGGGGACCGACACATAACATTAATAGCATTGGTAGCTATGTAAGTAAATAGTAAATAGTTCAATTTGGTCACACTGTAGCAACATAATGGTCTGTTGTTGAAGGTTCGGGAACAATCCCGAAGGGAAATATCAAGACAATAATCAAAGAAATATCAATAGTAAATAGTTCAATTTGGTCACACTGTAGCAACACAATGGTTTGTTGTTGAAGGTTCGGGAACAATCCCGAAGTGAAATACCAAAGACAATGTAATTTTGAGCAACTTCATATGATGAGATTTGACAAGCACTAGCCCCCGCGTCTACGATGGTCTTTGGTTGGATCGAATTTCGAATTTGCAACCTTCTGATTGCCAATCTGCTGCTCTACCAATTGGTCTAACGAGTTCCCGATTGGGATTGGGAAAAGAGGCAGTTATTATCAAATGATTTTACCTTTGAACTATTTGCTGACACTTAAAAGAGTATTTTTACTTTTAAAATGTTTTCTACTGTCAACTGCTCAGTTCACTTCATTTCAAAAACGTCATTTAGCTATTTATTTTAATATTTTGTGGGCCCCTCAGAGGGAGGGGGGGGGGGAATGAATTGAATTAGCCCCTTGTATTCATGATGCCAACCTGCGTACCGGGGAGATGTGGAAATAATTTTGTACTGTAATGCGCCATCTGTTTTTAGATGATGAAAAATATCTCCTTTCATTATATTTATAAAATAATTATACAATGGCCTAAGAAAAAGAAGTGTGCAATTTTGAGCACTGAATTCTTTTTCCAATGCCAGTTGATGAACACATTATCCTTCAAAAATTCACTGGCGAGAACGAGGTAGTATCAGCGTTAGATCGCGACACCTTGAGACTTTCTGTCACATCGCACACACCATGAACTATTAGAGCCTCCCTTAGCGAAGAACTTTGAAGAAAGTACCCATATTTAGGTGTCTTCTTGAAGAAGCAAAGAAACTTCGAGTAACCATCACGATTTCGGCACAAACGCGAGTTTCAAACTATCAGTCAAATGATCGTCAACCAATTTTCTAAGAGTAACGTCTTCAACTACTCAGCCAATAGTAGGCAACATTGGATACCTTGAATGTCTATTTGAAGAACCCCGTCATTTTGCCTGACTCTGGGAGTCTTATACGTTGCCTTTAATTCTTTGAGCATCACGAGATTATCGTTATTTAATATTGTTTTTACCCTACAACACTTTCAAATCGCATAAATAACCACGTTTATCTGTTTTATAGTTTGAAATAATCGGCCGAAAAATTTCGACCGAAATGTCAAGAAGATCAAAATTGCTTAGAAGTCATACAAAGAAGATTGCATATCACAAAACAGATATATGCGTGTGCACCTCTCAGGGGTTTAGTTATTGTAAATGCATTTAAATAAGTTTTTCTGTAGCAATGCCATGTGTAGTATTGCGTTATTATTTACAGAACGCAGTGAAGTCTCAATTATTGAAACAGAAATCACCGATCGAGTTTGCAACAGTTTAAAGTGCAGATGGACAAAAAATATGACGTCTAGCAGACTTGACGAATAGACATTTTCGATTAGCACGATTAGTAAAGGCTTCCACGGTTTACTGCCCTTCGAGGTCAAACGAAATACCCCCTGACGTCAGCTCAACTCACAAGTTTCGAAACGTAATTATCATTGCCTTCTTTTAATAACTCCTGTTAACTCACATATACAGATAATTTGTCTCTTCGACTCTTTATATACAAACTAATAAAACTACCCACATCTATTGATTTTTTCTTTATACCACAAGAACATGCAATTCTAAAATGGTTAAATGACGCGTAGACAAGTGCATCATTGTCATTACGTAATGGCGTGGACATCTGTTCCAGAAGTGACTTCTGGTGGACATCATCCACTTGCAATCTTACCAGAGGTCATAACAGAATCCATTAGTGAAAAAACTCATTATTAATCAATAATTGCTGTTCTAGGGAGCGTTCTGTGCCACTTCCAAGAAATTCAAGTAATTAGGAGGCCGTCGCAGGGAGTTGAACTCCATCAGATAGAGTGATCCGTTGCGTACTATTGTTTCTCGACGCACATGCCACATTCATTTCTGCTTCATCACTCGCTTAATCAATCACGATGATCCAGCTTAACGTTTGATTGACGAAGTGAAGTAAAAGATGACGTCAATCATGTGCCAATTTAGGCATGAGTAATCTGCTCATTCATCAAGTACGTCCATGTATGAATATTAGTGGAGACAATAAGCACCAATTTTTGCATCGTTAACAACATCTGCATGCAGATGACATTTTTGACGCGCTGACAAATTTAAACTCAATTGGTTCCAAATTTAAATGAAAGTACAAGACACATTTAGTTTTTTCAAGAATAAGTTATTTTAAGTTGTAAAAAAGAAATTTCAGTTCGGCCTATAAGATATTTTCAGTGTAAGCAGACAGACCAAACGGAAAATGAGATTTTACTTCTTGGTACCCAATTGCTAACGAATGATGCCTTAAAATGTAGTTGATCGCCGTTTTGATGATATTTGGCATTCAATCCAATTAGCGTCAACCAATATACTATTATATAGTCTGCGTGCAAAAGAAACACACTGTCAAAATTTTCGAGGTATACTTTAAGCTTTGCTTGAGCAGATCTTTAGACTAGTGATGTCCACTAAGTCTCTTTTTCTTTTTATTTAAGGGGGTCCGGGACACAAAAATCGTAAAATTTTTGAAAAACAATTTTATGTATTAAAAAATTATGTGTCTTTCTATCTTAATTAGAATGAGAGATAGAATTAATTTTGTGGTTCGTTGTTTTGACAATCTAACACAGACAGCTGTTGTCATGGCAACAACATCTGTGAAAGACGTTATTTAAGTCTACGGAGATCTTTAAACTATGCAAAAAAGGTAGAACTTACAAAAAACAAAATAAACCAAAGATTTAAAAGGAAAGAAGGAGTTAGATACTCATCTGGATGCTCTTAAAAGGTATTTAAACCTTTTAAAAATTGTAAATCTGTCTTTAAAACTTTAAATGCGTTTTTCTCCATGATGCATATTTTCAAGATTTCCTGTATTCAAATTGTTATAAGTCAAGATCCGATAAAGTTTAAGGGTTGAAATTTGGAATACAATTTTCTCTGGCATTATACTTTAATTTTGATTCAGCAAATCTGAAACAAATATTTACTTTAACAAATACAACTTTAAAAAAAAAAAGTACCTTAAAAACTTTTAAAAGATTTCATTAAAATATTTTTTATTTTTTTTAATTAATATTTTTTAATTTGCTGAATCAGAATTAAAGTTTAAAAATTTTTTGAATAATTTATTGCAAAAATTTTGAAAATTGACCAAAAATATGCTAAGTTTTAGCAATTTGAAATGACCCTTCTTTTTTCAAAAAATTTAATTTTAAATTTTAAAAAAATTTGCAAAACTTTTGTGTTGAGATTTTGCTTATTAGTTAGATGGGTAATCAGTATAAAAAAATTCAAAATACTAAATTAATTAATAAAAAAAAAATTTCGATGTGTCCTGGACCCCCTTAAAGAATCGTATTTCTTGAAAAATCACGCTGACTTAGTGTGCAAATTTGGAGAGTGGGGTTCCGACTCCGATGTTGATCTCGTCATCTGACCATGGCTCAAATTTAAGAAGCGTTCTCGAAACTTTACCTTCGGGGTGAACCCGGACCGTCGCCAATAATCCGTTGTATTGCCCCCGTGGAACGTAAATTCATTTACCTACATCTTGAGAAACACATTTAGTGAGTCTAGCACAAGAAGTAGAAATTTTTTCTCACTTTCTTTTACTCAGAACTATGTTTTTTGACTTGGTGTGTGTCACCTGAAGGTCGAAGCTAAGACAATTAGGAATACATTTTTATGAATTTTTATGAAAACAATCCAAGTGATATCACGTTCAGAATACGTACTAGAATCATGTTTGGATTCAAAATCACTACTACCACTATCTAGGCACAAAAAGCCTCTTATGTAAAACACGTTGAATCCTTAACTTTGTCCGGACCTTTCCCTTACGGGAATGATCCTACCTATCTTATATTTGCAAAGGTCTGGTTAATAAAGATAAGACAACTCAAACATATTTATAGCTGGACAAACTCGTAATAGTAGGCACTTAAACACCTCAGACCTTTCTGTCTTTCAATCGGTAATTTCTCACTAAACTAGGTCACATTTTACCGAAATATGAGACTTTAAGTAGCTTACGAACCACTGAAAACATCCATGCGCAGAAAGCATTTGAACCAAAGACTTGTGAAATCGGCTATTTTTGTGTAAATTTACCTGTAAAAATTATTTCAGTACTAAATATTTTTAAACCCCATTGAGAAATTCTCGTAATGTTCTAATAGAATTTAGAAATACAATTTTAATGTGATCTATCTAATGAGCATCATTTGTAGAAACTCGAAAGTCATAAATGTAATGGTACTGGTAATTAATTGACGTTGCACTGTAGGAACATAACGGGCTATTGGCGGTGGTCTGGGATCACTCCTTAAACGAAAACTCCGATGACAACACCACGTAATTTTGAACCACGGTATGATGACGAGGCCAACACCTGAACTGTATCAAACTCTCCAAACCACACCCAAAGTAGGACATTTGAGGCAACAACAGATTGAACCAGCCCCTAAGAACACGTCTATATTTGGTTGTTTTGAGTCGAACTCGTAATCTTCCGGTTTTCAATCCCCGCTACCAACCTACATACCACGGTCAGCTCGAAATATTCTATTATCATCAAATGCATATTTAATGTGAATATTAAAAATGCAAAATATGATAACCTTTTTTTTTTAATTCAGTATTTTACAATTTATTACCACTTAATTGAAAATTTTAAACATTCCGTAACAAATAACACATTTTACTTAAATTGCAAGCCAAAGCTTTAAACTAATTTAAACAAAGCTAAAAAGAAACTAAGGTTTAAACCAACCGAAACAAAGGTTTCGGTTGGTTGGCTCAATTTGTTTTTTGGCCATATTTGGCCAAGCTGCGCCAAATACAGGACCGACAATGTCAGTTAATCAGCATACACACACAGTAAGAATTTTACTGTTAAAGAAAAGAGATATACACCCTTTATCTCTCTAAGTTCTAAGGTATCGAACATACAACTCTCATACACTAGTTTATAGAATATTGAGTTTCTAAAACGAAACATAAGACTAATAGCTTCTACGTTTTGTTAAAAAATTTTACTGAAACATGTTTGATTAACCGTTTTAATCACCTTAAAACTTCTCACGAATTAGGAATAACAACTTGAAAAGTAGATTGGCACAAGGAAGTAAAGCGCGAAAAGCTAAGCATATTTAACTTATCAATTTGAAATCGTAGAGCTCCCCCTCATATCAGTAAAAATCTATAGTATATTTTGTTATTTGTTTTAATGGTGTTTACTACTTTGATAAATCGAGGTAAAATAAAATCCTCCTTGAAGTTGAATCCTTTTCCCCCGAGAAAGTGCGCTCATTGTTGGTGGATTTGGGTTACATGGCGCACGGTCCCAATTAGAACAGGCTATGACAAAAGCTAGGTAAAAAGCAATCCAATCAAACAGCACAGATTAAAACTAGCCAAATCAACAATAAAACTAGATTAAATGTCAGGGAGTAGGTACTTTAACATAAATATAAAGTTACTAGGGGGCCTGCCCCCTGCTCGCTAACGCTCGCCAACCCCCGGAGGATTGCTTCACAATCCTCATTGGTTCGCTGCTTGAACATATGCTCGCTTCGCCCGCCTCAATGAAGACATGTGTTCTAGCAGAAGGGATTGTTTACAAAATATGTTACCAAAACAATGTTTTTCAAATCTAAATTTGCTGTATTACAGAAAAAATATATACAGTATCTGTGCAAATTTTGACTCGAAATGTGAGCGTTGCTTTGGAAATTGAATACCCAGCATGTTGTTTGTGTGTACATTTTCTCAGCACTCAAATGACCCACACTTTTTCATTGAGTTTGTTGCCGTGCAAGCGTCTTGTTGAACTATAATTGTTGGCCCTGAAAAGGACCGTTTTTTAAATGGCCCTGAAAAGATCCTCCGCTTTCTTTGATTTCTATTATAAACTAACTGCAACAGCTCATTAAATTTTCCTTTTTTTTTTCAATAAAATTTCATCCGATAACGCTATAAATTCAATCGATGCACGAAACTTCGCGATAAACAAACAATCGTACGGTGTTGCCAAAACGCGATTACAAATAACGTCTTTTTTGCGTGCCACGTAAGAGAATTATATATATAGATAACTCTAATCCAGAAGATGAAAACAGTAGACATATTATGTTAAAATGACTTAATCAATGTAGGTAGATAGTTGTATTTACGTCATAGATACTGGAGTAACACAACGAGTATTGACTTCAAGTTAAACAATAGTAAAATCATAATTTTAAAAATATTGAAAATGATCATTTAAAACAGATGAAATGTGGTGTTGTTTACATGATGAATAAAAACACTAGATGATCGGTTAACTAGTGAAACACCCCAAAATGAAGGGTAAAAGTCCACATTAGCTAACATACTAAGTTTGTTTCTCAAGAAGAAATCTAACCATCATGCGAAAAAACAATGACTTAGGGAATTTTACCGGTTTAAAGATCACTCCAATCTGATTTTAAAAGAGCTGAAAAAATGCCTCGAACTTTTGACTCAAAGTATTTCACTTGTAAACCGACGTTATATGCACTATCAAAGATGAAAGATACCCGCAGACATTAAACTAAACCTTATCATCAATTTTTATCTCGACCGAATGAAAGCTTCACACACATTTTTAGCCCTACCTTATGCGAAACACAACCCGACGCGTCTCACAGAGGAATCATCGAATAGTACATGAAGAATCAGTTTGCAAAGGGTTCATTAAAAACATACAATGAGAAACCTTGACCTTCACTCGGATAATTCACCACCCCAAAACATCCCCATTTCTTTATCGCTCAGACAAACAGGCAATTAAGAAGGTCCCACACCAGAGCCTTAAAATTTATATTCAAAACCGCCTTCTCTCTCTCCTGTGTGAAAATATACCCAGCTCCCAGGAACTTGGCCAGCTTGCTCCCACCCGCTTCCATTCGACACAGAAGCGACACGAGCCACGATACAAGAAACAACAAACCAAGAAAAGAAAATCACCGAAGAAACAACCTTCTTCCACCTTCCTCTTCTAAATGTCCTCGGGCATTCGTCGTCCCGTTACCTGAACATTTCTCAAATGACTTCGCAACGGTCGGTTCTTCCTGTTGGAAGCGACTTCTCTGGGGAAGGGTGGCTGACGGCGTCCACCCTTCGCTTCTAGAGGTGTGTTTGATGAATGACTTTCCCACCAGAAGGTTTCGGCAGGGGGCTAAATTTAATTGCTTTCACTTATTAAATGCGCGCTGAAGTTTTTTCACCCTGGGTATGGAACGAAAGGCAACCTTCCTGTGAACAGGCATTGTTAACCTTGTCAATGTACACTGAGAGATGATATTCGGGGATATCTTCTTTCTCACCTTCTCATTTCTCATGGAGACGTGCTGGTCCCGGATGTTAGTCTATTCTCATGTGAGGAAATCAAACGAATAAAAATGTTTAGGTCAGTGGTTATCCTTTTTTTTTGTGTATGCTCCGTGCCCTACCTCGATTCAAAAGGTTTTATTTTTAATGCCCGACCACCGAAATAAAATAGTTTGATTTTTTCAGCCTTCGGTACTACTAGGAGCGAATGGGTGGTTATTTCTGATGAAGCATCTAGTCAATAAGCCACCGTTACTCTAGTTATTTATTGATTGGGTTTTTATGAGCCATGTTTGACCAAACACTCCTTGTTAACAATCCCTTGGTAAAGATATAACCTATAAGCAAAGTCCAAGAAGGCCGTGCTTTACAAGTCGAACCATAACCATTTCCTGTTCATCTAGAAATTGCCCCGCAGAGACACTGATACAGTTTAAAAGACGGAAAGAGTTATTGAGGTTGCAAGGCATAGACAAGTTGACGTAACCTCCTACCAGGGACAATTACCAACATTTACGCGTTTACAACCCAAGATTCGAACAAGGAACTTACTTGGGTGGTAGACAACAGTCATTACCTCTATACCAGTTAAGCGCCTGACTACAAAATATGGGATGTCCATAAATTGGAATCTGTGAAAATGTATGTTAAAACTTTCAAATTAACACAATACAAGTGATTTAATTATTGTCACCAATATTTGAAATAACCCTTAGTTGGCTACCAACCTTAGATCATCCGGCCTTTGTTAAGTTTTACTATCTTTAGTTAATTACTTGATCTTTTTGTGCTATATTTGACATTGAGTGTTACATAAAATGATAGTAGAGCGACTAATCAAACGAAATCTTTGACCTTGATGTTTGCTACAAATGTCATATTTTTGGCCACAATTTAAATGGCTTCACTCCAATGTTCTCATTTTGTGATTTCATTATGTTTCTTTTTCTGCGGGAAGACGCAACACTGAAACCACATTCCACTAAATATGAAGACGTGAATGGTTAGAAGTAGTTATCTTGCCAATCTCCTTGAATTAAGTTTTAAGTTCCTGTCTCATCAAAGAACTTAATAAGTTTCCTTATTGTACCACTCTCTAATTGCTGCTGTATGTTTAAATTGTTTCCGTGTGAAACGTATGCCTAGTGTTTGGAATCACGATTTTAGGATTGATTTGTGTGCTTTGTAATCATTATCATTTTTCAACAACTAATAAGGGGTGTATTGTTAAATTACATTTTTTGCAGAATGATTTTTAAATCTTTGCATTACATATACTTCTCATACAGTGGTGAAAATATTATTTAAAGATATAAATACGCTAGTCTAAAACTTCTTTCGATCACGACTTGTTTATGATTACCATGTATGACCAAAGCATTTTCTTTCCGCATGATGCTCAAAACTAAGAAATGTCGTTCAATAGGAATTGATCATCGTTGGATAGATCAATTCCTATCGCTATAGCATTTTTAAGGATGCTTTTTTATATGATTACATTCAGGAAATATTTCTTAACATAGATAAATTTTTATGATATCTGAAGATCTGTTTCATAAAGCGTACGAAAAATATTTTGAAATTTGAATTACGGTTTTATAAAAACATGGTATGGAAAAGAACCGGATATATCTTATTCTATCTCCGGATGAAAATTTGTCCTATCATGCTGATCAAGAAAATATCAGTTCCAAGTTTTGTCTTTTTGAGTTGACGGTTGTTATATGCTAAGTATCTAATACTTAACAATACTAGATAAGAGTACGAATACTAGACGCGTCTATGCTTGGCATTCCCTGATGGAAAATTTTTTTAATTCGGAAGCAAAAACAATCCATGAAACCTGAAGTAAAACCAACACTTTTTTTAACGTAAATCGGAGTGAGACTTAATCTGAGAGCCAACCGGGGACTACCGATACCACATTCTTTCAGCCCAAAATTCTGACTGGCTAATGATTCTTGTCATGAGCAACAGGTACCTTCTACACCGACCTTTCTACCCTACACCATGCTTCTTACTGAGGATAGTATCCAGTCCAGTTAATACAAGCGATTAATAGTTTCCTTTATCCCTATGCATGGTCTATTAATCAGATTTTGTTTTGCTCTCTATCGAATCTTGGCATTATCTGTTATCAATACTACGATGAGGTTACGTAACTTCAAATTACTCAAGCAACTTTAAAAGACTTTAGTAACTATAAGCTGGACATCTATATAACTAGCTTTGGATCCGAATCCTGGTTTAGGTATGGATTCGTAGTGGGTCGAATGAACCACCGTAGATCCTGCACAGATTGCACCTCTTCTAGCAAAACACTTACCATAGAGACAAAACATACCCCAAAAAATCTATAACTATGAGATGCTGACAAAAATGTATCATTCAAAGATTTTAAATCAGAGAACATAAAGCTACAGAAGTATTTACACTTTATCCGCATATCATGAAGCTAGCCCATCATATAACGTTGTTATGAAATAAAACGTATTTGATATTCCTGCCACTGAATTCATGTAAATTTCTTAGGTGTACTTCTCTCTTATGGTCCAGTAAACTCTTTCCTTGTCCATTTACTTTATAGAAAAAAGAAAACATTGCTTGGAGCAGCAGGGCTAGATCTGACCCTAACGCTGTAAAAACCTACCAACAAATAAATACCACTTCGTTACCTTATAATGCTGCGAACATTTTGCTACACTTATTGCTTATTGATGATGAAGACTGAAGGAGTGATAAAAAAAGAGGTTAGTTTCTAGGAGAAAAAAAAACTTTCTCATTTTCTACCATATGTTCCAAACCTAAACATAAAAAACAGTTATTTTTCAATATCATGTAGTTAAAGTATATTCTGACAAAAAAAATAATACAATTATTAAACTTTTTTTTTTTTTACAAAATATTATTAGAAACAAATGAATATTGAACATATTTATCAGTGGGTTAAACAATTAGATATTTCATTATAAACTGTGATAAATAGTTATGAACATTTACTCAAATAGAAAAGCAACTGACTTGTTCGAGATCAATTTTTAAGGAATGACACATGTTTTAAGAACTGGTTCAGTTACGAATACTTTTAAGTCATAAATCTCAGTTTCTACTTTCATTAGAGACAAGAATTTACTTAAATACACTCTCGTATAATTACGACATAATTACAGGAAAATAATTCACCCAAAGTTTAATCATACATCTCTGAAAATCATTGGCACAAATTGGTATGTTTTGCCATCAATGGAATACCTTCCCCAGGACATGGCTGAAGGACACGAAAGAAAGAACAAGTGAAAGCTGTTAGAGGTTAACCGACGGATGCAGTCTCTCATACAAAGCAACGGCCGATGTTCATTAGTTAACTGAGTCACGTAATCAAGGTCAATTACATCGTGGCCATTTATTTTTCATCGAAACTGACACCATTTGTCAACAATCGTTACAGCTTCTGCTTCGACGAGAAACAGGTTTGTCAAAATTCTCTTGTGAACTCTTGCTGTGTTTCACAGAAAATATGAATCAAAGGTTGAGGTGAAGATACTAATGGATTTTTATGTACGTTTTCGGAAATATGGGTAGTTTATAGGTTTAGAAGTAGTATGGCTACTCAGTATTTTGACAAATATTGCATATTAAAGATTCGAGGACACCACATTTAAAAGTTTCAAACATCAAGTGAGGATATGTTTCCCACCTCTCTCTGCTAGATCAGACTTTAATCTTGTCATTTAACCTTGATTCAAAATAACGAGGTGTTGTCCTCGATCTTTCCCTTCGGAATTGATCCCGGATTGTCGCCAATAACTCATTGTGTTGCTCCAGTACGACGTTAATTACCCACCCCACCTCTCTGCTAGTCGAAAAGGCAATACATCTAAATTTGGTCATGGCAGGGATGCATTTGATGTGCACTTGCAACAAATTTTTTTTTTAAATCTGGCAGTCGTAAGACAGGTTGGAGTATATGCTTTCAACTTTAAACAGCAATGCGTTTTGGGATATCATTAATTTTACGTTCTTTGTATGAAAAGCTGCTGCAAAGCTACTTTGATAGATCAGTTCCAACCATATTGCATATGGTTGGTTCTTTTTGGTATCGTGATAAAAGATTCATATTAGTCTTCATATTTTGTTCTTGATTTACGTTAATATGTTCAAGAATCACTAATGAAGAGAAGGGGCTCGAATTCTTTCAGAATGGTGTTGGAAAAAATCTAGGAAAGATACATGCTGAAACTATTTAGTTCAAAGACAGTCCAACTTTGTCATATAGTCAAAATATATACGCATGTACCCGTAAATAGTCTCAAAACAACAAATAAATTTCATAAAACACAATGCTAATTTAGCATTGCGGCATTTGATGGGCATTCGGAAAGTATTTTCTGAATAAGTACTTGATCATGGGGTTCGTTTGGAAAATCAAATATAGTTAAGAAAAGGGGGAGGCTTGCATAAGTTTACAAGTAGGCAACTCATACTTAGCCATGCTGGATAAGGAAGATACTTCAATGTAAAAAGTAAATATGTAAAGTGTCTGTGGATGCTTCACAATCCCAGGAAACTGATCACATGTAATTAATACTGGTTGAGGGATTATACTGTAATTTAGAGGGTGTTGTTAAGTTTTAGATACGTTTATATGTATAGCATGTAGCAATCGTCTATTCGAAAAGACCAAACTAGGAGCAAATACCTCCTTGGAGCAAATACCTCCTCCTCCTACTAACACGACAGTATCTATCTCATTTTTAGATGCCTTTGATGATTCAGAAGCAAACTGCATACATTGATACTAACCCTTTTATTTAAAAAAAAAAATACTTTTTAGGGACTAAATTTGGGTTGATATTCCGACAGTGGTGAGAGCGGATACCGCTTAAAATAGTGTTGCTTTGAGAGGAAAAGTGTTTCTAACTATTCTAAATGTCAAAATTAAACCTTTTTATGGTCTGGAAATGATAAAAACTTTACTAGATCGTGTCTTTATTTGCTTCATTGAGAACTCCAACGTTCTACATCCAGTTCCATTAAAGGATAAATTTTCAAATAAAATTTTATCCACCATTGCCTGCAGTACTATATAGAGAGCTTATCAAGGAGTGGAGAGTTGGAATGAAAAAGGGAATTATGGATTAGAGGATTCTTGAATTGTGAGTGTGCACATTTCATTTACACAATAAACGATAGCTAATAAAAATGAACTGGATTTAGAATAGTTTTTCAATAAATTTATGCAACTTTGTTTGCAGGGGAATTTTTAGGTTGGTCTGGTTGAATGGGTAAGAACCATATTTGACCAAGCTCCGCCAAACGATGTCACGTAAATAGACATACACACTAGGCTGGGCCAAAAAAAAAAATTTTTTTTTTGCTTTAACATTTTAATAGTGCGGAAAAGTTGGCTCATGCAGTAAAAGTAATGTGTGAAAATTTTCATCTCGATTCATTGATATCTTTTGCCTCCCCAAGGGGTTCAAACGCTCCAAAAAGATAAAATTTCGGGCATTTTTTATAAAAAATAGAAATGTTTACAGTTACGTTTTAATAGTGCACAAAAGTAAGCTAATGCATTCAATAAAAACGGTAAAAAAATTGTTTAGATCAGTACATATCTTCTGCATCTCCAACGGCAGAAAAAACTGAAAAAATTTGCAAAATATCGACTTTTGCAATTACGTTAAAAAACTGGTGATTAGTTTTTTCCGCTGTTTGGCTCGTTGGGAAGGCAGAAGATATGTACTGATCTAACGAAATTTGTTTACCTTTTATTGAATGTATTAGCTTACTTTTGCGCATTATTAGAACGTAATTGTAAACATTTTTTTTATGTAAAAAATGCTCGAATTTTGATCTTTTTGTAGGGTTCGAACCCTTGGGAAAGCAAAAGATATCAATAAATCGGGATGAAATTTTTTACACATTAGTTTTATGCATGAGCCAACTTTTCCGCACTATTAGAATGTGATAGCAAAAAAATAAAAAATAAACCCTTTTCTCGGCCCACCCTAATACACATTCAAGGAAATTTGTACTGTCACAGAAGAAAGAAATCTACCCAAGGAGCAATCTACCCAATTACGATGTCTCACTTATTGAATTAAAGATGTCCCTTCTCAGCATTACAGATTTTATTTGATCTGGGAATATATTTCATCATTTACGATATCTTATAACGGCTGTATATATTATAACAAACTACACACAGCCTACGTTACATTATAACTTCCTGTGACAGCTTCGTTTTAGAGCTCTCGCCGGGGATTCTGCCAAGACCAGACTTTTATTTTTATTGGGAGTTAATCAACCCTTTCATGGCCTCACTTAGTTTTGAAGGAGGAGTCATCGGGCTGAGCACCTGGAGTCCTAAATCAGGGCAAATTAGCTCCTTACAGCTGGACACATTGTCCTTCGTCGTGTGTGCAGGTGAGCAGTGAATACGCTTAGCCGGCACCTGTCCGTTAGAAATGAAAACTGTTCAAATTTGCTGTTGATTGCTTTTTATTTCCTAGATGTCTTGAAGGAAAGAGGACTTCTCTCTCTTTTGGTTGTATGACATTAGTGGGGCCCGTTGGGTCTCGAGATTGAAATGCACTGATAAGCGTTGATAAATGTTTTCCGATTTGTATGGATCACAAAAGGGCTGGAGCGCTAAAGTTTCAGGAGTAGTTAGGGTAGGTTAGTATGTAGTGAGAAAAAATGATAATGATGATACGAGTTGGTGAGGATTTCCCGATTTGTATTGATCACTATAGGGCTGGAGCGCAGAAGTTTCAGAAATAGTTAAGATTAGGGAAGCGATATCGATGTCGATGTTTTGATTTATTTAACATCGATGTATTGAAGCCGGTGTTTTTTTAACATCGATGTTTATACTTGTCGATGTTTTATTTTTAAATAAAAAAATTTCCACTATAAATTTTTTTAAAAATAACCAAGTAGCATAATTTTTATTATTAGTAAATTGAACATACTTTTAGACCAAAATAGCCAGTGGTGGAGGGTCTGAAAAATAGGAATGCGGCATAGATGTCGACGTTTTACCGAAAACATCTATTTATTTATCATCAATTTATGGGAACCGATGTTTGTTTAACATCGATGTAGGGTGCTGGGGTTTTATTAAGTGAATACTTCTAGTTGAATTCGATTTATTATAGATAATATGTACAGAGAGTTTAAAAAATGGCGCATCGAGATCACGTCCGTCAACATAACATCAATCGTCTCGTCTAACGTGATCCGATGCGCGCGCGATCAAAAAACGATCGCGCTTCTTTAAGTGAAAGTTGTACTTCTTTTCAGGTAAAAGTTGTAATGCTTATCTTAGGATAGCCGTGGGGCTTAACCCTACATTCGGCCATCCTACCTGGTCATCTGCCCTCAGATGACAGCACTCACATAAACAAAAATTTTGAGAAATACAAATGTAAATACAATAAAAAGAAGCAATTAGATGAAATGAATAAGACACAATTAGCAACACACTTGTCAATCTTTTCTTTGAGTTTCGGGATAAAAAATTGTTGCTTAAGAGTATCTTCAGTTTTCTTTGAAGCAAAATGACCTTTTTGATGAGCATTCCTTATGATTTCCGTTTGCATAGATTCTGGGACAACTAGTAGTTCATAGCCATCAACAAATTTATGGAGAATATCAGCTTTCAAGCAAAAGTCCTTATATGACTTAGTTTGAAGTACTTCTTTGATAGCACTCACTTCATCATCTTGATTTTGAGCATGTTTGATTTGCAAAAGAAGAGAGTCCTGGATGTTCAGCACAGCTGGGGATCTGCTGAGGGCGTCAACATGCATCATTCGGGAACCAGGTCGGTGTTCCATTTCGTAGTCGAAATCTTCTAATAGCAATGCCCACCGAGCAATTCTTGTACTCAACTGATGCTTGCTCATCGTTAGTTTGAATGCGTTGCAATCAGTTACAAGTTTGAAGTGTTTGCCGAGTAAATAAACTCTAAATTTTTGCAATGCTTGCACTATTGCCAACACTTCAAGTTCATAGCTTGAGTATTTTCTTTCAGCTTCAGATGTTCGTTTACTCATGTAGTACACAGGATGAAGGCAATTGTCTGAAATGGAGGTTTGCATCAAAATACCACCATAACCATGAATACTTGCATCAGTATGGAGTTCTGTATGGCTGTGTTGATTATAAATATCAAGCACAGGTTTATCACATAAACATTGCTTTAAGAGGGTAAAAGCATGGTTTTCTTCATCACCAAAATTAAATTCTTGATTCTTTTTTAAAAGATCTGTTAAAGGGTAAGCAATAACAGAAAAGTTGGGTATAAACTTACGAAAGTACCCAGCAAGGCCAAGGAAACTCTGCAATTCCTTGTGACATGTTGGTTGGGGATAGTTCATAACAGCTGCAGTTTTCAGAGGTGATGGGAATAACTGTCCATTTTCTATCACGTGGCCAAGGAATTCAATTATTCTAGTTAGGAAGTAGCACTTTTTAAAATTGATTATCAGTCCATGTTCAGAGGCGACTGAGAGGACTGACTTCAACATCTCTATTCCTTCTGTCTCACTCTTGGAAGGGATGATAAGGTCATCCATGTACAGTAAAACATGACCTTTTAGGATCAGATCCTTGAACACTGAATTGATGAATCGCTGAAACACAGATGGTGATGTACATAAACCAAAAGGTACACGTAAAAATTGGTACTGTCCATTGTGAGTTACGAATGAGGTGTAACGGCGGCTGTTCTTTTCAACAGGAACATGAAAGAAACCATTTTTTAGATCTAAGGTAGTGAATGTACGTGCATCCTGTAGTTTATCCAACAAGTCTTCAATGAGAGGTAACGGATATCTGTCCTTCACTATGTTCTTGTTTAACTTGCGGTAGTCCACACAAACTCTTGGACTGCCATCTTTTTTTTTCACAACAAGTACTTGGCTTGAGTACTCAGAAGAACACGGTTCCACAATTTTGTCGTGTAGCCACACTTGAACTTGATTGTCAACAACATCTCTTTCAGCAAATGGTAAACGTCTAGGTCTGTGAAATATAGATGCATCACTTTTAACTTGAATCTTCATTTCGACATTGGTTGTTTTTGTTTTATTGGGCACATAGTTGGATACTAACTGCTTAATGATATCCTTCTCATCTTTCGATGCATTGGGGCCTATATCCAACTCGGAACTGTCGTCAACTGAGATACTATGGATTAGCACATCTGCATCATTGTGAGCAAGTTCAGTTGCAGGTTTGCGTATGGAAATGTTATCTTTTGTAATGGAAACATCAGCTTGTTTGAGGATATCCATACCAATAATGGCGTCTGATGACATAGTTTGGTTCTTGACAACACAAACATTAGTAGTAAACAGTTCATGATCAATGAGAATTTCGGTTTCAAAACGACCAAGAGGTAAAACTTTAGAGTTACCAAATGACGTAAGAGAAGTAGGATAGTTCTGCAATTTTGGAGAGCCAATTATTCTGTATACATCTTCATGGATAATGGTAACTTGGCTTCCTGTATCAATAAGAGCATTAATTGGAACACTATTGATTGTAACACTGTGAAACATTAAGTTTGGAGCTGCGCAGCAGAAAGTTGTAACCTTGTTATTCTCCAATCTGCTAGTTCTGTTAACACAAGAGGAGGATTTATGTCCAAACATTCCACACAACATGCACTTTGGGCCACGATGTTGATCAGGGCAAAATTTTGAGATGTGTCCCACTTCATTGCAATTGTAGCAAATTTGTTGCTTGCACTGTCTGGAAAAATTTGGGGTTTCCTGACTGCGTTTTTGGAAATGAGGCTTTGTTTCTGTCCCTCGGCGGTGGTTCACATCGTTGAAGGAGTGCGCATTGTCGTCTATTTGTTTGTATTTGGTGCGTTCCAGATAAATTTTCTCATAAATCATCAATTTTGTTTTGAATTGGGATATTGAAGTGGCACCATATAATATTTGCTTATTGCTCAGGGAGTCTGGTATACCCCTGATACAATAATCTATGATAGAAATTTCGTCGATGCAATTGGCACCTCTGCTTGCCAATTCCCGTATAGCCAAGAGATATTCCGATACAGTCTCAGTAGGCTTCATCCTACGATGCTCCAACTGCCTATGCAGGTCGATGCTGTTAATTTTTTGGCTGAACTCTTCCAACAGGGCAGTTTTTAATTTTTGCCATGTTGTTAATCCACGCTGAGACTGCAAAAAGGTTTTGGCTGGTCCAGTTAACAGATTTTTAGTAAATATAATTTTCTGAGCATCGCTCAATGCAGGAAACAGTTCAAGATTTTCATCCACATCACGAAAGAATGCGGAGATTGAGTATGAATCTCGGCCATTAAAGTGTCTGATAGTTTGCGCCAGGTCTTTTAGAATAAACCACCAGCTATCATTCTGCTGAATACTTGCAGCCGGGGAAATGGAGTTTCGAAATGAGGCCTGCGGAACGGGAAAAGGAGATTCCTCTGAAGAGCTGGGTATATATGAAGCAACACAGGCACCAGATGTCTGATTGAATTGTTCGTCATCGTCGTCAGAAAAAGAAGCGTCGATGGTACTTTGTAGTGCGGTGAGATCGGAAAGGGCATCGAAAATCAACACGCAGAGTTCTTCTTTCGTACCAGCACTGTCAATATGAAGAATGGAACAAACTGAGATAACGTCGTGCAGCTTGAAAGTCTGTTGCACGGATTTCTTTCTCTTCTCCAGATCGAAGTTCTCGGGGAAGGATGAGAAGGCACGCAACTTCTGTCGGCTGTCCCGATCGTATTCGTCGTTGAAAACCACACTGTACAAGAGTCTGATCAATTTCGAAGAACCGGAATGAAGTAGTGCAGCTACCGCGGGAATGTCGCCAAGCGATTTCGCCATTTTGTGTACGGAGCCAAGCACAAGACGAAAGCAGTCACACAGCAAGCACCAAAGAGATTCTTTTAACCACCAGCGACCTGAAATGTCCGTCGGAGAAGTTGTTTAAAACTCCAGTTTTCACAACAGCAGAGCCTTTACGCGTCAGTTGAAAGGCTAATAACTTTGAGAGCGTCCGTCAACATCTACTCACAGTAACAGCGTCTTGAAAAGTCACTTCGTCAGGTTTGACCGAGCCCCCATAATGTAGGGTGCTGGGGTTTTATTAAGTGAAGGTACAGCTACACTCTACGTTTATGAGTGATGGCAACGACTTGGCGATATTTTTTGGCGAACTTCTAAAGTCGCCAAGGAAATAATTAGTTCCTAACTCTTTTATTGTCAAAACTTTTTTTCTTCTTACAACACACTTTTTAAACATTTTCAGAACGTTTTGAAAAGAATATTTAAAAAAAACTTTCACAAAAAGTAGTAAACTTAAGCACATATCAAAACACGTTTGTGAACCAGCAGAGAAACTAAGCTACGAATGTTGGATAAAGAATACACTGAAACTTATCAATTACACTAAATACAGTAGGCAAGTTGAAAAATAAAACGATTTTTAAAAGAAAAAAAGCAAGAAATAATACAACCTGATACATCAGAACGGTTCCGAGAAAAAAAAATTACGAAACAAGAATATTCCACAAATGCAAAAAACAATACATGTCAGAACTCTGCCGTGAAAAAAAATTATTATGAAATAAAAATTCCACAACTGTAGAAATACAAATAAATGAACCAATGGTATCAAAGAAAAAAAATTTAAAACGACCAATGCAATCAAAGGATATTTTAAAATCAAAACAACCAATGGGAGGAAAGAAAACATTTCAAACGAATCAATGAAATCAAACGACTCGAATGAATTTTGGAAGAACTTTCTAGAATATTCAAAATGAAAATTGAAAGTTTCCGTTTGCCGAGCTTGCCATGAAAACCATAACAACCGAAACGAAAGATGGGTTGCCTTAATTTATCGTAACTCGCTACTAGAAGTGCGCCAAAAAAAATCGCCAAGTCGTTGCCATCACTCATAAACGTAGAGTGTAGCTGTACCTTAAGTGAATACTTCTAGTTGAATTCGATTTATTATAGATAATATGTACAGAGAGTTTAAAAAATGGCGCATCGAGATCACGTCCGTCAACATAACATCAATCGTCTCGTCTAACGTGATCCGATGCGCGCGCGATCAAAAAACGATCGCGCTTCTTTAAGTGAAAGTTGTACTTCTTTTCAGGTAAAAGTTGTAATGCTTATCTTAGGATAGCCGTGGGGCTTAACCCTACATCGATGTTTTTACATTGACGATATTTTTACGGTGTCGATGTTTTATTTTTGAATGAAAAAAGTACCATTGTAAAAATTTAAAAAATAACAGTGCAGCTAAGTATTTGTCAGTGATGGCGACAACCGTTCCATCATAAAGCGTTTTTTCCCTAACTCATGGGATAGTTAGTGAAAAAAGAAGTCGGCTTAAGGGGGAGAAAATTAACAAATTTCTTTTTTTACAAATTGTAAATAACAAATATTGGGGCATATAATATTTATAGGACCCAATATTTTTTATTTGCAGGACATAAAATAGAAGTATATTTTAAGTTTAAACACATCGGTGCTTAAAAACATCTACGGTTTTTGGGCGATGTATTATTTACATCGATGTTTTAATATTGATTACATCGATGTTTTGAAACATGGATATTTTGTTTTCGATGTCGCATCCCTAGTTTGGATAGGTTAGTAGGTAGTGAGGATGATAATTATGATAAGCGTTGGTAAGAATTTCCCCATTTGTATTGATCACTTCAGGGCTAGAGTGCTGAAGTTTCAGAAGTAGTTATATGAGAGAGGTTTTATGTTAATCTAAACATAGGTAGTGGTAATGTCTCTGCCGCGATACGTGTTGAGTAACAATACGATTTTAGTACTTCACCAATAAAAATTCTAAGGAACAAATTCCGAATTAATTTAGGATATTGGATTGGTCAGCACAAATTAGATTAAACACCAAACTTTGCCAAAAGGGCAGAACTACATTCTAAGGTAACCCAGATACGTATGATACGAAAGCATTTGTACAGCAGAAGTAAAAGGCTCACGGAACAATTGGTTTGTTTGATAGTGAAAATGAAAAAATAAAAGGCTGCAAGTGCGCAGTTAATAGAGTCGCGTATTAGTAGCGAGTTCAAATCTAGATCCAACCAAAGAACGTCGTGTAAGGGAGGCTGGTGCATGTTAAATCTGGTGTGGACTCAAATGACCGAAAGTTGAAGAGGTGTGAAAATTTGTAGAGTGTCTGATCAGGTGTTGACCTCGTCATATGGTCGTTCCGGATCGACCCCGAACTGTGGCCAGTAGCCCGTTCTGTTGCTCCAGCTTAAATTCAACTATCAACTTAAAAATTTAAAGTAGGGTGGAGTCCTTTACAAGTATTTAATACTCTCATAAAAGTCACTCTAAACACATAGTTTTGATTGATAATACAATCCAAAGGTAAGAAATATGATTTACATTATCTAATTTGGAAATATATATATATTTTTTTAAAGAAATTTTTGCAAAATTTATTGTTTAACATTTTTATTATTAAAAGAACTACTTGTAAAACAAGGTACGTTATAGAAGCATCTCAGAACTATGTTAAATGAGCTGTAAAGACCTTCGTCAATCTTGCTTGCTTTTTTATCATGGCTAGTTATGAAATCATATCAGAAAAAAAACGAAGGTTTCGCAAATTTCATTTGTAAAATATGGGTCTGAATATGTCATATCTTCTGAAAACTCAAATAAATCATAAAACGCGATGCTCCTTTAACATTACGGCACATAGGGAGAAAGAATACAGGCAATCCGAAATGATTTTCTGAATACTACTTAATGAAAGGTGTTCTTTCAAAAAATAAAATATTTTTGAAAAAACGGTTGAAATTTGCATGGAGGCAACTCATCTGTATATATACAATTATCTCACGTGGCACGCAAAAAAGACGTTATTTGTTATCGCGTTTTGGCAAGAGACTGTACGATTGTTTGTTTAGCACGAAGCCTCGCGTAAAGCCGCGTTTACACCGAAATTGAATATACATTTTTCTCCCTTGTTGTGGCGAAGACGTTTTACGTTCCCCTATGCTGATGCTGAGCCCTTTTTTTCCATTTTTTTGACCGACTCCTGTGTAAACGCTTTGTGGACCTGTAACCATACGAGTGCACTCTTCTCACCCTTTTGTCGAGAGGAGTGATCACTTTTCATCAAGATGTCGAGTTCCTCACCAATTTCCCTCCAGGTATTGTTCTTTTTGTTTTTGTCTTTGTACTCGGGTGTAGTTTGGTCCCAGAGGGCAGGCCTCTCTCTCTAAATAGTTCTATTATTATGTTATGCTATAATGTTATTATCAGCTCTTTCGTCCACGCCATTTGAATCGAATAGGTCACTCACTGGCAGTTTGGCGGGAGATGTGGTCAAGGCAAGCGATAACGGCTAATATCACAGAAGCGAACAAAAGACGGCGGGAGCAACCAGGGGGGTTGGTGGGGAAAGGCAAAGGGGAGCGGAAATTGTCAAGCAAACGTCGCGAAGAAATCTCCCGCAACAGTTGCAACCCTTTGATCGTTACCGACTCAAGGTGGAAAATAAATTCGGCTCTGCAAACTCTCCAAATCGTCACCCTAACTTGAGATCTTGACAATAAAATTAATGCCGTTTCTCGGAATAGCTTCGATGTTTGAAAGGAGATAAGTTGTGCAAATCCGATGTAAACATGGCTTAACTCATGTTCGTGAAGACCGTACACATCTAAAGGGGATGTATCCATGAGAGCCAAAAGGAAATGGAATAATGTGTCAAACATAGTCAACCTAAAATACTAAACTTGGAAATTTTCCTCCAAATTTTAATCACGAAAAGAAGTAGTTTCACAATTTTAAATATTTTCATGATTAAGAGTAGGCTTCGGTCCTCATACCTCAGATACTGGATAAGAAAGTTTTAGAGCACTTCAATAGGATCGGAGTTTATATACTTCAGTATTACTACAGCTTATTCGGAAACAAGGAAGTCCTTGGTTATTTCTGAAACTTGTCACTTTCAAATGAGACGACTGTAATGCTGTGTTTGTAAAAGTATATACTGTAACTTGTTCCTTGCGTAAAATGTAGTTTCATTAGACAGCAAATCATAAGCACTGAATTAAATACGAGCCACGAATTGTGTTGTATTCACTGCGTAAAACTCATCCTTGCGCAAGTTTTGCCAAATTTTAGAGCCCGTTGCAGCGGGCGTGCTCGACAAAAGGAGTAATGTCTCTATTTAGAAGCTCTTCCACCTCTTAATCTCCTCATCTGTCCCTGTTTCTTTTGAGACACGCGAATATTGGTTTTTCAACTCCTCTAATTCATCTCCCACGAATAACTGCCCAGAGGACCTTTTAACACTTTGAACCAGGAGGTCTTAGAACGGATTGACGCATGAATACAGAGAAAGAACGAGACGGTGTATTTATTTACTTTTCTCAAATTCCTCTCAAAGCTCGAAACGGCACGTAGAACCCGATTCAGAGGACTCGCTCCCCCTTCTCAAACAGCGACATAATCCCCACTTAACTCCACAACGGGCTCCATTCCGAGGTGTTATTCTACCCTGGAACAATCTGTCGCTCGGGAGAAGTTTCGGAACACATAAAAGCCCACCACGCGGACCGCTTTCTTGCGAATGGTCTTTCCCTCGCAATCCAAAACAAAACAAGCGTTATTGAAGTCCGAAATCTGCCGGCCGATTATTTCTGTCGGAGGGAGGGGTCTTTGGAGAGAGAAAAAAGACCCGAGCCTCCCGTCGGGTCTGGCATTGAGAGAGTGACCGGTTAGTGCATTAAAATTCGAGTCATACGCCGTCTCGAAGGTATCCCGTGACCTCGAAAGATTATTCAGGATGTTTTTAAGCTCTGGTTTTCCATGGGGAGAAAAAGAAACTTCCCGTTGAGGATGGGAGATATAGGTCGCTAACACCTGCTAACAGCCAAGCCTTTTCTCTCGAAATGGAGAAGAAAGACTGAGAGAAATGGCAACTGGGAAGAAAGAGTTTTAATTTTGAATCGCCGCAAGCTGTGTGAGTTAATCTTGGGTGAAAATCACAGATCCCCCGAAACTGAAAGAACTATTCTATCTTTTAAGACGTGTTTAGTATTCAGGAAGCACGCGTTGTGGTACACAAGCTTGTTCTGGGATTCGTTTAGTTTGTTTTTGTCGATCGACGGTAATTTTTGATCACACAATGGTTTAACTGAGGATTTAAACATGTTTTCTGTTTCGTTCGAATTGAATTTGCATTGTGAGGTAAAAGTGAGCTCCTAAAATTTACTTTAATTGGTTGGTTGGGTTTTATGGCGCATAGGTCATATTCGGTCAAGCTGCGCCAAACGTAAGACGTACAACATCAAGTGAAGAAGATACGTACATACGCATGATTACCAAATGTCAACCAAAGGGAAAATGTACTGACACAGAACAGAAAAGTACATCAAGGGTAGGTTATAGGATTCGAACTTGTCCTGCCTGCAACTCACTTTAATTAAATATCAATAAGTTATATATAAATAGTTTGACCCCTCATGAGCATGGTGCTTGGTGTTGGGTATTGCTTATTGCAAAGCTACTTTGCTTTCGTAAGTTAAACATGTTTCAATCTAAAGAAATAAAATTTATAACTAAATTTTTGTTCTGGTCTGCTTTTTCTATTTCTATCCATCTGTCTTAAAGGGTTGCGGTATGCTGGTTGGAAGAGTAGAAGATTAGCAACTGGAGGGTTACAAGTTCGAAACTTGATTCAAGCAAAGGCCGTTATATACGTGAGGGTTGGTACACATTAAAACTTTCGTGGCCTCAAATTTTCTCGCGTTAGAGTGGTGTGGAAGTTTGGAAAGTGGGATCATCATCTGTACGTGGTTCGAAATTACGATTTATTCTTGGGTCTTACCTTTCAGGTTTGATCCTGAGCCCTGTTTGAACTCTCCAGCTATGATTCTTCAGTGCGATGTTAATTCAACTACTCGGTAAAATATTTAAAAAATTAGTCACGATTTAGTTTTAACTGAAGTTTATACTTACTCACAAGTTACTGTCGGAAGTATTTTTACTTGAAAACGGTAAATTCAGTTTCCTAGATTATTGAAATTCAGTATCTATATTTTAATAAGTACAAATGTATAAATAAGTCTCTAAAGCACTGCAAAAACTTTTACCCCGTTCTCCAAAATGGCTTATAATAGCAGTTGATTGACTAGAATAATATGGACATAGCAGTTGATGGACTATAGAACTACGTGGACATGTTGATGGACTATAGTGCAGAATAGAAGTGCGTAAAATTTGTTCTCTGTAAGTGTTCATCTGGCTTTGTTTTAGCAAAGCATTACCAAACAGTGCAATTTCAGTCAACCAAAAAGGACTTCATGGTTAAGAGAGGTTTGCACTGCTATATATTCTGTATAAGTTAATTTTTGTAGTGGTATATAAGTTCCTCCATGGTCCTCTACAATTTAGCAATGACTTCAGTATATGCTGCACTATTTGATGGATTACTTGCTGCAAGCATGAAATAAGGAGGGCTGTATTCAAACCACGTGGGTACTTCCGTATGCTAATCGTGCAATACATGATTGCGACTGTTGGTGTGTTACCTTTAATAGCCTTGTATGAGTGCATTTTTCAATGAGGCTAAATGGCAGGGAATGGTGAAGCTGTAATAAGAGTGGAAGCATTGTCTCTGTCACAGAGGTTCAGATTGTTGTTGGAAATGGTGCGCATCGCATGGAAATTCACGAATATGGAGAGCGCAATTTTGGTTTGTCTCAAAAGTGGTGAGCTCATATGCATGTTCAGATCCCCAATTGTGACAACTTTGAGTGCACCAAAAATGAGTGTACCAGCTCAAATCTCGGCTCTCTTAGAAAAAATGCAATACATTTCGATACATTCTATTTCAATTCGATTAAATTTTAAAAAGAGGCTTCGAAAGAACATAGAGTTTGTGGCAAATCAAATTTGTAAATATTTTTCATTCGATGCTTTTAATTTTTTTTTAAAGAAAAAACGCTTAAAAAATCTCAGAGTAAGTGCACTAAGAACAAAGTAGTATGAAAAGAAATCTAAATTTTTCTTTCGCGAGTAGTTGACGTCTATTATTTTCAAAACATCTTAATACTCTTCGATTTACTATAAACGGCAAAATTTGCAATAGGAATACCTAATTTTCTGAAGGTGTGATTCAGCACGTAAACGTGGAGAAACTAATAAATCTTTCATCGTCAAAATATTCAGCATTTGATTGAACGTCATAGTAAGTGTATTTCTCTCAATAATGACATCCATTCTCTAATGAGCTCGATGTTGCTCAATGCTAGAACTGAATAAATGTCAATGGCATGCTATAACTCAAAGAATTTGATTTATTAAAACTGTTCGTATAAACTACAAAATGAAATATTAACACAGAACAGGGCTTTCTTGAGAACACTTTCTAATCTATCTAACAATTTATATTAATGATCAGCTGCGTAGGGAAGCCTTTGCAAGTGGGGGTGCCGATATTGAATGTGCTCTAACACTAGGGATGCATAGATAAAATGGGTTTACTTGATTTTTTTTTCCCCCGCAGCTATACGAGTTGGCCAAGGGAACCTCACTTTCCTTTATAGTAGAAACATAAGTACTCATAAGTATAGTAACATAAGTATACTAGTACATAACACTCTTCTCCGCAACTTTGAATATTATTGAAGTGTATCTATTGGTTTACAAAGATAATTGCTAGTTAGATAAGTGTACTGAAAATGTGGTCTCAGAGAGAGAAAAATGTAATTAAATTTCTTTTGGTATCGAACACACATATGATGACTAAAAAACATATCCATTGGATGAAAAAACCTCAGGATATATTCTAAAGGTCAAAAGTAGATAGAAATCACCCTGGAAAGACTGCAGAATGGATCTATGCGTGTGACCCTCTCAGAAGGTAACTAGTAATGAAGCTAATATTGAAAATTGTAAACTGAATGACTAGTAGTGAAAACTTTTTGGTGATTTGTATTGAAGTAGAGAAGGTACAGAAAGTCACGAAGCTTAACACAGAGTATTTCGATACTTTAAAACTGCCAAAAAGCGCTTTGTTCGTTATTTTAATGAGAAACGAACTATATTTACCTTGTTTGAGAATTTATCACCATTAGCGCAAACACTTTTTCCACTAGTTATCAACCTCTTTAAATCTGATAGATGTCCAGTCACGATTTGAGAAAATATTGTAGTTTGCACACAGAACGTGTAGTGGTGGTTTTGCAAATGCTCTTTTTATATGAGCCGTTTACATCCAAAGTGGTGTAAGTCCATTAAAATATGTTACGAGATAAAGACACTTTTAGTAGAATACTAGCCACTGCGTGGCTAGCCCGGCGTTGCCCGTGATGTAAGGTATTAATCTGGTGTAAAATTTTCCGCAGATTTCAAATCCGTTGAAATTTTCAATCTATCTTTAACAATTCCGATTTTACGAAAAAAAATAATTTACAATCCCAGTTAATATGTTTTTTATTTCTTGCTCTCATTCGCCGAAAAGGGGACAGGAAATGTATTCTGTTTCTTTTTTTAACGCGAAAGGCAGAATATAATTTTTTTTTTAAAGAAAAAGTTTACGTGACGTCACAAATCTCTTGCGAAAATATATAAGGTCACGTGGGTAGAAAAAGTTCAATTTAGGGGGTTTCTTCTTTCGTCCGGACGAAACGCGTTTGAAGAACCAGGAAGAGAATAAAACTATTAAATTCATTTAAAAATCTTCTCGATTGAATTTTAAAATTTCGCAGCGTAATTGTAAAAAATTCGGACTACCTGTGTGCCAAATCTTATTGCTGTAAGTGCCATAGATCGTCAGGATTTTGCTGCCGTTAAACAAACAGACAGACAAACAAACAATTCCTTTTATAATAGTGGAGATTGTTAGATAGGCAATGGACTGCTTAATCTTGTGCTGCCATCTGTGTAGTTATTTGTGGAATTAGGAGCTAAACCACCTTTCTTATAAGTAGTTTACCATACTCAGAATTTGTTACCAGCATTAACTGAGATTTTTCAGAGAGTGGAGTTACACCACTTTGGCTTTACTAGGCTCATACATATCTTTTATTTTGAGCAATTTCGATACATGACTAAACATTTTCATTTTTTAAATCCAGAGTAAGATTTTTCTGAATCTTTTTTCATTCTTGAGAGATGATTAACTTTACTGATATTCCTATTAACAGGCGCTTGATGAGATTGTAAGGTAGTACATAACACCGCTGGTATGAATCACAGTTCATTTTTAACTCGGCTATCGAAGCCGACTGCTTACTATGCATCGTAGATTTATTTGGTATCTATTATAGTGTGTGGTCTTCCGGAAGACAAGGTGAAACTTTTCAAAAAACTATTTCTTGAATTCGTTCAGTTTACCTTTGAGATCAGGATACTTTAGTCAGAATAAACTGTGCATACTAGAGTGATATCAAGCTTTTCACTTAACTAATCTGCCCCGTAGATGTGTAATGTGCCATTTTTACAGGAAATTGCAAAATATGCTCCTGTATAGCACCCGTTTTATAGCCTAGAAGAACATTTCCAAGGGTTGACATACCTCTAATGTCGAGTTGTAGCCGGCGCAGGTTCCATTCCTTTCAGGTTTGATTCCTCCCTGGGTGGGTTTTTCTTTTCTGTGTCAATAAAACTTTACTTTAGTCTATGGTTTAATATCGTGTATAACATGTCTATTACTTTAAGTTTATCTGTATCGTGTTTGGCCCAGCATGACCAAGTTTGGCCCTGTATATGTATGTATGAATTTCTCTGTATTGTGTTTGGCACAGCATGGACAAGTTTGGCACTTGCTCCATAAAGTCCAAAAACAACCGACATTTATTGTGGCTGAGTGACTTTCTACAGCTCAGAGTGAACAAAATGCAATCACCCTGTCAGGTGATAAGGGTTGTTGGCCTTTAAATTCGTTTAGGGTGCGTGGGCGATTTATTTTTTATTTGTTTCCGTATCGGAAACCATTTTCAAATGACGAATAGTACCACAAAATGAAGAGCAACAAGTATCAAACACCGTCAACAAGGGACACGACTAGCGAATGTTCATTAAAAGATGTATTCGCTGATAAACATAGAGAAAGTGAAAATTAAACCCGTTTGGCGCCAGCGGCATAGGCGTGTAGTAAACCTCCATTAACACGCGACTTATGGGGGTTTTTCGAATAACTAGAATTTCATTTCGGACAAAACCGTGTAGGTTGACGTCATCGGCATGTTTTTTTTTTAACCACGCGTTTATCCCTGAGGAATCGATAATTAATAAAAACTGAATTTTGACAAAAATGTGACGCATTGAATTTTAAAAAACTGATTCAATTGAAGGAATAATACGGGGAATAAAATATAGAATGGAATGTAGAATTATTGTATTTAAAAATGCACCAGCACCAAACACCAGCAACAAGGAATACCACTAGCGAATGTTCATCAAAAGCATGAACTCACTGATAAGCATAGGGAAAGTGAATTACAAACCTGTTTGGCGCCAGTGGCATAGGTGTGTAGTAAAACCCATTAGAACGTGACTTATGGGGTTTCTCGAACAAACTAAAATTTCATTACGATCAATACCGTGTAGAGTGACCTCATGGGCAGGATTGCTTTTTTAAGCCACGCATCTATCCCTGAGGAATCGATTATTACTGAAAGCTCGATTTCGACCAAAATGTGACTTATGGGGTTTCTCAAAGAATTTATTCAATTAAAGAGATAATAAGTGGAATAAATTATAGAATAGGAAGTAGAATGTGTGTATTTGAAAATGCTTCCCCTGGATCTCTTGTGCTGTACTTCATTGCAAGAATTAGATTCAAGAGAAAAAGATGATTTATAATTAGTGTACGAATGTTTTTTTTTCAATCAGTGAATGAGGAAAGTATTTGTGTACTCAATCATCACTTATACGTGCAACTCTAATGAGAATTCAGATGACCTTCAGTTAGTCCACTTCTAGAAAGCTGGTAAGCTCGCCAGGGGAAGGGGTTGTTATACTCAACATCTAGTATGGCGAATCATCGTGGAAACGCATTGTTTAGACACCTGACCCCAAATTTAACGAATAAGCTCACTTAAAATCACGTGACAATAGTCACGATTGTCAAATTTATATTTATTGTATATACGCGTATGATGAGCTGTTGTGCTAACAGAAACCATGTATCAATTGTACCTTCTACAATTTAAACTCCGATACAAAGTCTTTTACTAATGAGATCACGTTTCACTTCCAATTATGCAATACGAAGGCAGGCGGCCTTTTAGATAAATCGTTTGCATTATAATTTTATCATTCGTAACATTGACGGTTTTCAGATGAGGGTCGAAAGTTCGGCTGCACCCTTCTGCTTTATTTCTACTCTCTCACATCTGAAGTATCTTTAACATAAACTAAATACTTTTAATGCTTTTGTAACACATGAAATTTGTAAATTACTGATGATAGAAGTTAAATGAATCATCGGCTTATGGCAGAAACTCATTAGCTAACAAAATCTTCTAAGCAGACTACATTGATATCATCCATTTCTCGTCACTTGAAAATAAGCATTTAGTGTCTGAAAAAATTTCAATAAACTTATGCCCTTAGCCAACTATACATCATAAATACATTTTATGATTATGAAATATCGAATTATATTAGACTAGCACGGCCAATCAAAAATATAGGACATAGGTATTCTACCTTTTATCGCATCATAATGGTTAGGTCTCTATAACATTATTTTCGATCCGTCAGTGCCGACCAAATACACCATGGTTTGTCGATATAGTCTTTATTTGCAAATTTGTAGCCCCTTTTCCATCAACTGCAAAATACTCTGTCTCTCTCTCTCTCTCTCTCTCTCTCTCTCTCTCTCTCTCTCTCTCTCTCTCTCTCTCTCTCTCTCTCTCTCTCTCTCTCTCTCTCTCTCTGGTAATGAATTATTAGGCTAGAGAGCCTATCACAGGATACGTCATCCCATTCGACATCCATATTCCGAACAATATGCCTTGTTTGAATGGGGATTAGTTCTGTGAAAATTTAATTTCCTGCACATCCGTCTATTGTTACACTAGCTGTAACGTCTGTTCTGCCTTTCGCATCTGCGACTGTGAGAAAAACTGTTCACTCGTTCAGAGAAAGGTGGAAGAAGAGAAAAGAGAAGGAAGGCAAAAAAAAATGTTGTGGGTGTATGATGTTCTTTAAGTGGAATCCCTGTGGAGAGACGTTCGATGTCTCTTCCTCGCACCATTGTTTGCAACAAAGAAATAAAAAGAATCGAGGCTTCGTCTGACTGCCCAGAACAGCGTGAGAACAGATTAAATATATTCTAATATGAAATTTAAAGAACCAATGAAATTAGACTGGATTCTAAGAAATTAGCAGTCAGTTCAATATTTCCTTCCGGTAGACTTTAACAATAATAATAAATTTAATGAAAATTGCTATTTATAGTCTATTTTTTGCAAAAAGATATTACTAGCATAAACTTGGGGGAAAGAGCTACAATTTTAAATGGTCTGAAATAAAGAAAATGAAATGTACTTCTGACTTGATGTCCATCAGAATATATGCGATTCGAAACAATTCATGAATTTTTTTCAATTATTCCTCTCATAATTGATTGGAAGAACAGTGGCTTAGCGACGAGAGGGTTGAGAGTTCAAAACTTGATGAATCAAAGACCATAGTGTAGATGGAGGCTGCTGCATGATAAATCTCTCTCGTGACCTTAAATATCTTCGCATGTGTGGAAGTTTGGAAAACAGATTTCCGGTTCAGGTCTTGGAACAGTTACACTCTACGTTTATCAGTGGTGGCAACGGCTTTGGCGATTTTTGTAGCGCACTTCTAAAGTCGCCAAGGAAATAATTATTTCAAAAATCTTTTTCTTTCAAAACATTTTTCTTTTCACAACGGAAAATAAAAGCTTGAAAACGTTTTGAAAAGAATATTTTTTTTAATTAACAAAAATTAAATTTTAAATATATATATATATATATATATATATATATATATACATACCCTGAAACTTATCAATTACACTAAATACAGTAGGCATGTTAAAAAATAAAAAGATTTATAAAAGAAAAAAAAAGCAAGAAATAATACAACCTGATAACGTCAGAGCTGTTGCGTAAAAAAAATAAAAATTGTAATCCTTTCGTGAAAACTAATATAATAAAATAAAAATTCCACAACTGTCGAACAAATAAATGGACCAATGGTACCACAGAAAAAGATTTAAAAGGATCATTGTAATCAAAGAATATTTTAAAATCAAAATAACCAATGGGTGGAAAGAAAAAATTTCAAACGAACCAATGAAATCAAACGATTTCAACGGATTTTGGAAGAACTTTCTAGAATATTCAAAATGAAAATTATACGTTTCCGTATGCCGAGGTTGCCATGAAAACCACAACAACCGTAATGACAGATGGGTTGCCTTAATTTATCGTAACTCGCTACTAGAAGTGCGCCAAAAAAAATCGCCAAGCCGTTGCCATCACTCATAAACGTAGAGTGTAGCTGTACCCAGGTCTTGACCGTCAACTGACAATGGTTCAAAGTCACGAGGTGTTGTCCTCGAATATTTCCTTTCGGGATTGATCCCGGATAGTCACCAGTAGCCCCGTTGTGTTATGTTGCTTCAGTGCCGAGACCGTTAAAAGTCAATTACCTACTTTTCTCCTTTCATAGTTAATATTGCGAATTAAAAATTTAACTTACAAATTATCAATTCAGTAAATTTTGTTAGTGTTCTTTAATGGTAACATAACAAAAGTTATCAGCGCATAAGAAAATTATTTCGAAAGTCTATCAAGCAAATTTAACAAGGAGTGCTCCAAATTTTCCATATTGATATTGTAAAAACGGCTTGACCAAATGACGGGAAAATGGAATTAATGAAATTCTGATATATATTCATAATTTGGTGTTCATATTTTGTTTAGTCAGAAAAACAATGTGACGATGATGTGCTATTCGATCGATGGTCCCAAATGCAAATTTTATGCATATGAATTTAAATTAATTTTACTTCTTATCGAATGGTACCTTTCAATTTGCTCTCGCATCAGATATGCGACATTTTACAATTCATCATATTTAAGGAAAAGGATAACCAATTACTTCAATGAGATATTTATGATACATTTTCTACAGCAAATGCATTTTTTTTTAATTCTATTTAGCGGAACGTGCAACAACAAAAGCACTTGTTTTAAAATTGAATGTCTTCAGTACAGTCACGGCAAAGGTAAGCCCTTTTTCTAAAGATGGTAAATCGATGTGATAGCATTTGTTTAATTGAAACACAATATAATGCGTTTTAATAATTTCAATCATTTTGTAAAGGAAACTTATAATATTCTGTATAAATTCGATTAGATACCCGTCTTGGTTCAAAATATTTTGTGTTATCTGTTTTATTTCTTTATAAAACGGAATTCGATTACCAGTGTGTTTTAACCAAGGACATTTGAGGAAAGTCGGTTGAAATGTACACATACCGTACAGAAATAAACACACGTACTTAGTTATATTGGACACAAAATAACTAATTTCTACCACGCTGTTGTGTAAAATTATCTGTTTTGTTCTCTTCATATCATCTTCAAAAAATATTCGGAAATTATTTGTGTTTAGAAAAGAAAAAAATAAGTTAAAATAAATATTGCATAAAAATTTAAATTCTGTAAAAATAAGTATTTTCCCAGCTGTAGTGGTAAAACTATCTGAGTAATCGCAATGTTCAATTTTTTACACAGCTTCTCTAATACTACCACATTACGGTTGATTTAAGGAAGGATATTCAGATGTTTCAGCCGACGTTAATTAAAATACCTACCTACTAACTAAAATACCTAATTAGATGTTTCAGCGTAAAATTTGCCTTAAAATGCAGACAAAGGAAATTTTAAAAAAATTTCATTTCGTTCATTTAGAATGTTTTATAAAATGTATACCATTTTATAAAAATATATTACATTTTTTAACACTTGCACAAACATACAAACACACATATTAACATAAAATGGGGATACAGACAAACTGACGCTGTTGAGTTCAATCCCTTAAGTTAATTTAAGTTCTTAAAGTATGCAAAATTTCGTGTATATCTATCCAGCAGTTCGGATTTAGTCTTTTCATATACAAACATGCAGACAGTTACCAAACGCTGAAACCACATTAAATGACCCCAAAAAAATAATAACTGATATATGAGACGAAAATATCCAATGTACCAACACTCCAGCTTTGCAGTTTAGATTGGACTCAATACTTCCCGCTATAATAGTAACTCGTGCTGCCATCTATCCTTTACTCAAGAACACATCACCACCAATCGATTAATATTTTTAATTGCTTTAATGCTTTTCATTCCACAACTAACAAAATTGGGGGTGGAGAAATAGTGACTAGATTAACCAGCATTCGATGCGTTTTCATTCAAATAATCTGAAATGAATAAAACATTTGTGTATACTGTATACTGACCAATTAAGAGACTTGTAGGCATAACTGTCACAGGTTCCGTTAATAATCCCAATCTTTTATACTTGATAATGGATCGAAAACAAATGCTAGAAATGCATTTAACGTAGATCTAAATGTTGATGGCTCTCGTGCTTTATGAGTAGAATGTGCTTCTTATACGTATTCCGTATCGGGAAACAGGACGTAAAATCCTTGCATGGCGATGGAGTGTCTGTTTACACTGAAAATCCCTTTCATAAGTAGGGCTCCACGTTCATGCTTTAAAAATAATATCTAGATTTCAATTTCCTGTCAAAGGTGAAAAATAGTGAAATTTTAAATTTTAATAATCGTTATCTCCAATACCATAATGATTAGATACTGATTAGTAAATTATGCATATTTAAATGTTCAAATAGTATTTATGCTCAAGAAAAATAAATGCTCCGCGCAAAACATAAAACCCATTGCTATTTGTTCATTGACTCATGAAAACTTCAGTTTTTCTCTTTGTGACGCACATAGGTTTACAGATCTCAAGGGAGCAAGAAACGCTTCCATAAAGCTACGGTTTCAGCTGTCTCAAACAGTTGGGGTACGTTTTTTCTCTTGTAGCGGCGGACATTTCATTTTCTGTGCACAAACAATTCGAGCGATGGGAGCAAGCCAAATAAAAATTTTTGACTGGTTTTGTTTAGTTCTTTTTTGTAAAATTGGCATCGTTAAAGATAGATTGAAATTTTCAACGGTTTACAAATCAGCGTAAAATTCTACGCCAGATCGATATCAAAAACAGATTTATTAAATTATTTACTATTTCATTATTTAATTTAAATAATTTATTTTTGATTTAAAGAAAATCCCATTTAAAGTATCGATCTGGTGTAAAATTTTCCGCAGATTTCAAATCCGTTGAAATTTTTACTCTATCTTTAACGATCGAGAAGATAGAAACTTGGACTAAAATATAAAAAAGAAATAAACACATCAAAATTTTTAAAAAGTTATGTTGTTTCGCTTTGCAGCAACTGAAAGGGAAAAAAATAAATTCAGAATCCGTGATATCTTCATACTGTTGACATTCTAAGAAAAAAAAAAAAAAAACTTTTTTTTTTTTTGCTTCATGAATGAAATAAACTACAACAGCCGTCTGTTGTAGGGGCAGCGGACGACAGGAAAAGTAGCCTAAGTTGACATTCTGGTCTCCGTTAACACGGCCGCCTTGTTACACCCGCCGCATCATGACGTATCACAGCCGCTAGATAACAGCACCGCTTTCTTAGGAAACCGTAGCTTATAAGTATACTTATAAGCTCAAGTGTTGTTCTTGTCATCTGATCGTGGGGTTAAAAATTACGAGGCCTTATACCTGGTTCTTTCCCTTCGAGATTGATCCCGATCCATCGCCAATAGCCCGTCGTGTTCATCCAGTGCGACGTTAATTAGCTACCTACCTTAATTAGACAACTAAGGTATCCTTCACAATTTCTTACATTTATTACTAGGAGGAAATATCAATTTAGCATTGATTTTTTATTTTAGTCAGAAGCCTGTTCCTCAGAGCTTAACCCTTTGAAAGTTGCATGATAAAAATAATTTTTTTTAATGTTTAATTTAATGGACGAAGACCTACCATCTCATGTGAATATATTTGACACATAACAAAATTTTTTATTCCATATTTCTTTTTTGAACTAGTTCGTAGTAACAGACTCTAATTATTGTTTTAAACAAAAACTACTTTAAATAATGTTTACATACACTGGTGTTTGCAAAAATGCAACAACATGAAGGAATCTTCCGAATGAACTGAAATTTGCAGCAACTGTCAATTATAGAATGTTATGCAAAGTAGTAAAGTTTCAGAGCCACCACGCATGCGTGGTGTGAGCAGCGCCCTCTGAACTGATGCTAAACGTGTATAAATACAGGGCTGTAGCGGGACGTGGAAAATAGTGCATGGTTATTTTTTAGTGGCGAACGTTTAGTGACACCTAAGTATGCCTCCGCGACGAAATGGGGTGTAATTTCGACAACTTACGGAGTTTGAACGGGGGAGAATCATCGGCCTTCGTGAAGGAGGATTTTCCTATCGCTCAATAGCAGCTCGTGTGCAGCGGAACAGTTCCACAGTGATGCGAGTTTGGAATCAGTGGACCGACGAGCACCGGACAACTCGGAAAAACTGGGAGTGGACGACGGAAGGTGACGTCAGCGCGCGATGATAGACACCTGGTCCACATGGCGGTGAATGGCCGTACAGCTTCCTCCAGGCAGTAGGCAGCACTTTGGTCTACTGATACAGGTGTACTAATGTGGGCTTCGTCAATTCGACGTCTGCTGCCCCGTGGACTGCGTGCAAGGATTCCTTTATACAGGATCCCCCTCACGCCAAACCATCGCCGACTGCGTCTGCAATGGGCTCATGAGCACAGAGCCTGGAGGACTGATTGGCAACAAGTTGTCTTTTCTAACGAATTCCGCTTTAATTTGTGGAACCATGATGGTGGCATTCGTGTTAGACGCTATGCCGGTGAACGCTGCCTTCCAGAGTGCGTTATCGAACGTCATAGTGGCCGAACACCCGGAGTTATGGTCTGGAATGAGATGCGTATCATGGACGATCTCAGCTGCTACGAATTGAGGGTAATCTTAATAGCAGTAGGTGTGTCCGTGAAGTGCTAGAGCCCGAAGTCGTTCCCTTCCTTCAAGGCATCCCTGGAGCTATCTAACAGGATAATGCACGCCCACATGTTGCAAGGAATGTTCGAGACTTCTTTTCAGTCCAACACATGCAACTTCTTCCTTGGCATGCTTATTCGCCGGATATGTCGCCTATTGAGCAAGTGTGGGATTTGGTTGGTCGGCGTCTCGCTCGTGATCCGCGTCCTACAGCTTCAAAAGACGAACTTTGGGTGCGCATACAAACAATATGGAATTCTCTTCCACAAGCAGACATTCAACATCTGTTTCACTCCATGCCACGTCGTATAGCAGCACTTATTGCAGCGCGTGGTGGCTACACCAAATACTGATTTCGGACACTTAATATTGTTTTTTTGCTTTAATTTATTCATTTATTTGTACTAATACAAGCAGTTTGTGTATTGAATTTCATTTAAATTCTGATGACTCCTTCATGGTGTTGTATTTTTTACAAACAGCAGTATATTTATTTTTAATGTGATAAGACATGGTCTATTATAATGATGGTTAATCTCTTATTATTTCTGTTCTATTTATTGCTGCTGTTTATATGTGATGAGAATCACAATGCTTTTCAAAAAACCTTTAACTGTAGAATAATTATAACTGAACAAAAAGTACTCTGTTGACTTTAAAACATAAAATGTAAGTATTATCATGAATTTTACCACAGCTTACAAGTTATCGAATACATGTAATATAACATATATGTGTTCGGTAGGTAGTTATTTAACGTTGCAATGGGTCAACCCAATGAGCTATTAACAACTTTGTGTGCTCGGTCTTTTCATATATATACATACGATACATACAAAAAGTACTCTGTTGACTTTAAAACATAAAATGTAAGTATTATCATGAATTTTACCACAGCTTACAAGTTATCGAATACATGTAATATAACATATATGTGTTCGGTAGGTAGTTATTTAACGTTGCAATGGGTCAACCCAATGAGCTATTAACAACTTTGTGTGCTCGGTCTTTTCATATTTATACATACGATAGTGTCCGCCGTGGCTATAGAATTAATCAAGTGCCCTACAAAATTCTAAAGGGCCGTGTTCCGAATTAGCGCATATAGAAGCTGTACTGTAGTACGAAACTACTAAAACACAAGACATTTCATTACAACTACATATTTAGATGACACAGACTGATCTCTCTAACTGACGACCCATATTCTAAAAACTTACCTTATCATTCTTCAAAAGCAGAATTACAATTCCGGCAATTAATCCGGTTTTAAATCAAATAAAAAATTGAAATACCAATCAATGAACTCTAACTTGCTCGCTCCAACAGATAGATTTAGACATTTTCTAAAAACACATCCGAAATTATTCAATTAAAATTCTTATTGATAACAGTATTTCACTAACAGCATTTTTATTCATTAATGTAACTAATGATTTTGTATTCTAGGTCTCTAATCCAGGTCAGTTTGAAAATGGCATGGAAATTTAATGAAAAATAGGACACACACGGGTTTTAGTATTTTACAACATAATAAATAGACTTTTTTCATTCCCTCTCTCTCTCTCTCTCTCTCTCTTGCTGGCTTTATGCTTTTTTTTTGTACTACACCAACTCCATCTATTAGATCTTTCTGTGATAATTCGGGACGAAATCGACATCACTTTTCATTCGAAGTTGATCATCGAATAGTTGGGATGACAAATATTAATACCATTCTTGTCCTCTTATTCTATTTATACTACACAGAAAAGTTATCTTTTTTTAATAATTTTTTTTAAAGTTACGAAGTAAATAATTAATTTCTAGCAACATATTGCTCTTTTTGCCGACCAACCGGTATAGTGGTTAAGGTGTTAGCCTCTAGATCGGAAGGTCCCCGGTTCGAATCCGGGTTCGGGTATGGATGTTTGTAAGCGTATACCAGCTTAGGTGTTGCTTTGCCATCTGAATATGGTTCAAAATTACGATGTATTTGTTAGGGGCAATGATGGCCCTCCCACTGGGTGCTCCTTCACAAGTGGCCATCACTTCCGGCCTTGTAGTGGCCAATGACTTCGGTCAAAATGTGCCTGCCATTAGAAAATATATATATATATATTGCTCTTTTTCGCATATAAATTTTTGTCTTGTGATATTGTCTATAAAAATAATATTATACACTTTCTACGAATATTTTTTAAACCAGTAACAACCATGGAACGAATCTTAAAATTTTGTAATTATGTAAAAATATTTCTTTGTAGTTTATTTCGTTATCTACTGATTCCACATTCTTAGGTAGTTAGCAGAGGTGCCTCTCAATCTATAATTATTTTAGAATTCTAATATTATAAAAATTCTGAGTGATCATTAAGTCTGGGTAACATAATATTAATGTGTATTTAGGTATAAATAAATCCTATTTGGTCTTAAAATCTTTTAGGTTTACCTATTAATCCATCTAATGGGTAACATTTTATTAAAGAAACATGCCTGAAATCGATAAAACAAACTAATGTGTAATGATTCATGAACAAAAAAAATTCATTATGCAGATTAGAATTTTATTAATAAAATTATTTTCGTTAAATCTATAAACTTGGGTAGTTTTTGAAAATTAGTTTCACACGCGTTTACTATTTTATGCTATTTACTTTATCTTCCACCCATTACCTAAAAAATTAAACTAAATTGGTTCTTTTATGTGCTTTTCTTGCTTCCACTTAACGGTGTTCTGTTGTGTGGAAAGACAAGTAAAACTGCAAAATTTTAATTATTGAAGAAAATCACCTTCGAAGGTGTGCGTATATCTTGCGATTTCTTATCCTTTCCTGTTGCATGTATTTTTGTGTAAAAAAAAATTATTCCATTTCTTTCTTTCCCGCACATAGTTTTTCTCAACAGCAAAATAGGAATCGTTTAAAATAACTTTTGATAAAACAAGATGTTCAATTATGAAATTAAAACTATTTTTTAAATTCGTATGTAATGTAAACGAATAGTCCAAATTATCACATTATCTTCTAGTATTTACATTGTAGCCCTTTCAAAAAGAATTATTTTACAAAAACTATCAAGTCGCTAAAGTCATTCAGGGTTATGGTCAAAATATTCCATGTAATAAAATCTATAACTTCAGCGATTCATCCATACAACAAACATTTATAATTTTCGAAAGATTAATCTTCTGAGCTCTACGAGTTTTACCAATAGCGGAATACAACTTTCCATCATAAAAAACATGAGTACTAAATAACCACATCTATTGGTTAAAGGAATCCCAGAAAAGTTTTAATTGGTCAAGAAAGTCGAAACTGGTTAACAGTCAAACAGAGAATATTGCGGGTAGCAGAGCAAGAAAACACGTGCGAACTGAGCTCAAGAGTCAATCAGGCTATGGTCAAAATATTCCATACAATAAAATCTATAACTTCATAGATTCATTCTTGCAACAAACATTTATAATTTTCGAAAGATTAATTTTCTGAGCTCTACGAGTTTTGCCATAGCGGAATACAACTTTCCATCATAACAAACATGAGTACTAAATAACCTCATATGTTGGTTGAAAGAATCCCAGACATGTTTTAATTGGTCAAGAAGGTCGAAACTGGCTAGTAGTCAAACAGAGAATATTGCGTGTAGCAGAACGAGAAAACACGTGCGAACCCTTCAGAGGGTTATACTTTACAGGATAAACATAAATTATGTTTATAAATTTTAAATTATTTTCACCATAATTATTGCTTTATTTAAGTGACACCTCATTTCAAATTTTGAAAGAATTTGAGAGTATATAATTTTTTTAATTAGCTTAATAGAATGTAAGCATGCAACATAACTGGACCCCCAGTCTTATACCTTACTTATTCTAATGTTGAATATACACTCAGCACGAAACATTAGAAGTGTACAAGCTACTATACATACATCTTAACGCGATTCTACTTTCCCGTCATGGCAAAAATCTCCATGGTGAATTTTTCCTAGACCAGTTATGCTTTTTAATAATTCTTTTAAATGAAGTATAGAAATTCGCAAAATGCAAAGCAGCTTTAAATCGTAGGATTAAAACTCATAAATACCTCGAAACGTTGTTCCTCAGGATACGTTTTCATAAAAAATAAATCGATACTGTGTTGAAGTAAGCATTGTCATCTAACAATGGTAATAAAATTCCAACAGTTGATATTGGTTTTAAAAAATGATTATGTGTTGTGCTCTGATCGTCTTTTGTTTATTTGCTTTATACAACGGAAAAAATTTTCATTGTTCAAATCATTAATACAAAAATTTAATTAACTAATTTTTGAAAAATGTTTTTTGATCACTAGAAATATTTAATCCTTTAGCCTTGAGGTAATCATCTTATGTCCTTTGTGTCTCTTAGAAATTGAACAGCTTAATAACACCTCAAAATTTGATATTCTAACATTATACATACTTGCATATTTATGAATCATATATTATGAAATCATATATTATTAATTATCTGAAAAATCAGTGTTTATTGTCATTTTTCTACATTGAAATTGCAAAATTAAGAATTATTTTAACCATATTATTAGATAAAGTCGGATTTTTATTTAACTGGTGTTTTAAATGTATAATATTATATAGATTTCAAATTTAAACGTAATTAAATTTAAGAAATTAAAACAAGGAAATTAGATATTTCCTCATTTGTAAACACGTGTGCTTAAATCATAGACAATTAAGCTATACAAATTTTGAATAAGGCAACAGATTTAAATGAAACTTTCTTTCGTTTCCAATGACCGGTGAATATGAACAAGATGCGTAACTACAAACATACAAAAGGAGGACAAACAGAAACAGAGTAAAAAGAGGAAAATTTTTAAGACAGTCAATGACTGTCGCCCCAAAAGTTAAGAGCCTCAGAATCAAAGTCAGGAGGGGTCAGAATCTCCATTGAGTCTAAAAGTGTTTGTTCCACACAAAAGCAGGTGGGATCTATCTTTTAGTGAAACATGCATCACAGAAACACGTTGAAATCATAGACTTATGAACACGAGTTCTAATCTGTGTTTGGACTCATCAACAAGCATGAAATTTTTTTAACAAATTTTCCGAATGTGCGTGTGATAGTGTTAATACCATTTCTTAAACTGTTTCAGAGTGTGACAGTGCAACAAGGACAGGCCCTAGAAGATTCATCATGTTCACAGTGGCCCATCCAAAATTTTTCTTTATGAGGGATTGTGAAAGTGGTCATTATCATGGTATTGATGTGGTTATTTGTAAGAAATTTCTTTTCCCTTCAATCATCATAATCGATCTCCTGATTCAGCAGCTCTCACGCTTACGATAAGGTTAAGGAGAATTGGAAAAAGTTAAAAATAAAACTTTGTCTTCAGGATTGTGAAATTGATACATAAATTTTAGGGTGATGGAGAAAGTTGAAGCATTGATGTGGAATCTTACACTCCATATTTATCTCAATAACAAGCTTATTCCACATGTGTTGCTCACTTTCAAGACCCCCTCCAGGATGACTGAACCTTTCACTAAAACAAAGGAAGTGCAAAAAAATATATGCAAAATTATTGACATCCAGATCTCCAACGGCCGTAATTTTATAGCAACAATGAGAACACATCTCCCATTTGCCAACACGAACCCTGCAATGATTCTGAGCGTGTAAGAAGCTGATCAACTCCAAAGGATGGCTACTAAACAGATAAATTATCGCAAGAATAAACCCGAGCTCTCCCCTGGACTGAGGAGGCCAGTTGGAAACTAGCACTTTTCTCGAAAAAATACCCATGACTATTGCTGCTTCCAGTTAGCAGCTTCACACTTCTTACTTTCGGCAGCATACTAGTAACCAGTTACCCCTAGCCTACTGTCCATTTTGGTGTTAAGTTACATAAAAGGATAGAATTTTAACCCAGATTAAAATTTGATTTTTCTATTGCTTTGAGGATGGTAGAAGTCTATCAGCCACTCCCTAAGTGCACACTCTCTAACACTACTGAGTGATTAAATTAAATTTTTAATTTCCTCTATTTTAAATTCACATCGTCACGTCAACACTCACTATTTTATAACAGTCAATAAATATTCCCCTACTACATTCACCTGCTCGCTGCAGATGCTCGAAATTTCAAGGTCCTTTGCTTTTGCTTCCTACGCAACTAACCTGTTTTTTGTTTACTATCCAGTTATGAAAACTCTCATCTGCAACGGAAGTAGCTCGGACGCGTAAACCCCCTCCTGTCTGAATTTTATGCGACAAAAAGATGCAATTAGCGAAAGATACGTAAAAATAAATTGGTAATATTCTTCATAAATGAGAATCGGTGGGTATACGGAAATGGTAATGAGATATTTTGTTTTGTAGAAATGCGTGATGCGAAACTCAATGACGTTAGTTATAGTTATAAATTTGTTTGGTTCAAGAGCAAATGGAAAAGGTGTAACCTTTTAAGGTGTGATGAGATATCTGGCGTAATTTGAAATGGTTAAGGCTAGGCATATAAATATTCCCTCCAAAGTAAGGTTACTAAGGTATAGAAATATTTTCTCATTTGATATTATGATGTCTAAGAGTTGTTCTAGATGAAATAACTGAAGAATATAGGTGAATATAGGTGAAAGTATTATGATGATTCCCTGAGGTATGTACCACTGATGTGCAAACCTCAAAAAAAAAACACCCATCTGCTCAAAAACATTTGATTTTCTAAAATAAAACCTTTAAGCGTGCATTCAAAAATAATAGTGAATAGCCATGTCTTCTTCTTCCCAGGTCCTTAAATACCGTAATGTCAAATCAACATTGCGTTTAATAACTACTTCGAGTGTGTTCTGGTTATTGATGAATTCTGACAAATATTTTACCCGTAATGTATGAAGCTTCGTATTTTTTCATATATAATTAGCTTCAAGCTTGTGTTTCCATAAATTTGTTAATGCAAAAAATTATTTCGGGAAAGATTCGAACTCCCATGTCTCTCCTGTTAAAAAAAAAACTTCCCTGCCCTCGGTAAATGGTTTTTGAATATACAAATATAAAATAAGAACAAATATATGCAAATTCAAAAATATATTTTATTACAAACGGAGAAAGAACTCATAAAGACCTATAAATTAATAACTGAACTTTACTGCACTTACTTTAGGCCTACCCTATATTTTCTGATTACTTGCAAATGCATTTCTAGCACACCATTCAGGAACGTATCTATGAGTGGTGAGATTTTAACCCTAATGATAATATTTTTGCTATGTACGTAATACATATTCATGTCAGGTAATAAGACTTTGTTCGTAAAGTTATTTTTAACTTTTTGAGAAGTGCTTTTACGCATTCTACTAACACTTCAAATAGAGACGAGTACATTTTAGACTTCAAATTTTTCCGAACAGTATCTCAAATTAATGTGACACATAACTACTTGAAACCAACTTCTAAATCTATAGATTAGCATTAGGAGTATAAAAGAGAGAAAATGGAAAATTTGACGTACGCAAAGGACGTACATGATTACTGGCATAGACAGCAAGGGATAGCTAGATTTTTTAGTTGCCTTATCCTAAAATAATATATCCCAGTCTCCAATGATGACTGCAACTTCCTTAAATTAAACTCGTTATCACAAGTTTTTGCTTTTTTTATATTCATCGAATCTAATAAAACAGTAAGATGTTTCCATTTTATTTGATCAGCACTATACAACACCATTAAAATATTTATTTTTAGAATCATAATTTATTGCAACCAATGCAGAAGAGGTTTTGGGCACACAATTTGAAGTATTTAAAATCTCCATGAAGCGAAAACAAGAACCTTTAATTCCATTTATATTTCCATTAGCTCTTAAATTTCTTTTAAGTAAGTATGCAGTTCCGTTACTGCGTACACAAGAATATTTTTTACTAGAGGTGACCGAAAATTTATTACTTTAATCCCATTTCTTATGCTATTTCTATTTTCAAACTCTTGAATTTCTTTCAAGTACAAGAAACCTTGCTGTCTAACATTTACTGTCCCCGAAATATGCATCTCCGTTACTTCGAACACAAGCCAGAGGAGACAAACCGAGCTCAAAATTTGTGGGAACTCTCGTGAAGGAAATCTTCCGAATATCATTATGCTAGTGTCCACCAGCCTTCCGTAAGGTCACAGCGGTAATTATTTCCCCGCAGTAGGTCTTCAGAAGACCACTGCTTATCTGCGGCAACCATGTTCCAGTATAATTGAAACTGTTGAGAAATGTTTTTTCCGCCTATGGAGCTTATGAAGATTCGGAACAGTATGCCCTTCTGTGTGGTCTTTTCTTCTTCTTAATGAAGGGGGCGAAGCAAATTGCAGAGAGCTAGACACTTTGGAATCCTCATTGGGTTCTTGATTTGATACATACATCATAAAGAGTTGTGTTTGTTTTTCGTTGGTTAAACTCAATTTTTATTTGCACTCAATCAAATGTTAAACCGAGTTCAGTTATACATTGCTGAAACGAAAACATATGTTTGGGTTACCAAGACTTTCTCGAATTAAGAACCAAAATTGGAACTGTATTTCAAACCTTTATTCGATTTTTAATGTCCTGTTGAAAACCTTCTTGACTTGTAAAACTCAAATTTGTTGTATTTAACTACAGAAAATGTGAAGTAAGCGCTTCTAACTTCAAAATCCAACAGACTTTTTCAAAAGACATGTTTCTACGGCGTTCTAAATACCTAATACTTGAATGTTTAAAATAATACAAATAGTTATCTCAAATAATTTTGGAAAATCATTTTCTTTTTTTTCCAATTCCTTGCCCACTGCAAGGCCGGAAGTGATGGTCGACTACTTCCAATGGCGGACACTGAGGACTTGTCCTTGGACACTACAAGGCCGAATGTGATGGTCACTTCTGAAGGGGCCCCCAGTGGGAGGACCATCATTACCCCTAACAAAGGACTGCACAATTTACATCCATGCACTGACCCCGGATTCGAACCAGGAACCTTCCGATCCAGAGGCCAACACCTTCACCACTAGACCGGTTGGTCGGCTAAACTTAAGTCTTTGAAAATGGGTCTCGAAAATTTTTTAAAGTTTCTTATCATTATGTTGCTTAAGCACTTCAATTTGATAGAGTGGTGGATACTTTCATAGAAAATAAATTGTAACCGCTTGCTGTAGTGTGAAAAAGCAGTTATCAATTTAAGTGGATTGTTTTGGATAATTTATTGGAAGGCGTAACTTATTGATCCTCACACACACACACAGCACATGTCAGATAGACATAACCATGAAGTTCTAAAAAATTCTGGATATAACACTCCCGTGCTTATCAAGACATCAACTAGCTCGAGATTTTATATTACAGTTCTAATCATTAATCCCGTGAGGCTGTCGAAGCTCAGTGGGTTTTCTCACTGCTCTTGCAACTTGCGAGTTGTAGGTTATATTTCTGTAACTTACCCGGTTACATTTATCTCTTCTGTGACAGTAAAACTTTCTTTGTGTGTATGTCCAATATTAGACGTTGTCTGTCTTGTTTTTGGCTCAGCATGACCAAATATGGTGCATGCACCATGAAATCCAACTAACAATTATTACCATGTTTTAAATCAATACCATGGTATCAATAAAAAAAACATTCGTAGTAGAAAATAAAGAGAGCCAAAGAAGCGTCATTTATCGTGAGAATGAATCTAACTTATATTGCCAATTAAATTTGTATACTTAGTATGCTGTGTATAAATAACTATAGTAAAACGAGCCAAATGTTGAATCTAGAAAATATGATCACATTAAAAATTATAGTTTGCTTTTCAAAAGATGATCCATCTTTAACATTTACAACTATTAGAATAAAATACGAATCAAATAAAAACGAAAAGGAATTAGAACTTTAGAATCTTTTTTTTCTAGAGAATTTGGCAATCAACATATTCTGTGCATCTGAACTTAACATTTCATGGTGTACGATTATATTAAATTATTTTTCAAGCTGAGGAAATGAAATGAATCTAAGTTTCAAAAAATCGAATTCGACTCACTGAAATTAATTTTGTTCTCAAACAACCAAATCTTCTCAATCCACTGTTACTTTTCCGCCATTAAAATGGAAAATGATCTAAAAATAAGAACAGACATCTAGCAACAGTATCCCCGAGTAAATATTCGATTCTTTTTAGCCACTGAGCTCGGAGTTCTAAAGTTTACTGCTGCCGTACCTGACCCTCGGTGTAACTGCTCTCCAGGTGTTAATGTAGAGACTTATTTTACTGACCCCAACACAATTTTTTCAACCCTAGACCCATTAAAAGCAAAGGAAGGACATGATTCGATCAACATGACGTCCCAAACAGAAGTTTCAGGAAACCGTTCGGGCTGGCATTCTTTGAGGTTAACCTTTAGCCTCTTAACAGTAGGGGAACCTTCTTTACTTCACTGATTCCAGCCGGTAGCTTGGTTATATATGTAAGCACATGTTCCGTTTCCTCATCGATTATAGACAAAAGCTTGGATCCGTTATGAAGGAGGGTGCTCATTGCACTAAGCATGGACTACGTACATTTGAACATTGTGTTTGACTTTGGAGAAATTTTACACAAACTCAGAGGACTTTCTTTAACAATTTGAAGGACACTACGTGAAAGACGTTTCTATACCATCACCGTATATCAGCGATTACCAACCTTTTCATCTCATGGCACACGTAAAGCAATCGAAAAGTATATTTTTTGCCGATCTGACAAATTGGAATGGTATAGTTTTGATTTCAATTGAATAATTAACAGTAATTGCCTGCCCTATTCTACCCATATGGGCATATAAACTAACTAGCAGTACCCGCACGGCGTTGCTATGACAACATTCTTATTATGTCCTTACTGATACTGAAAACATTAAAAGAAAAAATAATAATTTTTAATGCTTCACCTTCAATCGACATGACGCCGGCAGGTGGCTTCATTCCTTGCACCTCATTGATCCACAAAATTGCAGAAATTATACAAATTCAAAAGTAAGTTATGTTTTTAAAAAGTGTTGACGCTAAACCTCACTGATTCCGACAAACAACGTAAATTAGTAACAATGTCAGCGAAATCAAAACCAAATTAAACAGTAATAAACAAATTGCATAAATTATAAATACACAAAAGTTCTGTTAAATCTTTACTATACTTTAAAAAAATCTTAAGCCTCACAGATTCCGATAAACAAAATAAATGAATGACAACGTCAGCGAAATCAAAACCAAATGTAATATGCTTTAAAGAAAAAACATTTTCAACGGAAAGTAATTAGTTTTGACAAAGTAATAAGCTTTAAGGAAAAGAAATTAGTCTTGATGGAATGGATTGAGCCTCTAAACACGACACAGAAGTTCACATGAGCGGGGCAGTTTTTGCACAATAATTCCTATCTAAACAACCCTGATTCCTTTAGGAAATCCAACAGAAGTTGCTTATCCAGACATAAACGAACACAAAGCAAACTATTAAGCACTCCCTCACTTCCAAAAGTTTGCCTACCAACACAACTAAACTGCGAGTAATTAAGAATACCCTGAAACTTATCAACAACACTAAATACAGAAGGCATGTTGAAATAGAGAACGAAATGGCAAGAAACAGTATTGGACCAGTGACGTCATTGGACAACCATCATGCATCGCGGCAGAGAGTGATGCTGAGAAACGAAGAACTGCGCTGTGTGTGGGGGGGGGAGAGAAGAACCAGTGGCAAAAAGCTAACAAATTAATTTTAATGTTCTAGATTAAATTTTAAAATTCAGGCTTCGAGGTGCATTCAGTCATCCATAGGACTACCTGTGTGCCAAGTTTCATGGCTGTAAGTTCTATAGAATAGTCTGAACAACTCACGCACACAAACACTTCCTTTTATAATAGTAGAAATTACTAAAATCCCATGGCACAACTTTTTACATTTTACCCTTCTGACAAAAAGGTATAATTGTGATTGGATAACAAAAATAATGTAAATTATACTCTCCTTCCTTTTTTCCTTTCCACTGCAGCTTTTTTTTTAAATCTCTCTGAAACAATTAATGCTTTGTAAAAAAGATTTCTCTAAATTTTTTATACATATATTACTTGAATTTTTTTCTGAACGCATTTGTCAAATATTCAAAATTAATCGTTGAAACCGAACACAATTGTTTAGCCATCTGTAAGGCAGACTGCTATTCTTGAAGCACACCGGTTAAAAATCGTTGATATAACTGAATGCATTTTGCACATAAAAAAACTGTACTCTTTTAAAGACCATCATAAGTCTCATCGTCCATCTTGAGCACTTCTAGACATCAGAATATTAAATGTGAGAGTATTTATAAACCTTTTTTGCCTACCTAAAATATTTATACACTAGCTTTGATCGCTTTAAGTATAAACTGCATGAGACTTTTTGGAAATTGGGGCAAATGTGACTTGTGCCGCCCTCTAGGACAAAATTCACGCATTTAAAATTCAAATAGAGTGCAATTACGTGAATAATTAGCTAAATTATTATTAATTAGTGCTTTTATTTGCAAAACACCTATTGTTCACGATATTAATTTTTTTTAATTTAAATATTAGCGGGGGGGGGAATAAAAATTAGCAAAATCCCCGGTTTCATCAACCGACCTGGTGGTTGTCATGACGAAATATATTTTCATTTGTAAAACTGTCCAGAACTTGATGAAAGAAATATCTTGTTATTAGAATGAAACTGATCAGATCTTGATCTCGTCCATCAAGAACAATTGTATAGAAAGAAAAATTGATCAGATCTTGACGGACGAGATATCTCGTCGAAATCATTTTGAGAGATTATGTGTCTCTAGGAGGAAATAAAGAAAAGGTCCATCCTGTTTTGTGCTCTCCGGACGTTTTTGAGATACTTTTCTTTCTTTTAACTGAATAACAAGTTGAAATTTAAACATTTTTTTAAGTATATGGGCGGGTTAGTTACAGTGGTGTAAGTCGCTTTTTCGAAAAAAAAAACTTAGAACTTCCATTGCCATCAGTTGGCAGCTGAACGAAGATGTGACTTACTTCACGTTGTCTGTTAACAGATTGATTTATCCAGATCTGGTTTCTGTGGCTAGGTCTCTTTTTAAATTGATTTACACCACTGACCACTGTAACTTTAACCCGTCCATATGAGTGAATAAATTCACTTCAATATGGAAAAAATCCTCTGACATGGATAAAACTGTAATTAAAATTATAAAACAAATATTACAAAACATAATTTTAAAAATGTTTAATAAATATCACTGAAATGCCGCACCTTAGATATTACAAGGACGCTCGTGGCCGTTTCCAAATCGTATTAGATCTTAGGTATGTCTTGCTGTTGTGGAAGATGAAAAGCTAATCTTTAAATCCCACTGCGAATATAAGAAAAAATACGGGACTGGAGATTCCTCCTAGTTTTTTTTGCCTCTGACGCCCAAATTCCTTTCTCTATCTAAGTAACAAACTCCTAATCCTCAACCCTCCGAATGGTTTCGACGAGATATCTCGTCCATCAAGATCTGACCAATTTTACTGATGACCAGGTATCTTGTAATCAAAAACTCGATTAAAATTTCGAATGATAAAGATGTGTTTGATAATGACTAGATCAAGAACAAATTAGTTTTTCAAATGACAAGATATCTCGTCCATCAAGATCTGTCCAGTTCAGTCAAAGGCGATAAACCTCGTCAAGACAATACCCAGGAGGGTTGAACATATCTTAATTATTTACAGAGCCCTGACTATGGGGCTAGTATAACAAAAACCCTAATTAATAACAAAAACATTTAAATGATCGCCAAATGAGAATAAGCAGGATGCTGACCATTCTGTCTTCTGTTGACTCTATTCTCTTCAGAATCATCCTTACATTTACATAGTCAACTATTTGCAGTTAATTCCTTTTTAGTTTCGAGAACCGATGATAATGCATAACTGTAGTATGTTTATATCGTCTAGTGATGGGGGGATATGTAAGTAAAACATTTTCAGGCGACAAATTCTTTTCGTATCTTTTTGTTGATCACTTTTGTTCCTCAACATCTCTATGATATCACTGGGTCCATCATTACCCCCAAGATTCCTTCAGTGCTCACGAGGGGGTTATCAGCACCGTTTATGAAACTTCGAATGTATGATCGTAATAAAATTCGATTTTTAAATACAATTCCACCCTGTAGATGGCGCCACAACACAAAGAAATTTAGCTTAAGCTAATTTTATTTTACTGTGTGGGTGGTTGTTGGTTTGTAGTTCTGGTTATTTTTTGGCAAAACAGATCAGACTAAAAATTAGCAGAATTTCCCCTTTTGTCCTTTCCGTCTTTTTGATAATTTTGCTTGGGAAATAACGGGGTCACACATTTTTTACGCCCTGCCACCAGAGGCTCAGCTAGACGTCTTTGAAATCGGGAAGAAAAATGCTGATGCCGCCCTTCGTCCGAAACAAAGTTTATGAATCAAAAATGTAAAAAAGTAATCCATTAAAATAATGCAGATAAATTATTCTAATTGCTGCCACATCAGTGATGCATCTAAGTAAGGGCTAATGGAATGGTGGTCCAAGGTCCATGATGAAAATGTCAAAAGGGGCGACGAATATAAAAGTATTCTGTTTTGTTGTTTTTTCGCAAAGCCTTTTAAATATTTCTCATATTTACAGAAATATTTTCCTGTGAAATGCGTGTGAAGAGAATGTGCTTTTTGCAGTCCTTAAGAATACTTGACGCCAATAATCTGATCTACTGTAACGTTAATTCTACAACCTACAACCCTTTAAAATACGACGTTTAAAACTCTATCCACCTTTTCATTTGGGCTGTCATGGATAAATGGGCATGCCTACTACGTTAGCGATCTGTGAGTTGTAGACAACGCAGGTTCGATTCCTGCCAGGAGCATTCCTCCCTGGGTATATTTCTTCTGTGTCGATAGAACTTTTAATTTGTGTATGTCTGTTATTTGATATTGTTTGTCTTGTTTCTGGCCAAATATGACCCCTTGCGCCATACAAGAAAACACCAGCAACAACACATATTTTCATCTACTCCTACAATTATATTACTATTCAGAAAACAGAGAAGAGACAAAATATTTTAATCGACTTCTATCAAACATCTGATGAGCTTAAGGGGCACTTTTTCTTACTTCTGTCATGGAGATTCATTAACAAAGCTCGGTCTTTTGCTAGTCTTTATGTATATCCAATAATTAATTGAAAAAATATATTATTAAGAATATTTACACATTTAATATAACTAAGAATCTATTTTATTTTAATACGAAAATCTTGTTTTGCGGGCGGGCATTAACCACATTTGCCCCAGGTCCAGGACTGTAGAGGAGGGTATACGGCGTATACCACCGTATACCCTCTGGTTTTTCCAGCAAATTCTGGATATCGTCTCGGTGATCATCCAGACTGGTAACCAATCCTCTCCGCTGGCACCAATATACTACACTGCCCTACAATAATGGACCCGACGCCAGCGGATTTGCATAAAATCCGACCACTTGTTTGGGGATGTTTTTCGTGGTATGGCCTCGGATCTTTGCATGTTGTTCCTGGTCAATTGAACGCCGACACCTACATAGACATTTTGGACAATCAGGTTCTTCCTTCGCTCTGGCAATTTTATGGAATGAACGAATGTTACTTCCAAGACAAAAACGCTCCATGTCATGTTGCAGCCTGTGTCAAGATATGGATGTAAAACTTCTTCCCTATAGCCTGCCCAGAGTTCCGACCTAAAACCCATATAACATATGTGGTACGAAGTAGAGCGACGCTTACGGACAAGGTCCGAAATCTACAGCTGAGTTGGCGACATTCTTGCAGCAGGAATGGACACAAATGCCCACAGCCGTGTATCAAAACCTTGTTGAAAGTATACCCAAAAGAGTTGCTAGTGTAACTGCAGCACGTGGGGGACCATCCCCCTATTAAAGCATGTATTATTTCCCTTATAGCATCACATCTTGCTGTCCGATCCATTATTCTAGAGTTGTGTATCTTCTTGTAGGCTGTAGCGTTTTGAAGTGGTAGCGTAGTCTACTAGAAGGGACCGTTCGCAGTGTTCTGGGCTAATATGTTTCTTATAGAATATTAAGAACAGTTTTTGACGGACTTTGAGTTCGCGAATATTTACAGACCACGTGATTGATTTGCTTAACTTAGTGAATTTAGCGGTAACTTCATTAAACGGTTCGGCTCACGGTCCCTTTGATCTGGGGAAACGGCGAGCACAAAGGTTTTGCGGTTTCCCAACGGCTTTCGGCGTCTCCTCTCATCCTGGAAGCGGCGGAAGTCAAGTTCTGACCTGAGCCCCCGCTGTCGGCGTGACCACAAAGACACCTCGCCTTCCTTCCGTGGCGGAAACAAACTTCCGACCGTCGGCTCGTTAACTGGGCACTGTGTCATGTTGTCTGCTTGACCTTAGCCCTTTCTCTTCACCGCTAAAGCTGGCCTCCGTCACAAGAGAAAATTTTTTTTTAATGTTGTTTTACTGCTGAAATATTTATTTATAATAATAAATTAGTACAAAAGCCTTCCTACACTGAAGAACATACGTGGTTTAAAAATCACGGAACATAAACATATGTTATTTTGAATATAATGTGTATGAAATGTAGTGTTAATTAAGTCTGAGGAGTCTGTTTAATGCTGAACTTCTTTTTCTTTCGTGTTTTAACAGTTTTTGCTTAGGGGGCCTTAAACAGCTTCAAATTTTTTTTATTTACTTTTCTTCTTCTCCAAACTCCAATTCCTACCCGGTCCTGTACGACTGTCAATGTCCCGGTTTTATCCGACAACGCCATTAATCAGAAAAGAAGACTTGGCATATTTCAAATATGAACAAAACGTGGTTTAATAACATAAAATAATAGCTAAAAGAGGTGTTATGATATATTGTACTTAAAATAAATCTTCAAGCAATTAGAAACTACAAAGTACAATCGGTGGAGTAAAAATCGAACCCTTTCTACTCGAATTTTTTAGAAATTGGTATCGACAAACACATAATCTACACTGCCTTTCATCCAACTCCAAAGCACATGGCGGCTGTCAACAACTAGTTTCATACATTTTCCGACAGATAGCAGTAATAATCTAACCCAAACTGCCGGGTCCCGGTTTTATCCGCCTACCCGGTTTTGTCTAACTTTTCCCCACTTCATTTCTGTTCCTTTTTCAAATTGTATGATATGTTTAAAAATGAATCATGTACCTGATCTCAGACTAAATACCTGATTATATGAATAAAAAATTTAATAATGTAATTATTCGTTCAAATAATTTTTCAGACTAAATCAACAGAGATCAACAATTTTTCAAACAAGGCTTCTTGTGGAATGTTTTCGTACTTTTATAAAGAAGTATTCACTTAAAAGAATAAGCTAAAATCAAAGAAACAAGTTCATATATTAGTAAGATTTCATAAATTAAGGTTCTTTTAAGTTCAAAAGACATTAAAAAAATTTTAAAGCATTAATCTCTCTATATTAAAAAAAGTTACCGCCGCCGCAGGATTGAAAACTGTGTTGTTTAGCTCGTTTTTAAGACTGTTTCCCGATAAAGTACTGATCGGACAAAAACGAAATTAACATGGTTCGTTCTTCATCGTATTCCCTGGACAATTATTAAGATTTTTTTCCGATGCGGCTATTAGTTTAGGGTTTATTAAGTGTCAAAATTGAAGAAGCGAAATTTCTTACGCGAGTGAGGAAAAACACAAACAAATTTCCAGTCTTCAACCGAAGGTTTTTTAAAGAGTACATCTCAACGTAAATTTTTGCAGCTCGTCGAGGTTTTTTTTTTTTTTGAAATTTCAATTTGGTTCTTGATAATATTTTTTTGAAATTAGGGAAAATTCGGGACATTTTTTTTTAAACTGCCGTATCTATATCTTATTACTATTAGTTTTTAATTTTTAAAATATCGCAGTATACCTCAGAATGTACTCTTTCTTACGGTACTATTATTTTTGAAATCGGTTAATAATTAAATTGGATGCGATCAAAAGTTGGTCATATGAAATTCGGAATCTTTGGATATTTTCGCTACTTTTTTTTAAAACCGTTATATCTACAGCAAAAAACTTTATTTTTTTAAATTTGAGAACATCACTGAATACATTACATTACACTCTTTCTTATGGTACAATTATTTTTCAAATTGGTTAATAAATAAAATCGATGCAATTAAAAGTTGGTCATACAATTTTCGGAACTTTCGGATCGTAATTTCCGATACAAAACTAAAACTGTCATATCTATATCGTATTACTATTAGTTTTTAATTTTGAAAACATCGCAGTATACCTCAAAATGTACTCTTTCTTACTGTACAATTATTTTTAAAATTGGTTCATAAATAAATTCGATGCAATCAAAAGTTGGTGACACAAATTTCGTATTTTTCAGTTCGCATAGCTGATTCCGCAAGCAGTAGTGGGTTGCACTTTTGACTATCGGGTTTGCCAGATATCAAATTTATCGTAGCAACAATTGCGATAAAAACGATTTCTTTTTAATTGGCGAGGAAAAAGGCTCGCTTTTTTCCCTCTGTTCTCAAGACAGTTTACCGACAAAGTACAGATCGTAAAGTTTGGATATTAACAATGTTTACTTAAAATTGTACAGGGAACAAGATACAGAAGATTTTTTACTGATGCGGCTATTAGTTTAGGGTATATTAAGTGTTAAAGCAAAAAAAAGTGAAATCACTTGCGAAAGAAGTATTGGTTTGAGAAAGCAAACCAAACGGATTGCGTAGCAATCCCCAGGGTCGGCGAGCGTAAGCGAGACGCAGCGAAGCCCTCGCTGTGACGTCATGAACGGGAAAGTGCAATCAGCATAATACGAATTATTCAGATAGTTTCACTCTGTGAAAGTAATGTTGGTTTGCGAAGCAAACCAAATGGGATTGCGCAGCAATCCCCGGGGGTTGGCGAGCGTAAGCGATCAGGGGGCGGAGCCCCCTAGTAGTAGAAAAAGTTTGGCGATGGTTTTGTTTATTTTGAAGTTTTCAGTGGATGGGATAGCCGTTGCTTTCGCAGGGCATTTTGTTGAATCATATTTCATTTGTGAAGAAAGTGGTAGCTTTTATTTATTAATCGGGGAATTATCGTGTTTAAGTGTTCAGTACCGTGTAGAAAAAGGAATTACTGTGTTGGTCCAAAACTTTCCGTCCTTCGAAAGGAAGATGAATTCAAAAAATGGCGGTACAAAGAATTTCAAGGTGAGTTTCTTTTTAGAGAAAATAAAATGTGCATTTTAAATTTATTTACATATCCATTTTGTAAATTTACTGTAAGCACCAAATTTTAAATTTATTTATGTATCCTTTTTATAATATTAAATGGATGCACAAAAAGGGATTAAAATAAAATAATGAAAGATGTTAGAAAATTTGAAAGAATAGAAGGTTTTTAAATTTAGTAGGATATTTATAACCCAAATTATAAAATCTTGAGTTTTGTAAAATTGTTTGCATGCTGATCTTTAGTATATTTTAATTACTATCACTGTTGCCTAAAAATAATGAATTTTCTGAATATAATTCAAAAATATTTTTATACAACAACTTGTATTTTTTTGTTCTGTTAGAGCTGAATCAATAAAATTTTTTCATTATAGGTTTTGGAAATATGATTATACCTCCAGGCTGCTTTGGACATCTCCACACAAGTCTGCGGTTGTCGTTTTGACACAGTTGGAAACAGGACTGTCATTAAAGACTATACGTCCCCAGTCGTCTGCAGATGGTCAGGTTGGACACGTGTGCGGTCACTCGTTAGATAGTTGCTAACGGCAAATCTGGTGCTGTGACAGCTGCTCTGTCTTCCCGTTCTGTTGTGGCCCTAGGTCGACCGCTGCCGTCCTGACGCTGATATCTGCCTTTCTCGACCCACTCTTTCAGCATCGTCTAATCGCCCCATCGCTTCGACCCACATGTCGAGTGATTCTTCGATTCATTCAACCAACCTCCTTCAATCCGAAAGCACGACGTCTTTCAAACTCTGACATATACTCGTAATGAGCATGAAAGTTTTGGCGAGGCATTGTTACTATCGACGTAAAATATCCGCAGTCGAAATGCAACAGAAATTTGGACCATAGATTGAGAATGTCTCCTTGTTACACCTGTTGAATGTGCAATTCAGATGCGCTGGAGCTCCCATTATTCCTTCATCGGAGACCAAATTTTAATCATTTACATGTTCGCTCGAAATGTCTTTACGTACGAAATTTCTTTACAACTGGACAACTCCTTGGTGTGTCTATATCTTTGTTATAGAATGTACAATAATGTTTTTAAAAATTTCCACTTCACCAGTGCCTGAATTGTCATTTTCAATTGTAATTGATGTTGATATAAAGGTAAGTGTATTTTACTGTAATATACCTGAATAATTACAATAGTTTTAAATTTCCATTGCATGTAAATAATATAAATGAACTTGTGTCTCTCATACAGCAATTGAATAATTATAATGGCTCTGAATCCAATAAATTAAGTAATTTAAAAACCTTAATAAGTGCTTTTTGTGAACTTAAACAAATTGTCCCTGAAAATAATCAGAATGTGATACATTTTTTAAGTGAACCAATAAACTTTAAAATTGGATGATTTAGAAAAAGATGGGATAGCTAAGTATGCTTAGTGCTAAATCAATATGTCCCACTAATCTTGAACGGCAAAATCTTTGTCTGGCTTTTAAATGTTTGTAATTTAAGTGTGCGTGAAAGTTTAAAACTTGTTAGTCTCAATAATATTTGAAATGCTGTCGATACTGCAGATTACATAAAAATTATTGTTATTGGTTTGACATAATAAATACCAAATTTATATGATTGATGTTGCCTTTGAAATTATATTTAAAGAATTAATAAAATTAGTCATATATGTAACCATGCCTCTATCTTTTCATTGCATTATTAGTTTGCTTATGTACAATAATATTTATTTTTGATTATGAAAATTAAAATGACCTTTTGTGGGAAAATGTAAATATTTTATTCCGGTACTGGTGATGTTTTAAAATTTTGGTGCTACTTGATTTCTTTCTATTATTAAAATGAGAGTAATGAATAATGAGCTTGGCTCTCATTAAATGAGTTTTTTTATGCATATCTGAAAATTAAAAGTGCTAAAATGTTTCATAATTTTTAAAGTCAGTTAAACTCGGATCTTTTAACATTTTATATACACAGGTGTAAGAAATTAAGAGAATTTCCAGACTTGGTCGATTATCTCTAGAACTACTGTACCGATTTTAATGAAATTTGATATGTACATACATTGATACAATACAAAACAAATAACCATTCAATAATTTTAATACACACGCATGATCGTGCGTAACACTCGTTGGAGTCGGAAGGTATGAAACAGCGGTTGCAGAATAAACAAAAAAACGGGTTAATAGGGGGTATGGTCCCCTCTTACAGATATACAGGTCTCGCAGCGTGATTTCATACTTGAAATAAGGCAGTTTATCATTTCATGTGGCAATTGGTCCCACGCGTTCAGAACCGCTGTTTTCATTCCCTGGATGGTTCTCGTAGGGAGGTTGCGAGTTGTAATTGCCCTCCCTAGAGCGTCCCAGACATGCTCTATAGGGTTAAGGTCTGGAGATCTGGCTGGCCAATCGATCCGGCGAATATCCTCACTCTCTAGAAATTCGTCGACCAGAAGAGTTCTATGTGGCCTCGCGTTATCGTCCATTAAAATGAACTCAGGGCCAACTGCACACCTGAAAAGGCGAACATAGGGCTCCAAGACCTCCTCCCTATACCTGACACTAGTCACACTGCCTCTTTCAAAGACATGGAGAGGTATGTGGCCATCTAACATGATGCCTGCCCAGACCATTAAACCTCATCCGCCATAATGGTCGATTTCGCGGACATTGGAGGGTAGGTAGCGGGTCCCTGGTTCTCTCCACATGAACGTACGGCGAGAATCGGTGTTTAGGCTGAACCGGGACTCATCAGTAAAGAGAACGGTCGCCCATTGATCCATACTCCAATCTCTATGCTCTCTGCACCATGATAAACGGATTCTCCTGTTCGCAGAAGTGAGCGGGACGCAAACAGCAGGTCTTCTTGCGAACAACCCTCTCTCATGAAGTCTTTTGGAAACAGTCACCCATGATACACGGGTTCCTGTGGTTGCATACAAGTCACGAGAGAGCTGAGAAGCTGTAGTACTCCTGTTACGCCTCGTTATAATCGACAAATGGCGATCTTCTCAGGCCGTCGTGGCTCTTGGACGACCTTGCCCAGGATTTCTCTCGATAGATCCGGTATCCTGGAACTGTTTCCATAAGTTAAACACGACGTTGGGCGTTAAATCGAACTGTCTACAAATTTGGCTTGCTTCTAGCCTCATCATAATTATTTACCTCATTCCATCATCTAAACGTTGGTGGTTACTCATTTTTACTGTTACAATTTGAAATTAACCGATTGCTTCAAAATAACACCAAGAAATTCGCCGAGGTGTGCTAGCGAACGAAATGCGTCTTAACTTACGCGCGCTTATAAAGCTTGTTTCTCTACTGGCTTCGTCTACACACACGTGCATGCTTACGTATTTGACGTACAAGATTTGCATTTTTGTCTAGAAGCAGCGGTTTTACATTCAGTTCAGTCCTTTTCATGAAATTCGATAAAATATGCAAATTCTCTTAATTTATTTCATTAGTGTATGTTCTGGTTCGGGTTGTCTAGGGTGTTGGTTGATGGATGAAGACAAGAACAATAATTAAAACAATAACGACCGTATTCACAAGTCCGAGTTAACTCGAGGATCAACGATAATCCGCGAGTTATCGAAAAAACCGTATTCACAAGTCCTGATCCGTGGTTTAAACTGCCGTTTGGGTGTTACATTTTGATCCTCCGAAATCGGCGAGTTAACTCGCGAGTTACATTTAACGCATGCGCAATACCATCTTTTTGGAAAAGCAAAATGGAGGACACATTTCATTCTATGCTCAATTACAGTATTCTTTGGACGACTGGACTGGATCTGTCATTACGGAGCACCTGCTACATAGCAGCTCATCTCATCATCATAATATTGCTTAAATGGAAAAATTAAAACATATTTTTATTGAAATTCAAAAGAAAAATGAAAATAATGGTAGCTGCGTAAATCTTAAACAAGCAGCTTAGCGAAAAGATAGATGGCGCCACCTCTGTCCTATAAGCCGGAGAGAGCGAACGGTAGAAAACGACCATGGCAGATACAAATTCGTCGTAAAATAAAAATTATTCTGTTGATTTATTACGAATGAAAGAAAATTGACAATGCAAGTTACTTTTCACGACACCAACACACACCCATACTGACAAGTACAAAGATAATAGAATTACATTAATTTGTCATGACATTGTGTACAATTCTTTCTTGCCAAATTTAGGTTTCCATAAAAATCCAATTTGAAATTAAATACCTTTGCATTTCTTTTCCCAAACCCATATTAAAATGCTGTGCGAGTCCTATTTATTCACAATTTGGAATCAATTCTACGGTGAAGTACGTGCTTGATCAGTATGGATGCATATTGGGGCGTCGTAACCAATGTAAACAATACCACGTGATCGTGAGGTAGCCAATCACAGGGAGCGTCTCATTTTAATCCCCGGATCACTTAACACGCCGTTTGAGAATACTGTTTTTGATAATCCTCGAGTTAACTCTTACTCGCGGATCACCTGATTCTCGAGTTAACTCGAGACTTGTGAATATGGCCGTAACTGTATTCTGTGATTGAGCATACAACTTTAGGCTCTTAAGCCTAACTAAAAGATACAATCGAAAGCGAAAGCGCCGATGAGAGCTTCGCAGCTGATGACTTCGCTCTTTCCACCCTGCTCTCCTATGCACCTGCGCTCCGTGTTCTCTACTACGTGGCGCTGGCGTCGCTACGAGTGTCGCCACTGTGCAGGTGGTTTGGTGGATGGGGTTTCGAGTATGCAACACTCGTCCATCCTGACTGGTCGGTCCGCCGACATTTGCTGTGAATCGAGGAACTGAAAAATAATCAAAAGAAAAAGACAGGAAAAGGGAAAACAAATATTTACAAAATCTCTCTTGCAGACACAAAACGCTTTCTGAAATTGTCCCTTCAGGAAATGTTCACATGAAAGGAGAGAAAGAGGGGGAAAAAACTAAGTCTTCTCCCAGGGTTTCATAAAATCTGCACTGGTTGAAGTAACACGTGCACCTTCATGGATTCCCACTTTTTCCCCATCATACCTGTCATTAGGTCTAACTTTCACCACTTGGTATGGTCCGAAGAACCGTGGTCAAAGCTTTAGTCCGACTCCAAATTGGGTTCGCTTGATAGCAACTTTGTCGCCTACACCATATGTTTGTGCTGGTTTTCGTCGCTTGTAGTATTGTTGTTTACTTTGTTGCTGCACTTTCAAAATATTAGCCTTAGCTTCCTCACGTAGTTGTTGGTATGTATTCATCTTGAAGTGCCTCCTTAATTTTAACGTCATCCTTGTTTTTCATTTTAATTCCCGTCAAAAGTTCAAATGGGGTGTATTTGGTTGATATTGATATCGTACTGTTGATGACTCGTTGCACTGCGGATGTGTGCTTGAACCATTTGGTGGGGTCTTCAATTGAAAGTTTCGTTAAAACTGAGATTATTGTCGCATGAAGCTTTTCCACCTGTCCATTACCTCTACATACATCTGTTATTATTGGAATGTGTGTGATATTTTCTTCTTGGCAATATTTTTTTTAATCTGGTGATGTAAAAGCTGAACCTTTATCAGAAATAATTCTCGATGAGTTCCCAAATGTGTCTTGCTGTTGTCTTAATTTTTCTAACGCGTCATGTGATGAAGTAGATTTTACCGGATATATCCAAAGAAATTTGGTAAAGGCATCAACGACAGTGAATATGTATTTATAGTTTTTATGTGTTGATGGCAGTGGTCCTAGAAAATCAATGTGATAAGTGTCAAGTGGTACATCTCCCTTTGGGATAGGATGTAGTAACCCTTCTTGTTTGCCTGATTTTTTAGATGATAGTATGCATTGCACACAATTGGAAATGACAGTCTCAACCACTTTCCTTATGTTGGGAAAAAAGAATTGTTGTTTCACCAAATTTTCAGTTTTGTTTATACCAAAATGGCCTTTCGAGTGTTCAAGCTGAACAATGTGTTTCTGCATGTCTTGTGGAACTACTAAAAATTCTTGGTCATTGACCATTTTATACAGCACGTCATGTTTTAATGTGTACTCTGAAGTTGAAGACTGTTTAAGCAGTTGTTTGATACTTTGTGTAAACTCGTCTTTTGTTTGTGCATCTTTGATTTTTTGTGTTAGCTCATCATGCTGTATTACCAAAACTGGGTAACGACTTAGGGCATCGATGTGACGCATTTGTTTAGCTGGCCTATGGAGTATTTCGTAGTCAAAATCTGCTAAGAAAAGGACCCATCTCGCTATTTTCGGTGGGATATCCTTTTGAGACAATGTTTTTTGAAACGCCTGACAATCAGTAAAAATTTGAAATTTTGTTCCTACTAAATAATGTCGGAACTTTTTAAGGGCTTCGACTATCGCTAACACTTCTAATTCGTAACTTGAATTTTTTTCCTCTTGAGGGGACGTTTTACGACTCATATAGTGTATTGGAGGAAAATTTTTATCTGAATCCATTTGTAAAAGTATAGCCCCAAAGCCTTTCGAGCTTGCATCGCAATGCAGTTGTAATGGTGCTCCTTGTTCGTAAAGTTTAAGTATGGGCTCTGATGACAGGGCTTGCTTCAAAGCAAGGAAAGCCCGTTTCTGCTCGTGATTAAAGTGAAATGGCACTTTGTCCCGTAAAAGGTCACTAAGAGGTCTGGCTATTATTGCAAAATCTTTGATGAATTTTCGAAAATATGAACTTAGCCCTAAAAAGGATTGGACATGTTTAATTGTTTTGGGCTCAGGAAAATTCAGTACTGCTTTTGTTTTGGCTTCAGAGGGACGTATTGTACCTTTTTCTAGTATGTGTCCTAGAAAAGTTATTTTCCGTTGCAGGAAATTGCATTTTTTTTAAAATTAAATTCAAGTTCGTAGTCCGAAGCGATTTTGAAAGCTTTTTTAAGTTTTGTAACCCTTTCAGTTTCGTTTTTGGAAGGAATGATGATATCATCCATGTAAATAATTGCTGTTCCATCAGCTATAAGTTCCTTAAAAATAGACTGAATAAACTTTTGAAATACAGATGGAGAATTACATAATCCAAACGGAACTCTTTTAAACTCATATTGACCGTTATGCGTTACAAAACTGGTATATTTAGAACTTTCGGGGCTGATTGGAATGTGGAAATATCCATTCTTAAGATCTAAATTACTATATACTAAGGCTCCTTGTAATTTGTCAAAAATGTCCTCTATAAGGGGTAGTGGAAATCTTTCTTTTATGGTTTTAGTGTTAATCTTACGATAATCAACACAAATTCTCGTTGAATTATCCGCTTATTTAACTAACACTATTGGCGATGAATAATCTGAATTGCTCTCTGTAATTATTCCATCGTGTAACCATTTCGATATTTGTCTGTTAACTTCCTGCTTTTCAATCTCCGCTAACCGGCGTGGTCGCTGCGCAGTAGGAATATCATCAGAAAGAATTATTTTCATTTCCAAATTGGTTTGTTTGGATTTATTCGGTGTATATGAATTTATCAAACTTTGGAGCTCATTCCTCAAATTCAAATCGCGGATGTGCAAAGTATCGACTTCCTGTAAAGACGCATCTAGTTCGATGTTGAATAAAAACAAATCATCACAGGCGTCGAGGGGTGTGTTTAGTCTACTGTTTTGTTGTTCTTTCTGCTGCGATTTCTCGTTTTGCTTTTTTATAGAATCGTTGTCAGCTGTGCTTTTGTGGATTCGGTGGGGTTCTTTTTTTAGATTGTCGAATATGTTCGGGGGAATAATGAAGTCCTCACAAAATTTTTTGCAAACCGCTACGGGAATTGTTATAGTGTTTGTAGGGTTGTTGGGTAATGCTAAAGAAAGATTTGTTATTTTTGCGTCTTGATAATTACCGAACGCTCCTCGTAACGTAATGAAACTTGTATTTCGTTTCTGGGGAGAGGTGTGATTTTTTAATACAGCATATTATGGTTCCATTATCGATGAGGGTATTCATTTTTTCTCCGTTAACCAAAATGTTTTTGTATTGTAATGTATTGACGCATTCCTTTCGTTTCTGTGGTTTGTGGCTTCCGATTTCATTTACTGGGTTGTTGTGATTAAATCTCGGATTATCTCATCTAGGTGAGTTTTGGTTGTAAAATCCTCGCGTAGGGTTGTTTTGTCTTCGAAACTGTTCGTGTGGTGTTTGTCTATAATGGTTTTCGAAAGTCGGTTGGTGTGTGTGTGTGTCACTGAGTGATTTGCGCTTTGAAGCGAAGTAGATGTCACATTCTTTTGCGAGTTGTGGTGGTCTAAACCAATTTTCGCCAGAGCGAATTGAAATATGTGATTGTGTATCCCTTTCTAAAGTACTATAAAGTTTGTCCGAAACCATTAGTTCACATACAGATTTAAAGTCATTGACATCTCGAAGTCTGCAGTAATATTCTAATGCTCTAGTTAATCTTGCTGCAAATTGAGTATGTGTTTCATTAGGAAATCTTTGACATCTACGGAAATTAGCGAGACATTCTTGTGGCATTGGTTGGAATTCTTTTAATACGGTAGCTTTGACCTGTTCGTAGTTTTTCAGTTCATTTTCTGGAACGTATAGGAGGATATTGGCAGCTTTTTCTTGAAGAATGTTAATTAATATTTCGGATTTATATTCTTGTGGCACGTTTTTGGTTTCAAAGGCACGTTCGAGCGAATGGAAAAATAGATTGTAATTTTCTGCCTTTGTTGGGACTGGTATACTTAGCGTTTTGACACTTTTTATATAACTTTCTATGTTCGACGGTGATGTGTCGTTCATTCTAGTATTGTTGCCGATATGAGATTGGTTTGCTCCTGCATTATTTCTTATAGTAGCTAATTCGAGTTCTCTTTCAATTTGTGCTAACTTAAGTTTCTCGATTTCTCGGTTTTCGAGTATTTGTGTTAACTTAAGTTTCTCGATTTCTGCTAACTTAAGTTTCTCGATTTCTGCTAACTTAAGTTTCTCGGTTTCTGCTTCTTTAGCCTTTCTTTCTTCGACGATTGAACTCATTAAATCTTTTATAAATTCTGGGTCTTGTTTGAACGTATCATTTTTTTCAATAATTTCTTTTAGTTTGATTATAGTGGCAACCTCCGGTACAATTTCATCAATTTCTTGAACAACCTTTATGAGGTCTTCTTTCTTCGTATTTTTATAAATGCTTAAAATAAAGGTTTGGTCCTACCTTAGATTCTTGTTTGGCTTCTGTTTTGGCACCGTCGTCGATTTGACCGTTGCACTGGTCACTTTCGTTGTGGCGGGGAGATTGGCCGTTTGCTTCCGTTTTGGCACGTTGGTGAGTTGCACTGGACACATTCGTTGAGGCGGGGAGTTTGGCGTATTGCTTCCGTTTTGGCACGTCGGTGAGCTGCACTGGACACTTTCGTTGATGCGGGGAGTTTGGCGTATTGCTTCCGTTTTGCACGTCGGTGAGCTGCACTGGACACTTTCGTTGAGGCGGGGAGTTTGGCGTATTGTTTCCGTTTTGTACGTCGGTGAGCTGCACTGGACACTTCCGTTGAAGCGGGGAAATTGGCCTCTTGCTTCCGTTTTCTCTGCGTTGTTGTTTGCTCGACTGTTGACTGGACACGTTAGTTGAGGCGGGGGAATTGGCCTGCGCTTTTAGTTGCTTCACAGTTGCACTGGACACGTTCGTTGAGGCGGGGTAATTGGCCTCTAGCTTTGGTTTGGCTGTAGAATTTCGTTTCGTTGCTGTTAGTCCAAGAGCTGTTCATTTCGTTTCTCAAAGTTCAGAACCGGTTGAGCCCCCATGTTCTGGTTCGCGTTGTCTAGGGTGTTGGCTGATGGATGAAGACAAGAACAATACTTAAAACAATAACTGTATTCTGTGATTGAGCATACAACTTTAGGCTCTTAAGCCTAACTAAAAGATACAATCGAAAGCGAAAGCGCCGATGAGAGCTTCGCAGCTGATGACTTCGCTCTTTCCACCCTGCTCTCCTATGCACATGCGCTCCGTGTTCTCTACTCCGTGGCGCTGGCGTCGCTACGTGTGTCGCCACTGTGCAGGTGGTTTGGTGGATGGGGTTTCGAGTATGCAACATGTATATAGTTTTGTTTTTATCTGTATTGTATAACCAATATCTTTTCAGTAGTTTCATTTTGAAATGTTTCTGAACATGCTTTTAAATCAGCTTTAAAATACATCAAAGCTTTGGTGTTAATCATAATCATTCAAATATTTCTTGTAAACATTCATATCTTACGTACCACTGAATAAAGATTTTGTTTTACTGAAATCTGTTTTTGTATTTTCATTTTCTGTCATGATTTCTTTGCAGGGTTGGTCGATTTATATCACCTTAATATAAATAATTAAATCAAGAATACTTTATCCCACTTTAAATTTTTAGGTGAGTTTTCCTAACAAGAGGGTGCATTTGGTTTTTTAGAAATTTATTAAATATAAATTTTTAATATATTTTATCAGTTTACGTAATTTTGTATTTGCAAGTTAACATTTACCCTAAAACGGACAAAGTCAGTACCAATTTATAAGTGTGTCTTATTACACTAGAAGAGTCTAATAATTAATAAATTAAACAACTTTTGAATCTGCAATCTATTTTTCATTGGCACTTTTTGATTCGTAAACATTTGAGTGGAAGAGGAGACAATTTTGTTGATATTTTACAATCATGCCATCAAATCAACAAATATAATTTAAATTATATTTGTTCTTATAATTATCCAAACAGTAATTTAATAGTTTTGTATTAATAAATAAAATATTCAAAGTTTGTAGAGAATTGATTTAAAAAACCCAGATAGATTTGATTTTTATCCACCTAGTTTGTGATGATATATAGTTTTTAATATTAACGCCCTTATAATAATTATATTTCAGTCATTCTCATTTCATTTTTTTCTAACTGCAGTGTTTTTCGCTTAATCAAAGGAAACGAGGCAAATTTTAAATTTGGTTGTTATCAATCAAACGATTATAAATGCTTGAAATATTTACGTTTCGATGGTAAATAATCTAGCTTTTTGCAACAAATATAATCACTTAAAATTTACCAAGTCCGTAAAAAACACGAAATAGAATGCACCAGATTGATTAACCTTACGGAAAACGTAAAGATTTGCGCTCCAGTCGGGAAGCCAGTCCCTAATTGTGGGCGGAGTTTGAAATGTTTCAATCAAAGCCAGAGCAGAAGCCATTTTCTATTTTCTAATCGGCAGACTTCTTGAAGCGGCATACAGCTGAATATTCTTTGTATAATTTTAATTATTATTAAAAAAACTGTACTATCCATCGACAGAAAAGGTTGATCCCCAACCTTCACATATATCTAGTTGTGTTGCTCCAATGCGCAGAGTGAGTGCGATGTTAATTAAAAATACTATACCATCATCAATAGAAAAGCCTGCAGCAGACAGTAACCACTCAACTCCAGAGTGTGGAACTGTAGTGAAGTCAATCTACTGTTGTGTTCCAGCTCTTCACTTTTGCATTTTTAACCTTGTCCGTGCTGTGTCTGCTACAACTCTTTTGTAACTAAACTAAAAACCTTCTGATCTTTATTTATTAAATTTGTAATTGTTAAACTTAACCTGTCCATGTTTCCTGAATACGTAGAACGCATTATGTGGTGACCGGCGACGTTATTTTTGCCGATGCAGCCGGATTTTTAAACCACTTACATGTGACACGGACTTTTTATTTACGATGTATCGTGATTGAATTTTTCTACACGAGGTGAGCGTGAGTCGCATAGTTTTTTTTCCCCACGCAGTTCTTAAATCCCAGCCGTGACGTCTTTCTCCCGTGCTTTTTCCTGAGCAGATTTTTTTTTTAACCAGCGGTGTTCCTTCTACGTTCCGAGCTTCCAACATGGCACCTGAGGACGCTGCCAATGCTGGGGAGGTTTCGTCACCAGCGTCAGCTCAGATCGCCCGTGTCGCATTGCGTATTCCACCATTCTGGAGGAGTAATGTTCGCCTCTGGATTGCGCAGTGTGACAACGCACTCGCGTACAGCGGTATCACCAGCGACGATACTAAAATCTCAGCGCTGGTGGCCAACATTGACGCGGAAACCCTGGAGCACGTGGCAGACATCGTCTTGAATCCACCCACGGCGGAAAAGTACAAGGTACTTTCAACTCGCCTAATCTCGGAGTTTGCAGAGTCGGATCAACAAAAGATTAAGAAGCTGTTATGTGATCTCCAGTTGGGCGACGAGAAGCCCAGCCACCTCCTTAGGAAGATGCGCGACCTTGCCGGAACACAGTTGCAGGAAGATTTCCTACAGAATCTGTGGCTACAGCGGATGCCACCTCATATCCAGACGGTCCTCTAGGCGGCGTCGGATTCGTTGGATAAGCTGGCAATACTCGCGGATAAAGTCGCGGAGATCGTGTCCCCTGGCAGTGTATGCCACGTCAGCTGGGCCGCCCGTCCTATCATCTACGGACATTTTGGCCAAGAAGCTAGAGAAGTTGTCTCTGCAAGTTGCGGAGCTGTCAAGAAGCCGCAACTTCTCCCGCGGCCCATATCCGTACCCAAGATCGTCCCGCAACCGTTCGAACCCGAACAGATAACCCAGGTCGGGCAGCAACAATCAGGAACTGTGTTTCTACCATAACAGGTTTGGTGACCGTGCCTTAAACTGTAAGCCACCTTGTGCTTTCCAAAAAAACTTGTCAGTCCCGTCACAGTAGCTGGCATGGCGGAGGCTGCAACCAAGATAGATCAGCAGGCTTTTTGTCCACGACCGCAAGAGTGGACTAAAGTTCTTGATCGACTCTGGCTCAGAGATCTCGGTTCTTCCACCAGCATCGCACAAGAAAACAGTGCCACAATCCAATTTCGCCCTCTATGCTGCAAACAGCACCAAAATTCCTGCATATGGTTTTGTAAACGAACAACTCGACCTTGGTTTAAGAAAGCCATTTTTGTGGACATTCATCATCGCTGATGTTACATCACCGATCATCGGCGCAGACTTTCTTATGCACTTTGACTTGTTGATTGACCTCAAACAAAAGAAGCTTATCAACAAACTAACATTTCTACACACTTTCTGCTCAGTGATGCCTGCTTCCCAGCCGTCAGTTACCACCATTTGTGCAGCTGTTGATGATTTTGGAAACATCCTGAGACACTTCCTGGAGATTACGAATCCTACTGCACTTGGAGGATCAACTCCTCACAACACAGTCCATCATATCCTAATCAAAGGTCCGCCAATCACATCAAGGCCCCGGCGACTACATCCTAAGATGCATGACGCAGTAATAGCCGAATTCGAATTTCTCATTGCACAGGGCATCATTCGTCCATCAAAGAGCCCCTGGAGTTCCCCCCTACATGTAGTCCCCAAACAGGATTCCACCGTACGTCCAGTAGGAGACTACAGGCGCCTCAATGGAGTGACAGAGTTCGACAGCTACCCCATACCACACTTGCACGACTTCGCCCATGCCCTACACGGGAAACGTGTCTTTTCAAAGCTGAACATCTTTGAAGCATTCCACCAGATCCCGATTGCTGAAGAGGACATTCCTAAGACTGCTGTTACCACACCTTGGAGGTTGTATGAATATACTCGTCTATGCTTCGGGTTAGTGAATGCCCCACAGACCTTTATGCGGTTCATGCATGAGGTTCTGAGAGGATTACATTTCTGTTACGTCTACTTAGATGACATCCTCTGCTTTTCTGATGGCCATGAGGAACACAAGGAGCACTTGCAGATCATCTTTCAACGACTGAAATCCCACGGTCTCAAGCTGAACATCTCCAAATGCGAGTTTGATGTAGCCGAGCTAACGTTCCTGGGACACCTCGTTGCACCCCAAGGTCTGAAACCTCTTCCAGAAAAAGTGAATGCAGTACTCCAATATGAGCTGCCTGAGACTGTCACGGCCTTGAGAAAATTTCTCGGTTTCACCAATTTCTACAGGCGCTTCGTACCCAACGCTGCGGAGCATCAACGCCTATTGCACGACTTCCTGAAAGGTTCTCGCGGAAAAAGAGATGCTAGACAAATCACCTGGACTTCTCAGGCCATTGAAGCATTCGAAAAATTCAAGAAAGCACTTTCGACACATGTTGGAAGGTCGTGAATTTACCTTGTTCACTGACCACAAGCCCCTGACCTTCGCCTTTCGACAGAGAAGTGATAAATGTTCTCCTCGTCAAGCACGCCAACTCGATTTACTTGTCCCAATTCACTACTAGTATCCAGCATGCCCCAGGGCCCAGGAATATAGCTGCTGATGTCATGTTTAGGATATCAAGCATAACTATGCCAAGTTCCATCAACTACCAAGCCATCGCTGAAGCCCAACTGACGGACTCTGAACTTAACACGCTGCTGACATCAGGAACGGCCCTGCAGCTGAAGAGAGTAACGCTGCCGGACTGTGACTTTGAGATCACGTGCGATTTCTCAACTGGTGTTGCACGGCCATACATTCCTAAGGAGCACCATCAGAGTGTGTTCTCGGCTTTACACAACTTGGCTCACCCAGGTACACCCCGAACCACTCACTTGTTGAAGAGTCGTTTCGTGTGGCCTTCGATGTCCTCTGATTCTGCCAAATGGGCAAAACACTGTTTAGCCTGCCAGAAATCAAAGATACACCGCCACACCAAATCACCTCTATCAACTTTCACTGAACCTTCTCAAAGATTTGACCATGTTCTCCTGGACTTGGTTGGCCCACTCCCTCCATCCAACGGATACACGTATTGCATGACAATGATTGACAGGTTCACCAGATGGCCTGAAGCACAGCCTCTCAAGGACATCACTGCAGAGACAGTTGCCGAGGCATTATTTACCTGTTGGGTGTCACGGTATGGAACCCCTATCACAGTAACCACAGAACAGGGTCGGCAATTTGAAGCTCCGTTGTTCCGGTCCCTTACCAAGTTCCTTGGCACACACCGTTACAGAACGACAAGCTATCATCCCCAAGCCAATGACATGATTGAACAATTCCACCGGCCACTCAAGACTGCAATAAAGTGCCACGCCACCGAACGTTGGACTGAGGTTCTTCCAACAATCCTTCTTGGTCTTCGTGCGTCCCTGAAGGAAGATCTCGTTTGCACCCCAGCAGATCTAGTCTTTGGAAAAACCCTGACACTTCCAGGAGAGTTCTTCCACAAAAGCAAACCTGACTGCGACCCTGCCAGTTTTGTGGGTAAGCTCCATGCCCACATGAATCTGCTACGACCACAGCCACCCAAGCACCATGGAAAGCGTCCGACGTTTGTCCATGGAGAACTCTCAACGACATCACACGTTTTCCTTCGGAGAGACCTGGTTAGGAAACCTCTCCAACAGCCCTACGATGGACCCTTTCGTGTTCTCAAGTGCAACAACAAGACGGTTAACTTGGACATAAAGGGGAAACCTGTGACTGTGTCCGTGGATAGAGTGAAACCTGCCTTCATCGATAACGCTGAGGACATAGTCACAAACAAGGGGCCTATCCTACCACAGCCACTAGCTGACCTCCAATCAACTGATTCTACACCACCGGCAGAGGCAAGAACTACTCGTACAGGACGTACTGTACGCTTCCCAGCCAGGTATCGTTGACACTGGGAGGGGAGTATGTAGCAGACAGTAACCACTCAACTCCAGAGTGTGGAACTGTAGTGAACTCAATATACTGTTGTGTTCCAGCTCTTCACTTTTGCATTTTTAACCTTGTCCGTGCTGTGTCTGCTACAACTCTTTTGTAACTAAACTTAAGTGAGGTCGGTTGCTTGTCTGCTCCGACTTATTTTGCTTTCCAAGATTTTTGGATTCGACTTCAAGGCTTTAGGCTGCTTAGTTCTTTTGTCTTTTGATATTATTATTTCCCTAGTGAAATTTCCCTAGGGCTTTGATTTTTCTTTTTCTGCTACTTGGGTAAGTAGTATTTTCTCTTATCTAACCTCTGAAACGAAAAGAATTCTACAAATGGGTGACGACCATACGTCATACCCAACGGGTACATTTGAACTTATATTGGATACAGACCTTATTAACTATTGTAGTGATGAAGGTAAAAATACATTCACCTTCATTATTCGCCCTACTCAACCAATCCTACAAAAAAACCCATATACAATTAAAAAAGATATCTATAAGCATTTCTCATCTCACCAAAACATCCTAGAATGCAGACGAACGCGTAATAACCTTTTTATAATAACAGTAGATGGTAAACTAGCTGCCCACGAAACTTCTAAAATAAAAAACATCTTAGATGTACCAGTACACACAACCCTAACGAAAGACAACCTAATTACTCAATATATAATTAATGGAATAGATACAGAAATAGCCTTAGAAGACATCATTGAAGACCTGGAAGAGCAAGACATAAAGATAGCAAATATTACCCGATTTGAAAAAACTGTTAATCAAACTAAAATCCCGTTAAAAACTATAAAATTTGGCACCCCTACCCCTCGAATAAAAATCCGAAACAAATTGCATATAGGTATGATGATCCATCAATTAAACCTCTACTTAGAAAAACCTAGACAGTGCAAAAACTGCTGGGTATTCGGACACGGAATCAAAGGTTATAGATCCAATCAAAAATGTAGAATTTGCTCAGAAGACCACCCTGAAGCTATATGCACTAATCAAAATAAAATATCCTGCAAAAACTGTAAACAACCACATACTGCTGATGACGAAAACTGTAGAACCAGAAAAGAAGAGACCGAAATATTGAAATATAAAAATGAAAACTTGGTATCCTACATAGAAGCAAAAAATAAACTAAAGACCTCATACGCAAAGACAGTGAGCCAACCAATAAATGATCAATTTATGGAACAAAAAGAAACATTAAAAAATAGCGACATAAAAGAGATAATACTCGAAACTTTGAAACCAATCCTAACCAGTATTGAACAAATTCAAATCAACCAGATGTACATCTTGTCACAAATGGTTGCAAACAATATGATTCCAAAAGAAAATATCATCTACGAAACCAAAGAAAATACAACTGATAATAAGGAAACTACAACTCTAGAAAACAGTAACATGCAAACTACTCCAGATCAAAAACAAACTAAAGAAGACCAAAAACTAGAATGGGAAAGGAAGAACCTACTCCCAAATACAATAAATAATGACTCAAACAAAATTACCAATACTATAAAACGTTTCAGAGAGGACATAAAAACTATGCAGTCCCAAAACAAAAAACAAACTAAAACTACACATTCACAATCGCAACTCGACCTATCAATCACAAACGGAAAAATGGAATACGAATAGATCTCCCCACAACCTTTTTTTTTTTTGAACTTCATCTCTTTATTTTTCTTACAACCATGTTTGATCTCAACTGTATTCAATGGAACTGCCAGGGTGCCAGAGCACGCCGATTTGACCTCAATCATAATAAATATTTCAGCCAAGCTAACATTTTAATACTACAAGAAACCTTTTTAAAACCGGACATCCGATTCACCCTCTTCAAAAAAAACATTTTTCGATTTGATAGACCTGGTCCTTTTAGAGGAGGAGGACTACTAATAGCCATTGATCAAAATATAAGTGCACAGCTCATAAAGGAAGAACAAAATCAGGATTTTGAATCCCAGGAAGTGAAAGTCCACCTCAACAATATTACTTTCCACATCATTAACATCTATTGTCCGAAAGGAATAAAAAATGTAGGGATGCTTGACAACCTCAGATTGGATCCCAACAACCTTTATATCATTGCAGGTGATTTTAATTCAACACACCATAATTGGGGCTTCAAGGATAATAGCAGTGGAAAAAACCTGATGAAATGGATTAATAACCAAAATCTTATGATCCTCAACCACCAAACTGCAACCCATATCAGCAACAGTGGTGCCATATCTGCTATCGACCTTACTTTAACTTCCAATAACTGTCCCCCAATTACATCTTGGCAAGCTCACCAAGATAATTTTGGGAGCGACCATTTCCCCATAAATTTTTTGTATCACAAACCAAACAACAATAGACCAAATCTTTCGATCCACTTTGATTGGAACTACTTCATCAAAACTCTAAACAATAACCAAAGAAATATAAATGATCCCTATTTTCTCAATGACCTTTTCCAGAAAGCCATTGAGAATTCTCAATCTCTAAAAAAACTTTCCCCACCTAGAGCCCCTTGGTGGAACTCTAGATGCAGCTATCTAAGAGCCAAAGCCAGACGACACCTTACCAAAACTAAAACAAACTTAAGCACATCTGACTGGGACCAATATAAAAAATATAAAAACAAATTAAAAGATTTAATTCAGAAACTTAAAAAAAAATTTTGGTTTACTACATGCAAAACAGTTGCCAAAGACAAAAATATTTATAAAATCTTACAAAGATTAAAAGATCCTTCCAACCAACAAAAAAATTCATTTAATATTATTCAAGTAAACAATACGAAAATACATTGCCCACACGAACAAGCTAACCTTTTTAATAAACTTTACACTGCTGATGAATACTTAGATCCCCTTCCCCTTAGTTTTGTTGACTACCACAATAATTCAATCAACAACATATTTACTTGGAATGAATTCGCTAAAGCCATCACCCAAATAAGAAAATCAACCCCTGGAATGGACAAAGTCACCATTACAATGATCAAAATATCTCCTGATAATATCCAGAAAAATATTTTAAAAATTCTTAACACCAGTTTTAACACTGGCTCTATCCCCATATCTTGGACCCACTCCCTTATCATTCCTATCCTTAAACCACACAAAAATCCACTAAACTTAACCTCTTACAGGCCTATATCTCTAACTTCCACCTTTGCAAAAATTCTAGAAAGAATGATCCTCAATAGACTCGTTGAAGACATTTACTACAATAAAAAAATCATAAATAAAAACAATCATGGCTTTCTTCAACATAGAAGTTGCATTACTTTATTGACCCAAATCCACACTGACATCTTAATTGCAAAAAAACAAAAAAATCATATAGTTTTCGCTTCCATCGACTTAAAGGGAGCATATGATTCAGTGTGGATAGATGGACTTATGTCCAAACTACAATCAAAAGGTATCACAGGAAAAATAGCTCTTTGGATTTTCAATTTTCTTAATCGTAGAACTTGCCAGGTAAGGTGGCGTAACACCATTTCAAATACTAGACAAACCTCTCGAGGCCTTCCTCAAGGTTGCATTCTCAGCCCTTTTCTCTTCCTTATTTTCGTTGATGATTTATTTACACTCATCCCTACACAAGTTAAATGCCTAATATATGCTGACGATATTTTTATATACACCACAAATAAATCTCTAACTGAATCTACAGAAGCAATCCAAACAACTATAAAAATCATTAATAATTGGTGTAACCACTGGAAACTAACCATTTGCCTAAACAAATGCAACATTATCAATTTTTCCCAGAATAAAAGTTCCCAGAAATGCAACATAAAAATAAATAACACTATCATTCCAGAAGTAAACAAACTAAAAATTTTGGGCCTAATCTTCGACAAGAACCTAACCTGGAACTCCCACTTTCAATACCTACAATCCAAATCTTCTCGTACCTTAAATGCTTTCAAATTCATTGCGTCTAAGAGATGGGGTGCTTGCACCAAACATCTCTTACAAATAGGCAATACTACTATCCGCAGCCAATTAGATTTTGGAGCTCCCATTCTCAGTACTGCTTCTACCTCACATTACAAAAAAATCAACCCCATTTTCAACTCCATGCTCAGAATCGCAACTGGTTTGCCGAAATACACCCCAATCGAAATCCTACACTCCGAAACTCAAGCTTCATCTCTCCAAGAAAGACACAACTTACTAAAAACTACCTTCTACATAAAACATGTCAGCCTGAGAGAATGGTCTCCAATTCACGATCTTTTTTACAACCCACCCTCCATTATTTACGCTTCTTGGACCAATAAAAAAAAACCAATATCTGCAAGTATGATTAATTGCTTTGAAGATCTCTGCATTACAAAAAGCGACATTATTCCTTGGTGCCCACCCACTTCTAACTCTAATTACAAAATTCACCTTCAAAACTTCCTCTTCCAAAATAAAAATCTTCCCGATTATATACTTCAAACCTCTTTCTCAAACTTTTTACAAACTTTTCCAAACCACATTATAATTGGGACAGACGGGTCAAAAACAAACTCTAATAGCTCACTTGGAATTGTCATACCTAAATTATTTGTAGAAAGAAGCTACACCGTAAATAACCTAAACTCAATTTTCACAATAGAAGCAATGGCAATTTTCAAAGCTATACAAGACTGGGTTGAAAAAAACCAAAATATCATAGTAATAAGTGACAGTTTCAGCGTTCTATCTAGCCTCAAAAACATTAACAAAAACTCAAACTGCATTATACTTCAACTTCATAATATTTTAAGCAAAAAAAGCCAATACAACAACATCATACTAGTGTGGACCCCTGGACATAAGGGTATTCTAATCAATGAAAAAGCTGATCAGGCAGCAAAGAAGGCTGAACTTTTTAACATTGCTGAAGGTGTTTCACCTGAAGATATCATAAAACATTATAAATCAGACAACCTTAATAAAATATGTGTGTGTGTGTGTGTAACCTATGGAAAAGCTACCATAGAAACAATAACAATAACTATCCACATATCAATCCAACAAAACTGTGGTACGAAAACATATCTCTAAACAGAAATGATGAAACCCTCATTCAGAACTTTCGAACAAATACCCTGATGACAAATTCCATTAAATACAAAATCAACCTTACAGATACTCCTAATTGCCTCAGATGTCACACCTATGAAGATTTGGAACATATTCTCTTCCAATGTCCAACTTTCCAAAAAGGTCGAAATAATCTAATTCAAACTCTCTCCGCTTTGAAAATCCCTCACTCCTTAAATGATATTTTTTCAAATTTCTCACTGATTATTTGTAATGCCATATGCTTATTTTTAAACTCTAATCCTCGTTTCTAAATCTTTTTCATTCTTGAAGTATCATTTTTTCTTCTAGAGGCACAAGGCAAAGCAGCCAAGCCTCAAAACCTGCTTTTTCTCCAAAGAAAGAGCATCATCATCATCAACTAAACTTAAAACCTTCTGATCTTTATTTATTAAATTTATAATTGTTAAACTTAACCTGTCCATGTTTTCTGAATACGTAGAACGCATTAAGCCGTTGTTCAAGTTTCCCGTCAAAAAAAAAAACGTTGAAAGGTAAATTGCTTTTGTTTTTCATAACATATAATCTTAACTAATAAACTACTAATGTGAATTATATGCCATTTTAAAAATCGTTTTACAACCAAGTAAAATTAATAACACTTATTTTACTTATAAGTAAAGGTACAGCTACAGTCTACGTTTATGAGCGGTGGCAACGGCCTTGGCGATTGTTCTTGGCGCACTTCTAAAGTCGCCAAGGAAATAATTAATTCCTAACTCTTTTACTGTCAAAACTTTTTTTTCTTTTTACAACACACTTTTTAAACATTTTCAGAACGTTTTGAAAATAATATTTTAAAAAACTTTCACAAAAAGTAGTAAACTTAAGCACATATCAAAACACATTTGTGAACCAGCAGAGAAACTAAGCTACGAATGTTGGGTAAAGAATACCATGAAACTTATCAATTACACTAAACACAGTAGGCAAGTTGAAAAAGATTTTTAAAAGAAAAAAAGCAAGAAATAATACAACCTGATACATCAGAACGGTCCCGAGAAAAAAAATTACGAAACAAGAATATTCCACAAATGCAAAAAACAATACATGTCAGAACTCTGCCGTGAAAAAAAATTATTATGAAATAAAAATTCCACAACTGTAGAAATACAAATAAATAAACCAATGGTATCAAAGAAAAAAAAATTTTAACGGCCAATGCAATCAAAGGATATTTTAAAATCAAAATAACCAATGGGAGGAAAGAAAAAATTTCAAACGAATCAATGAAATCAAACGACTTGAACGGATTTTGGAAGAACTTTCTAGAATATTCAAAATGAAAATTGAAAGTTTCCGTTTGTCGAGGTTGCCATGAAAACCATAACAACCGAAACGAGAAACGGGTTGCCTTAATTTATCGTAACTCGCTACTAGAAGTGCGCCAAAAAAAATCGCCAAGCCGTTGCCATCACTCATAAACGTAGAGTGTAGCTGTACCTAAGTAAATTTATAACACTTATTAACCAAGTAAAATTAATAACACTTATTTTAAAACCCAATTGAAGGAAGAAAAAACGAAATCGTTTTATTAAATTTTAAGACTATTCGCCCAAGATAACTAATTTTTAAAAATCTTTCAGTGTTAGTTTGTGCAATTTTTATTTAATCAAAATAAATCGTTTTTAAATTTAAGAAACATGTGGTATTCAGAATTCTGTACAATTGTGCTCTATTCATCATGCATTTTGTGTATTTGTTGATTTTTATTACTTACATTCTGTTTTTGTGTTATTAAAATTTCCTTTTTCTGAATTATAACCGGTTTTATGTCAACATTTATAAAGATATTTTTGCCAAACTGGAATGCTCTTGTGTGATTCTCACTATGAACTTAATACAGAAAAGAAAATTAAATTTAAAAGTTTGATTTTAATAATGTCAGTAATAATTAATAACAAAAATAATAACATTTTAGTAAGAAAAATTGTCGTATCCTGTTGTGTATTTTATTGTTTATTTTGCTATACTAAATGGTGAAAAATTGTGCGATTTAGCTCCAAAAATGAATAAAATTAGTATATTATCCATTCATTTGCTGCTCTAAATGGTGAATTACGTTGAGTTAGCTTGTTTATGAATGCTAAACAATGAATTTTACTTTTTGGAAGGCAAATGAAGATTTTTGTTAAGTTGCTTATTTTACCAAAGTATTTCATTCCTTTATATCCTGTTGTGTATTTTACTGTTCGTTTGCTATGCTAAAATTGTTCTAGATGGATCACACAGAAATATGTATAAGCGAGTAAAAGTAGCTGAACTGTGTTCTTTTTTTACATTCAGAACAAGGTCAGGTAATATCTTAGTTCTTTATGCGCCAACTTCTTTCTTTTTGTATTCGTATTCTGAGTGTGTGGGGAGACAGCAGCATGAGAGATTTTGCCTTGGGGTTTAATACCCTTCTGTGTTATATTCTTCACAGGGAAGAATTATGTATTGGTAATTGAATTCATGATTCAACAATAAAATTCATATAGTCCACTATCACTTGGTAATGTGTATGATTGACTTGCTACTTAATGAGCTTCGACGAGACTTCTATATAAACCCCAGGTGGCACAAGAATATCAGATGATATCGTAAAAAGATATTGTATAATATCTGCTCCGACAAAAAATGATATCGCAATGACCCCCTCTTTATATCGGATGATGTCGTTTCTCGACATAATTAAACACATTACGACATAATCTGATACAACTTTGATATCTTTTCTTTGCCGTAGCTCTATATCAGTTTATATCGTGTTCCGACATATTTTTATATCGGCTTTCATTATCAATATATATCATTCGATTTCTATCGACATTCTTATACCCGTCCCCTCTTTATATCGGATGATGTAGTTTCTCGACATAATTAAACACATTACGACATAATCCGATACAACTTTGATATCTTTTCTTTGCCGTAGCTCTATAGCAGTTTATATCGTGTTCCGACATATTTTTATACCGGCTTTCATTATCAATATATATAATTCGATTTCTATCGACATTCTTATATCCGTCCCCTCTTTTTATCGGATGATGTCGTTGCTCGACATAATCCGATACAACTTTGATATCTTTTCTTTGACGTAGCTCTATAGCAGTTTTTATATTGGCTTTCATTATCAATCATTTCATTTCAATTGACGCTTTTCGACATTCTTGTATCTGCTTCCTGACATAGCTCAATTCAGGAAACAGATACAAGAGAGCATTTTGTCCTTTTACTATTTCATAGCTGCCCACTTCTGGTTTTTGTTGAGTTTTTCAAGTTGAAATTAGCTATAAAATCATCAAATTGTTTTTACACAAATTACATTTGGCATAAAATGTTACATTATAACAGTTGTATAATTTTAGACAAGAAAAACCGAGTAAAAAGGCTATAAAAACCAGAAGATATATAAAATTGCAAATGTTAAAATAATGGCAATCATTAAAGACTAAAACAATTTTTATTTTCAAAGATTTATGAATGTTTCGTTATCTTCGTTGTTACTGCCTTTGTGTCTTTTATCACTGTCTTTCTTTTGTGCTTTTCTCCCATACCATTCAGGAGCATTGGCCAAAGCTTTCCATCAAGGAATGCTTCGGGATTCCATCGAACCTTTTACCTGTTGCAGCTAAAAGGGAAATAACATAATTAGCTTTGGTGATGAATTTATTTCCTTCTTAAAATTCTAAAATATATCTTACAATAGTTATTGAGGGAGTGAAATTAACAATTAAAAACTATCCTGGCAAGTTTCACAATGATTGAAAACTATTGGTTCATAGTTTTTTTTCCCAATGGCGGGCTTTTGTCCTTGGCCATTACAAGGCCAGAAGTGATGGTCACTTGTGAAGGGGCCCCTAATGGGAGGACCATCATTGCCCCTAACAAAGGACAGCACAATTTACATAAATGCCCAGACCCCGGATTCGAACCAAGAACCTTCCGATCCAGAGACCAACACCTTAACCTCTAGACCGGTTGGTTCAAAGTAATTCTAGAATACAATCTGCTACAGGACTTATCCATTTATGAAATCATTTATGCTATTAGTTTGAAATGGTTAAGGTTTAAAAATTTTTTCTTTAATGGTAGGTTGGGGTTTAAGGCCCAAGGGCCCGATCAGCTTGCTTAATTTAAGGTAAAGCTAACAATTTTAACAAAGTATTAAAAGCTTTAATTAACTTAAGAGTTGTTTCATTTCATCAAATCTTTATAAATATAGAAAATACAAATTAAATCAATAAAATTAATTCATTACTAATAAAATTTAACCCATAATCATTTAAAATTATTGGTTAAAGCTTCTTGGCATGCCACTTGATATTTTTAGATAAGATCAGTTTACTATCTGGGCTATTATTTTCCGTGATTTTAGCTATAGAAGTCTGTATACATATAAAAATTACAAATCACATAGCAATAGATTTAATCAATATTACCTAATATAACATTCGAAATGCTATTAAAATGCAAGGACTTTTTCCCCTTTCGGCCACATCTACTATATTGGATAGCCAGATCTTGCGATAGCACTTTTTTAGTTATGCTCTGTACAAAAGAACTGTCTGTCTTTCCATATCCAGCATAGTATAAAAACTTAACCTGAAAAATGGAAAGTTCCATTAATATAGACACGGTTAACTAAACTTCAATTTAAAATATATATAGAACATATCTCTGCCTATTTGCACTCAAACCTTCAGCAGACCAAAAAAAGTGCTCAAATACTAAATACTTAAGTTAAAATACTTCACAGATCAGGTTAATTAAAAGAAACTTTCAGAAAATTTAGCAATTAAATGCTTTTTATATTTTTGCATGGGACTATGTAAGCATTTAATAAGAAAAAAATAAAGTACCAAAAGGGTCTTTAAAAGAGCAACAAAAAATGTTCAGATACTTTTTTAGGAAAACAAAATGAAATTCTGCCGGCTGAAAGAAAGCCCTGGAAACAAATATTTTTCGGTTCTCTTTTCAAATATTGTGGGTTTTCTATTCTTGATGTCAGAATTATTTTTCTACTAAAAACACTCATCCCTAGGCAGTTTATCAGAATGTTATGAAAAATCCAATTTTATCGCATTTAGTGGAAGAAATTGTGCCCGGACAGGAATTTTCAGAATAGTAGAGAATTACCCGCTCGCACTTGACTTTTCGAAAAGGGCTAAAAGATATTATTAATGAACAATAATAAACCCATAGAAAATCTTAAAAAAAACAATAATAACGAAATAAAGTAAAAAGAAATTGAACTATAGGCTTACCTCACAGGACTTGCTATGGGACTTGCACGGCAGTGTCTATTGAACCGTACAGTACGGCTATATAACTTTTCATTCTATGTAGCCGTACAGCGCAGTTCCTTACTGCGCAGTATTTTCACTTCTGCCGTTAGACGGCAAAGAGAGTCATTCTGTTTTTGGCGATTATGTAGTATTTTGATCCATTTTGCCTTTGCCATAAACTGCCAAAAAAGGCAATCCTTTTTTGTGGAAGGAAGACGCATTTTCCCTACCGTTTCCCGCCTTTTTAAGATTCTCCGTATATGAATCGAGGATGGGTTGTGGAAATGACAGCGGGAAAAAATGAATGGTTGGGTTTTATGGCGCAAAGTGCGCGGAATGGGATGGATACTAACAAGTGATTGGAAATTAAAGTAATGAAATGTGTTCCTGGTCAATTCAGGAAAATTTGCGCAAACTGTCTTTTAAATATTTTTCATGTTTTGTTTGTGTTCCGAACCATAGATTTAATGACATGAATTTTTAAAGAAGAAATACAAGTTTGCATTTTTGTTTTATAATGGAGTAATTTTGTTTATTTTTAGCCACTTTTGCACACATTATTAAGAATTCTTTTTCACAAAAGAGGAATGCGTATAAATGTTTTTAAATAAACAAATAAAAAATTATATATCTTTTTTTAATTCCTTTTTAATAACATACAACAAATGATCAAATATTTAAAATCCATCAAATTGTGAAATATTTGCCAAGTTGACTACATTTTGCTAACGAAAACAGGTTTTGATCAAATAATTCATTTCTTTTTAAAACCAGGTCCGAATTCTCATGTGAACAGTTGAAAAAAATCCTTTTTATTGCAGATATGCTTGAGGGAGATGATTTGCAATTTGGATGAAAAAAAAATGTACGCATTAAAATTTTGCACTTTTTTGCTATACTTGATTTACCATTTGAGAGCAATGAGTATTACTAGTTTTAATCTCACGTCTCCAATAAAATAAGTTATTGGAAAATGTTCTTTTTCCATTTTAAAGACCCTATCGTAAAAATCAAGATTCAATTTCTACTAATAATTTCAGATTTTCCTCCATATCTAAAATTTAATTGGATATCTCTTCACATCAAGCTCAGTAAAAGTGCATTTTCATGTAGTATCTACCATATTATTTAACCATTTCGAAAAATAGATAAAGTACTTGAAACATTCAAGTTTGAATTGTTTTGCAAGTGCCTTTACTGGGCTGGCATATTAAAATCACAATCACATGTAGGCTAAAATATTTTAATCCATTTCATTGAAATATTAATTTGCTTTCTTTGAGTAAAAATGTGGTTACACGTAAGCGTTTGTATGGATAGGTAGTTGTCTAAATTATTTTTAACATTTTAAATTCAAATTGTAAAAAACAATTAATCAAACACCAATTTTTATTATTTGCAAACCGCAAAACAAACAGAAAGGTTTTATATCCAACACAATATAAAATGTGATATGGAAGCAGGAATTTATCCAGGATTCAAAACTGGGGAGGGGGGGGGTACAAAATGTTTAATGGGGTGTTGATTGGAGATAATTGCATATTTACCCGATGTATCGATTAATTCATTTTTATACTGTTATTTTTACTATGTTGTTTCTGTTTGTTTATTATTTAATGGCTATAGGTCATGCTGCCCCAAATTAGGTTAATTTCATTATCTTCTGGGGGACTAATTGGACATTGGTGTTTAACATTTGTGTGGGACATTTTAACCTGAAATGCAAAAAACGCTACATCTACTGATCATGAAATACCAACATATTTATTTTAGACATTTCGTATTCTCTTTTGAAGCTTTTGTACAGGGTGTCTTAAAAGTTCCCGTACTCCAACTTTAAAAAAATTTATTGCCCTTGTTTTTTTTTAATTACTGAATTTTATCGATAATTATTATCGTTTTTCGATAATTCTTATCGACTCTTTAATTTTTATCGTTTGATTTCCTTTACGCTCAAGTTGTGCGATAATAAAGTTCCACGCCATTTTGTTCGTCATTGCAAGATAAATTTATCACGCATTCAGAGAATTGCGCTGATTTTGAGGCTTCTGGTAAAGTAGTCTATTAAGAGAGATCGAATCATTTTGCATATTTGGTTATTTCTATTATTCGTTATGTTTACCCCTTATGTTTGAGGTTCCTTGGTCTACCATAAAAACTTTTAAGGGGATCAAACTCCTATGGCACGCTTGGTGTAGATGCTCTTTTAACAATTTATCTAATTTCTCATTTGAAATATTTGCATCTCACGTTTGTGGATATACAAGGAGTTCATGACACTAGGGGTTGGCATCTATAGTAGAATAACCAATTGACTATAAGAAATTTTTCTTTCTACTCACTAAAAACAGGCAGAGGTTGAATTTCAAATTATTTTTTGGCTAATTTTGGCACTGATTCTTCACAGTTGGAAGGTTACGGAGGTTTGAACTGATGCCTTTCAAGAGGGGAATCAACACTTTAAAATTTGTTTTCAGTATGTTAAAAACTAGTATGGATGCCCTCACTTCATAGTTTAAATAGTAAACCCTTTGGAACAAAATAAACTAAGGTTAAATAGAAAGCTAAACTTAAATGGAAAGAACCTCTTAATATTCACAAAAGCAAAGTACTCTTCTAATAAGCCTGCAATTAAGAAAATCCAAAGGCATATAAGTGTTTTGATTTCCTTTGTGAAAACATTGTATTCCAGATATTTCCTTTTGATTCTAGAACAATTTGGTTCCGACAAATTGAAAAGCTTAAATTTATGCTTTCGTGTCTGGCAGACAAAAAGGTATTCAAAGAAACAAATAGGTTAACAAAAAGGCAAGAAAACCTCTCTGTCTATTTTCCTGTGGACGTTTTCTATAATTATTCTGCTGTTATTATTAGGAACGACATACATATGTGAACTAGTATTTTCATTAATGAAATTTACATTCATGAAAAGCAAAACGAAAGTCACGATTGACTGATTCAATTAAAAAAATTCTCTTCTGTTCTCAGTACCAAATTTAACACCAAACATTCAGACTAGCCAAACCCAGTCTCAAAAGTATCATTAATGGAAAGTAATGTTTATGTGATGTAATACGTATTGTTTTACATACAATAATTAATTCATTTTAAATTGTTAATAATGTGCATAAACATACCTTTATTAAAAAGGTTATTAAGAATATGCCTGGACCATGAAAACTTAAGAAAGTAAAAAAAGGTGCTCGAGTTGTAAGACGCATATGAATTCGAATGTGAAAAAAAATTGGCGTGTGGTATGTAAAAGGTTAGCCACCCCTGGGCTACTGGAAACTTGCCGCCCCCTTCCTGCCCTCAGTAATGATATTTACAGTAAAGTTAGATATTATAAATTTAAAACCAAGTTCAGTAGAAGAAAGGTGATAAAACAATTAAAAACATTTAATCAATAATTATTTTTTCTGATAAAAAGCTTTTGCAGGAGTTTCAACATTTCTTGTTCAGGTAACCCCTGACTGAGCTTTCATACACTTTTATTCTTCTGCGTTTTAAAATAAAGTTATTATATTATCAAATTATTGGAAAGTTCCTGATTCGAAATCGGGTCAGGGCATGGATATTTGTAAGCGTATGGTGTAGAGGCGGTTGGTGTACCTTAAATCTGTCGTGGCCGAAAGTCCTCACGTTGGGTTGGTGTGGAAGTTTGGAGAGTGGGGTGCCAGCTCAGATGTTGCCTCATCATCTGACCGTGGTTCAAAATTACGTGGCGATACACCGAATGGCTTAGGCTGGGACGATGGTAACTAGTTGAATACCATTATCAAATTATTGAAATGTGTTACCTAGTTGAGCAGAATTGTAACAGTGCACTGTTTAGATGGTATAAAAATGATATAAAAAAATACATTCAAAGCAAAATCATACATTTATATATATAACGTTAATTTTTTTTATTCAAATTCCCTCGATTGTATCTTTAAAATTCAGATTGACGAAAAAAATTTCCGATCAAAAAGCAAAGGAATGATCAGATCTGCTTGGTTTCTGTTCTCACTTCTTCGCTTTGCCCCTTCCAGTCCCACCGGACGCACAGCGTCTCTTATGGGGAGGGGAGGGTGAGTTATGGGACAGTTGAAGGGAAAACACTTCGTTCTTCAGTTGCTCATTCGAAAACTTCGAGGAAGAAAAAAATCTGCGGTTTGTACCTCGTGTCAATGACCCTCAAGCAGAGACGGGTGCGTAGGGCCCACAAAATGTATTTTCATTTGGGTCCGAGGAAAGTTGTGCCAGCGTCTTTACAATGTGCATCTTTAAGTGCAGTGAAAAGAGTTTCTAATTCAAGATGGTCAACAAGAACATATGCTATATTAGCTGTAAAACTTAGTTTCACCCATGTTAAAGAGGCTTTAACTGAAATTTGTAATTCAGAAGAAGAAAAGAAATACAAATACAAATATTGACGACCAGCTACAGGCTCGAGCCCAACAAGGCTGGTCCTTTGTTTATGAATTCCCACTGACTATCCAATTGTATCTTAAATTCGTACACTCCCTTTGAATTAACTATATTTTCTGGCAACGCGTTCCAACTGTCTATTACCCTATTAAAATAGTAGTTTTTCCTTAAATCCCGATTAAAATGTGTCTTATTCAATTTATACCCATGACCCCTTGTTCTGTTATCCCTATTGAAATTTAAGCCCTCTGTGTCCCCTTGATTTACAAAATTGAAAAGCTGAATCAAATCCCCCCCCCCCCTCCTTCTTCTTTCCAGTGTATCTTCTTCTTTCCATATCGGAGACAACTTCTTAAACAGACAAATATGAAACTGATCCAATGGCAATTATTAGGAATACTATTTTACAAAGAATAAGTGCTACTAGTAAATCACTGCAATCAGTGGAATGCAAACTATTGAATAGATCCATCCTATTAAAGGCATTAGAAAATTTTATCAATAATTTCAGAGAAGAATTTGAAAAAACTGAAAAAGACGCAACTGTTTTATAAGGTTAATGTGGTGCAACTGTTATCATAATACCCTATCATTTAATGTGGAAGAAGGACAAACTCGCAGACAGCAAAAGATAAAAATGTTTTTTGATAAAAACAAAGAAGTCGGACATGAATTTACAATAAGAGCAAATTTCACAGTCAATGCATTTTATGTCATGTGATAACACCAAGACAGGATTAAAAGTAGAACACGACAAAAAAGAGAGTTTAAGGATATTTACAAAAATGACATTAATGTTTGTAATTTTGGGATGTGTTTAATTTAAATTAAGTGTGTTTTTAACTTCCGAAGTTAAATGACAGAATTTTTCATTTCTGAATTTTTGACACTCAGGTCATATCAGATGTTTGAAGAAATTGGAAATTTAGAGAGATAATAATTAGTTTAAAATGTATTAAATGAAAAGGATGAGACTCTTTAAAATGACTGTGTATTTTACTAGAGTAACTACGTCTTCTCTCGCCCTCTTGTGGATAATTACTCCAGCTGGTGCAACAGTCATTTATTCTGAGCACTCTATGTCTATATCCCATTCTTAGAAGACAAGGTATGCCTTTGACAATCTCCGCAATATATAATTCGCTGTTCATATTCAGTTGTATAGTTGAAGTCTCTGGATTAAAAGTCTACTCAAGGCTCTCCCAAGTCTCACAGAGTCCGAGTTGTGCATTCACTAAAAGCCCAGTACTTCAGGTAATTTCTTGACAAAGCCTTTTATGAAACAAAACTGTTAACTGAAGATGCCCATAACAGAGATGCAGAATTCTTTGTGTGCCTTATTTAGAGATAGGAACAACATTAGAGAGAGAATCACATGCAAAAGAAAATTCTTCGAAACATGAGGACACAGAAAAACTGTTCTTAAAACCAATTGAACCGAAACATCAATCTTCTGTCAACTCAATCGAACAACAATGACCCCTATCATTCAAAAGTCTCGGGCAACTCACTCTAGACAACAAGAAAAACCATTAACACGCGCGATGCACCTGTGCTTCCTAAAGGGAATGAAAACGACAAACCACGTGGTGAAATCTGTTAGATTTCTTTTCAAACGGATCGTTCTTAACAAAAGATCTTGACTAGTTGTTCTTCAGAAAAATTAGCCATATCTTGTTTGACGAGATATCTCATCGTAGCTGCTTGGAGAGATAAGCAAATATTTAAAATACCCTTGTTTCTGAAAGCTCCCTTTTACTTTGTGTCATTGCTGGGTATTAGCACTTTAAGTACATGTCAGAAGCTGGTTAAGAGAGAGAAAAGAAAACGAATGCCCAAAAACATTGCTTTTATACTTCAAGATCAAATTAATTCAATGAATTATTACATCATGTAAGAAATAATAGTTCATAAATAATATCGATTTATGAACCATTACTTTTCTTGAAGATGAATGAAATAAAGGCCTTCACGCATGCATCTAGAGTATTTCATGTGAAGAAATATTTTAAATACCAGAAAACAATACTTCTGGGGTGAATTTTTGAGCTCCCAGAGCCATTCACTGGCTTACACGTAACCCTTCCGAAAATGAAACTTTCCAATTTTGGGTTCTAAGTTCTCAGATTCTGCAATACAAATGCATAAGGTTAGTCATAAAAAAAACCGAGTTTGTAAATCCCTTTTCACCATTGACAAAGCTAAGTATTTCAATTTAGAATTTAGCTGGGCATAATAGGAACAGTGAACAACCTTTCATCAGAATAATTCAAATGCACCCCCGATTACATAATAATTTCTCTTTTACATAGACATAAATTTTATTTTCTAACTTAGCCAAAATTCATGCGACTAGCTATTTTGAAAGTTATGTATGAAGATAAATTACCGTTTTAGTAAAAGAAATTTTTATGTGTACTTTGAAATTATATTAAATACTTTTATTTTTATATCTGATCAATAATTACAGTAATAATAATTAATGATGTGTCGGGGTTCTCTCTGGTTGGCGCCCCTCGGTACAACCAACATAAAGTACGTAGTATTCACAAAAAAATCTTATTTTGAACACAAATCTAGCTGACTTAAATACAAATATAATTTTTAAACACATGGAAACTGAAAATGTGAATTCAGTTGACAAGAAAATAGTTTTAACTATTACTTACTTCAAAAATTTACACAATATTAGTCAATATGCTTGGATGTGGGAATTTCTTTCTTGCTCAACTGAATTAGTCTTTTTTGCATTCCAAAAAGGTCTTCATGAAAAAGGTATAATTCTAAAGCAGTTTGAAAATTATTTTTATTTTCATATTGGGCCTCAGATATCTGAATTTTTTTCTTTGGTTCATAGATAAATTTGATTTTGAAGATATTTACCCTTGTTTATTGAATTCTTTCTACTGTTGTAATTTGCAAAGTGAATTCAGTACTGTTACACCAGAAGTTGAAAATAAATTTTCAGAAGTCATTAATCACATTTGGGGGTGTAGAAAAGACTGAAAAACCTGGGTTAGGCTTTAATCACCACATCCACTAAATTGACTTATAGTATCTGAAATTTTTGGTAACTGATTTTTATCCATAACTCCCACCCGAGATAATTGATGTATGCATTAATTTAAAAGATAGAAATAATCCTATAATATCCTTTATTGGTTTTTGGTAGCTCTTGTTACTACTTGCTCACACTTACCGAAGAACAGAGTATGGAAATTTCAGCTAAACGCTATTAAAAATGCGCTGGAAAACAAGCATGTATTGACAGCAGTTGTTGTTGATTTGATGTCAGTTTACGATGCAGTATAGAGGGAAATTGTTAAAACTCTTTTCAATTGGTGTAAAATCATACATGTTTAATTGGATTAGAGGTTTTATTAGCCAGTGCTTAAGTAGTCAGGTATAATAGTTGGTAATCAAGGTTTTAGTTTTTTCCAGACTACTCTACCACAATGTGCAGTTTTGAGCTGTGATCTGTTTAAAATGTATAAAAATGACTTTGTTTTAAAACTAAAGTATGTCCCTGGCATTGATTGTCTTTATACCGAGGACTGACTTATGTGGACTAAAATCCAAAAGTGGAGGGAAGTGCTGAACTTTTGACTGAAAGAACGCTACATCAGGCTATCTCGTGTTTGAATGAATAGTGTAATATGAGTGTTTATGCTACAGTAATATGAGTGTTTATGCTTTAAAGTTGGGACTTATACGACGTACGTGGGTTGTCTCCGTACATGTGAAACATGAACCCCGCTCTATGACAACATATTCTCTTAAAAGCATTTGTCTGCCACCAGTAGGTCCCTGGCTCAAATCACTGTTTGTAAGTGCATGGATGCTTGTGATTGTTCCCAGTGGCGGATTAAGCGGACTAAGCGGCCGCGTAGGGCCCCGAGGTCTTGAAATGTTTTTTCATTAAGGTTCGAGAAAAGTTGTGACAGTGTGTGTGTCTTTACAATGTGCGTCTTTATGAGCAGTGAAAAGACTTCCTAACATACGATGGTCAGCAAAAGCAGATGCTGTATTAACTATAAAACTTGGTTTCACCCATATATATGAGGCTTTACCTGGAATTTGTAATTCCGAAGAAACAAAGTTACCATATTGGAGGAGACTTCACTTCTGAGGAAAATGAACAAATATGAAACCTCCCTAATGACAGTTAGTTGGAATACTATGTTATAAAGGATAAATGCTATTAGTAAATAACTGCAACCAGTGGAATGCGAACTATTGAAAGGTTATCTATCCTGAAGTCATTAGTAAATTTTATCAATAATTTAAAGAGAAGTTGAAAAAGAGGCAACTGATTTATCAGGGCTGTCATTTAATGTGAAAGATGGTTAAACTCGCAGACAACAAATAATAAAAAAAAAGTGTTTATTATTATTTTTTTTAATGAAAACAAAGGAGTTGGACATGCATTTACAATGAGAGAAAATTTCATAGTCAATTAATTCGATTTTTTTCATATGTGATAACACCAAGGCAGAATTATCTCAAAGAACGTATGGAGTTGTTGTGGAGCCTTTTCGAATATTTTTTATTGGGATTTATCAGTAGAAAAAAAGAACACGATAAAAAAAAAGTTGAAGAATATTTACAAAAATGACTTGGGTGTTTGTACTTTTGAAGACGAATTTGATCATCTGTACTATAATAAAAGAAAGTGTTTGTTTGTTTGGGACCGCAAAATCATGACGATTCTATGGCACTTACAGCAATGAGATTTGGCACACAGGTAGTCCGAATTGTTTGCAATTTTTGTGTAGCGGCGAATTTTAAAATTAAATCTAGTAGATTTTTAAATGTGAATTTGATAGTTTTATTCTCAATCGATTTTTCAAACGCGGATAACATTTTCTACTCATGCGACCTTGCAGTCAAGGTTTGGAATTATGGCAAGTTTTTTCATATGCAGAACGTGGAGAAAATTATTTTTTTCGTTTCCGCTTTGCTTTTGCGCGGAGAAATGTTTATCCAGCCAGACGATAAATATTTTAATTGTAGTCACACTTCTTTTTTCTATCTCCAAGACTAATTTCAACGGATTGGAAAACTGCGAAAAATTTCAGTTTAGATTGGTACCTAAAAATACGATTTTCTTTAAATACATTATTTTTTAATTGAATATATCTTCAACGGATTTGAAATCTGAGGAAAATTTTACACCAGCTTAATACCTTACATCACGGTGTTGCCCGTGTTATTGGTTTGCACGGGCACGGGCAACGTCGTTCTAGCCACGCAGTGGCTAGTTTTTTAATATTTCTTAAAGAAAACGAGGACACATATAAACCACACGAGTCATCTATCGAGCTGATAAAGAAATGTCTTGCACATTTCCGAATGCTGAAACATTATTGAAATTTTTTTTTAACAATTTACTTTTCTATTGCAACAGAAGAAAGGTTGTTTCATGTTTTAAAGCGTGTAAAAAATAATTTTAGGAGTTCTATGGTAGAAGAAATATTAATTAATATGACCATTCTGTATATAGAGCAAGGAATCGTAAAACGAATTGACACTTCAAAATAATTGACGAATTTGCATGATATAAAGTAAGACGAAAATTCATGTAAAAATGTTTTTTTTAAAATAAGTTTATTTAATGGGCTGTGGTATGAAAATATTTTGATTACTTTTCTTTTTTGTTAATAACTTAAGGACAGTTTTCTTGAAACTTTTATTTCTAACTTGAGATTGAGGGCCCCGAAATTTTTACAGCTTGGGGTCCCCACTTGATTTGATCCGCTACTGATTGTTCCTGTTAGGAGTAGCAGGAAACTGAACACTTCTTCACAAGTAACTATCAGTTCTTATCTTGTAGTGCCGAAGACAAACAGGTGGTGGTTAGGTATTGGAAAAAAGGGACACCTGTTCCTTCCCCATTAAGAGAACCAACACGGAAACTTTTTTTAAAAGGGGGGGGGGGAAATGTACAACGTAATTTGTTAAATTTTTCCAAATTTTTAAAGCTGCACCTTTTGTAAATATTCTATTTGTAAAATTCGATACATTAAAAAGACCTAATACAATTAAAATGCGTTACGATTTATATTAAATTGAAGAAATTAAATCCCAATAAAATAGCTTTAAAATGAGAGATTACCAAGTCTGTATCTTCCCAAAAATTAATTAGCTATCTTAAAGATGCAGTACATTTTCATTTAAGCTTTAAATAACTGAAGCTTAATAACCTTTTGAATGGAGGACAAAACTTTTTTTAAGTTTTATTTTCATTCATAGCTATGGTAATGTCACTTGCTACACCAAGTTTCATTAAAATTTGAAGGGTCTGGGACTAATCTGTACGCTAGATTTGAGACGAAATTCCTCAAATTTTGGAAATTTATGTAGCTTGAATAACGATATGCAAATTGAAAAATTGTCTGATTTAGAAAAGTATTACAGTAAAGTATAAAAGTAAAGTATTATTGTGCCATACACACGATTTTCGCATTACAGTAATTTATTTAACCAGCGAAATTTTTTTTTCGGTCCACCATGTAATTGTCTTGGCGATGATTTTGATTAACTTTCCTTAAGACTCCTATGTGTTTGAAGTTTCGAAAAGTAAAATATATATATAAAAAAAAAGATGTAATCAAAACCTTTTATACAAGTGATTGTTCAAAGATTTTAAAGTTTCGCAGTAGGTATCTCTTACGATATGGTTATATTGCTTAAATTTTAATGGTTTTTACTTATCTTTAATTTAATAATTGTTTTTCATTAATAAATGTACCGATTGAACATCTGATCAAGCCACATTATGACTCTGAAGATATGTGTAATCTTAGTTCAGAAATTGATAATTTCTCACCTGAAAATAAGTGCTGTAAGGATCAACTGTCGAATGTGATGTAGCATAAGTTTTAAAGGTTTCATACAAAACTGCATCATTATCTCGATAGAATATAAACATTGTATTAATTACATAAAAAAAGTTATATTATTTTGTCGCAATGAGACAGAAAGTTGTCAATTATTACTAGATGAAACGAAAGTTGTTTTACATTAGTTTCGTTTTGTCTATTAACAGTTATTTGTCAATGTTTAAACACATTTTTTTTTCAAAAACGACAGATCGATTATTTATGCTAAAAAAAAAGATATGCTAGAAATTATAAAACTGTAAGTGGAGTTATTAAAATACTTAAGTGAATATCTGTATTTAATCTGAAGGGATTAAGAATTTTATTCTATGACTACTTTTCAACCTCCCCGAGCAGCAGAGGGTCATTCTACAAGTAATTGAATGAAAACTAGCTATCGTAAGTGATGACAAATATTGTCCATAGTAATAGACAAACGCATAGTAATTTTGCAAACTCCCATACAAAGTTATGATAGCCTAATTGAATGCAAAAGGAAACAACTTTATGGATTTGAAAATATTGTACTTCATCGCTACCCTAATTGCACGAAAAGAAATATGTTACAATAAAAAAGCATGCACAAAGGTTTCCGGATTTTTTATCCGTGATCAAATATGAATTTATATGAAACTTCGCTTATGCGATACAGTTATAGGAAAACAAATTGAAGTGGTGAATATAACTTCCATCAAAATGAAGGCTGAGAAAAAATGCCTAGAAATTAATTTGCAATTGAACATTTCTGTTTAATCCATGGTCTAATTTCTTTTATTTTAAGTACAGAGTCCGAATTCTGCGGATGAAAGAAACTTGAAATATTAGAATACCCATTACTTCAAAGTTTATGTCAGCGCAAGAATCGCCTAAAGCGTTGTTGTATCGTTTTATGTCGCAATTGAGTGAACATCGAGCATGAGAACACCTTAGACGAGCGAAATTTTTAAGTTATCCCTCACCAGAAATTCACCTGAGAGTGGTTCTTCCCTTCCCATTTCTGAGAATTTCGCCAGAAGTACCACCCCAAGTCTCCCCTCTGTATGGTTGCCAGAATTGTCCGCTCAGGACAGGACACGATACCTTTCTTAGAATACTTATTTTTTTGTCGGCCAGACACGAAAGCATAAATTTAAACTCATTTAAATTTGCCGGAACCAAATTGTTCTAGATTCAAAAGGAAATATCTGGAATACAATGTTTTCACAAAGAAAATCAAAACATGCATATGCCTTTTCTTAATTACGGGCTTATTAGATGAGTACTTTGCTTTTGCGAATATTAAGAGGTTCTTTCTATTTCAGTTTAGTTTATTTTATTTCAAAGGGTTTACTATTTAAACTAGGAAGCGAGGGCATCCATACTAGTTTTTAACATACTGAAAACAAATTTTAAACAGTGCTGATCCCCCCTCTTGAAAGGCATCAGTTCAAACCTCCATAACCTTCCAACTGTAAAGAATCAAAATTAGCCAAAAAATACTTTGAAATTCAACTTCTGCCGGTTTTTAGTGAGTAGAAAAAAATATTTGTTATTATCAATTGTCATTCTTCTTTTGATACCAACTACTAGGGTCCTGAACTTCTTGTATCCACACAAACGTGAGGCAAATCATTCCAATGAGAAATTAGACAAATTGTTATAAGAGCATCTACACCAAGCATGCCACAGGAGTCTGATCCCCTTGAAAGTTTTTATGGATGAATGATGATAATCTGCTTTTCTCGAAGGAAAGTCCTTGAACAGATAATAATTGGCACGCAAGAAATCATTCATATCCTATTTTTATTTCATCAGTGCTGTCTTATAGCATCCATGAAGCACACAAAGAGAACAAATTTCAACATCTAAGAGTGCCTTGTTCTTTTTAACGTGCTCATCAAAATCCCTCTTGTGATCCTACATCAATTCAGTGACAGCTGGTTGGGAGTAGAGGCTGAAATGGGACATACAGGTTTTTTCAAGCAACATAAATTCTTGAATTATTTTCTATCTTACAATAACAATTAAAGTTGAGATAACTTGTAAAATGTGTCAAGGCATTTGTGCTCATATGTACAGTCAAAACATTCTTGTTTCCACCTAAAAGAACTCACAATAAAGGAATTAAAAGATATTTTCAACACATTAAACAAACCAGCAGAACAATTTAACACAGCAAGAAAATTTTCACTTTGGTGGTTGCAAAAATTTTGATGAAAGAAACGCATACATCACATCTATAAGAAAAAGGAATATTATTTAAACGCAAAATATTCTCAATTAATTTTGCTAGGTAACATTAAAAACAAGCAAACTCAATGGAACTTGCAAATAATGAATAAAGTGAACAATACATTTGCTGCAAACATCAAGTAATAGACATGCACATAAAGAAAATTTTACAGACACCGAAGATAAATACAATGGAGGAATCACACCACTTCCTACAGCTCACAGGTTTCTAGTACAGTGGGCATAATCATTGTGCCATCACCCTGGAAAGAGTGAGGGACTACCTAACCAGTTACCATATTATAACAATACACTATGGAAAAGGACAACTCATTTTTAAAATGTATAACTTGGTTAGGGTTTTAAGGTGCAAAGGGCCATTTAAATATGTAGGGAAGAAAGCAATTGAACAAGAATTTTCTTCTGCCAACCAACAAAAAAAACTTCATTGGGTTGCATTTAAAAACAAGCTAAATTCAACGTAATTCACCATTTAACATAGCAAATGAACAATACTGAGCACAACAGGAAATTAAAGAATAAAATAGGTAAAATAAGCAACAAACCGAGAATTTTCATCTGCTCGCCAAAAAGGAAATTCCGTTGGGTAGCACTTAAAAACAAGCTAACTCAACGTTATTCACCATTTAACGTAGCAAATGAACAATACAACACACAAAGGGATATGCAGGAATAAAATAGGTAAATTATGCACCTGATCGAGAATTTTCATCTGCCTGCCATAAAGTCAATTCCGTTGGGTAGCACTTAAAAACAAGCTAACTCAACGTTATTAACCATTTAGCACAGCAAGTGAACAATACATTTCAAAACGGGTTATAAAATGAAGGAAAAATAAGCAAATTAAGAGCCTTCATCTGCCCATCAAAAAGTGTAATTCGTAGAATAGCATTTAAATACAAGCTAACTTAACGGAACAAAACAATTTGCAAAGCAAATATACAATAAACAATGAAAATATTAAATTTCAAATAAAAATATTATTGCTTACATAATTTCAGCTTCTAAATGGAAAAACACTAGGTCGGCACACAAAAGACCTCTACTCATTACACAGAATCCCACGTCCTTCCAAATGGCAAATGCTTTTACTTATGGCTCATCAGGACTGCTAGAATTCACAGAGGATGGAGACAGACCGAATCCTAATGTTAAAACTTACACAAATTGCCACTGGAGGGCGTATATACCTTAAACTTTTTTAGTTCTGCAGCGGTAGGGAAAATTTGGAAAAAATCCCTTTTCTGATATTTATGTTTACGTTTGTTAAAGCATGTACTTGTACAGATTCGACACACACATTCGAGGAGAGAAACTGACGGATTTCAACGGTCTTTCTATTGAAAGTGGAAGAATAAAAAAAAGTTCACGGAAAAGTAAGTAGTACAATCTCCTCCAATTTTGAAAAGTTATTTTTGATATAGCAGATTTGAAAACTGCATAACTCGGTTAGAAAAAATTTAAGTGTTGGATAGATGCATCTAGAATACATCTGATTATGTTGTAATAGACCATTTCTTACAATTTTGTCTCATAAAATCTTACTCAATTTAATTATTTATTAAAATGTTTAAGGGAATGCTCATTAAAAATCATGATTTTAATCCATTGATCAAACTGGGAGGAGGAACATACTGTTTGTAAACAAAATGTAAAGCGGTGAAGCAAACATAAATATTATTGTTGGGTTCCACTTTGGCCATTTCTGTCTTTCTAGGTAAACTGCTCTCCTCCTGGTTCCATTTCAGTCAGACCAGAATAATTAGTATAAACCAAATAATGCAGTCATAAAATTTCAAATTCAATTCACTGGTCGGGGAGTTTTAGGCTGGCATACTGCATGAAGGCTCTATATGCATTTCTCGTGTTAAAAGAAATGCCTTGTTTAGTATAATTATCTTTATCTTAGAAAACAAATGTACTTAGGAAACATACCAAGTTTTCTATAAAATTTATGAATGATTCTTTCCTGTATAATTCTGCCCATTGCTTTCAGTATGTGCCAGCAAGTTTGATTTAACTTAAAGGGGGCGAGGTGCCGTAGCAGATCTAGGGGTGGGCTATAGTCCAGGGCAGCAAAAAGTTTTGGAAAAATAACAAATGCACAACAAAAATAAATTAAAATCAACCAATTTAAAAACACTAATAACATGCTTGAATTTTGAATGGCATTGTATACAAGGAAATAGCACAGGAGGGGAGTGCAGAATTTAAGTACCCAACTCACCCGTAACTGAGAATACGCTTGTTTGAGAACCAAGTTTTTATTTTAAATACAGTTACTCTTATAGTCAACTATACAGTATTTTCTCAATATTTGTTGTTGAAATATTGTTACGAGTTGTTTTGCTAATTGTTTGTTTCAAATTTTATTCTAAGTTCTCATATATTTTATAATAAACAATGTTATATGTCGATCTGGATTTGGTTATACCAAACCACTGTTGAACAAAATTAGGGTAGTACCTACTAATGATTTTGTGCTATTGATATACCTATGGGGAGAAAGCGTAAAAGGGAGGTGATATCATTGCTGAAGGCAAGGAGGAGGAATCTGCCACTGAAAAGGTGCTGTTGTGGTTCAGGAGGTTTCTCATGGTGTTAGTGGCTTGCAAGCTGTAAATGACATGTGTTCAATTCATGTGACTCTATACCCTGAGTGTATTTATTTTTGTGTCAAACATTTCCTGTTTGTGAATGCACACCTAATTCTGTTTTCAGGTGAATCATTTTGATTTAACATAAGCAGACCAAGCCAATTTCTAAGAATTTATTTGCCCAAATTTTAATTGCATAACAGCTAGTGTATGCATTTTGGAACGCGTGCTTTCATTTACCAATCTACATCTAAGCATCAACGTTTTTATTGTATTTGGTTGCTAACACATCTGAATTTCCTAACATCATTACATTGTTACACAATCGGTGGAGAAGGATTTGATGATCTATCATTTGAAGATATTGATGAGTCAGTCGACAAAGCTCCCTAAGCGAAGATGAAATATTAGAGGCTGTAATTGGAGACTCCTAATCCACAGGATGTAGTGATAATGAATAAAATTATCTTGTTCTAAAAGCAGATTTAATAGAAGAATGTCTGGAACTGACCAGAAAATTGGGTAATAATTTTGTAAAACATGATCCTTTTGAGGAACGCGCTGAAAAATTTGAACATGAAGTGAAGTTGTTGGCAGCCTCTTGCAGAGAATTATATAACGTGCTAACAACAACAACGATTAATAACTGAATTAGTTTGTAAAACTGTTGAAACATCCGCACGAGATGAGGCTCGTGCTCGTCCAAACAGAATTAGGTGTACATTAAGTTGACAAAAAAAGGAGAGTTTGATCTCATTTGTATTGTACTGATGTGCACACTTTATATTTTTAGGTTCCTCATCCATCAGATATCTAATTGGCCATCTGGGATAATACTTTTATTTATGTTTTTGAAATTTCTATTATCAAAATGTGTTCTATGTGGTTTTGTTTTTATTTCTTGAGGCAGGTGTTATTGGAAATCAGACTTTTGAAAAATAAACAGTGAATGAGTTATGGCCAGCATTTTAAGTGGTTTTTTAAATGACCCAATTAAATAATAAAGTTTTAAGATAAAAATATTTAAAACTGGGAAAAATCTCTCAATGGTCATTATTTAAGTTTTGCCATGCAAAAAGTTTCTTTAAGTCTTGTATAATAAATTATATTTACAGAAAAATAAATTTTGGTACCATTACTGAATTACTTGATATTTAAAGTTCTTTGTTTATTGAATTGAAAATAAAAGTTTTTATCTACCATTTGTTTCTTTGTTTTTCTTGTATGATGATAGCCTGTTGTGTTGCTCCAATACGACATTAATTAAAAAATACCTTGAATAATGAAGTACATATTCACTGTAACTGTAACACTCTTTTTGTTTACCTTTATGTGTTTGTGTACAAAAATATCTTGCAATGTCAGTGTCTTGCAAATCATTCTGAAAATATTAAATGTTGCTGACAATTTGTATTAAAACATTTATATCTACATCTTTAGTTATGATTTTAATAATTATTCAAGATTACCAATGCTGTCTATGGTACACGCAAGTATTGTTAAAATTTAGACTTGGTAACTTAGTAATTTTTCTGGATTGAACTGTTTTGTAATTTAAATTGAACTTTGGAACTGAACTAATTGTACTTATTTGTGGAACATAATATAGACCAGGTGACTGCATGCATAAAGAAGTCATTTAGAGTTTAAATGAAAATCCAAATTTTTTCCATATTGTGTTTGGAGAAAGCCTACTTGTGTGTAATGTCATCAGAGGTCCCTCAATGTTTTCTTAGGAACTTTTCTGTAAGAAGTCAGTCATAGTTTTTTATATCTTCCAGAGAACAGTGTTTCGAAAATCTTTTTTACATGTATTTGTTTTGAAGGCACATGATGCAACCCAAAGTAATTTTCTAGAAGTCTCCATCATAGATAATGCATTTTGATTAAATTGTTTGCTAAAATGTGCTGAATCTTCCTAAGTAAATGACAATTGAATCCAGTAAAAGCTTTAAAGGGAAAATGGTCTGAAAAAATAATGTCATTAATTGAGTACACAATGAAAGTAAAAATGTTTTATTAAAGTTATTCCAAAAAATATGATGTCCTTGTAAACATCCTGCATAACAACCAGGGCTGTAGTGGAGGGTATACACCGTATACTCTGATTTTTCTTAAAAACTACGTACACGCTTTGCGTTTCCTATGAAACATCACGAGTAACGCAGATAGCTACAGAAGCAAAAGAAAAGTTTCTATTTTAAGAAATCAGCTTGGTACATAATTTGGAGGAGGGAGGCGGTCAACCGCCTGGCTTATGGATTTCCTATATATAAACATGTGCATGTGTGTACATGTTTTTTTGCTCCCCATGGAGAGTGTAAATAGTAAGTACATTGTTTCGCCTCCCCATGGAAAAAATTCTTCAGGCATACCCTGTTTTTTTTTACTACTACAGCACTGATAACATTTGAAGAAATTGCAAACCAATTTTTAGTTTGGTAAATGTCTTAAGTCATACAATTTTCTGTAGTTATACAATCTGATTATTGCAATATTGGCTTTGGTCAGATTAAAAGCTAATCCAGTTTCTCTTCAGTCCTATTGAAGAAAAAATAAATTTTAATCTTATCAGATGTATGTTCTTGATTAAAATAATGAAGAGGAAAAGCTTCAGTTGAAAATTTTACACTATTCTACATAAATATAATACTCTTTGGAAATATGTTACTTAAAATTGCATTAAACTATCATAATTTTCTAAACTAGGGGTGCACAACCTTTTTGGGACAAGGGCCACTCGCACCGTTGATTGAGACATGGGGGGACCGCAGATGAAGTTACAGCACAGACACAATGAAAGTGCTACTACCCAATTATGTTCAGCTGTTATAACACTTAATATGTATAGTAAAAAATAAGCATTTATTTTTTTTAAGATTAAACTTACAAATGTTTTCTTAAAAAATCTAGGAGCTCGTTACAGAGCTAAATGAATGATATTGTGAATAGTTTAAAAAAAGAAGTTAACAAACATTTGCAATGATCAATCATTTAGAATTACTTTTAAGAATGTGTCTCAAGAACGTTTTATGTAATTCAGCAAATTATTTTAGGTTATTGACTTAATAACAGTAATAGTACAATGAGCAATAAAGATGAGTATCGGAAATTTTAATGATATCAGTAAAGTTAGAAATAAAAATTACAGCATCAAATATATTTAAATTTCTAAACTATAAACAATAATTATGTTACAGCTTGCTAATGGGATGGCTGATACTGAGTTTTACTAACTAATTTAGGTATTTTAGGTTCAATACGGCTAGTAGAAACTAAGACTGATTCTAAATGATTGTCAGTCAATTTGCTTCTTAACTTAAATCCCCTCGGAAGTTTAGTCAAAATTAGTTTGTGGGCCGCAACTTGATGATTCGCTGGCCGCAGGTTGTGCACCTCTATTCTAAACTCTGAGTCAGCTAGACTTGTTTAAAGTAGACTTCTGTGTAACTTACATAAACTGTGCTCGTGCTATCGCCATAGATGTAATGTAACTCACTCATAACATCTGTCCTAATCAGAACATAAAAATTTTAGATTACAAAATAATTTTGAATAGCCTTGAAAAATAAATTAAACCTGCATCATGCTTCTAAGTTAATTAAAACCCATTTAAAGTACTTGGGATACATATCTGGACAATGTTTCACTTACCATCTGTTTTCTGAGAAAATAGCACAATTTTAAGATGGAGTAACTTTTATTAAAATCAAAGCTTAATAACTCGAACAGAATGTGACAGTTTTCCTCATTCTTTTTCCATTCACAACTAGTTGAGGTCATTGATATAATAGGTGCCACAGTAGCCCGGTTGGAAGAGCAACCAGAGGATTACGAGTTCGCATCCAGCCAGAGACAGTTGTGTGGAAAGGGGTCTGGTGCATGTTAAATCTTTTGTGTCCTCACGTTGGTGTGGAACTTAGGAGTGGAGTTGAATTAAATAAACTAATTTTTTCCAGCTGCATAGTACCCTAATATAGACCATAAGACAAAATCATTCTGACAAATGAAATTCTTTTATGGCCATGAACATGCCTTGTTGCTTTACCTCTTGTCCAGTCCTTGTGGGATCAAAATCTTTCACTGATGGTCCATTTATATAGCACATCATCGAATTACATAAAAACTACAAGATAATAAATCTGAAAGCCCACATTTGTCAAGTGTTGTTTCAACAGCCTTAAGGAATCTGTCAGCAGTTGCATTTTCTAGAAGTAAAATGGATAAAAATATCTTGCTGTCATCTTTTATGAAACGTACATATAAAATTGATCTTCAGTACTGAAATTTTTAAACATTGATGTATGCCATTGAGACAGCAGTTTTTTAAATCAGCGATAGATTGTTTATTTTGAATGCTGGTTTACCGATGATAGCGCTAACATCAATGTTTTAAATTCTGAACGATTTCCTACTAAGCTAGCTGTAGCCAATAAACATTAAACAATTCTCTGAACTTTAATTTGTTTGCAGATTTGTCAACATCCAAACTAAATGACAAGTAAATCACAACAGGTGGTAAACGCTTCAGATAAAATTGATGCTAATTTTGATTAATTCAAGGGTATTCTTTCCCCCCTTTATTCCTGGAAAGATAATTTTATACACCAAGTTTGATTTAAAGTATTAAAAACTCATAGGTTTTATAAAATAATATAACTATAGTTGCATTAAACAGAACATTTTCCTGAGTTCAGGTACTTGAACAAACTCCTTTATCTGCAGACTAGGCAACCTAAAATAAACCAGATTCCATTTCCACATCACCCATGAGGTAGGAATCATGATGCGTTTTTTTTAAAGAGGTATTGCCAGGAGCCTTAATCCTCTCTGCACCTGAAAAAAAAGTTGAAATTTGAGCTAACCTTTCCTTTCTCTAGAGAGCAGTGTTTCCCAAAGTGTGGTATGCGTACCCCCAGGGGTACGAGAAGAGTTTGGCAGGGGTACGCGTTGCACCGGAGTTTGGTGGGGATATGCACTACACTGCACTGTGCTTAGCTGCACCTAATTCTATGTTCTCATGAGTCAAGACAGAGTCTTGTGAGTCGTGAGATGGTCTCGAGTGACACGGCAGAAATATACCACACTTCGTTACAGAAACAACTTACTTCGTTAACCCTCCGTTGGGCGCAACCGTTCCCCACTCCTCTCATAGAAGGGGTAGAAATCTGCTTATTCTAGTAGTCTCTTATCTTTACCGGATGTTTGGACCCAACCTTTTAATTTTATTCACGTGCTTCGTGGACAGCTGTCAGCGTCATTCTGATCTCTCAGGAACATTGCGGCCGAATGCGTTACACATATAAAGGTATTTTACAAGGCAAAGAAATTTTATTATTTCACGTTCAAGATAAAGAGAACGCTGCCATTGCAAAACTAAAGTTACGGCAAAAGAGAGTAATGGAAACATAGACTTGTTTCCCTCTCTTCATGAGTTTATAACAAGTTCGACTACTAAAATTGATGCTGATACTCTGAAATGCATAACACAACATTTAGAGAGTTTGCAAGTGGGCTTGAAAAACTATTTCCCTGATTTAACCAAAAATATTGAATGGATAAGATATCCGTTTAACATTTACACAACATCCATGCCAGAAGATTTGTCGCATGAGGAAGAACAATTGTTGGAATTGGCTACAGACGGATTCTTGAAAAATAAACATAAGGAGAGTACTTTAACATCATTCTGGTTACAAATGCAACTTGTGTATCCCGTTTTAACAGAAAAATTTCTAAAATACATCTTGCCTTTTCTAACTTTATATTTATGTGAAGTTGCTTTTTCGGCATTTGTAGACATTAAGTCGAAAAAAAAAAAAAGGAACAGACTATTGGACGAAGAACCACATCTCAGATTAAAATTAACAACCAGGGAACCAAATTATGAGGATCTGCTATCTCAGCACAAACAATTTCATCCTTCTCATTGATCCAAATAAACGTTATTTATAATAGAAATTTTATTTATATTTTATTATGAATAGTTTTATTTCTCTTATTATTTTGTGTATGTCCCCCCCCAAAAAAAACCCTTTTTGATTGTTATTAAAATACATCGCTTTTTAAAAGGGGGTACTCAGCGTTATGAAAATTATAGAAGGGGTACGCATATGTCAAAAGTTTGGGAAACACTGCTCTAGAGCAATAATTTTATCAAACATCCTGTCACTGACAAATTTCATTAGCAAATGGATTGTTCTATCCAGACGTTTTACTTTTTTTACCCCCAAATATATATATTTTATCATCCTGTGCATACATTCAACGTCCATGTTCGTGTTGACACCAGCCCATTTGCAATACAAAGCCCACTCTTGTTTTTCAAAACCACAAATGTATCTTTATCAGTCTGATTGTAAGCATCTGAGCATTTTATAAATAATGGCCTACTCTAATGAATCTGAAACTAATTCATTCAATTTCCTTCTCCAAACTTCTATCCACATGCCAAGAGCAAATCAGACGTTTTAAAGGTTTACCAAAAGCTGATGCCCAAGCATTTATAAATGCTTTAGTATCATCACTCATACAAAGGTTTATGGAAAAAATACAAATGGATAGTATTTTAATGCACTGAAAGCAATACTATCTTGACGATTGCTGAAAATGAAAGCACAGGGAAAACCTTCCTTATATCATCCAGAAGCAGCACTGTGACTAAATCAAAGTTATATGCATTTACACCATGTGTATAATCAATGCATATAACATCATTGCCATACAAATTAAGCATACCTTTCTGGGAATCATTCACAATAACTAGAAGAAAATCTTCATTTTTTCAACCGGGACAGTCGGCAAGAAGTACATTTTGTGGCTTATAGAAAACCACAACAGAGTTTTCATCTTGCTGCATGTGACTTACCCATGGTAACACTAACAGCATCATTCCTGTCTAATACTCCATTCAAGTTTTAATTATATTTAGTTAGAATGTTTATTAATAACATCTCGCATAGTTGAGAGATGAATAGGTTCTAATTGATCACCTATTGAATCACGTATTTCATCCAGAATTATCGCGATGGGTATACCATTCGTTCATATCAATCTTTTCTTTTTCCTCCCCACCAACATTCATTTGACCCAAGTCAATATCATGACCAACATGGGTTTTGACGTATGTAACAAAGAAACCACTGCTATTCTGTTAATTTCATCATAACAGGGCAGACTGAATTAATTTTATTCGAACTAAGCAATTTAATGGTTTTCTTTCTTTTACTTTTACTAGCAAATTCCCCACTGTGATGGCAATGAAAATAGGTTTTACAGATACCATTTATGCCTTTAAACTCCATTCCACTTTACAAATATGGAAGATGTTTCTTTTTCGGTTTCATTTTTCCAAGCCATGAATTCTTTTGACTGGAATTTTAACTCTTCACTTTGCAGAGTTAAATCATGCAGACATCATGTGTTCTTCCAAAGATTTTCTGGAGATTACAGTTATTGGACACAAGGTACATTTTAAATCTGATGTGTCAACATAAATGATTAATTCCTTCCTACATTTATGATTAATTCCTACCATGCTGCTTTATGAGTGAACCAATAAAAACAAAATAAATTAATCAAAACTCCTTAAATTTGTCCAAGATAAAATCACAAGAAAACTTGACAATTCTATGAAACATCAATTTACTAATAAACCAAAACAACTATCCAATCGTTAATTAATCCAAACGAAATGCATTGAAGTGAAATGTGTGTGAATTGTTAGAAAAGTTTTATTAGAAGAGTAAATATAAAACAAATTAGCGAAATAAAAAAATGGCGGATCAGAGGGAATCCTAATTTTATACGTTAAGAATAGAAAATGACAATACAAACTCAAACCTACAAATAAAAAATTGATACTTAAATTTCGGTTAGTAATTAATCCGATGAGAACACAGAAACATTATGCATCAAAATCAGCGATGAAAATAAAAACAATGAGAGATGAACGATAATCCTAATTTTGTCAAACGCTTATTAACTAAACTAAAAACAAACAGATTGTTACAGTATACAATTAATTCAATGAATTGCTAAAACACTCTAATTAGAAGAATAAATATAAAACAAATTAGCGAAATAAAAAAATTGGCGGATTAGAAGGAATCCTAATTTTATAAAACGCTAATGAACAGAAATGACAATATGAAATCAATACTAAATATGACAAACAAAAAGTACTTGAATTTCGCTTAGTAATTAATCCGAAGGGAACATTAATACAAATACGCTTTAAAATCAGTGATGAAAAAAAAAAATGGCGGATCAACGAAAATCGTAATTTTATTAAACGCTAATTAACTTATTTAAAAAGAAACACAGTTTATGACAATATAAAATTATGCAAAATCATGAACTAAATATGACAAAGAAAATACGATACTTTTGAATTTCAGCTAGAAATCTGAGCTAATTCCGAAGAACATGAGACAAAAAAATCACGGCGGGAACGGCAGCTAGAATCAAGACAGACCAAATCCTTATGTTAAATGAAACACGCGGAGATTTTCCCCATTTGTACGAATATCCCTCCCTAAAGTATTTTTCCCTTACCGCTGAAAAGTACGAAACGTATAGGCCCTCTATCGGCGATTTTTGTAAGTTTTAACATTAGGATTCGGTCGGTCTCCATCCGCTTTACTAGAATTCTACTTTAGATTGGCGAAATCACCAAACAAAGTTTGCCCATGCGCATTCTACGAGCTGCGCAGTAAGGAACTGCGCTGTACGGCTACATAGAATGAAAAGTTATATAGCCGTATTTTGTACGGCGCAATAGACACTCCGGACTTGCACAGCTTAAACCTGCATCCTCTGAAGTCACGCTAAATTCGGCTGTATTAAAAAATTATTTCCTCATTCCTGAAACTCTACTTGTTCAACAAAATTATGTAATTCTTTAAAAGCTTGACGTTCTAAACGTCTTTTTTTATTACCTGGCATTTCAAACACGAGCGACAGCACAAGAAAAAAAAACAGTAACAGTTGAGATGAGTTGAGTTGAGCTCTTGTGTCTTCCCATGTGGCACACCGATATAAAAATATATCAGAACGACATCACTCGATGTTCTGAATGTTCCGACTTTATCCAAAATATATCAGATTATAACGTAGTCCAGATGTCATAGGAATGATATCAACCGATAATATGCGCAATCCCAAAAATTATATCGGAAACAAGTTATCGGGCGCTATTGTAAATTAGATAAGAAGCATAAGACACAAGAAATCAACTCAACTCATCTGTTATTGTTTTGGACGTTCTTGTGCTGTCGCTCGTGTTTTAATTTTTAAAAGTGAATGTGATTTTTATATGTATACAGACTTCTATAGCTAATAATCACGGAAAATAATAGCCCAGTTAGTAAACTGATCTTATCTAAAAATCTCAAGTGGCATGCCAAGAAGCTTTACCCAATAATTTTAAATGATTATGGGTTAAATTTTATTAGTAATGAATTACTTTTATTGATTTAATTTGTATTTTCTATATTTATATATATAAAGATTTGATGAAATGAAACAACTCTTAAGTAAATTAAAGCTTTTAATACTTTGTTAGAATTGTTAGCTTTACCTTAAATTAAGAAAGAATTTTATTAAATGGTGATACCATACTTGCATCATTTAAAGTCATTAAAGAAATGAAATATATTAAAGTCTGGCGCTTAATGGGGGTCTGATCGGGCCCTTGGGCCGTAAACCCCAACCTACCATTAAAGAAAATTTTTTAAAACCTTAACCATTTCAAATTTGTAGCATAAATGATTTCATAAATGGATAAGTCCTGTAGCAGATTGTATTCTAGAATTACTTTGGACCAACCGGTCTAGTGGTTAAGGTGTTGGTCTCTGGATCGGAAGGTTCTTGGTACGAATCCGGGGTCTGGGCATTTATGTAAATTGTGCTGTCCTTTGTTAGGGGCAATGATGGTCCTCCCATTGGGGGCCCCTTCACAAGTGTCCATCACTTCCGGCCTCGTAGTGGCCAAAGGACAAATCCTTAGTGCCCGCCATTGGAAGTAGTCCACCATCACTTCCGGCCTTGTAGTGGCAAAGGACAAAAGTCCAGTGCCCGCCATTGGAAGAAAAAAAAACTATGAACCAATAGTTTTCAATCATTGTGAAACTTGACAGGATAGTTTTTAAATGTTAATTTCACTCCCTCAATAACTATTGTAAGATATATTTTAGAATTTTAAGAAGGAAATAAATTCATCACCAAAGCTAATTACGTTATTTCCTTTTTAGCTGCAACAGGTAAAAAGTTTGATGGAATCCCGAAGCATTCCTTGATGGAAAGCTTTGGCCAATGCTCCTGAATGGTATGGGAGAAAAGCACAAAAGAAAGACAGTGATGAAAGACACAAAGGCAGTGACAACGAAGATAACGAAACATTCCTAAATCTTTGAAAATAAAAATTATTTTAGTCTTTAATGATTGCCATTATTTTAACATTTGAAATTTTATATATTAACGCCTTCACCATAAGTGTTTTTCTTTGCTTGATTGTAAGTAAATAGCATGGCTGCCAATCTTCTGGTTTTTATAGCCTTTTTACTTGGCTTTCTTGTCTAAAATTATACAACTGTTATAATGTAACATTTTATGCCAAATGTAATTTGTGTAGAAACAATTTGATGATTTTATAGTTAATTTCAACTTGAAAAACTCAACAAAAACCAGAAGATGGGCAGCTATAAAATAGTAAAAGGACAAAATGCTCTCTTGTATCTGTTTCCTGAATTGAGCTATGTCAGGAAACAGATACAAGAATGTCGACAAATTGTCAATTGAAATGAAAAGATTGATAATGAAAGCCGATATAAAAATGTCGGAACACTATATAAACTGCTATAGAGCTACGGCAAAGAAAAGATATCAAAGTTGTATCGGATTATATCGTAATGTGTTTAATTATGTCGAGCAACGACATCATCCGATAAAAAGAGGGGACGGATATAAGAATGTCGACAAAGTGTCGATAGAAATCGAATGATATATATTGATAATGAAAGACAATATAAAAATATGTCAGAACACTATATAAACTGCTATAAAGCTACGGCAAAGAAAAGATATCAAAGTTGTATCGGATTATGTCGTAATGTGTTTAATTATGTCGAGCAACGACATCATCCGATAAAAAGAGGGGACGGATATAAGAATGTGATAGAAATCGAATGATATATATTGATAATGAAAGACGATATAAAAATATGTCGGAACACGATATAAACTGCTATAAAGCTACGGCAAAGAAAATATATCAAAGTTGTATCGGATTATGTCGAGCAACGACATCATCCGATAAAAAGAGGGGACGGATATAAGAATGTCGATAGAAATCGAATAATATATATTGATAATGAAAGCCGATATAAAAATATGTCGGAACACGATATAAACTGCTATAGAGCTACGGCAAAGAAAAGATATCAAAGTTGTATCGGATTATGTCGTAATGTGTTTAATTATGTCGAGAAACGACATCATCCGATATAATTTTTGGGATTGTGCATATTATCGGTTGATATCATTCCTACGATATCTGGATTACGTTATAATCTGATATATTTTCGATAAAGTTCTTTCGACGTTATATTTACAATTCTTGCAAAAATAGGTAAAAAGTTTTAATTTTAATAATTTTAAGTATACTTCTTGCTAACAATATCAAAAACCATTTTATTTACTCTCTCTGAGAAATATATAATTTGCATTATATCTTTTGATATCATTTAATATCCTGAATTCGATCTTCGAGATTCCCCGACATTCATAATATCGATTGATGTCGTTCTGATATATTTTTATATCGGTGTGCCACCTGGGACAGTACTTCTTTTCTATTCCTTTTTCAAATTGTATAATTTGTTCAAAAATGATTAATGTACCTGATTAAGTTAATAAAAAAAATTTATTATGTACTTTTTCGTTCAAATAATATTTCAGACTATCAACAGAGATCAACAATTTTTCAAATCAAACATGTTAGGGAATATTTTTTTAAAGAAGCATTCACATAAAATAATAAACTAAAATGAAAGAAAAAAGTTCATACATTGGTAAGATTTCATAAATAAAGTTTTTTTTTTATAAGTTTAGAAGACATTAAAAAAGTGCTATTTGAAGCATTTATGTTAAAAAATATTTAAAGAATATTTAGCTTTTGCAAAATGCAAATTGCAATTTGGTTTTCGAAAAAATAAATTAGCCTGTGTTAATTCTTGTGGAAACCTAGTTCGGTTGTTATGTAAACCAAGTTGGGTTGTTATGGAAACGAGGTACAGATCCGAGATACGCTATAGTAGGGTCCGGCTCCCCCGCTGGGGGCGCCAGCGTCCATGCGATTTCCCATGTTATTTATCAGTCCATTGCTTCCTATGGCAGTGAACCTTCTGTGACAAGAGTCTACAGCCAGGGTAATCCATCGAGCCGAGTCTCCTCTGATTGGTTGAAAAATCACGCTTTCATGGGCCTCGGTTTCAAAGCTTACTGCGTTCGAGAGTATACTAGTTAAATTGTAAACAAAGTTGTTTATCTTTTACCTTCCCATTTCAACGAAAGACATCGTGCAAGAAACCGACACGAACTTGCACGCTAAAGGAATTAAAATAAGATTTCACTTAAAAATGACTGAGTAATATCTGTTTTATAAAAGAATGATTCAGATCAGTGAGGAAATAAAGATTGATGTGAAACTTTTTTCTTACTTTCATGACAATTTAATCAAGGTAAGTGTTTACGATCACTTTTTTGACTGGTTTTTAATATATTCCTTTCAAGTGGTTAGATTTGCCTATGATAGTGATAAATCTCATAATCTGGTTTAGATTTTTTTTTTGCCTGTTTATTGTAACTGCACTGTAGATGGAATTGGCAAACCCATCCTTGAATAGAATCCCAACCCATGATTTAATTCTGCAATAATAATTTCCCTAGTATTTTGTTTATTGTATTAGGTCATTCCTGGATACATTGAAATAAAACCAATTTTTTCCAACTTGTGGTGCTGGTAAGCAATTTAAATTTTTGACAAGATGTTTAAATGTAGCCATTGTGAATGTGAATATGCACTTAATTCATCCCTGAAAGGACACACAAATCAGAAGCATCCTGATCAAGTTGTATCTAGCATTAAAAAGTTTATGTGTGTTAGGTTAAAAAATAATGCATCAATGAACTTTACTATAGACAAAATGTTTGATCATCTCACAACCCTAGAATGCAAATTCAACAGGGAAGAAATAGTACATCAGTTGAAAAGAATTAAGCCATCTAAAGCACCAGGGCCAGACGATATTTATCCGAGAGTACTAGTGGAATGCGCGGAAGAACTGGGGGAAGTAATTCACACGATATTTAATTCAACATATAGCACAGGTTGGGTGCCAATGGATTGGAAGTTGGCCAACATAACTCCAATTTTCAAAAAGGGAATACAAAGTGATCCGGGCAACTATAGACCAGTAAGTCTAACATCAGTAATTTGCAAAATATTTGAATCTCTGTTAAAAAAGCATATAATGTTATACTTGGAGGAGGGGGGACTGTTATCAGAGAATCAGTATGGGTTTAGGAAGGGCAGATCCTGCTCTACAAACCTTTTGAAGTTCTACGAAAAAATTACTGAGGAGCTGGATAATAAGAGCAGTGTGGATATCATGTACATAGATTTTCAAAAGGCTTTTGATAAAGTACCTCATGAGGCATTACTGTTTAAATTGGAAAGGCTGGGGATTCAGGGAAAAACATTAATATGGATAAAGAATTGGTTATTGGGTAGAAAGCAGAGAGTGCAGGTAAAAGGAAATTATTCACAGTGGACAGAAGTTATAAGTGGGGTGCCTCAGGGATCAGTTTTGGGACCAATTTTATTTATAATTTTCATAGATGATATAGGTCAGGGGATCAAGAATAGAATCAGTATATTTGCAGATGACTTAAAAATATGGGGGACAGTGGATACCAAGTTACAGATAGAAAATTTACAAGGGGATTTTGATAAGATATCCGAATGGGCTGTAAAATGGGGTATGTCATTTAATGTAGGGAAATGTCAAGTTCTGCATATGGGTTACAGGAATAGTGGAGCCGAGTACTGTCTGCAGGGAGTAAAGGTAAAGGAGGGAGAAACAGTCAAGGATCTTGGGGTGATAATTCACAGGGATTTTAAAATGGGTCACCAATGTTCAGCTGCGGGTAAAAAGGCTAATAGGTTATTGGGGTATATTAAAAAGACTGTAACTTCAAGGGATAAGAATATAATCTTGCCATTATATAAGGGTTTAGTAAGACCACATCTAGAAAATGCTGTACAATTCTGGGCTCCATATATGAGAAAGGACATAGAATCAATTGAAAGGGTTCAGCACAGAGCTACAAAAATAATAAAGGGGCTAGCAAATTTCGACTATAATGAACGTTTAAGTAAGCTAAACATGTATACACTGGAAAGAAGAAGAAGGAGGGGGGATTTGATTCAGCTTTTCAAGTTTGTAAAACAAGGGGACACAGAGGGCTTAAATTTCAATAGGGATAACAGAACAAGGGGCCATGGGTATAAATTGAATAAGACACATTTTAATCGGGATTTAAGGAAAAACTACTACTTTAATAGGGTAATAGACAGTTGGAACGCGTTGCCAGAAAATATAGTTAATTCAAAGGGAGTGTACGAATTTAAGACACAATTGGATAGTCAGTGGGAATTGGAGAATTCATAAACAAAGGACCAGCCTTGTTGGGCTTGAGCCTGTAGCTGGTCGTCAATATTTGTATTTGTATTTGTATTGTAACCCAACACAAGGGGAAAATAAAATATCTAAAAAGTATAAGATTTGATAACTCGTCATAAATCTAGTCTGATACTTCCACGCATGTCAGTTATTAAGTACCAGAATAACTGGATAGTGCCATCCAACAAAGATTCAATGTTTGCTGTACAAATTAGTGACCCAAGCTGTAATTGTTATTTAGTTTGTGATGACTGTAGAGCTTGCTTGCGTAAATTTGTTTGTTCCAGACTCAATGATTAAAGCAAATATGTGCAAGCATATTCATTTGGTATGCTTAATTGATTTTGGAATCCAAGACTTAGTTGAAACCGTGGAAGAACCACAAAGTATTCAAACTCAGCCGACTACAACATCTGATGGTGATTCATCTGTTGAAAGTTCTGAAATGCCACTAAGTATTGCAACTTGTGATGGTGATACCCCATTTGACATCAGTTTCCAACGTTTTAAACATAATTTAGAGAGAATCGCAGATTCTGTAAAAAGTGTGCTAGAGATCCAAGTGGCCCAACACTTAATTAAACCAGTTTTGCCTACGTTAGAGGCATTTAGACAAAATACTTTGACAGATAACTTGGCAGTTAAGGACAGTAGTAGTCGTAATAAAAGTATAACAAAACAATGGTTATACAGTACAAAGAAAAAGAGAGTCCAAATCAGCCCTAGAAAAACCAACTCTTAAGGAGAAAAGAGACATTTATATGAATATGATCTAAGTATAAAATATTATTTTGAGAAAGCATTTGTACAACAATTAAAATTTATTCTGATTGTTGACAATAACTGTACAAGATAAGTTTTACCTGAAACCACAAGTATTAGGCTTAATTTTCAAAAGTTGACTGTACATA